>JARKIF010000001.1:3600000-4200000 GCA_029378245.1 Roridomyces roridus | reverse complement strand
GCACGAGTCATCATTGACTGCTCGGCCACCTACATCTCGACGTCGTACCGCCCTCGCCCTCGCCCTCGCCCTCGCGCCTCTCCAGCTGAAATTCAATACCGAGCAGTGTGCAGCGGCGTACTGGCCTGATCTCCTTTCGGGACCGGCGACGCTGTTTCGCACGCGCGAGGAGCTCGTTTGAATCCAGCATGCTGACCGTCGCGGACGGCATCCAGGCATGCTCGCTTAGGCTGATCGCGTGGGGTGAAGGGTAGCGCAGTGAGCATGCCGCTACATTCGGCTTGCAATCGGGTTTATCTGGGCGTCGATGGACCGGGGGCATGAGGGGCCTTTCCTGGCTGTTGCCGCCCCCGTTATGCAGGGCATGTCCCGCAACTAGGGAGTGTAGGCGCCGCGCGGGGATGGGATTCTGATGTGTGGCCTTTATTAGACGGCCCGTTGGCGCAAATGCCGTATATTTTAGAGCCCGTGGAACACCTGTTGTAGTGCACAAGCTCCATTTTTTTTCGTAATTTATCGGATTTTATTCTTTCTCCAATTGTGGTCACTGCTGATGGCGACGTCGACTGGTGTTTCGACGCTGTCGCCGAAAGGGGAAATTTTACATAAGCATTCCGATCTCGCTGCTCACTGCCGAGCACGGTGTACACAGGTTGTTGGTTGCTGTGGGCAGGACCCACGTGGGTATTCGTCACACGTGAACCAATGCTAGCCGACAGGCAGGCTGATACATCAGAAGGCATCCGTAACTAGGGGTCGCTCATATTCCACGGCTCTTCGACCATTACAAGCGACTGATATATCACCCCCCCAGCATAAGGTGGTATCGAAAGATTCGGCAACTAGATCAAGTTCATCATTCCCAATCCGTTCCTTCCACTCAATCTCAAAAAGAACATGCTCAGCACCATTCATTTGAGGACACACCGCAACAATCCCATCCTTCAACTCGCAAGCTTCATCGTACCACATGCCCTCAACCTTCTCGAACGACACCCGCCGCAAGCTCGGGAAACGAGCTAGCCACGGCGTGAGCGCACGAATCGTGGCGGCGCGGCAGATGTTTTCGTTGAGGTCAATGGTGCAAAGCATGAGGTGCTCAACGCCATGGAGCTGCGTCTCGGGCTGCGGCTCCTTGCTGGCCCCTGGTTGCCACGGAAGATTCGTAGCGGTCAGGTCGAAGGTTAACGACATGGCATAAACGCGCGATCCCATAAGCTGAGCGATGGCGGTGAGTGCCGTGCAATAGGCGGCGTAGTCAAAGACCGGTGGTCCGATGGAGAGCATTGACAGCCAAGTCGAGATTGAGGGGAAGGAAAGGTATACCCGCTCGACGCGCGGAGTGAGTGAGAGGAGATGGGGCATGTAAGAGGCGGGTGCACCGAGATGCACTATCTTGCTGGAGATGTGAGAAGGCAAGGTTGATTTCAGCGAGGAAGGCCGAATGGAATTCGGTGCGCAGGCGAGGGTGAGCAAATTCTCGTGGCGGGCTACAAAAGCCACGAGGTCGGCAAATGCGACATTGCTCCCCGACTCCACTGTTATGTTCGTGGACCTGAGGTCGAGAGAGGCGAGGAACAACGAGTGAACCGCATCGGGGACGCCGAGCAGAGGCTTGATGAAGAAATGGTCCCACACAGACTGTTTGCAAGTCATCACCGTGTACTTCGTCGAAAGGCTCTGGACGTGTATATCCCCACGCGAAGCGATGAGATGAATATCTTTCGATATCCGCTCTGCCGTCGACCATTTGTGCCCCGACACTCGACGAAATACCCATCCCAGGAGTAGGCAGGAGTTGACTGGTATGAGGACGGTATAGATTGGAAGCGTCACCATAAGGGCGCAAGTTTGGACTATAATCGGACCTAATTCGGGTCTGGGAAGAAGCCAATCTGGCGGGGATGGTCCTCCGGAGAGACTCGGGCGGGAAAGATGAATCGAATCATCCCAAACAACCAGCAGGGTGTCTGTGGCAGTTTGCGGGAGGTTGGTGAGAAGAGACCGAGGGCGTGATTTAAAGTCCTTCCATTGCCCCTCAGGTTTCAATCTGTCGTAGATGTAGATGTCTGGAATCGGCGCAACTGCGCCCAATATGAGAGCTAGTCGCTGAAACTCCGTTGCGGGCATATTGCCTGAGTTCTCGAAGCACTCAAGCCTCTGGATTGCGCATATGTGGGCCACGAAAACGATGAGGTGGAGTGAGTCTGAGAGCGCGAGTTTCACTGTACCGGATTGGACGTCGGATTGTGAGATGCCCAGCCAGGAAAGCAAGCGGGTGGATGTGACACGTCTAAAGCTGGAGGATATGTGTATAGTCTTGCATATCTTGTCTCTGTCCATGAAGGAGCAGATGCGATCTAGCAATTTGTCTGGCAAGTCTTCCATCGGTCTTGAGGGAATCATCAGGTAATGCAACAATTATATTGGGGCAAGACGCACACGAAACCCAATACAGTTTCTGGGGTGTTGGCTAGTAGCAGAATCCAGCAGACGATGTGAGACCAGACAGGGGTATCCAAGATGATGAGGGTAGGAGGAAAGCAGGTTTGATGCCCAGCGCTATCACGTTCTCAATTAAATTATCTTGTACCCCGAGTGGAAGAAAAGAGGACTAGGGTTTTTTTGAAATCTTGAGAGACGGTTCCCAGTCGATCTTTGCCTCAAGGCCAATCCCTACCCTGAATGGCAGTGAATAGTAAATACGCAAATCTCGCATTGCGAGGGTTTGGTCTACAGTGCTGAATGTTATCCGGTAGCACCTGGAGCCGTCTGGTGTCCCAGTAAGGCATGCCCAAGTTTCCGTAAGGCGTGTCTCGATGGACAACTCCTTGTGCTCGTCGCGGCGAGGATCGACGCCGAACGTGCAAATCGAGCGACGGACCCCGGCTGCGCCTGCTCCTCCTTTGCAGTCCCTCGGAGCCAGAGGCCTCTGAAGCACACGAGTCGTGGGATAGGCCAGATATGTGCCACAAAAGAGTGAGGTGGAGCGAGTCCGTGAGCGCGGGCTTGACGGTGCCGGCTTGCACGTCGGACTGCGAGAAACCGAAAAAGCAAGTGTGGTGATATCGATCTTGAAGTGGCGATGCAATAGAAAACGAGACTATAAGTGCAGGAAGGAAGGAGCAGATGATCCACGAGTTCGTCTGGGAGCGCGTCCGCCGCCGTCCATCGAGGTCAGAATCAAAAGTTGATCAAAAGACGAAATCGCACTTGGCATCAAAATCGCTTTCGTCCCACCGCCATCATCTCTCAATACCTGGCTGTTGAGGCCATTGCTGCGCATGGCAGGTACGATTCCTGTTTTTTAAACAGTTCAGATTGATATGGGTGTGATATTGGGTGTGATATGGCTGTATATGGCCGCTGCCAGCCTGTAGCTGCCCCGGTGATGCAATGAATGGTTGTCGATCAAAGAGATAGAGCCCAGTGGTCTGCAGAACCGCCTTGTTGCAATTCCATCATGATACCACAAAATCTTATCCTCACCAAGGGTGGCACTTGAAAAGTGTCTTTCACTCTCAGAATGATAAATGAAGCCAACAAGACCCAGTTGATTGACTGTGCTCTCTGTGTTGAAATGCAGAGTTTCCTCAAGAATGAGGTTGTCCATGGTTATACTGAGAATGAAAACTGGCGGGACTGCCATCACATTTGTTTGCCTGCGAAGGTGTGTGCGAGTTCCTTGAGAACCACATTCTGGACATTGCCTGTGAATCAGTCGGTTGAAATGATGAGACAACCATTGGCTTGTGGTCATCTGAGCATTACCCAAGTCATTTGTTCGGTATGTTGTCAAGTGCATTCCAAATGTGTCAGTGAGCCCAGGCTCCAAGTACCCACAAACCTCACAGTACGTTCTTGCTTGGCCATATGTTAGTCGATTGGAAACAGAACTGAACAGATCATCAAGTCGTAAGCACACAGGTCCAAGAGGAAATTTGGAGGCATCAGAATTGGTCAAAGACTGCCTGGCTTTATCTCTGGGTATCTCGGGGGTTTCCTCATGTGCAATCATCCAGTTTGCCCAGAGACCCAGGATGGGATTGAGATGATTGAAAATGGTGGTCCATTTCTGCTTATTGGATCGCCACAGATGGCCAAGTGGTGTGAAAAGAGCATCATAACCACAACTCCAGTTCACATTATCCCACACGAGGCCAATCGGACTTCCATCTGAGCTCAACACAAACTCAGTTTCATGGCTGTTGTGATTATGGGTCTTCCTTGTCTTTGGATTTCTTGTATCAATATCAGTTGCTGCACGTCGCCTGTGACCTTGTTTCTCAGAGTCAAGTGTTGGTTTCCATGTATCATACACATCCAGCGTGATATTTGAGAGACTCCTGTGCTCCCGTATAGCGGGATGAATGTGTGCTGGATCACTATGGTCTTTACACCACAGCAAATAGGAACGCAGCAGTTGACCCCGATAAAAACCACTGACTTGAGAGGGAAGGTTACCATTGTACTTCAATGTAGTGATTTCATCCAACATTTCCAGTTCACGGAATTCCTAGTGTTTTCCCGGCTCCGGCTTGGCTTGAAGCCGCCGGCTTGGGCTTGGCTTGACCCGGCTCCGGCTTTTGAAATTCCCAAGCCCAAGCCGGAGCCGGATATGCCGGCCGGCTTGGGCCCGGCTCCGGCTTAGCCGGCGGCTTTGGTCGATTTTTTAAAACCTGTTTTGTCACCCTCTACAGATGAACTACTGTTGAGTGGAGCATCAGTAGTATAGATTGACGGATGCAAAGCCAAAATAAAGATTGCAAGTGGGATTTCTGAGCTGTTTCTGAGAGTCGGATTACCAGCCGGCAGCTGATGAGATCATAATGATCATCAGCTGTCAATGTTTCTACTGTCGTTCGACTCGAGAAACTCAAAGTCCAATAATGGCTGATGTTGAGTATTTTTTCAGTTACATTGGGTGCAGAGTGGTCTGCTCAGCACACTCCCGAGATGACTCTGAAGTTGGGCTTGGAAGCCGGGGCTTAGCCGCCGGCTTGGGGCTTGAGAAATCCCAAGCCGGAGCCGTAAGCCGGGGTGCACACCCGGCTTGGGCTTGGCTTGGCCCGGCTTAGCCGGACCCCGGCTCTGCCGGCTTCGGGCTTCAAGCCGTAGCCGGCAAAACACTAGGAATTCCTGACGGAGAAATCCAGTAATTCCACCTGTGATCATCTTCTCGTCAAACCCTTGAATAATGGCTGTTCCTGACGCTTTTGTTCCTCTGGAGAGCGCAACATAATAGGCCATATGGCTCTGACAATTATTCAAATGGCAAACATTTGGGTTTCTGGACTTTCCCTGTGCCCCATAATCTGTCATCGAGAAATTCTGCAAGACAGGGACTTGTTCCCTATTTAAACTCAACAATGAATCATCCTCAAGCAGTGCTGTTGTTTTCATTGTTGTTCGAGCTAAGGGCACAACATTCTGTGGTAGGTCTGGAATCTGAATGGGTCGTGGTGGATTCACCAGCTCCACAAAGAGAGTTTCTAGTATAGGTTTGCCATGAGGACCAACAGATTGATTCCATCCTCGCACACATGCCTCTTGACCTTTGGTTATACAAAGTTCAGTTGCATCATTTGATTTTATCATGACGGGCATGCCGACACATAACCGCAAGCAACCAGGAACATGCTCTGCTGTAGCTGAAGGAGTAGCCGCCCAGAGTTGTTCTTGCAACTGAGGACCTATCCGCCGCAGTCGAGCCTGAGGACAGTTCTTCCACTTCTTGCGGTCAACATTTGCTGCACTCATTCTATCTACAGAATAGAATTCATGGAGATCTTGTCCAGTGTCTGTCGCAAACCTCTGTGCCCCGAGTTGATTTATTGTGTCTTTGTGCACGTTCCAGGCAGTGATGACTGACACATTTCTGAACTCAACGGAATCCAAACGTGGATGACCTGGCTTGTCGCTGGCAACACGGGTTCTCAGGAATTGAATATCTTCAGCTGTGCATGCCCGGTATCTCATATTTTCCAGTGCAGTCCGCAGCTTTAAATCTTCCTCTGTAGAACTACTCTGTCTCATGTTCTGGCGCAGAATAACCACCGTGTTGAATTGGTGCCAAATCATGCGGCCCAAAATTGAGGCTTGTTCAAACTCTGTATTTGCATCTGCCAGGCTAAGGGTTTTCAAGGACCCATACAGAGCAGGGCCCCGTGTTGGTGGTAACTGTGCAAAATCACCAGCCAAAATCACATTCAATCCCCCAAATGCAACCTCGTGGACATTCCTGGCCTTAGCAGCCTGACTTGCAAGAATCTGGAGATCATTGCACGACACCATGGAGACTTCATCAAGGAAAATATACTCAACGCCTTGGATACGTTCATTCACAGCTGCCATAGCTGTTGCCTCATTACGGATTCCATCAATATCATCTCTATTCCGTCTCCCAGTCTCTCGAGGCACTTTGAACACAGAATGGTAAGTGGACCCATTCACAAGAGCTGCAGTGGATCCAGTAGGCCCAAGGAGCATGAATCGGTAACTCTCGTTCCTCATTTCAAAGAATCGACTGATGGCCTTGATAACTTGGGATTTCCCTGAACCTCCCATGCCACCCAGATACATTCTCAAAGGTGTCAATTGTACCGCCGAGGCATGATCGGCCACAATTGTAAATGCTCTCGTCTGCTCCGTGTTCAATGTGAAGATGTTACAGCACTCAAGCTTGATGTTGGCGTTGGAGTTTACATCAATGTTTTGGGCAGAAGTGAAATAGTTGAATGGAAGTTCTTCAACTTGGTTTTGTGTGCTCATAGGGGCTTGTCCATGGTGGCTGGTATAGCTGGCAGGCATATTTGCCAACTTGTTGACTGTGAGCAGTTTTCTCTCAGCGTCAACAATTTTTGTCCAGCTGGTTTTGGTTTTGAACGGGGGAGCCAAAGGTTCAGTGGAGACATCAATGATTAAGCCATCACTGGTTCTGTTTAACCATTTTGCACCAGCAAGAATTGATCTTATCTCCTCCATCTGTGTTCTTAATTTCCGAGTTTTGGGACCAATCTCATGAGCAGAAGTATCTTCAAAGTCATCCAACTCATCATCAATGAAGTCCGCAACATCATCCCTATGACCTAGAATGGTCCCGTTTACCTGGTGCGAGTCTCCAAACTCTGCTTCAGCCAATTTACGTTTCATCGCAGCATAGTGATCATCCTGTGCATCATTGCATTCAAAACGAAGATTGAAATTCTTCAATAAACCTTGTTGATGTTCGGTAAAGACATGACCATTGAAAGATTCATCCCATGTGGAGGACCTGTCCTTGAGATCCCTTGGTGAGCGCCAAGGTTTAAAGACAGTCAAAATTGACATACAATAGTATTCACGGTCGCCACGGTCTGATCGTGGAATGGCACCTCCCATGAAATTTGGAATGATTGTGTTGAGTCTGGAAAAATCACAGTAGACACCATGAGTCTCCTTCTGTCTGTGGTCTCCAATGAAGGGGTACTTGTGTGGGGTGGTTTCCTTCTGATCAAACTCGGATCCCATTTCATGGTCTGATTCATCAGCACTTTCAATAGAATCCCGCTCTCCATCAATAAAGGAGCAAGAACTATCCGAGTCACTGATATCTTTTTCAAACACACTGTAAATCTCACGGTCCTGCAGAAGATGTTGTTTTTCAGATTTTGTGAATGCCTTCTTCTGGTGCGATTGAATCCACTCATACAAGTTGACAGAGTTGTAGACAACGGGGCGCATGGTATAATCATCAACGATGGAAGATGCAATGATGTCTCCTCTGTTGTTATGCAGAGATATCAAGTCCTCTGGAGAATCATGAAGACTTTCGGTTGAACCATTTTGCCCGTCTGTCCCCCAGTTTCGCTTGACATATGCAACATATGTTCGCCAGCTAAAGTTGGCATACTCATGACTAGTATAGTGATCTGGGTTTCCCAGCAGATAGAGGGATGCCATTGGACTCCCAATTTCCATCTTGGTGGACATGGAATTGACCATTTGTCTCATAAGCTTCCTGGTTGAGTCTTCATCTGTTCTCGTGTGATCCACATCCTCACTATTTCGTTCGAAAACATCGAAAACAGAAGCAAAGGCTTGGTATGATTTGAGTCCTAACTTTGAGACATAATCTGATACATAAGAGATGACAGCTTTGACAGCAGTCCCAGACAAGAGGCTTGTACAGTCCGTGTTGCAGCGAGAGATATAGGTAATCAAAGTGTTAATTGTATTCATGTATGACTCTAGATGTTGAATAGCAATATGACCGTCTGCATCGACCACTGTTTGTTCCACAATATCTCGGGGGAATCGGGCCTTGCAAACACCGGATTTTGAGAGGCACCCTCGCCTTTCATGAATTCGGACTTTACTTTTGTTCCGTTTCTTGAGATGCCTCCAATCCTTCTTATTATTCTCCTCTTCCATGTCCTTTGCTGACTGTCGGCAGCTGTGAATATTGGATCGAAGCAGCAAGTCATCAACCTCATCTTCATACTCCTCCCACCATTCTGACAGCTGAGTGCAAGGCTCACATGCTACAGAGCAGTTATCAACTTCACATAACGGAGGAGGAGGCTCAGGAAATGTCAATGTTGGTGCCTGGTACTTGTGATCATCAGGTGTGGCATCGGAAATCTGTGAGTCAACACCCACTCGAGCTTGCACATCAGCCAGTTTTCCATGGTTGAATCTGCCTTGATGACTGGATTCAAGATATGCCACAAGCCGTGCCGTGAAAATGCTGTCCTCAGCTGTGAGCTTGTCTCGGATATCCTGTGGTGACAGCGCATTTTTTATCCAGATCAAACAGTGGGAGTGAAGTGTCAGCCTCCCCTGCTGTTCAACGACTGCATAGTAGCCCCCAGTGTGACCGAATGCACCAGCGTCTTCCCTTTTCCAACACAGGATTTCTTCGATAAATACCTCCATCATATAATGAAAAAACCGTGCAGCCGCAACAGGATTTTTAGACATCAACCGGTAACGCTCGTCAACTGATCTTATTTCAGGCCTGAAGATGGTGTCTTCCTGGGCATAATACAAGGCTAAGGGGTGGCTGCTGTCATTCCAGGACATTGTAACAAACCAACTTGGAGCCCCCATGAAAGCGGTGCTAGACCATATTTCATTCCGCATATGCCGCTTGCTTGTTGCAGATCCAGGAACATAAGCTCCAATTCCATCAAGATCATGCATAAGATCAAAGCAGTCCTTCTCCTTTTCAGTCTCAGGTCGCACGTGAAGTCCATCAACAAGACGGTCAGCAATACTGCCTGAAACTTCAGGATCAATCCTGTGCAGTCTGCGTACAACATCAGGGAAATTTGAACGCTTCACAAGAGCTTTGCTACCAACCGAGGAGCCCCTCAGCTGCTCATGATTGAAAGCTATCATGGGAAAATACATATCTCTCTGGAAACGTTTATCGTGGTACATTAATAAATCTCCTTTTCTACTCAGATCCGCAATTTTATTCCTGTGGCTAGGATGACCAATTCCACCTTTTCCATACGGAAATAACCAGGGAAACATCCCAGGATAGGCTTCAACATTTTGATACATAGACTCTGGCACATTACTCCGACCAATACCAAGCATGCTGCCTTGCCTCGTGAGATGCTGGAGTGCAACAGCTTTGATTGTGTCCATGGTTGCATTTGAATATTCTTCCCCGGTCAAACCGTGGACTGCAAAAGAACACTTGCCTTCAGAGGTTCCATGCTCCTCGTTGGTATCATGAACACTCCGCGCAACGGCTGGAATTGAGTCCGCAGGCTCGGGTTCAGTTCTCCTATAATCAACATGAACTGGAATATCATGAAGTTTGTATGATAGAAGGTTTTCCTGAGAGATTTCTAAGTCTGCATAACCCTCATGATTCAACTTCAGCCAGTTCAACGCACTTGCAACTTTATCTCTGCGAACTAACATTGGTGTGCGATCGAAATCCTCTTGAGTCGGTGCCGCTGAGCCAGTGAAAACAAATGCCAGGATCTCACTCATTTCTTGTTTTGAAGGCGGTAACTTGAGGTAAACTTTAAGTACCGGCTGAGCAAACATAATGGCATTGGCATGCATCCGCACTCTACCAGAATTGACTCGCATCACACAACGATTGTGCCGAATTTTGGCAATCATGACACTTTCAGCATAGCTCAGATCCTGTAGTTCCGGAGGGACAGGACCCAGCCACCCATGGTTAGCCAAGGCATTCTTCGGGACTCTACCCACAACAAGTCCATCCTCACAGTAAACACATAGATGTGTACAACCCTCAGCAAGGACTGGCCCAGGTTGCTCTTGTATTGGATCTGTACTGCTAAATCGCTGCACTCGTGTCACACCGGGGGTGCAGAGCACATTGAGGGAGCCCCGGAATTCGGATAATGGCGACAATTTTCTCACAGGATGTAACAGTCCACAAACTGCACACCCGTCCTCTATGAAACGCTCAGGCAGGAATAAATTGGAACTATTTGTTAAAATGCGATGCAGATCTGCTTTTTTGAGTGGATCAGGAGGGAATGATGGAGAGTGCAATTGATTTGTTGCCCGTTTGTGCTCAAAAGAATTTCTCTGCGCCTCCATAGCTCTTTCCTCGTCAATATGATGTGCATATGCAGTGGACATATTGACTGGGACCCGTGGTGCCCTTGGCTTGGCTTGTTTTGCAATTGAATTCACTGGTCGGGCCTTTGGCGTGGGGACCACCGGAGGCATAAAGCGCATTATGGAAACCAGAGACTGGCATGGACGAAAATCACAAGAATGTTCATTCAAAACATTGCGCGCATCTGAAGCGGTCATTCCCTTGAGCGAGTGGAAACCATGAAGCTTAGATGTGTGATGAAGCTCAACCATGACCATCGAAGACACCAGGGTACTTAAAGGGATATTGGCTGCAATGAAGAATTTATTTCCATCCAAGTGACTCTGAATGTCAGCCTGAGGACACTGACACTCAAACATGAAAGACCCTCCCGCAAGGTTTTCAACCCCATTGTGATCCCTTAGGAAGGGAAGTACAACACTTGCAGCAAATTTGCCGTGAATTCGGACGCCACCTCCAACAAGACAACGGCGTGGACCGTGATCAATCTCATCCATATTCGACTGCGGACGTAACTCGGGAATGCTAAAATCACAAAAATAGAGGGACGCAAGCACACAAATGGCAGTGACAGTAGCAAAAAATTGGATCTGTGTAATGTGTAGAGTCACAGCCGGTCTGACGTTATCTCGCCCAATATTCGGGGTGTTTGTAAATGATATCCAGCCTGATGGGCAATACAGGGTAGTAGACACGGTCGTTGGTATGCCTGATGCAGGCGGGATCAAAATCCCATTCATGCCACAGATGTAGCGGCCACTGCCAATCGGCATCGCCATGCTCGGGTCAACCCCTGGGCACACAATGCATGGAGTAATCGTTGTACCGCTCCCGGTAGCCTTGCTTTCGCAGAGGCACAAAGCAACGTAACCCCGAAGGGTCGAGTCAAAATGACCACACAGAGCGGACTCGGTCAAGTTCCCCGTGTCTGCATAAATGTTCAGCAGCATCGCGTGAACAGAAAACACCCATACCGCAATGGCTTGAAACACAGGTCCGAATGGCATGCATTTCAACGAAGCCGAGAAAGTCCGGTGGGTGGGAGCCTAGGAAACATCTATGAAATTTATGCCGCGGAAGCGTTGATCACTCACCATGAAATACACGCTCGTCTGTGCCCGAACAGTTTGCTACAACCTCGTCACACATAGCACTGCATGAATTCATACCGTCAGGCCACCAGAAGCATATAGACCAAGCAATCGGACCCATGGGAGACAAGAGACAGCGGCTGAAGAGAGCAATCGAGTAGTACGGGTACCGAGAGAGCCAGCAAAGTGCATTGAGCCGGGTTATCCATAAGAGCCCCCAGAAAAAAGAGCCAGATGAGTTGTGGGAGAACAAGCATTGGGAGGCAAGTCAGTAAAGGGAGCGGGAAGCAAGCGAGAGCAAGAGTACACATCTCACACTGTCACCTCATCCACTTAGACTCCGGAGTCTCGCCGCACTCGGACCGCTGTCAAATACCACCCGGCATACATCGATGCATCAAGTAAACCGGCTGATCCAGTGATTCAATTAAAATGGAGGCACAGTGTCAGTGGTGGTCATTTCAGCAAGTTCAGCCACGGTAGTATACGAGGGGAGAAACAGAGGTGAGCGCAGCAATGCTCGAGTAGTGCCGGAAATCATTATCAACGGAGACGGACGCGAGATCCGAGTCCATGACGCCGCCGATGCTCGGAGAAGCCGTGCCGGTGAATTTAGGAACCAGGTCGGAACCTGTCGGAAAACATTGACCGTCGGATAAATGCCGGCAATTATCGAGGTCATGTGGGAGCGTTTTTGATGGCAAACGGGGGTGGGTTAAAAAGAACGATTCCTAAAAGGGTTTAGGAATCGTAACTCGTGCTACTAGCAACGGCCACTGCGTTTTCATCGTGTTTTTGAGCCTAGAACTTGTGTCAGGAGGGTACGGAGTCCCTTCCGTGCGTGTCACACCCACGACGATCCGCCACATAATCATTGACTGACGATTCCCTCCAGGACGATGGATGGCCTCCCGGACGAACTGCTTGATCGAATATGCTCCTTCCTGGACAGAGACGAGCTCTGCACGACGATGCATATATCGTCAAGCTTCCGACGTGTCGCATCGGACTACTTGCTCTTCCAGTTGGGCATCTCGCAGTCCGACGTGCTGGCCGGCACCGTTGAACTTGTCATCTCCAAATCCCTCCACCTCATCCTTTTCGTGGCCCACATTTGTCCAATCCAGCGGCTGGAGTGTTTCGGAGACTCGAAGAACATGCAACTATCCGAGCTTGAGCGACTGACTGCCATTCTTGGAGAAGCAAGGCCCATACCAGACCTTGTAATTCACGACAAATTGGAAGAGGGGCAGCGGAGGGATCTTGACTCACTCACTCTCTATCTCCTCACCCACCTCCCGCAAACGGCGACGGAGACGCTGTTGATTGTGGTGTCCCGTTCGACTCCGATATCTTCCACTTCCATTCATGTGTCTCGGCCCCGCGCAGGACCGCCCCCGATAGGGATGGTTCCCTTAGACGACCCTGACGACCCTGAACCAACTACACCCTACAGTCCCGACTACACACCCGGAATCCTGATGCTAGTGTTCGGTGTCATTCTGCTAGGTCTCCTGCTCGCACTGTACAACTCGTACACGATTATTCGATACGTGTTTCGTCGAGGAATCCTCGGGCGTGGATGGTCAGTCCAAGAGCGTATAACTACAGATGTTTACCCTGAACGTCTCCGCGATCGCGAAGGGCTACGTCTCCAGCGTCTGCCGAACACGTACACGCTGGTCACTTGCAAAGAATCTGGAGCCTTCAATCACTTCGTCATGAGGCCTTTGCGCGGCGTCCCCGAATCAGTTTACTCGGCTTTCCTCGCGTCTCTTGAACCCCAATTCAAGGATGCAACGGTGGAACCGTGGAGTTATTTGACATTCGCCGACCTGGCCACCTTCGTATCCCGCCAAAACAATCTTCGTACACTCGACTGCAGACACGACTCGATTCGGTATTCCTCGCTGATATCAGCCTCGCCGTTTCACTATCATGTCCACTGCAAGATAACCCATCTTGCTGCACAAGCCTCATACATCCCTAATCTCCTTTCACTCACTCCGAACGTCGAGCGTTTATATCTCCGCTTCCCTTCCGTCTCGAATAGGCTGAGCGGGCCATGGATCTTCAACTTCTTCGCATATTGCACGGCCCTCGAGGCCATCGCTCGCCTCCCAGGGTCGCACAGTCTCGCCCTATCCTTCAACTTCAATCTCGCCGCTGCGTATCTTCCATGGGACATTGAAGACGGCTCGGACGTCCCACAGCCCGAAACGCAGCTTCACCGTGTCGAGCACATCATGCTCCGCCGCACCCAGGCAAAGCACTACAGTCAGCACATATTCACCGCCTCCACGATCCGTGCGCTTCTACCGTGGTTAGCTCGTTTCCCGAGCCTGCAGCGCGTGTCATTTGACAAGGACTCCGTTGAGATGATGTGCTATGATCAGCGTCTCGAGGTAGCGGAGGAGATTGCTTCTATATGTCTTGGGATGAGCGGTGCGGGCGATGTCGCTTTTGAGATTGCGAAGGATGACGAGATACGGAACGGTTAAGTAGGGATATGTTTTACGTGCGGAGGGAGGGCTGTGGGTTCAGAGCGCTCGCATTCAGGAGAGTTGAATTTTACACTTGGGAAGGCCGCCGTCGGGCGGAGGAACAGCAGGGCGAGAGGGAGGACCAAGGAAGGGTTGTGGCCCGTGGGTGGTATCGATTTCCAGAGTTTGCTGAGAGTTTTCTTACCATACATTATTGTATTGGCACGAATCATGTACTTTCACAGAGTCATATTTAGCATCTTGGAGATGACCGAATTTTGTTTTGCGTTCATCCCAAGTTCATCCAGAATGGAAATATCCAAAGGACTCGTCGCGATGGCATCCTCCTGTTTGAGTGAACTTCCTCTCGTTTTTGCTGCATGGCATGAGATATTCAAGTACGAAACTCAGCTGCGGTACCATAATATACATGCTACATGGAAGAACAGCTTTTGTTGAAGGTACTTACTTACTGGTCGAAAACGCCTACAAATGTTCAACTCTGAATCCCCGAATGATGTCCAGTCATCCTCCCAACCGTATCCCAAGCGTAGACTGCCCACACCTCCATCATTCACCCAAGACCACTCCCCATCCTGTCCTGTACTGCGATTTGAAAAACAACATCGCTCGGACGACTAATCCCAGGACACGCAGCAGCAATCGCCTCCGACATCTCGCAACGCTCCGTAAACGCCATTTCATTCCCGGAAAGCTTATCGTGCCACATGTTGACAGCGCCCCCGTCGAACGACACGCGGCGGAGACTAGGGAAGCGAGCGAGCCACGGTATGAGCGCACGGAGCGTAGAGGTACTGTACACCCGAAAGTAGGGCAACATGGTACAGAGCATGAGGTGTTTGACACGGTGGAGCTGCGTCTCGGGCTGAGGGACGTTCGAGCTGACTTTGATCTGCCACGGAAGACTTTTGGCAAGAGGGTTGAAGGTGAGAGATAGGGCGAGAGCGTGCAACCCCGGGAGGCGGGCGATGGCGTCGAGAGCAGTGCAATATGTGGTGTAGTCGAAGACCCGTGATCCTCTGGAGAGGACTGGCAGCCAAATTGGGAGAGAGGAGCAGTAAAGGTATACACGCTCGACGCGTGGAGCGAGTGGAAGGAGGTGGGGGATGTAAGAGGCGGGTGCCTCGAGATGCACTATCTTGCTGGGGATAGGCTGAATAGGCGAGGCTGATACCAGCGGGGCGCGACGAATGAAGTACGGTTCAAAGGTGAGGGTGCGCAGATTCTCCTGGCGGGCTACGAAGGTGGCCAATGCGGCGAGCGTCACATTACTGCCCGAGATCACCGATACACCGGTGAATTGGACGTCAATGGATGCTAGGAATTTTGCGTGAACCGAGGCGGGGACGCTGCGCAAAGGCTGAATGAAAAAGGGATTGTGACTGGCTGCAGTTTTGCAAAGGACGAGCGTGTGCTTCATCGACAGACTCTGGACGTGGATCTCTCCGCCAGACCAGGGAGCGCGAGGGTCGGAAAACATGCTTTTGGATATCCGTTCCATCGACCATCCAAACAGTCGATAAAGTACCGGTCCCAGGGACACGATAAAGTCAATTAGCATGCACAGAAGATTTATCCCGACGAAGATGAGCCAGAGGATTCGACCTGGTTCAATGTCGGGAATAATCCATTCTCGCGGGAGCGACGGTCCTAGGCGGGGCCGAGACATGAGTCGCAGTGCACATATTGAAAGCCGAGTCATTCCAACTGGGAACCACAATGAACAGGGTGGCCGTGGCAGTTTGCGGAAGGTGAGTGAGGAGATAGAGAGGGATGGGGTCAAGGGTCCTCCGTTGCCACTCCTTCAATTTGTCGTGGATTACGAGGTCTGCTGTTGCGCCGAGGATGGGAGCCAGTCGTTGCAAATCCGATGCTTGCATGTCCTTTGTGTCTGAAAAACACTCCAGCCGCTGGATTGGCAATATGTGGGCCACAAAGAGGATGAGGTGAAGTGAGTCGGAGAGCGCGAGCTTGACGGTGCCGGCTTGGATTTCAGACTGCGAGATGCCCAACCGAAAGAGCAGGTGCAGGGAAGCAACACGTCGAATGCTGGAGGATACATGCATCGTGGTGCAGAGCTCATCTCTGTCCATGAAAGAGCAGATTCGATCCAACAATTCGTCGGGGAGATATTCCACCGGTCTTGAGGGAAAAGCGTCAGTCAATATAGCCGTGTATAGTGGTTATAGATCGTACGTAGAATCTCTCATTCTATAAAGGTTCCCAACGCGAGTTTCAGACAGGGTCGATGACAGTGGGAGGAAAGCAGGGTTTGATCGATGATCGATGACGCCATCAAAGTCTGCTTTCCTTCGACTCTCATCACACGATGCCCTCTGCTGGCTTTGCTGTTACTCGACACCGACAACCGCGGCTGTTTCACTGTTATTTATTTCTGGAAACTGGTGTGTACTGGCGACGCGCGGATTTTGCGTAAGTTCTACACTGGTGGATTGCATTTACTCACAATCCCTCAAGACCGATGAGAGACTTCCCGGAGGAGTTGCTAGATCGCATCTGCTTCTTTATGGGCAGACAGGAACTCTGCATAGTGATGCATGTATCCTGCAGCCTCCGACGCGTCGCGTCGCCCCACCTGCTCGCTCGGTTGGGCATCTCGCAGTCCGACGTCCAAGCCGGCACCGTCAAGCTCGCGCTCTCCGACTCACTTCACCTCATCCTCTTCGTGGCCCACATTTGTCCCATCCAGCGCCTGGAGTGTTTCGAGAACTCAAAGAACATGCAGTTATCCGAGTTTCAACGGCTGGCTGCCATCCTCGGCGTAACAACGCGCATTCCAGACCTTGTAATCCACGACAAATTGGACGAGAGGCAACGGAGGGACATCGACTCGCTCCCTCTTTATCTCCTCCCCCACCTTCCGCAAACCGCTACGGACACCCTGTTGATTGTGTTGTCCGCCTGGAATTCGTCCCTTTCGAGGTATTCCACTTCGATTCATTTGTCTCGGCCCCGTGAAGGACCGCCCCCGACCGGCCCTCTTCCCGTATACATATACCCCGAATCAACTCCACCCGGAATGCTCATGGAAATGTTTTCCATCATTCTGATTCTTGTACTCGAAATGTACAACTTGTACACGGTTATGCGGCGTCTGTTTCGTCGAGTCTTCGGGCGCGGATGGTCGGTCGAAGGTCGTATATCCAAAGATGTTTACCCCGAGCATCTTCAGCTTTCCGGAGGGATACATGTCCAGAGTCTGCCGAACAAGTATACGCTGGTCACACAGCTCGAGAGCGTCCCTGGGCAGCGAATTTTCATAAAGCCTCTGCGCGATGTCCCCGAATCGGTGTATTTGGCATTCCTCACATCTCTCGACCTCCAGTTTGAGGAGGCAACGGTTACTACGGGGAGTAATTTGACGCTCGCAGACCTGGCCACTTTCGTAGCCGGCCAGAACAATCTTCACGTCCTCAATTGCTACTCCATTCGGTACTCCTCGTTGACACCCGAATCGTCTTCCCAGTATCATGTCGCCAGCAAGATAGTGCATCTTACTGCAAAAGCCTCATACATCCCGCATCTCCTTCCACTCGCTCCAGACGTCCAATATTTATACCTCTCATTCCCCTCCGTTTCGAATAGACTGATCGGGCCATGGGTCTTCAACTTCTTCCCATATTGCACAGCCCTCGAGGCCATCGCTCGCCTGCCAGGGTCGCACCCTCTCGCCATATCTCTCACCTTCAATCTCGCGGCAGCGCATCTTCCATGGCAGATCCAAGTCGGCTCGGACGACCCACAGCCTGAGACGCAGCTCCACCGCGTCGAGCACATCCAGCTCCGCCACACCTGGGCAAAGCGCTACTGCCATTACTTGTTCACCCCCTGCACGATCCGTGCGCTCGTGCCGTGGCTAGCGCGCTTCCCGAGTTTGCGGCAACTGTCGTTTGACAAGACCTCTGTCGCGGCGATGGGCCAAGATGAGCGTCTCGAGCTGGCGACGGTGATCGCTTCTGCGTGTCCTGCGATGAGTGGTGCTGGGGATGTTATTTTTTAAGGCTACGGAGGAGGAAGATATCTGGGGAGATGGGGAGCGGTTGGTAACGGTTGGTCACTGGTGCTTTTTGATAAGTGTTGTTCCCTCATCCAGGTTTCCTACTGGCACAAATCTTGTATTTTGATAGACTCACCGTATCTTTATCTGGCAAGAAAATCATTGAGATGCCGAGAGGCCTGGAGAAGCGGAGATTGGCGACTTCGTTACTATTGTCCTCTACGCTCAAAGGTCCATTCACAGCATGTCCATTAACATGTAGGCCGGTGCGCGTAGACCCGACGCACATGTCGTATTTTCCCCAACGTTTCAATGGAAGGACGAGGCGTGAGTGTGACCGGTATAAGTACACTAGCGTTGAAGACAGCATGGTCGAAGATCAATTCGGCGCCGAGGCGCGAAGGTCATGATACGTGGATTTGATTGACGTTGGGGCAAGGAACAGTTCGGTGAGGGTGCTGAATTCGTCGGGCGTCAGAGGCCGCCTGAGAGGTCTGGGAACGCGACATTCCCCGCCCGAATGGATTCGACTGAAAGCGCAGAGAGAATCTGTAATACCAGATATATATTGGCTCGACGGAGAAGAATTACCCCGGGGACATCCATGAGAGGCAGGAAGGACTCGGATGCGTATCCGTTGGTCCAGAATTATGAGTGCGTTGCCCATCTGGACTCTAGCGACCGCATTGCAGTTCACAACGACCAAAAGCATTCCCGTAGTGGTACTACCGGCCGGGTTCGATGTCGGATTCTGATTCTGAGCTCGAGATGCGCAGTTCTAGTTAACAGTCACAGAAGCAATTGAAGAAACTTGAGGCGGGCTGAGTGAGACGTCACGCATGCAGGGATTCGGAGTATGTATCGAATCCTTGACGCTGACTATACTCTGATATTAGGTCGAGTAAATCCCTGACCGCGAATGTGTTTTAGGGGGTGTTGATGAATGTTTATCAAACCATGTGACCGTCTCTGCTCTGCACTCGACTTCCAACTCGACACTGGAGGACATCCGTCTCATCTACAACTCACCCAAAAAAGAGGGGAAAGCGGGGCTGAATTCGTGCAGCGCAAGCCGGTGCGTCGTTATATCTCTGCTGCCTTTATTTCCACACTGAGGATTTTTCAGTCTCACCCGTTCTCTCTTGACCATGGACGCTCTCCCCGATGAACTCGTGGATCGAATCTGCTCATTCCTGAGTGAAGACCTACCGACCTTCCTGCACGTTTCCTCTCGTTTTCGCCGCATTGCGTCGCCGCACTTGCTTGCATGGCTAGCTATCCCTGTATCCGATGTGCAAGCCGGCACCGTCGAGCTCGTGCTCTCCAAGTCACTCCATCTCATCATTTTCGTGGCACACATCTGCCCGATTCGACGACTCGTCTGCTTCAGAGACGTCAAGCGGGTTCGAGGGAAGGATCGGCAGGCATCCGAGTCTGTTGCCAGGTTTGCGCGATTGGCGTCGATATTGGCTGCCACTGCGCCCATCCCGGACGTTCTCATTCACTATTGCTTTGGCACCATGGACTTTTACGCCAGGCCCACGTTCAAGCCACACACCGCCGTCGTGGGTCTGTTGGCGCGGCTTCCCCAAACTGCCACGCACCACCTCCTTGTTCCTATCAAGTCCTGCGTGTACTCGTCACGTCCAGCGATCTTCCCCCCCGTACCTCAAAGGCTCAGGCTTGTCCCGCCTTTCCGGATGTGGTGGAGACCGTTTGACTGGGACAACATCATCTCCAATCTCACGCTCATCCTCGTCCACTACAGCCTCGGCCTCGTGTTTACATGGGCTTACCGAGTGTTGACTGGGCGCGAGTGGTCCGTCGAGGCGCGCCTCACCCGTGATCTGGGCGATTTGCTGTATTGGGACGCCATACGGATCCAGATGCTTCCCGAAAAGCACACGCTCGTAACGTTCCAAGACCAGCACAAGACCTTTGAGCTGAGGCGATTCCCGCGGCGGGGCGCCCACACCCCTGCTGCTCATGCAGCCCTTTTGGCAAATCTCGACCGCGGAGCATATCTCAAGCATTTCAAGACCAGCTCGTATTGCGATGTCACGTTTGCCGACCTATTCGCC
Source organism: Roridomyces roridus (assembly GCA_029378245.1). Taxonomy (NCBI): domain Eukaryota; kingdom Fungi; phylum Basidiomycota; class Agaricomycetes; order Agaricales; family Mycenaceae; genus Roridomyces; species Roridomyces roridus. The sequence goes on along the minus strand of JARKIF010000001.1, from coordinate 4,179,709 downwards.
ATCGTAGATCGGCACCAGAGCATCCGGTACCTAACCTGCTCGCCCTACTCCCTCACACCGTCATGGTCCTTCCCAGTCCCGCCGAGGGCAAGCAATATAACACATCTCAGCGCACCCCCTGCTTATATCCCTGATCTCCTTCGCATCGCCCCCAACGTGGAGGCAATATACATCATATTCCCCTTCTACACCTTCAATAGCACACAGTTCGACCACACTTCCTACCGCTCAGCCCTCGACGCCATTGCCGAGCACCCAGGCTCCACCCCGCTCACTCTGTCCTTTACCTGGGACTTTTCGGTAAAGAATCTGCCCTGGCAGACCGACGTACTCGACGCGCCCGAGCTGCGCCTCCACCGCGTCACCCACCTGCTCATGCAGGATTGCTTCCCGCTCGTACACCTCAGCCCCACAGACGAATCGCTCGTCGCGTGGCTGGGCCGTTTTCCGAGCTTGCATATAATTGCGTTTCAGTACAATGCATTCAAGGACATACGGGAGGAGCAGGGTAGGGCATTGACTGAGGCGGTTAGGGCGGTGTGTCCGGGATTGAGGGATTTGTATTTTCATGTTCCGCCTGGGATGATGATGCCGTGGGGGTAGAAGTCACTGGGCGTGCAGTCTTCTGAACGTGGATTGAGTGTCGAGCTCCCGTCAAGCAAGCTCTTTGCGGTCTATGCTGCAATCGGGAGCAAGGGGTAGGCACCCTTAAAAAATTATACACAGGGTCGGAAAAGTGAACTAAGGACCCCCGACCCCCTACCTACCTATTAGCCGAGCCCCATATGGAAATTCACGTGACTGATGGCTGAGAAACGTGATGGAGAGATCATGAATTCTCCCGATCCACCACCTGGATGCGCAGGCACGGTAAACGGACATCAGATTCCATGTTCCGAGCCCGAAAATGAAGCCTCTGACTGGGTTCGGAAATCATTGTTGGGATCAATGTTCCCATCAAAAAATCGATTTTTTTCGAAGAGTGTCCCAAAAGTGTTTTTGAATCACTCTGAACAACAGTCAGAAAAGTGGATTAAGGACCCTCGGACCCTATCCTACCTATGAGGCTGTGTCTCGGCATCTCCCGGCGGATACCCCTTGATCGGGAGGATGGGTAGAGCTCGAGGTGACCCGGCTATGTGTGGTTTCAATAGAGACTGGAGGCCTTCCTTGTCGTACTTACTAGCCGGAATCCTGTACTTAGCCCACTGCAATATGTATCTCTAGTCGTGGTGAAGACCGGCCACTCCGATCAGTGATGGGCACTTTTCTTCTTCCCGCCATGGACACTCTCCCCGATGAAATGCTGGATCGCATATGCTCATTCTTGCCAAGTGAGGACCTGCCAGTAATCCTCCACGTCTCGTCCCGGTTTCGTCGTATCGCATCGCCGCACTTGCTTTGATGGCTAGCCATCTCGCCGTCAGATGGACAAGCCGGCACCGTCGAGCTCGTGCTCTCGGATTCGCTCCATCTCATCATTTTCGTCGCGCACATATGCCCCATCCAACGACTCGTATGTTTCAGAGACGTCAAGCGGTCGGGAATCCTGGATCCAGAGGAGGACCGGTGTGAATGCGAGTATCAGTCTGCACTGCGCTTTGGACGATTGACGTCGATCCTGGCCGCGACGGCTCCCATCCCCGATGTTCTAGTTCACAACACCTTCGACCGCCACTACCTGATAGAGTCCTGGCGCAAGGCGCTCGAGGTGATCAAGATAATCGACGGGGGGCGGTCATGGGTCTCCTCGGGGACCTTCCGCAAACTCGCACGAACCTCCTCGTTGTTGTTATGAACGATGCTGTGTACACGTCTCGTCCGCCTCCAGTGCCATGGAGCAGCTTCGGCTGCGACAGCCTCGCGCACCTACTCTTCATCATCGCGAAAAGGAGCTTTGGCCTCCTGCTTCCATGGGCCTACCGACTCTGGAATAGGCGCGAGTCGTGGCTTGAGACGGAGGCACGCCTCACTCGAGACCTGGGTGATATGCTCAAGTGGGACACAATACGGATCCAAATGCTTCCAGAGAACCACACGCTCGTAACGTTCCAAACTCAGGACCCTGCCTTGCTTTCTCGGGACAATACGTTCAAGCTCAATAATCTTCCGCGGTGGTGGTGCAGACACAGTCCCGCTGCTCACGCAGCCCTGTTGGCAAATCTCGACCGAGGACCTTCTCTCAAACATCTGAAGGTCAAGATTCGGTGCAGTGTCACGTTCACGGACCTCTTCGCCGTCATGGACCGGCACGAGAGCATCCGCTACCTCTCCTGCTCGCCCTTCTCCCTCACACCAGTCTGGTCCAAGGGGGTACCACGATAAGCGAGCCGTACTACACCCCGAATTTTTTTTCTCGAGCAGATTGGCCTACCCTCCCCCCCTCCCAAAGAGGAAATTTCCTTTTTGGGAAGCCCCTATCGTGGTGATTTTAGTGATTTTCGCCCTCTGTTGGCTGGTGCAGGGTGCAGAACTATTCCTGTGTCCTCCAATTGACTTCAGAAGCAAGAAACACCCATTATCGAGCAACATATATCTGATCATGTCCCACCACATCACGTCAGTACGTGATCATATAGTCACGTGACCCTTCTGGCTGGTGCATGGAAAATTGCCTGAAATTGTGTTTCTGCATCAGTTCTTGCCAGGAGAGCCATTCTACTGCTCTGCCAAAAGTTAGTAGAAAACTTTTTTTTCAGCCCTCCAAGGGACCCCCCCCCTTTAATAGGAAATTTCCTATCATGGTACCCCCTTGGTCTGGTCTATCCCAGTATCGATACTGCCGAGCGCAAGCAACATAACGCAGCTCAGCGCACCACCCGCGTACATCCCTCATCTCCTTCGCATCGCGCCGAACGTGCAGCGAATATACATCAAATTCCCCCGCACCTTTTTCCACAGATACCACTTTGATTACACCTTATGCTGGGGGGGTGATATATCAGTCGCTTGTAATGGTCGAAGAGCCGTGGAATATGAGCGACCCCTAGTTACGGATGCCTTCTGATGTATCAGCCTGCCTGTCGGCTAGCATTGGTTCACGTGTGACGAATACCCACGTGGGTCCTGCCCACAGCAACCAACAACCTGTGTACACCGTGCTCGGCAGTGAGCAGCGAGATCGGAATGCTTATGTAAAATTTCCCCTTTCGGCGACAGCGTCGAAACACCAGTCGACGTCGCCATCAGCAGTGACCACAATTGGAGAAAGAATAAAATCCGATAAATTACGAAAAAAAAATGGAGCTTGTGCACTACAACAGGTGTTCCACGGGCTCTAAAATATACGGCATTTGCGCCAACGGGCCGTCTAATAAAGGCCACACATCAGAATCCCATCCCCGCGCGGCGCCTACACTCCCTAGTTGCGGGACATGCCCTGCATAACGGGGGCGGCAACAGCCAGGAAAGGCCCCTCATGCCCCCGGTCCATCGACGCCCAGATAAACCCGATTGCAAGCCGAATGTAGCGGCATGCTCACTGCGCTACCCTTCACCCCACGCGATCAGCCTAAGCGAGCATGCCTGGATGCCGTCCGCGACGGTCAGCATGCTGGATTCAAACGAGCTCCTCGCGCGTGCGAAACAGCGTCGCCGGTCCCGAAAGGAGATCAGGCCAGTACGCCGCTGCACACTGCTCGGTATTGAATTTCAGCTGGAGAGGCGCGAGGGCGAGGGCGAGGGCGAGGGCGGTACGACGTCGAGATGTAGGTGGCCGAGCAGTCAATGATGACTCGTGCAGAGCGGCGTGCGCTCGTGGAAAGTGGCGAGCAATTCATGCCCTCCCGTTCATTGCTGCCCATTAGTGGCGCAGAGCGCAGCGAAACGAGCCTGGGCCGGTCGACGCGCGAGATGGAGGAGGGAGGGAGGAACGAGGAATGCGACCCGGAGTCTGGTCGACCGCATGACATGTAGCTGTGCCGTCGGGGTTGATAAATAGCTCTGGAAAGACGGAGAACGTATAGGGATAAACCAGGACGGGCGTAGGAGGGAGTGCGGCCGAAGATGGGTGATTGAAAGCGCTGGATGGGCCGCGAATCACAGCGCATATATCCACCGGACGGATGGCAGAACTAGACGCCATGAGAGCGACGCAGACACGCTCTAGGGAGCGTAGACAGGATATCTATGAGTGCACGAGTCTCAAGCGAGAGGAGGACGGTGCCAGCAGACGCACCTTTGACTCGTTCCATCGAAAACTAGATCCGCCCCTCCTGCACTCGAATTCCAGCCAAAAGTCGGGAAACTCGAGATATGGCGACCTGAAACGTATCCAGGTCGGACTACAACAGTTTGAGATGAAGGGACAGGTGAGTGAGTCGGTGTTGTCGTGGTGGTCGTGTGGAGAGAGACATTTGTAACGCTGTCACACGTCTCCGGCCGATATTGCCGATGGACACTAACTGAATGTTCACTTTATTTTGAATCCCTCTTCCACTCAATTTACATTCTGAGTCGGTGGAAAGCTTTGAATTTAAGAGCCAAATCAGCTCATATGCTTCGGATGGAGCAGACTACAACAATACATCCGAACGAGCATCGGTATACTTTGGCAGGGCATCACAGCGAGTCACTAACAGGAAAATTGAGCCGTCGAGCCTCAACAAATCGGTTTTATGGGGACATGTGAGTGGAAGAAATACTCCAGGTGACTAGCCAATCCCGAATATATGAGAAGTCCGCGGGAGGTGGGACCGGGGGTGAGGTTGGAATGTTGAATCCTGATTGTGGGTGGTAGCAGTGTTCAACCTTATACAACTGCCGTCGACTTTCCGACACACTTGGTGCACCCACCCACTGTCTCCTTGATTTCGGTGTCTCTCTTCAAAGGCAAGTAGATCTCACAAACTGAATGCTGACATCGTTCCATTGGAGCCCAAGAAAGGTACAAGGGCCAGCTTTCAAAGCCATCAAAAGGTGTTCTGTGCAATTCATGCCTACCCGCCGAGACCAAGTGGTATTTCTCTGGATTTTGTATTCATTCACCGAGTACCAGGCTAGAACTGACTAGGAAAAATGCACAGGAGCAGATATCAGGTGGAATAAACGGGGAAAGTGCGTCAAGGAGGCATAGGATTGATTTATAGACCATTTACAAATTCCCTCTCCCATTCATCGTGACGGTGTGCAACTGCACCCTCGTTGAACCTGTGAATCTCGACCCCATTCGCCTCGCCGCCGTTGATCCTGATCGGGTCCGTAATCGAAAAAAAAGCCGGGGATGCCGCATACAAATTGTTGAGCATAGTCGTGGTGCCGCGTTGAAGATAATTGCTTGCTCATTCCGTCTCCCCAGAACAGGATTCGTCTCGGCATTCGAACCGGGAACCGTGTGAGCCGAACAAAACCAGTGCGAAAACGGTGAGGGTTCAACGAACAAAAAAAGGGCGGCAGGGAGCGCAGAGCAGGGAATCGAGAGGAGGGCGAGTCAATTTCAGGATCAACCCACAGAACGAACTTCGGTTGCGTGGGGCACAGAGGAATTCAGAATTATGGACCCGGGTGTGGATGAGCAACAGAAATGGGCACAGCCGAGCGGCGCAGGCAGTCAGATGTGTGGAGGAAGTAGTATAACAATTATGCTGTGATTGGAAGAAAAGGGCTGCGTGCAGGCAGGAGCTAGAGCCAGCAGTTTTCGCTCATTCGTCCAAGATCGGATCCGTGAGGGTTTTGCCCGAGAAACGAAGGAAACAGGTGTCCTCGCAGAGAGTGGGAAAGCCCAATAGTGGAGAGAGTGCATGTCGGCGCACACTGAGGCGGATACCGACCAATCGCCGGCGCCCCAGATTCCAGCCAGAAGCAGATGATTCCAGTGGCGAAAACTGGCTACGATGGCGGTGGCGGCAAGCAAGAAATAATCCCAGGAGCGCATAGGACCAAGCCTAGCGCAGCCAGCGGGGGATGGGGAGCGGGAGGGAGCGGGGAGCGGGAAGCGGGAGGAACCGAATGCAAGCGGCGGCGCCATGGAAGCGAGAAGATACCCCGATCCTAACAAGTGTAAATATGGTACCCAAATTGGAATCTGGATCCGAGTGCACGGACCAGGCGCGCGGCGCACGCGCGCTGATGGCGGTCTTGGCGGTCGAACGATGAGCGAGCATGGCGGCCGCTTGCCTGGGAAGCTAGGCTTAGATCATCCGATGGTGTCATCCCCACATCAGTGGCTTCCGCTTATCAGCGGTCGCTCATATACCACGCCCCTTCGACCATTAGCGAAGACTTGATGTATCAAATCCCCACTATGGCCTGTTGATTATACTTCCTACCGCTCAGTCCTCGACGCGATTGCCGAGCATCCCGGCACCACCCCTCTCCTCCTCTCCTTCGGTTTCGACTTTACCGTCCCGGACCTCCCTTGCTGCATTCAGACCGACGAAACCCCCGAGACGCGCTTACACCGCGTCACCCACATACTCGTGCAGAACCGCAACTTGATCGGGCACTTTATCCGCACCGAAACCTCCACGCGAGCACTCGCTGCGTGGGTAAATCGCTTCCCCAGCTTGCGCACTTTGTCCTTTGCGCAGAACGTGTTCTGGCCCAAGCGCATGTCGTCTGACGAGTCGAGGGCGTTTGCAGAGTCCATCAGCGGGATGTCTGCGAACTTGGATCCGGAGTCTGTGAAATTCTCGATTCCCTTTGCTGAACGCATGGGGTGGGAATTCCGTTGAACGAGGGGTCTTGCACTCGGGACGTGACGGTCGAGGGATGAAGGAAGCAATTGGCTTATGATCCTCTTTTCTTGAGAAAACTTGCTTCTCTGTCGAGTTTCGATTCTGCTACATACTCGAGTAGGTACATGAGAATATCTTGTAGTTCGTACCCCAAAACAAATGTATATGTACGACCTTTGCTTCCGCTTCCAAAGGCAGACAGACCTCCGCGTACTCCGCGAAGCGCGTCTCAGAGCTTCTTCCCGGCCCCCATTCCGATGGAGGATATCGAAGGAATCTAAGGCAAGTCAGTACGGAGCCAAGAATCCTCCCGCGGCTTGGACGGGTTTGGCACGATCCCAGGATACGCTGAGCCAGGACTCGGACTCGATAGCCCAATCCATTAGCCATGATATCGCCCGCTCGAAAGCAGCCATTCCCTACGCTCCGCCCCGCCTCGCCCGTCGTTCTCGCAAGTGTTGTACAGCGACGGGCCCGCATGCGTAGCCTAACGGACAGCGTCGCCCATTGCGAATGCTCGCCAGCAGCAGTGGAGGTGCGCAAGCGAGGGTGCGCAGATTCTCCTGGCGGGCTACAAAGGTGACCAACTGGGCGAGCGTCACATTACTCTTTGGCTTCACCGTTACATCCATGAACTGTATGTCGATGGATGCCAAGAAAGCCGAGTAAACCGAATCGGGGACACCGCGCAGAGGGTGTATCTCGAACTGATGCCAGGGTCCAGAATCTTTGCAAGTAACCAGCGTGTACTTTGTGGACAGACGCTGGATGTGCAGTTCTCCTCTAAACCGGTTTCGGCGGATCGGCGTGCGGAGGTCGGGCAAAATATCGTCGATTATCCGTTTTTCCGTCAACCATCCTGGCCCGAAAACTCGACAAAATCCCCATCCCAGGAATACACAACAGTAAACCAGTACGATCAGAAGATATACTGCAGCCTGCACGATCACTGCAAAAGCCTTTACGAGGAATGGACCTGGTGGGAGGTCGAAAGGAAACGATTCCCATTCTGGTGAGGCTGGTCCGCAGGGGTGAGACACAGCAGTGGATTTCCGCCAAACAACCAACAGGGTGTCCGTGGTGGTCTGCGGAAGGTGGATGAGAAGATGGAGACGTAGGGCATCCTTCTGGTCCCCCCTTTGTCCCGGCTCCAGTCTGTCGTATATCAAGATGTCTGGAATGGGCGCCGTCGCGCCAAGGATGGGAGCTAGTCGCTGAAATTCGGATGCGTCCATGTCCTTGCAGTTCTTGAAACACTCCAACCGCTGGATTGGACAGATGTGGGCCACGAAAACGATGAGGTGGAGGGATTCGGAGAGCGCGAGTTTCACAGTGCCAGCTCGGAGTTCGTCATGCGAGATGCCCAACCGAGAAAGCAGGTACGGCGATGCAATGCGGCGAAGACTGGAGGATACATGCGTCGTTGTGCAGAGCTCCTCTCTGCCCATGAAGGAGCATATTCGATCAAGCAGTTTGTCTGGGAGGCCTTCCATTGTCCTGGAGGGAATCGTCAGTCAATGTAGCGGATCGTAGTGGGTTTGGCACGCACCATCAGTGTTTTGACAATCATCTTGTGGACTTGTGGGGCTTGGCAGCTTGCCGCACAAGCTCGCAAGCTCGATTCCAATGAACAATGTATCTGAGACAACCAAATTTCAGCTCAGAAATAATTCTATAAACAGCAGGACAGCCCTTGAATCCACTGAGCACAAAGGTAAATGCAGGAGCGGCCAAGAATAAATAAAGATTTGCACTTCCCAGGAGTCGAACGGCAGACCTTGTGGATTTCGGAACCTGGCTTGTGAGCTTGTGAGCTTGCGGCGATTTGGCAGAAGCTTGCGAGCTTGAATGAGCTTGTACAAGCTCACAAGTTTCATGTCAAAAGTCTGATGACGGAAGGGTCCCGTACACTCCTAACACAAGTTCTAGACTCAAAAACACGGTGCCAACGCCGTTTGTGGGCAGAGATGATGGAGGTGGGAAGAAAGCGATTTTGATGCCAAGTCCGATTTGGTCTCTTGATTCTAACCGCCATGGACGCTCTCCCAAACGAACTCGTGGATCGTATCTGCTCATTCCTGAGTGTAGACTTACCAGCAGTCCTGCACGTATCATCTCGTTTTCGCCGTATTGCATCGCCCCACTTGCTTTTTTGGTTGGGCATCTCGCAGTCCGACGTGCAAGCCGGCACCGTCAAGCTCGCACTCTCGGACTCACTCCACCTCATTCTTTTTGTGGCACACATCTGCCCGATCCAGCGACTCGCGTGCTTCAGGGGCCTCTGGCTTCGAGGGATTGAAAAGGAGGAGCAGGTGCATCCGGGGTCCCTCGCTCGATTTGGACGATTGGCGTCGATCCTCGCCGTGACGGCTCCCATCCCGGACGTTATCATATACGACTGTTTGGGCGGTGACGATCTCGTGCAGAGACCGAAAATGCGACACTCGGCGGTCGTGCGTCTTCTGGCAAGGCTTCCGCAAACTGCCACGCAGCACCTCATTGTTCCCATGGATCGCTCAATGTTCGCCTCTGCTCCGTCGACTTTCCCCCCTGTATCACGGGAACCCACGCGCTACCTCAGGCACAGATGGTTAACCTGGAGGCCGTTCGACTGGGAGCGTGTCATCGCCAACCTCATGATCCTGCTCGTCAACTACAGCCTTGGTCTCATGTTTACATGGGTGTACCAGCTTTTGACCGGGCTTGAGTGGTCTGTCGAGGCACGTCTTACAGAAGACTTGGGTGCCCTCCCCTCCTGGGACACGATACGGATCCAGATGTTAACGGAAAACCATACGCTGGTGACGTTCAGACGCACTATGGACCACATCCTCACAATGGGGGATTTGCGGGTTCAGGACAGGGACACCTGCTCGATTCACTCGGCCCTTGTGGCAAAGCTCGACTGGGGACTGTCTCTCAAGCATCTCAGAACCGAGCCAGGGTGTATTATCACGTTTGCCGACCTCTTCGCCATTCTACACCGACACCCGGTGGTTACCCATTTGACCTGCGAGCCCTACTCGCTCTCGCCGTGCTGGTCCATCCCAGTGTTGCCTAGCGCGACCAACATAACCAATATATGTGCAGCCCCCACTTATCTGCCTCATCTCCTTGCTGTCACTCCGAACGTGCAGCGAATCTTCATCTTATTCCCCAAATTCGATTATTCTTCCTACCGGATGGCTCTCGACGCCATCATTCAGCATCCCGGCTCGAAACCACTCACTCTGTCCTTCAATCTCGACTTGGTATGCCAGAACCTCCCCTGGCAGGTCGACGTGCTCGACTCCGATGCCCCCGAGATACGCCTGCACCGCGTCACCTGTCTATTCATACAAAACCGCGGCCTCATCGGGCACCTCAGTCGCACCAAACCCTCCAAGGAAGCGCTCGCTGCGTGGTTAAGCCGGTTCCCGAGCCTGCGCCACCTCCTCTTTGCCGTGGACGTGTTCAAGGCCATGCCGTTCGATGAGCGTAGGGAATACGCCGAGTCGGTCAGCGCGTTGTGCGCGAACTTGAATCCTTCAGATGTGCGTTTCTCCCTTCCGTATGATGAAAGCATGCCGTGGCCATGGGTCAAATGAAGGATGTGCGAATGTCGTTTCGCGCGGAGGAATGAAACGAGTTTCCAGTTCCAGATGCGTAGTTGTTTTTTCTTGAGAGTTTCTTGTCGCTCCAGTCTTTCGAATACGGAGTTCTCGATTCTGCCCCTCAGGAATCCGGTGTAAATATCTTGTAGTCCGCACACTGTACATACAGGACAGCTCCATCTCGTAGTCCCTTTTGTTCCCGGTTAGAACAATTTGATCGAGAATTTAAACGATTGAGAACGTGACCGTGTTTGGCATCAAACCTGCTTTCCTCCTACCCTCATCATCTCTGGATACTCCTGTCTGGGCTTGCATCCTCTGCTGGATTCTGTTTCTCTCCGACACGCCACAAACTTTGTTGGGTCTCGTGTGCGTCTTGCCCCAATATAATTGTTGCATTGACTGATGATTCCCTCAAGCCCGATGGAAGACTTGCCAGACAAATTCCTAGATCACATCTGCTCCTTCATGGACAGAGACGACCTATACAAGACTATGCACATATCCTCCAGCTTCCGACGTGTCGCATCCACCCGCTTGCTTTCCTGGTTGGGCATCTCACAGTCCGACGTCCCATCCGGCACCGTGAAACTCGCGCTATCAGACTCACTCCATCTCATTGTTTTCGTGGCCCACATATGCCCAATACAACGGCTCGAGTGTTTCGAGAACTCAGAGAACATGCCCGCAACGGAGTTTCAGCGACTGACTCTGATCCTGGGCGCAGTTGCGCCGATTCCAGACATTTTCATCTACGACAGATTGGAACGGGGAAAATGGAGTGGCCTTGACTCACGCCCTCAATCTCTCTTCACCCACCTCCCGCAAACCGCCACGGATACGCTGTTGGTTGTCTGGGATGATGAGACTCGCGTGTCTCACCCCGGCGGAGGACCACCCCCGCCAGAATTGTATTCTCCCCGACCCGACACAGGAGTGATGCTTCCAATCTATCTCTTCGTCGTATTCGTCAACTCTTGCATCTTCCTGGCATGGGTTTTACGCAACGTTTTCGGGCAGCAGTCGACGGAGGACCGAATATCCGAAGATATTTCCCCCGAGTACCTCCGCTTGCGTGGTGGAGTCCGCGTCCGGAGCCTATCGAGCAAGTACACGGTGGTCACTTGCAGAGACACCGTCTGGAACCATTTCTTCATCAAGCCTCTGCGCGGCGTCCCCGATGTGGTTCACTCGTCGTTCCTCGCCTCCCTCGACCTCAGGTCCACGAACATAACAGTGGAGTCGGGGAGCAATGTCGCATTTGCCGACCTCGTGGCTTTTGTAGCCCGCCACGAGAATTTGCTCACCCTCGCCTGCGCACCGAATTCCATTCGGCCTTCCTCGCTGAAATCAACCTTGCCTTCTCAAATCTCCAGCAAGATAGTGCATCTCGGTGCACCCGCCTCTTACATCCCCCATCTCCTACCACTCACTCCGCGCGTCGAGCGGGTATACCTTTCCTTCCCCTCACTTCCGACTTGGTTGTCCATGCTCTCCACTGTGCCACCGGTCTTTGACTACGCCGCCTATTCCACGGCACTCACCGCCATCGCTCAGCTTACGGGATCGCGCGTTCATGCCATGTCCTTCACCTTCGACCTGACCGCTACGAATCTTCCGTGGCAAACAGGGACCAGCGAGGAGCCGCAGCCCGAGATGCAGCTTCACGGCGTTGAGCACCTCATGCTTTTCACCACCGAGCCCAAGGAAAACATGTACACCGTGGCCACCGTTCGTGCGCTCACGCCGTGGTTAGCTCGTTTCCCCAGCTTGCGACGGGTATCGTTCGATAAGGACGCCATCGAGGGCATGTGGTTAGGTCAAGCTTGCAAGTTGAAGGAGGGGATCGCTGCGGTGTGTCTTCAGATGAACAGTGCCGAGGATGTTGTTTTTGAGATTGAGAGGAAGGAGCGGATCGGGATGAATGTTCGAAATAGTTTGTAGTTGCAGAACCTTTCGACGCCTCGTGGTTTACCTGCAGAGCATATCCCAGAACCAGACAATCTTGTAATAAAATTCGCAAACCCGAACAAGTGTGGGCAATACATGGCGCAAAACCCTACTTATTAGGTCCAACTCGGCTCGACCACTTCCATAATATACTTGTTTCCTGGGAGGGTGTGAGCGTCCAACGAAAACAGTTCAGCAAAAAATCAAACATACGTTCAACCTGCCCCGCTACGCGCAAGGCAACAAATTCCTCGGCTCTGGACCAGAAATCAACACCCGTCAGAGCCCCCGCAAGCCAATCCTCCGGTGTATACACAAGATCAACTTGAACAAAACGCACTTCCTCCGCCAGCTCGGGATTATGAGGATAGGGAATCCCATCTGTCGAAAACACGAGAACGCGCAATCTATCGCCGCACATCTGGAAAATTTTGGGCACCAGGTGCGGTAGGGAATCGACACCACTGCCGAGGGCCAGATGGGGTCAGGTTGGGGATGGACGCCAAACCGGCGGGGAGCTCGTGAAATTGTTCGGGATATGAACATTGAATATATCTCGAGATGCGTGAGGTGGGAGAATAGAGCGTGGGTCAATGGATATGGTGAGTAACTACTGCCTGTTAGACTTCGAATCTACCGCAGCACGTCGTGCAATATCGGTCTACGAATATAAATCGGCCCCCTGTAACTTGAGTATTCTACTGCCCTCCCAGCCCGCCACGGCCGCCACTTTACGTGATCGTCAAGCGCGACATGTCAAGCGCCTTGCGCGAAGCACTTCTTATCAAGCCAGCCAGCACTGCCAGTGACACCGGTGGCGGTTTATTGCCCCCCCCCCCCCCCCCCCCCCCTGATCAGAGTTCTGCAGCAAAGATAGAGGGGCGCAGAACGCGTTTTATCAAACGGTATGCATCCTCCGACAAGCACAAGGCACAATGTCCCAGTCAATCTTGCGCGAAGGGCAAGGATGCTACCAAAACGATGAGTAAACCGATGATTCCACGGTGCCAATCGCTCACACCGACCTGTGCCAAAAAGCACCCTCTCCAATTCGTCCACTGTGGGCAAAGGCTGATCGCCCAAAAGTCTATGCCGAAACTTGGACGTGGATGCTTGGTCCCAGTCGTTTTCGGACTGAGTCGATTCCGTGGCCCCAATCCCATCGCCCTGCAGGCGCTCGACGATCTGCGCAGCGGTCGGACGGCTTTTAGGAGTGGCGTCCCAGCACTCCTGGAGTAGCGCCCACAAGGCGTCTAATGCATCAGATCCCGACAATGCCGGTAAGCGATTCGGACGCTGACCCGCAAGAACAGCCATGACAGCCGCAATGTCGGAGCTCATCTCTGGGAACGGCAGCGTCCCCGCGAACAGCTGGATGGAGGGTATGAGCCATCACCTCACCGAGTGTGAGGAAGGGAGCGGACCTCGTACACAACACACGCCCAGCTGTAAACATCCGTACGCCGACCATTCCGCCCACCTCGAAGCACTTCTGGTGCCTGGTAACGTGATGTGCCACCCCGCGAAGGCATTGAGGAGTGGTTAAATTGGAACGAGGACGCTGAGGCAGTGAAGGAAGAGAGGCCGAAATCCGCAATACAGGCCCGTAGAGAGGAAGTGATAAATATATTGTCCTAAACAAATCAATGGCCAGGAATCATACGACAGAAGAACCACATACGCCTTTCAGGTCACCGTGCACAATGCTCTGGGCGTGGAGGTGCTCGAGACCAAGAGCTACGTCAAGGACCTGAGGAATGCATTCAGACTTATAGATGTAGACTCCGCTCATGAAGAGGGGAGACTCACGAGAGATAGAAGACACCCGGTATTGTACGAGTGTTCTTTCAAGAATCCCCGAACGTGTCCATTTTCCATCCACGGAGATACCAAACAGAGACGCTGACGAAACCTGTAAAGGCCAAAGAAGGGGAGGAGATTGGGATGCGAGAGCTGACGCCAGATCACCGCTTCTCGTCCAAAGGCCTTTGGCAAGAGTCAGATCGCAAGTGGCGGGGAAAAACGCAGCTTCATACCTTGAGTATGGTTTCGATATCGGATTCGCCGAATACTCTCATCATCTTCACGGCGACTCGCTGTCCATGAAGGTAGCCCGTGTAGACATCGCTGAAGGATCCACCAGCCATCAGCTGTTCGTGGTCCAGATCAGCGAGGGTGAAGCATCGGGGATAGAGCTTCGAGTAGTCCGACAGCCGGATGAGGGCCTTGAAAAGTGGATGTCGATCCGCCGGTGTGGCAGTTGCATCATCATCTAGCAACTTTTAACCGGCCTCAGTACCACAAGAATAGTGGCCAGGTAACACTCACGTCTTGTAAAAGATCCAAAAGCCACTGAGCAGAGTTGGGGCGCGCGGAGAGTTCGGTATGCCACTTCTCGTCTTCACGAAAGAGCCGAATTAGCCGGCCAACGAGTTGGTGGACAGTTGTCCCTAATTCATTCAGCCAATGTGCCGGCGACAGTGACTGTCTTCTCACTGTGTAGCTCCGAATCCGTGCAGGAGAACGGCACCTCGCCTATTCCTTCGCGGTCCATGATTGACTCAAGAGAAACAATCCGTGCTACGACGATCGTTAAGAACGGGAAGAGGATTGGGCAACGTAGATAGCATACCCGCATTATCGTCAACGTTACTAACTGGTACGAGGACCGTGTCATGGGATTCTCCGGAGTGAAAAGGATGCTCCCGGTCATCGGGAAGCGGACTGTCCCCCTCATCCTCCAGTTTGTTGTCGAGCCCGGCCGAATTCAAAAGAGTTATAAAAAGTCTCCCGTGAACGGTGAAACTACCTCGGATTCCTTGTTTCAGATCCGGGGTCAGCATTTCTTGAGTATAGTCAGATGTATCCAGGTAAAATGAGGGCTTGCGACGCACCATGAACACCATCCTGCTCGAGGTCTACAAAATCCCCAACCCTGAACTTGACGAGACCGAGAAAGCCTTGGTCTTGTTTCTTGAAATCTCGCTGGTCGAATATCTGAATGGCAATCACAGACGACTTGTTAACAGTCCTAAGATTGTCTTCAACGTGGGGGCAAGAAGAAACGATAAGGACGCACAAATGGAAACTCTCGTTCCAGTACGGATCCAAGGTCTTGGCGATAACACTGGTGGTTTGGGTCTTCGCACCGTCGACAGTGATAACAGCGAAGGCCATTTGCAGCGATCACTGTTGACGGTCAGACCAGGATGTACATGGATAATGTGGATTGACCGGTGAGCTTGATCTGCTTCTCTCTGGCAGAGAGTGATTAGTGCGTGCGGTGGCAGATGAGGAAGGATGGACAAACCCAGGACCTGGTGTCGCAGACGACATGGACGGTGCACGTTGGGTGCGGCGCATGAGAACAAGCCAGTGGACTTGAAGGGATCAATGACGGCGAACGCGTTCGCTGATTGTCGTGTGACCGGAAAGCGCGGGCCAGATATAGAGCAGACGCCCACGGCAGGGTATGGGAGACATGGCGGTCAGGTTGTTGTGGTAGGGAGCAAGAGGTTCGGATCGCTTTCGATCAGTCGCTCCTCCGCGACGGTGTCAGGAATATATGATGTGCATCATTATTTAACTTGGAGGTACACTTTGAGTGGGGAGATACAGTGGTATGGGATTGTAAGTAGCAAAGGATAGTCCGAGACCCTCGGGCAATCACACCTCGACTGTCTTTCCCGCTTCGACCGCTCTCCTCCTCACAAACCACTGGAAGAGCGCCACCGTCCCGCACGAGAACACCACCCACGCAATGAGAACGCCAGAATTCAGTCCCACTGAAACTCAGAGTCAGTATCCCATCTGACAAGGGAGAGAAGGCACCTACGATCATTCTTCGCACCAAAGACAATCCCTCGGATAGCACGGGATACGTTGTAGAAGGGGAACACATATCCATATCGGTAGAGGTGCGGGAAGACTTGAATCGGTAATACCGAGACGTTGGAGATGATCCAAAGCATGAGGAAGAAGATCACGAAGCGTTGCGTGAGGAGGGTGAGCATCGCTTCGAGGGCAAGGCCGCTGTGAATGGGGTGAGCTTGGATGAAGCTGCAGGGATGGGCAGCCGAGCCAATTGAGCATCCAGAAGATGACAAAGCCAGCGCCGCCAAACCGCCGGTCGAAAGGTAAGTAGCTGGAATGCGCCACTCAGGAAGGTGTAGATGAGCTACAAGAGCAATGAGAGGGAGGCCGCGAGGGGAGAGGGAGAATGTACGCAATGAAGAAGTACGCGACTGCGGATGTCGTCAAGCGGAGGCGGATATCGTCAAGCGGAGGCGGATGATGGACCCGAGTGAAAGACGGGCTTCAAAGCCAGAAGCCTCGCGGGCGGTGGCGGCAAGCATGACCACGAAGAACTGTAGCCGGATTAAACATGTGTGTGGACCTCTGCCGATGAAGGCTTACCGATAGAATCACCAGATATATCAGACCGACAAAAGTGACGGCACTGGCACTACAGCAAGGAATCAGCAACCGAGAAGCACCTCAAGAGAAGGGTTGCATACACAGGTGCGTCGGAGGGCCGAAGGTTTGCGACCGTGTAGTATATTGGTCGAGCAACGAGTTGGGGTGCACTTGATAGTAAAGTGGCTGTGTTGGCGGAGGACGACAGATTCGCAATGAATTGCAAGGCGAACTGGTGCGTTATGGCGTCCAGTTGCGCAGTAGCGATAGCCTTGTGCACGCGACTGGAAAGAATGAGCACGATTCAAGATAGAAAAAGAATATCCTCACTAGATATGCTCGTTCCTTGCTTTGGAGCCAATGAAAGTGACTGCCTTGGAAGAGTTGTAGGAGCCATCGACGGCAGAGACGGCCATGGTGAGGGGCACTCGCTCCAGACTTGACTACAGTCAGATTCATTCCACGAGATGAGTGGAGTACTCACTGGCAACGGCATACCAAGTCTTCTCCTGCAGTACAGCGTCTTCAAGCTGGGCTATCCCCTCGGAAACAGGCTTGGTGGAACGACCGCCCAGGAGATTCCATTCCTTCCGGGATCGATATCGCTCAGTGCTTGTGAGACCGCTTGGCCGACAGCCCCGCCGTCAAAGTCCTGCGGAATCAGACGAGTCAATGCAGAGGAAGATCGACTTACGATAATCCATCCTGGAAGTGTATGGTGCGGGGAGCTCCACACCGAGCGGCCCGAGCCCCAGTAGATCGAGAAGACGGCAAAGATCACCGACCACGCCGCCCACGATGGTCTTGAAATACACGCCCCGGGCAGCGGATGCATCGGCGGATTTTTCAAAAAAGTCAGAGGAGAAAGGCGCAGATTTGGATGTCGATGCGACTTTATCGTGGACCGTTACTTCGGAAGCGGTGTCGTCGCAGGAGGCGCTTTTGGGGCTGTTTTCGAAGAAGGTAGCCATGGGAGGCGATGGGGAGGATGATGAGTGTTGTGGAAATGCCAGCCATTATATAGCATGGCGCCCTCGACGCGAGAGCTGCGCCAATTATCCGTCGAGGCAAGGCGGGAAAACGGGGAAACTCAAGGTGATGAGCAATTAATTCATTTGGATGCATGTAATCTGCACGGCGGACTAACAATCCATCGTCAAAGATCAGTCATCGTCGGGTCAGTAGAACGAAGGAGCGCACCTGTATGCGAAGGCAACTATGCCCTCTACACCAATACCGCCCTTCCTCCTCCAAGTATTGCAGCTAGGACAAGTTAATATAGACCAAGAATTAAGCCGCACGACGAACCTCTCAGATAGCAGATAAGGGTTGAGAAAACGCCTTGCCCTCCATTGACACGAGTCGTAAGTAGCACTCGTCGGCGAATACCACCATCAACACATCCCGCAGAGCTACGTCCACACTCCGTGCCCACATGGCTCTCCTTTCGTTCCCACTGATCGAGGCTGTTGACGAGTACCACGCCACATGTCTGCCAACAGTGGCCCGTCGGTCTGCTGAAATTGCAGCTACGCGCTGCAGACAGAGGCGTGGGCAGAGGCAGATGCTGCAGGCGCGAAATGCAGCTCAAAGACCACCCGAGAGAATCTGGTCTCGTTCGCCAATGAAGAAGGCCGCCGCAACGACTCTGCAGCGGGCTCCTAGCGAATGGGGAGCGAGGGCGAATACTGGTCGCTCGAGGTCGGGAAGCGCCATGCCACGCGGGCTAATGGCTGCGTGCGGGTGTGTATCCGACAAAGAGGCGTCGGATAGGCGTGTGGGTGTAAACCAGAGCACCACTGCGTGTGTAGATGAGCTTAGAGCACGCAGCACGCGCGTGGCTCGGGGTCTCCAACTGTGAGTGAAGATCAATCCACCAGAAAGTGGCGAGCTTGGACCCGAGGAAACCCAGGATGATCCACCTGCGTGACGAGTACCCGATGCAGCGTCAAGGTCGCGGAGGAAAAGATCGTTCCGAGGGTGTTGGGATTTACAATGTGGATGCGAGAGGGTCCGGAGGCATGAGAAGCTCAGGTGAGATCGGACTTGTCCCGACCGAGACAATCGAGGGTCAATCTCAAGTCAATCTACCCACAGAATGCAGGGCGTCAAGACTACAGAAAACATCAGTTCCGGTCAAGCGGAGGTCGCAGCGCCCACCGGTAGGATGGGTGCGCCTCTGGCGGTAAAACACGGTCGGAAAGACTTACCATATGTCCCAAACACTGTTCCCATCCATCTGCGAACGACTGCGGCGCGTAAATCAACAGGAAAACGGACAGTAAAACGGAGGGCGAAGTCGAAGAGAGGTGATGGCAGAGTACAGCCACACTTCCATTTCAATTTTCGGGACGACCCGTCTCGCTCTTCTTTCCGCGTCCGCACCTCCATTCGTACAACTGGGTTCTTGATATTCTGCCAATGGTTTTGTGGCGTTCTCCAACTCTCGGGTCGAAACTCCGACTCTTCCGACGCGTCAAGAGCGCCAGAAATGCTGGGAAGCTCGGGATGCCTATTTTGCGTGTCTGGACGGAGTAGGCGTTGTTATGGCTGGGACGGAGGGCAAGGCGTGCTCTGCCGGGAACCTTGTCTATCATAAGACGTGTGCTCAGAGTTGGGTAGAGGCGTCTTTCGGTGTTCTTTAGAGAGATGACTGATCCCGCCTCCAGATAACCTACTTTAACGAGCGACGGAAGCTTGGTTTTCAGCAAAAGGACATGGCTTCTCAAGCCAACTCGCAGAATAAGCGATGAATCTAAATACAGTGAAACGACGGCGTGTCTCTCTATTTCCCCCCAACTCTGCCCGTCAGTCCAAATGTCGTCCATTGGCCACTGTTCTGTCGCCACCGCGTTGTCCGGGGCAATCAGTTTCAAGGATTATCTCTGCTTCTCTGATTTCGGATCTCTGACGATTCTGTGCATCCAAGGTTGTAGATCAACAGAGCCTCCCTAAATACTTACACGGTGCGGCTACTTTTCGCGGGATGCCATGTCTGCATCTTGATAGTTGATTTTGGGGGCTCAGCCCTACACCGCCTAACTCCCTCGAAAGCCACTGCTCGTGAATCTATAAAACACCGTCTGCTGGTGCTTGTGGGCCAGGATATGATGACCCCGTCCAACCGCACGTACTCGGACTTCTTTCCTTCTGGGCTCCGTGCGATGGCTGGTGCCTCGTATCGCAGCCCACCCCCTTCCTTTCCTTCGTCCTCGCCTTCGGAAAATTTGTTCAAGTTGTCGATGCGCAACAAGGCGCTTCGCAGCCTCACGCGTCGTCAAAGGACCGCATCATCTCCCACGCCCACCATGACACTTCCCGAGAATACGACATCCTGGACACGCACACAAAGACGACGTTCTTCCATTATAGATTTACCATACCGCCTGCTGGGGCGGATTCAATCACGCTCTGAACGTCGCCACTGCGATGTCCCAATCAGGTTGGTCTCCCTTCTCTTGTGCAGTCCCGACTCTCCTCTGACTTATCTGTCTAATAGTTACGAAAAACACACCATCCTTGACCCATTCGACGCCTCCCAAAACTCGACCTCATTCTTCATCGAATCCATGGATCATAGCTCGCCGAATCAGCGCCCCCAGTCGTTCCTCCTTCTCGGGGAATCGACTGAATCCATATTCCGTCTGCGCCTCCCAATCCAACGCTCTCGCTCGCGGCGCCCCACGTCCGTTCAGTCGATGCCGCTTCCCTCGGCATCGCTGCAGAACAACCCTCGTGTTATTTGGGACAAGTACGAGCACGAGCATGAATGGGACTGGGACCGTGACCGTTCGTGGGCGCTCCAGGAAGAGGAAGAGGAGGAGGAGGACACGTCGATTTGGATTGAGGAGGAGGAAGACCCTGCGGCTACTATCGACTGGCGGCAGTTTCATAATGATCTTTTGAACGAAGAGTAGGGGAAATGAACCCGACCACCTTGATGGGTTGAACATCGGATTGGAGCAAAAGTTGTATTTATTGTATTAACGGTTTGAAATACGTACTAGATAGTTGTAATCTATTTTACATTGGCTTAAGAGCTTGTAACTACATAGAATCGCGATTATAGTTGGATTCGAATATCGGCTTCCGTCCGACGGTCCTTTAAGCTTTAAGGGTTGCTTCGACACAACCCTCAACTCGATGTGGCTCATCTTCCTGATTCTTCCACTAACCAAAAGGAACGAAAGACAATCCCCTCGGCATATGGAACAGTTTCTTCACAGGGTGATGAGTTTGCCAACAACACAGCCGGTTTGAAACATCCAGTGTGACGACGCCGCTCTCCGAGTTGATGCTCAGAACCACCATCCGTTATTATTTCCCCGTCGAAGCCCGGGCTGATATCAACTTCGCGTGGAATACTACTACATACTAATCCCGAATGCAATGCAGGAGCGTTGAAAGAAAACGATACCCGGGGTTCAATTCACACTGAGGATTCCGGTTCACATGAATTCCATGAACCCGAACATATTCACGCACTTAACATCGTGAATCCAAATTCACGTAGATCGTGCTCACGAACATGTTTCATGTCGATAGATCCTGAATAGAAATTCACCATAAAAGACAGTGAACTCCAAATTGAAAATGTAAAACAAAAGCAAAAACCCTCTTGAAGACCCCTTCCTCATTATCTTCTGCACTCATGGGGTGCATTCAGCAGGGTAGAGCGAGCATGTCTTGGTCAATCTCGAGAGAGGGAGTTGTGGAGCAAAGTCGAGTTGGTGACGTCACTGCGGATCATTGTCACTTTGCTTCTCTCACCGGTCCCGCCACCACAGATGCTCTGTCCTCGTCGTCCGTCATGCCCGCAGCCCTCCCTCCTCACCTCCCGCCCCTTCACGACCTCTGGAGGTCGCTGACCTGACTCGCCCGGCCGTTCTATGCCACGCACCATCGCAACTCCACCGCCCCACCGCCCCACCACCCCCCAAACGGAGTAGAGGAATATATAACTGTGCGTTCGCCCGAGCTCTTCTCCCCAGCTCTTCTCCCATTATACAGCTCATACAGCTCACCATGAGTTGCCACAGTCACTACAAACCCGCTTCCTCGGAACCCACGCCGCTCGAAACACCCAAACATCGCTTAAACATCGCTCCCGTCACACAGCGCGAGAGTCGCTGGTGCCTCTCAACGGCGATGCGAGTCTGGGGAACAGGCTCCATAGGCTGCCTGGTGTGTGATTGTTTCTTGTTGTTGTCCGGCCGACTCACTCTTCTGCAGAGGCGAAGAAGTGCTGCAGGGCGAAAACCGGGTTTACCGCATCGTGCGTCACATGTTGTCTTCTGTCTGCCCTGACTTTCCCGCTCCCTGTCGCGCCGCCGCTTGTCAGCTTGCTACCAGAGCATCCCCCTCACTCTCTCCCATCCCATCGACTCCATCGGCGGCGCGCCCTGGCCGTCTGCACCCAGGGTGGCGTTGATGACGAGGGGCCCGGAAACCCACAGAAGCTGAATGTTGAGGACGAGTAGGATTAACTAGTTGTATTCACGTAGAAATAATATCACTTTTCATGTCGACAAATGTGTGAATCTCCTTACTTTCCTTCTGCATTCAAGGATTATTCCATGAGGATCACGAACCTAGGTGCATGAATCCAAGTTCGTGAGTCATTCTATTTTTTTCGTGAATTTGGTTATCGTGAATTTCAGGACATCACCATGAAATCCCCGATGCCCTTCCAATGAAATCCACCCGTATATTAGGGTGAATGATTGCCATGAAATTAAAGGTAACCGAAGACCTCAGTGTCAGTTGGGTTGGGTTTCCAAACATAGGATGCGACTCTGGAGTGATATGAGGGAACCACATACAAAACTGAGGCTGCTCCTGGTTGAGATTCAATGCAACCGTGCGTTTCCTGTTCTGTTCGACTATCAGCATTTATCGCCTTGACCAAAAGATGGCCATCCGCATCGGCAGTCTCGGGCAAATGATCATGATGATGCATTTATTTGAAATTGAATCTCTGAGCTTTACACGACTTTCTCGTACCACGGAACCTGTAATTCTGGGTCGAAGTCTGTCAAAGGTATCTATGTCAGTTCAAGTTCACCGCTCCTTACTAGGAAGATTGACACGCACTCCATCGCACAGTAACACTGGGATTGAGGTAAGGGAAGAATTCTTCCACCGGCAGGCGAACGAGGTCATGAATATCCAAGATCCTCAACTTGGAGAAGTCTCTGTGGATCATCGAAAAAGCGACGTCGAACACTATCGCGCTGTATTCATCCGTGCTTGGAATCGAATGGCTTCGATTTGGGCTTTATTTTCAGGAGGCATATTGTGCATGAATTCGAAACGTCCGCCCCATCGGATATCGAGTTGGGTGACCTGCGGAAAAAGGGAGACGTCGATATCGTCGAGTCCGTCGAACTAATAATGAGAGTTAGACCCGTCCACGAAACGGAACTACTTCGAATTCTCACATTGCGTATCGACAACAATTCGATTGTCTGTGTACTATTGTACCAGCATTGCGAGCAGGCAATACTCAGGATGTCCACCCCTGCTGATGCAATGTTCCTGGAGCTGTCGGCTGGTATCAGCGAAAAGGTTTCTGTGGTCTGGTCCATCCCAGTGTGTCTCTGTTTGGTCCGGGCCGGTGAGTGATTTCGGCGTGATCTGAGATCTCCACGAAACCACGACGCCGAGCGACGCGTGCCGCCTCCGTTTGTGCGCCTCATGGCTGTAGCCGTGCCATGGCTGGAATCATTGTTATAGATAACGGACGTCTACCACTACGGGTGCATACGACCCACTCAATACACGAATTGGTACTCCGCCGAAAACGCAATAGTCATCTCCTTGTCCCTCACCACGTTCTGCACGATCGTGAATTTACTGGGGTCTACGTACACAGTTGTGTGAGCATTCCTTGAATCGAGCAGAGAAATAGAGAAGAGGCTAACCAGGACTCCCAACAATCGTCTTCCAAAACGCCTGCACGAGCAGCGACGAGTGCAGATATCCGGCCATCCCATTCGCGGGTCGAGCCATCAACACGATGAGCGGCGCCGCCTCGGTGTGCACACACGTGTCGTCGCACCATACCGAGAAGAAGGAGTGAGCGATCACGGGGCGAGGGGAGACCAAGGTCACGATGGGTTCGATTGAGGAGATGGGGCGGGGCCGGGTTGATGCCATTTGCATGTAAGGGTTGTAGCAGTGTGCGTCGGAGACCGAGTTTGGTGCGAGGATGGGGACTCGGATTGAGATGGGGACGACTTTCGTGGAGTTCAAGCCGGTGGACTCTGTCGCCTCCGCATCTTCAGAGGGAGTATCCTCGCGGAATGATTCAACGTGGCTACTAGACGGGAGCAGGAGTTGGCGAACTATCATACGTGAGCATCCAGCTACGACCCGAAATGGGTGTAAAGTATCAGAGAAACCGACGCACATTGCACTCCTGGTGACTCGACGGGTATGCCCTCGTTGACCATCATGCCCTGGTCGACCATCGTGCCCTCGTCGACCGTCATTCCCTCGTCGACCGTCATTCCCTCGTCGACCGTCATACCCTCGTCGACCATGCCGTTGCTCTCGCGGACAATGGGGAGGGCTGTGTCAAGGCAAATCTCCGGCCCGTGGTGACTTTCCGCGCCGGGAGTGAGTCGAGCATCTACTTGTCGTGTCAGCGCCGGCAAACGAGTCGATGAAATTCACGAACCGGCACCAAACGCCATCCTCTCAAACTCCACATCAGAGGGCAAGGGCTGCTGCTCCAAAAGTCGGCGACGGAATTTCGAAGTGAACAAATCGTCCCAGTCTTTCCCGATTTGTGTCCCAGGGGCTCCGATGTCATCATCCAGAAGCCTTTGGACGACCTGAGCAGCCGTTGGGCGATGCTCAGGCGTCCCGTGCCAGCAATCTTGGAGTAAGGCCCAGAGATCATCCAATTCCAAAGAGCAGGACGGAGGTCGCGACGGTCGACGGCCTTCGAGGACTGCAATGCCGACTGCGGTATCAAACGATATCTCCGGAAACGGAGCGTTCCCCGTCAGGAGCTGCCCAATGGTATGAGCGAGAAGTCACTGGCGTGGCACGGGAGAATTCACCTCGTAGACAACGCATGCAAAACCGTAGATATCCGAATGTGTGCTATTGTGGCCTCCGCGATGCAGCTCTGGTGCTTGATAGCGAACCGTTCCACCCCTCGTAGTTTTAGATGAGAGGGTAAACCGGAAGGATGACAAGGAGGTGGTAATGGACGAAAGGCCGAAATCCGCGATGCAAGCCCTCAACGAAGGGGTCACAAATATGTTATCCTAAATAAGGGTTAGTGGGGAGAAGTATCAGCAGCGAGCGACTCACCCCTTTCAAGTCGCCGTGAACGATGCCCATGGCATGGAGGTGCTCGAGGCCGCGAGCCACGTCGAGGATCTGAGGCAGATTGAGCCTATAGTCGGAGACGAGTGTCCAAAGACTCACCAGAGGGAGGAGACGGTCGGTATCAAATGCTTGCTTCTTGAGGAATCCTCGAATATGCCCGTTTTCCATCCACGGCGATACCAGGCAAAGGCGCTGGCGAAACTTGTAAAGCCCGTAAAACGGGAGAAGATTGGGATGCGAGAGCTGGCGCCATATGATCGCTTCTCGACCAAAGCTCTGGTCTGACGAGTCAGATGAATAGCAGAGGTGGGGGAAGAGCCCAGACCTTGAGTACTGCGTCGATATCCGACTGATCGAAAACCCTCATCATCTTCACTGCGACGCACTGGCCGCCGAGGTACCCTTGATAGACGTCGCTGAATGATCCGCCGTCCACATGCCTTTCTTGCTCGAGATCTGTGAGCGTGAAGCATCTGGGGTAAAGCTTCGAGTGCTCGGAGAGCCGGATGAGAGCCTTGAAGATTCTGCGGCGTTCTGGACGTCGGTTCCCCGGCGGGATATAGTCAAGCAACTGTGCATTTCCAGTTAGCAACGCGTGTTATGATTCCGGCAGTGACCCACGTCTTGTAGAAGATCCAGAAGCCACTGGGCGGAGGCATCCCGACTCTCCAGAAACTTCTTGTACCATTGCTCATCGTCATGAAGGAGCCTATCCAGCTGTGTTATAAGCCCGCGGAGGGTGGCATCTGTAGAGCCAGTCAAGGCACCGAAAAGGAGTGGCGCAGACTACCCACCGCGGTCCATGAGTGAGAGTAGTGAGAGTGAGACCCGCGAAATCGTGGGGGGCGCTTGTCAACGCACAGCCCATCGGAGTCCCACATTCTTTATATTCGACAAGCGCGACAAGTTTCCTAAAGAGTGGACCATGCTTTAAATCTCGTGTGGGTTGGACGAAACTCAGTGGTTCCAATAGTTCTGAGATTTGGAGAGGATGTGACGAAGTTCCATGCTGTGGCTCGGTGCAAGGTTCCATGCTGTGGCTCGGTGCAAGGTTGGCGCAAGGCACAAGGCGCATCAATGATGGCAAGGCTCTTCCTTTTGCACACCATGCACGCTTGCGGCGACGCTTCACTCTCGCCTTGGACTCGACCTCCGTTTGACTTGGTGTGGGAATGTCTCAGGCGGCCCCTCACATAAGTAGTTGGACTGGCTGTCTCACCTTTTCATCGCTCCTCTAACCTCTACCACCACCTCCCACCCACCCACAATCACACTCTTTCCAGTCTCATTTAGTACAAGTATAGGTGCGCTGACTCTAGACTAACAAAGCGACTTACTGACGACTCTTAGTCCGCCATTCGTGGTTCCCCTCCACTTCACCGCGCCTCGTGTGGCGTCAACTGGCCCTGCCTCGAGATCCTCAGCTGCCCGTCGGTCAAGTCCCCCTCCCGCCCCTGCCCCGAGACGCAGCTCGATGGGTGTCCCTACCATCAAGCCCCCGGTCAAGCCAACGCCAGCGCGAGTCCCAGTTGCGAAGGGCGTTCCTGTCCCGCGTCGGTTTGACCCCAGGAGTCCCAAGCCACGCGTCCAGCCACCCGTGGTTTCCAAGACCATCTCGACACCGTCCAAGCAACAGGGGTTCAAGTCTCGGATCCCTGTCTCGGCCAAGAAGCGTAACACCACCGTCGCCTCCCCGCTTTTGGCCACTCCGCTCCCAACGCGCATCAAGACACTCACGCCGACGAGTCCCCCGGCGTCGTCAAGATCGTCTTCCAGCAGCTCGGTCCTCTCCACCCCGCCAAGCAGGATCCCAAGGAGGCTTGGGTACAGCGTGACGCCGACCTCGTCACGCTGCTCGCCCATGTCCTCGCCACCGACGAGTGTCCCTCAGACACCGTGCGCTTCGCCCGTGCAGGCTATCAAGGGAGGCAGGGCGAGCGGGAACGTCAAGCTCAAGGCGGCGGTGGTGGTCGGCAAAGTGGAGTGTTCCCCGACAATTCCTCTGCCCCTGTCTGCGTCTCTCTCTCCATCTCCATCTCCTTCTCCTTCAACGTCTGCAGCTCCTTCAACGCCTGCTTCGCCTTCGGTGCTTGCTTCGCCTTCGGTGCTTGCTTCGCCTCCAACGCCTACCTCCCCTTCCCCGGCTGCTTGCCCTTCCTCGGTATCGCCTCCCTTTACGTCCCACTCTCACTCGACACCTGTCTCCCCTTCCCCAGCTGCCTCTCCATCCCCGTCGGTATCCATCTCGGAAGCCTCCTCGTCCCCGACCCCTTCAAACTATCACAACGGCCTCCCCTCCCCTCCAATCTCCACCCAGCCGGCAGGTCCCGCAGCGGAGCGCGTTGACAACGCCTGTGAGATGGACCCCAAGGGAGCGTTCCTGGCCGAACTCGAGACCAAAATCCACTCGAGAAAAGATTCCACCCGACGCCTCTCGCGCGCGCTTGTCCGGCGGGAGCCTCGCACAGGCGGCAAGGAAAATATCACGAGCGAGTTGCAGCAGGCACTCGCTCGGCGTCGGGTATCGACTTCCACCCTTTGCAAAGCTGTCCCTGTCCCCGTCCCTGTCGAGCCGCGCGTCCAAGAGCGCCGACCATTGGCATCCCTCCCACGGCTCCTCAATCGTGTCAAGCCCACCAGCCCTCAGAAGGAGGTGCCACGAGCCACGACCCAGCTCGATATCAAGGACCACACGAAGCCGCCTGGTGCGGAATACGTTATAGAGGAAGTGCAGACGGCTTTCGGGGTGCGGAGGGTGAGACGGATTGTGATTCCGGCGATGGTGGAGGGGGCGGTGGCGTCGAGGAACCCGAGGATAGTCGAGGAGCTGGAGCGGTTACGTGCGAAGAAGAAAATGGCGGGTGGGGATTTCGGGGAGGGTGTTCCTCAGGTGTAATCTGTGTTTTTTCGCTTCAATCTATCTCTGCTTCATCTGTATATTGAATTGGTGAAATCGGTCTACACCATCCTCTGGTACCACGGCACGGTGGATTTGTGGTCAAAGTCTGCACGGTACAGTCAGTCAAGTACGCATGCGACGAGGAGGAGGAGGACATACTCCACCCTAAAGAGATATTGGGACCAATCCACTTGAAATAACCCCCCGCACTGCGCATGAGATCCGGCAGCTCCTTGCTCAGATGGATCTCCACGATCTTGAGCCCAGAAAAGTCGTGCTGGGCATCGCAGAGGAGTTTGTCGAGTGCGGGTATGTCGACCTCCTGGTATACGCGGAATCGAATGGCCTCGATTCGGGGTCGATTTTCTGGGCGGATGGTGTGGAGCCAATCGAGGTATGTGCCGCCTTTGCGGTCACCGTCGATGTCGAGCTGGGTGATTTTGAGGAAGCGGGAGATGTCGTTCCGGTAGACCATTTCGTACTAAGGGTTTTGAGATAAGTAGTAGGGCGTGAAAGAGAGAGTGGATGCGTACGGAATGGACGGAGAGTAATTCGATGGTGTTGCTCATCGCGCTGGAGAGGATGTTTTCGAGAAAGTCGTCCAAGGGGAAGTAGAATTGGAATGCTGTGATGGCGGACACGTCGAACGGGCAGCGGAAGTCGTCTAGCCATGGCCCAGTCACGTCGGGCGTGTCGTGCGTCCCAAACGACTCCAGTTTGATACGACTAGTGGGGACCTTGATATTGAGACGCTCGGCAAAGTCACTCTTGAGTGCATCCCGCAGATACATGACCCCCGAACAGACTTCGACGTGCTTGAGTCGGTCAGTGCATCGTTCCCATAGGAGAAGGAGGTCCAACGATCCATTGAAGATGCAGTTGATGAAGACCGATTCGAGGGAGGGCGTGCCGATCAGTCTTGCAATCAGGCAGGCCTCCCTCGTGTCGAAGCGGAAA
Organism: Roridomyces roridus; assembly: GCA_029378245.1. Taxonomy (NCBI): domain Eukaryota; kingdom Fungi; phylum Basidiomycota; class Agaricomycetes; order Agaricales; family Mycenaceae; genus Roridomyces; species Roridomyces roridus. The sequence continues at coordinate 4,150,877 of JARKIF010000001.1, read as the reverse complement.
CCGGGTTGGCTGCTGACCTTGAGGCTGGTGAGATGGGAGAATGGAAGGTCGCAGAGGTCGTCCTGGATTTTCTCCTTCATAAACGTGAGCGGCCCCACGTCCAAGTGCTCGATGTATCGAATGAGCTCCGGGGATTCGTCGTAGAGTATATCCAACAGACGAGCGATTTTCTCGTTGGATTCCTCGTGCGTGTCAGGGCTGTGCATGTACATGACTTGTATGCTCGAGAAAATGCGACATTGGGACGGCGCGATCCAAGAAGTGTTGACCAGCGCGCATGCGCGGAGGTCTTGGATGTCGTGCACGAAACTCAGGGCACAGCGGCAGTTCAACAATAAAAAGCCCGTTTTAGTTAGCCGCCCTTCCTAAAGTTTGGGGGACAAATAACACCGGGCCGAAACGGAGTTTGATATGTTTGGTTTAGGTGAGATCGAAATCAGAACCAAAATTGTGCCTTTCAAATCTCAAATAAATGTGGTTCAAACCGGTCATATGACAATGCCATTCTGAGCACCTCATAGCAATTTGAATACATTGTACAAAGTCAGCCTTCAAGATGGCGCGCAAACCACAAGTAATCTGTTCATCAATCTCCATTATCAAATTCCGGCAATCACATTCCATAGGGAAGCCACTTTTACGCAACAAATGTCATCTGATTTCACGGCTGCCAAAATCTCCGTTGAGATTTTACATTTAAAACAGAATGAAACCTATGTGCCGATGATCTCCGAGTGATCCGCGGATGATCCGGAGATGATCTGCACTAGAGGTGGCCCGCTGCGGAAGATCATCGTCGGATCATCGTCAGATGACTCGGAGATCATCGGCCAATCAATTTCACTGGGTTCGAAATCTCAGGTTTCAACGGAGATTTTGGCGGCCTCGAAACCGGGTTACATACCTTTCCTAAAATTGGCACCCATATCGGATGTGATTTCCGGACTCTGAGGTTGCGGATTGATAGACAGATTATTTGTCGTTTCCGCATTGATTTGGAGACCGTTTTTGTAAAATGTATTCCAATAGCTTTCCACCACTCAGAATGGCATTCCTATGCTACGGTTTTGAAAGTCATTTATTTGGAATGCGAAAGGCCGAGTTTCGGCTCTGATCTGGAGCTGAGCTAAACCAAATGTATCAAATTGAATTTCGGCCCGGCTGTATCTGTTCATCAAACTTTCGGAAGGGCGGCTAACTAAAATGGGCTTTTTATTCCGGAACTGCCGCTGTGGGGTGAGGTCCAGGAGCTCGGCGATTTCGAGGGGGTTTATTGCGGGAGGCTTGGATTTTCGCTTTCGTCGTCTCGGCATGGTGGTGCGGAGCAAGATTGCTGATGGCGCATCAATTCCTCTTCTCAGCTCCCATGAGCATTCTCTATGTAGAGTCTCTCAAAGCTTTGAACGGTCCCTGAAGACGCGCCGATGCAAACCTCAGTCTCACTGGGCCGTACATAAGACTCGGGTCGTACACTCCGAATCCCAAAGTCGACATTTGTTCCGACTTTGGTCCATCTCATCCACACCGGGACTGAAACAAGCTGCGGGGAGGATTCCACCGCCGGGGACGTTGGAGAATCCAGGTGGGCACTAGTAGCGCCCCAATGCATCGGCTTCTGCTGACAATCAATTGCAGACCGTACATACGTACCGACGGTCTTTGGTCTCAGCGCAGAAATAGTCGTCGAAGATGCGCAACAACCTCCGTAGGATCCTTGGAGTCCTCAACGCGTTTATGAGCTCGTTTGTTCACTCTACACGTCGAGGTGAGTTTCCCATTCCTGTCCTATCCTCGCCCTCACACTCGTTCGCAGACACCGCTCAGTCTTGGCACTTCAATACTCGGTGCAAGACTAGTCTGCTCGCGCTCAGCTCCGTCACCGACCCTTTTCAAATCTTAATCTTCCATCGACACAACCTCGACCTGTAGACCCAGCAGTGCTGCAAGATGCCGTTTATGACTTTCGCAAGCGTTAGCAACGTCCCGGGCGAGTCAGACCCACTTATCCAAAGTTCCACGCTCATTATGACTTCCTAGCCATTCAGAGTGCCAATGTATCCCGTGGACCGCTATACCACAAACCAGCAAAGCCGCTGCAGATGCTCCTCACCGACCCTGCATACAGACGAGCCACGTCTCCACCACGATCGCGCGCGGTGCGGTTGCGGAAGGTGCGTTGTATTTCTGCGCGGTCTAACGCGGTACTGACTCACCATAGACTCCTTGGACACTTTGCGGGGAATTCACATTGGGTAACTCGGGTTTTTGGTGTGGAGTTACCGTTGTCGAGGCCGGTGCGTTTTTCGTCCGAATTGACTTGATGAAAGCTGACCTCCGGTGAAGAGTTCTTACCTGCCATATGACTCTCTCCAATGTCGAGGGACTATCGCTCACGTTCGCCAGTCCCTTTCACGAGTCCACCGCAGTCCTGTTGCCGGCAAGTGCTCCCGGGCGGTGTTTGGGCTGCCTCACGCCTGCAGCGTCTGCGTCGTCCTTGCTACGCCTACGTATGCGAGCAGCGATACGAAGCTGCAGGCCATCAGTATCAACGCTGGACGGTGTATGGAGATAGGTGACGTGGTAGCACAATCACCATCAATGGGAACGAAGGGAGAGGGTTGGGTGGGTGGCAGCCAGCCTCAGCCTCTTGGCCCCTGGCGCGGAGTATCGACGTGGCTCCGCGGGATGTGCTGGTGGTGTTATTCGCCGACGAGTGCTACGACTCGAGAGTCGATTGCAGGACGTTGGCTCGATATCTGAGAGGTGCGTCGGGTGGCTAAATCCCAAACCGAGTACTCCGCTCATCTGAATCTGACGAATTTGCTGTAGTCAAGTCTGGAGCGAGTGCCAACCTCACCATGGCCGTCGCTGCCGTCGATGGCTCCTACAAATCTTGGTCGCCTTCATTGGCTCCTAAGCGAGGAACGAGAATATCTAGTGAGGATATTCTTCTGCTATCCTGACTCGTGCTCATTCTTTCCAGTCGCGTGCACAAGGCTATCGCTGCAGCCCAGTTAGACGCGATAACGCACCAGTTTGCTTTGCAATTCATTGCCAATCTCTCCACGTCCGCCAATGCCGCCACCTTACTATCAAGTCCACCCCAACTCGTTGCCCGACCGATATACTACACGATCGCGAACCTTCGCCCCTTTGATGTGCCTATGTATGTGACCCTTCTCTTGAGCTCCTTCTCGGTTGCTGATTCCTTGCTGCAGTGCCAGTGCCGTCACCTTTGTCGGTCTCATATATCTGGTCATTCTATCGGTAAGCCGGTAGAGGTCCCCATGCATGTCTAATCCCGTTACAGTTCTTCGTGGTCATGCTTGCCGCCACCGCCCGCGAGGCTTCTGGCTTTGAAGCCCGTCTTTAACTCGGGTCTCTGATCCGGCTCCGTTTGACGACGTCCGCAGTTGCGTACTTCTTCATCGCGGTACGTTCTCCATCTCCCTTCACGGCCTCCCTCTCATTACTCCCGCAGCTCATCTACACCCTCCTGAGTCGCGTGTTCCACCTACCTTTCGACCGACGGTTTGGCAGCGCTGGCTTCGACATCTTCTGGATGCTCAACTGGCTCAGCATGCTTGCCTGGTGCGTCCTCTCCGTCTCTGCAGCTTCATCTAAAGCTCATCTCATCTGAAGCGGCCTTGCCCTCGAAGCAATGCTCACCCTCCTCACGCAACGCTTCGTGCCCTTCTTCCTTATGCTGTGGATCATCTCCAACGTCTTGACTTCGGTATTCCCGATTCAAGTCCTCCCGCACGTCTACCGAGACGGATATGCGTTTCCTTTCTACAACGTCTCGCGTGCTATCCGCGCCATTATCTTTGGTACGAAGAATGATCGTGGGTGCCTGCTCTCGCTTGTTAGATGGGACACTGACTCTGAGTTCCAGTGGGATTGAATTTCGGTGTTCTCATCGCGCGGGTGGTGCTTTTATGCGGGACGGTGGCGCTTTTCCAGTGGTTTGTGAGGAGGAGAGCGGTCGAAGCGGGAAAGACGGTCGAGGGGTGATTGCCCGAGGGTCTCGGACTATCCTTTGCTACGATCCCATACCACTATATCTCCACACTCAAAGTGTACCTCCAAGTTAAATAATAATGCACATCATATATTCCTGACACCGTCGCGGAGGAATTGAAAGACGCGACTGATCGAACGCGATCAGAACCTCTTGTTCCCTACCACAACAACCTGACCGCCATGTCTCGCATACCCTGCCATGGGCGTCTGCTCTATATCTGGCCGGCGCTTTCCCTCGTCCCACGATAATCAGCGGACTTCCAGCTTGCTCTCGGGCAGTGCATCCAGCGTGCAATCGCCGCTCATGCTGACTCTAGTCCCCATTGCCCGTCCTCGTTTCAGTTTCGTAACGGTGCCCGCAAACTCCCGCTGGAAGGGGAAGGATGCTGCTGATGACGGACAGCCCGTAACGACGGGTAGAAGCCGCCAAGGTGAAATCGCAGTCCAAAGACACGCCTCGCCCGAGCAGAGTGGGTAAGTGAATCCATCCTCATCATCTCATACCGCACATTCACTGTCTACTAGAGAGAAGGTGATCACGCTCAAGGGTGGGTCAATCTAGTGTCCACATTTTGCTCGTCTGAGTGTCAACAGATATCCGGGTCAGCGGCCTGAAGAAACGAAGTCTTTTCCGTCCCCCGGACCCGTTTGCTGTTATCACTGTCGATGGGACGCAGATTCAGACATACGCCACCAGTGTTTTGCCGAGGACGTTAAATCCACACTGGAGAAACAGTTTTTTTGACTTGTACGTCCTTCTCGTTTCCTCTTGCGCGCATGATCTCGTCCAAAGAGGCTCTTAGGATTGTTAAGGAGCAGTCCGTGATTACCATTCAGATAATCGACCATCAAGATTGCAGAAAACAAGGCGAAGGCATTCTCGGTGTCGCCAATTTTAGAGTTGGGGATGTCTGGAACCCCGCACTGGATGATCACGGTGTGTCATGCACTCTCAATGTCTCTTTGACACGTCTGACCGCACCCAAGAACTGACCTTCCACCTGAAACCGGGCAATCCGACTCTTACCGCTCACGGGAGACTCGTTATATCTCTTTCAAACGTGGTGAGACTACATGAGTCTGTACATCCCATTAGCCCGCTTGGCAGTGATGCTGATAGGGCCCCTAAATCGACCCCCGCCGACCGATAGGGCCCTATGAGGCCCTAATCCCCTATAAATAGGGCCCCGCCATAGGGCCCTATCGAGGCGGGTGGCCAAAAAAGGAAATAGGTCCGTGATGGGTTTGATTCTCTGATATTGCTCTGATACGTTGATTTCTGCGGCTCCATCTACTCTGCAGTTGCATTGATGGCTTTGAGTTCTTGCTCCTCTGTGATCTCCTCGTTTCCAAGGTGTTTGAGAGGCTCCCGGCCTCTGGAACGTCACGTGAAGATAAGATAAGATAAGATTTAGGACCTCAATAGGGCCTATGACTTGACCCCAGACTCGATAGGGCCCTAATTTAGGGCCAGATAGGGCCCCTATCGCTTGAGGCCCTATCGCCCCTCAAGCATCACTGCCGCTTGGCGCGGTGGAGTTGGACGGGGAGCAGCAGCAGCAGCAGCAGGTGTATGAGCCCGTGCAGTCGCAGCAGCAGATCGAGGCGGAGGCGGATGTGGGTCTTGACCTTGGGTATCCGCATGAGGGCTTTGAGCTCCCGGCGGACTCGGAGCTACCCAGTGATCGCGAGCGAGGTGGGCAAGCACTGCACTTTCACGGTGTATCCGCTGAATGAATTCAAGGGACAACTATTCGCGACCTTGTCGGTCGGCTAAATCGGCTCTTTTGTGAAGAAGAGAAGTGGCATACCGAACTCTCCGCGCGCCCCGACTCTGCTCAGTGGCTTTTGGATCTTTTACAAGACGTGAGTGTTGCCTGGGCGCTGTTCTTGTGGTACTGAGAATGGTCAAAAGTTGCTAGATGATGATGCAAATATCACACCAGCCGATCGACGTCTACTTTCCAAAGCCCTCATACGGCTGTCGGACTACTCGATGCTCTATCCCCGATGCTTCACTCTCGACGATCTGGAACACGAGCGGCTGGTGGCTGGTGGATCCTTTAGCGATGTATATACGGGCTGTCCTCACGGGCAACGCGTGGCCGTGAAGATGATGAGAGTATTCGAGGAGTCGGATATAGATGCTGTACTGAAGGTCCCTGCTCGTTTCCTCCAATTACTCAAAATCTGATTTCGCCCTGTAGGGATTCAGCCGGGAGGCGGTCATCTGGCGACAGCTCTCTCATCCAAACCTCCTCCCTTTCTACGGGCTTTACAAATTCCGTCAGCGTCTCTGCTTGGTATCTCCGTGGATGGAGAATGGACACGTTCGGGCGTTCTTGAAGAAACAATCGTCCAATACCGAGCTTCTTCTGTCCCTCGTGAGTCTCCGGCCGCGGCGCTCTTCCTCAGCGGCGTATATCTATCTGAATGTGTCCCGCAGGTCCTCGACGTGGCTCTCGGCCTCGAGCATCTCCATGCCCAGGACATCATCCATGGGGACCTGAAAGGCGTATGTCGTCCTTCTCCCGTGCTGTTCCCTTTCCATTGACTGGTGTAGGACAATATATTCGTCACCTGTTCTCTACGGGCCTGCATAGCGGATTTCGGGCTCTCTTCCTTCACTGCCTCGGCGTCCTCGGTACAATTTGCCCACTCGTCAATGCCTTCGCGGGGTGGAACAGCACGTTACCAGGCACCAGAAGTGCTTCGAGGTGGGCGGAATGGTCGGCGTACGGATGTTTACAGCTGGGCATGTGTTGTGTACGAGGTATGCTCCCTTCTTCACACTCGGTGAGGTGATGGCTCATACCCTCCATCCAGCTGTTCGCGGGGACGCTGCCGTTCCCAGAGATGAGCTCCGACATTGCGGTTGTCATGGCTATTCTTGCGGGTCAGCGTCCGAATCGCTTACCGGCATTGTCGGGATCTGGTGCATTAGACGGCCTTTGGGCGCTACTCCAGGAGTGCTGGCACGCGACTCCTGAGAACCGTCCGACTGCTGGTCAGATTGTCCAGCGCTTGAAAGGAGATGGAATTGGGGCCAGGGAATCGACACAGTCCGAGAACGACTGGGACCAAACATCCACGTCCAAGTTTCGGCATAGACTTTTGGGCGATCAGCCTTTGCCTACGGTGGAAGACTTTGAGAGGGCGGTTTTTGGCTCTGTCCTCGCTGCATCCCACGGAATTTGAATCGCGAATCGGCGTATCAATATTAATCCCATCTTGTCTTCCACTCCCATGGCCACTCTGCCGCCCGAGCTCGAGCGACAAATCTTTGAGCTCGTGGCTTACTCTCAACCGCTTTTCGTGCCTACACTCAGTCTTGTGGCAAAGCGCGTGAAAGCATGGTAATGAACTTGCACTCGTATCCACTACCTGCTCTCACTGGACCTCCAGGGTCGAAAATTTCCTGTATCGCGTGGTCGTCGTGTCCAAGCCAAACACCGGTACCATAGACTTTGAGATGCCTTGTCCTGACTTTAGAGCGTCTCAAATACAACATCTTCCACCCCCGGTTCTGCGCAACTCCGTCCGGCATCTCTTCTTGAAGGATGTGCCCGAAGAGGAGGCCAGGTTCCTCCTCTCGACCTGCGAAAACCTGGACGACCTGTCGATCTCATGGGTGTACCCACTGGCATCTCTCCTGGAGATCGCAGGTGCACTGCCATTGCGACGCCTCAGCGCTCAGCTGCGCACTAGAGCGCTTTTTCAGAGATCCCCAGGCCGAGATGAACGAGGGAGAGCCTCGGATGCGCGTCGACTGGACCCACGCACTATTCTCCTACCTCACGCATCTCGAGAGGTATGCTGAACATTTTCACAACCTCCCCGCCGGTTTGGCGTCCATCCCCAACCTGACCCATCTGGCTCTCGGCAGTGGTGTCGATTCCCTGCCACAGCTGGTGCCCAACATTTTCCGGATGTGCGGCGATAGATTGCGCGTTCTGGTGTTTTCGACAGATGGGATTCGTTTTCGACAGATGGGATTCCCTACCTTCATAATCCCGAACTGGCGGATGAAGTGCGTTTTGTTCGAGTTGATTTTGTGTATACACCGCAGGATTGGCTGGCGGGGGCTCTGACAGGTGTTGATTTCTGGTCCAGAGCCGAGGAATTTGTTGCCTTGCGCGTAGCGGGGCAGGTTGAACGTATGTTTGATTTTTTGCTGAACTGTTTTCGTTGGACGCTCACACCCTCCCAGGAAACCAGTATATTATGGAAGTGGTCGAGCCGAGTTGGACCTAATAAGTAGGGTTTTGCGCCATGTATTGCCCACACTTGTTCGGGTTTGCGAATTTTATTACAAGATTGTCTGGTTCTGGGATATGCTCTGCAGGTAAACCACGAGGCGTCGAAAGGTTCTGCAACTACAAACTATTTCGAACATTCATCCCGATCCGCTCCTTCCTCTCAATCTCAAAAACAACATCCTCGGCACTGTTCATCTGAAGACACACCGCAGCGATCCCCTCCTTCAACTTGCAAGCTTGACCTAACCACATGCCCTCGATGGCGTCCTTATCGAACGATACCCGTCGCAAGCTGGGGAAACGAGCTAACCACGGCGTGAGCGCACGAACGGTGGCCACGGTGTACATGTTTTCCTTGGGCTCGGTGGTGAAAAGCATGAGGTGCTCAACGCCGTGAAGCTGCATCTCGGGCTGCAACTCCTCGCTGGTCCCTGTTCGCCACGGAAGATTCGTAGCGGTCAGGTCGAATGTGAAAGACATGGCATGAACGCGCGATCCCGTAAGCTGAGCGATGGCGGTGAGCGCCGTGCAATAGGCGGCGTAGTCAAAGACCGGTGGCCCGATGGAGAGCATTGACAACCAAGTCGGAAGTGAGGGGAAGGAAAGGTATATCCGCTCGACGCGCGGAGTGAGTGGCAGGAGATGGGGGATGTAAGAGGCGGGTGCACCGAGATGTACTATCTTGCTGGAGATGTGAGAAGGCAAGGTTGATTTCAGCGATGAAGGCCGAATCGAGTCTTTGGCACAGGCGAGGATGAGCAGGTTCTCGTGGCGGGCAACAAAAACCACGAGTTCGGCAAATGCGACATTGCTCCCCGACTCCAATGTTACGTTCGTAGACTTGAGGTCGAGGGAGGCGAGGAACCTCGAGCGAACCGCATCGGGGACGCCCCGCAGAGGTTTGATGAAGAAGTGGTTCCAGACGGTGTCTCCGCAAGTGACTACGGTGTACTTGGTCGATAGCCTCTGGACGCGGACTCCCCCACGCAAGTGGAGGTACTTGGGAGAAATATCTTTGGATACCCGCTGTGCGATCGACCATTTGGGCCCGAACACTTGACGGAAACCCCATACCACGAAGATGCACCACTGGTCAACCAGTAGGAAGACGGGATATATTGGAAGCATCGTCACAAGTGCGCCCCCTTCGAATAAAATTCCAGGTACGGGAAGGACCCAATCTGGCGGAGGTCCTCCGCCGGGGTGAGACACAAGAGTTTCATCATCCCAAACAACCAACAGCGTGTCGGTGGCGGTTTGCGGGAGGTGGATGAAGAGAGATTGAGGGCGTGAGTCAAGGCCACTCCATTTTCCTCGTTCCAATCTGTCGTAGATAAAGATGTCTGGAATCGGCGCAACTGCGCCCAGGATGAGAGTCAGTCGCTGGAACTCCGTTGCGGGCATATTGCCTGAGTTCTCGAAACACTCGAGCCGCTGGATTGGGCATATGTGGGCCACGAAAACAATGAGATGGAGTGAGTCTGATAGCGCGAGTTTCACGGTGCCGGATCGGACGTCGGACTGTGAGATGCCCAGCCAGGAAAGCAAGCGGGTAGATGCGACACGTCGAAAGCTGGAGGATATGTGCATAGTCTTGCATAGGTCGTCTCTGTCCATGAAGGAGCAGATGTAATCTAGCAATTTATTTGGCAAGTTTTCCATCGCCGGTCTTGAGGGAATCGTCGGTGAATTCAGAATGCAGCAATTATATCGGGGAAAGACGCACACGAGCCCCAACAAATCTTGTGGCGTATCGGAGAGAAGCAGAATCCAGCAGAGGATGTGAGACCAGACAGGGGTATCCAGAGATGATGAGGGTAGGAGGAAAGCAGGTTTGATGCCAAACACGCTCACGTTCTCAAATGTTAAATTTTCAATCTAACCGGGAACAAAAGGGACTACAAGATGGAGTTGTCCTGTACAGTTTGCGGACTACCGAATAACCGAGGGGTAGAATTGGGAATTCCGTCTACGAAAGATTCGATACTCGAGCGACAAGAAATTACTCTCAACAAAAAAACAACTGCACATCATGGACAGTCGCTTCATTCCTCCGCGCGAAACGACATTCGCACCCCATCTTTCATGCCACCCACGGCCACGGCATGGTTTCATCATACGGCAGGGAGAAACGCACATCCGAGGGATTCAAGCTCGCGCACAACGCGCTGACCGACTCGGCGTATTCCCTACGCTCATCGAACGGCATGGCCTTGAACATGTCCACGGCAAAAAAGAGGTGGCTCAGCCTTGGGAACCGGCTTAACCACGCAGCGAGCGCTTCCTTGGCGGGTTCGCTGCGACTGAGGTGCCCGACGAGGCCGCGGTTCTGTATGTATAGACAGGTGACGCGGTGCAGGCGTATCTCGGGGGCATCGGAGTCGAGCACGTCGGCCTGCCAGGGGAGATATGAAGTCGAGATTGAATGACAGAGTGAGTGGCTTCGAGCCGGGATGCTGAATGATGGCGTCGACGGCAATCCGGTAGGAAGAATAATCGCATTTGGGGAATAAGATGAAGATTCGCTGCACGTTCGGAGTGACAGCAAGGAGATGAGGGAGATAAGTGGGGGCTGCACATATATTGGTTATGTTGGTCGCGCTCGGCAACACTGGGATGGACCAGCACGGCGAGAGCGAATAGGGCTCGCAGGTCAAATGGGTAACCCCCGGGTGTCGGTGTAGAATGGCGAAGAGGTCGGCAAACGTGATAATACACCCTGGCTCGGTTCTGAGATGCTTGAGAGACAGTCCCCAGTTGAGCTTTGCCACAAGGGCCGAGTGAACCGAGCAAATGTCCCTGTCCTGAACCCGCAAATCCCCCATTGTGAGGATGTGGTCCATAGTGCGTCTGAACGTCACCAGCGTATGGTTCTCCGTTAACATCTGGATCCGTATCGTGTCCCAGGAGGTGAGGGCACCCAAGTCTTCCGTAAGACGTGCCTCGACAGACCACTCACGCCCGGTCAAAAGCTGGTACACCCATGTAAACATGAGACCAAGGCTGTAGTTGACGAGCAGGATCATGAGGTTGGCGATGACACGCTCCCAGTCGAACGGCCTCCAGGTTAACCATCTGTGCCTGGGGTAGCGCGTGGGCTCCCGTGATACAGGGGGGAAAGTCGACGGAGCCGAGGCGAACATTGAGCGATCCATGGGAACAAGGAGGTGCTGCGTGGCAGTTTGCGGAAGCCTTGCCAAGAGACGCACGACCGCCGAGTGTCGCATTTTCGGTCTCTGCAGAACATTGTCACCGCCCAAGCAGTCGTATATGATAACGTCCGGGATGGGAGCCACATCAGCAGAAAATGCACTTGGATACGTAGCTCTGGTAGTTCTCCGGAGCCCCTGTAGCTGGGTAGCCAAGTACCCCTCTACTAGGCTCCTGGTAGCCACCTGCCAACGCCCGGTAGCTCTCAGTAGCTCGAGCTACCAGCGCGACTAGGCAGGGTCACCCAATAATGAACAATTAATTGGATTGCAAAAGAGAAGCTTCTATGGTGTTCCAAACCTAGGGAGGAATTTTTCGACTTTTGTCAGGGGCAGGATTCGAACAGGAGACCTCCGGTAAATAACAATCTCTATGACCAGACAACTAAACTACTAGACTAATTGAGCTTGCCAAAGTTTGAGAAAAGCTTGATAACAGGGTGCCACCTGTGTTGGCACTTGCAACTTGCAAGTAATTCCCTTGCTCTACTGACTCATTCTGGGAACATGCACATATTTGATTTCTGTCTGACACTGGTCTTGTTATTGGGTGGGAGAGTCAAATCTGACTCAAAAGTCAATCAAAACTGCGTGGCCTAAGTGGTTCAGGACTTGAACTTGTTGTGAGTGTGACTTGCTCTTCATTGACAAGTAGTTTTTTTTTTTTTTGGATTTTTTTTTTTGGAAATTGAATCACTACAAGCACTCTATGAACATTGCAGTATTTATGAGCTCTGTCACACCACTTGTGTTGTATTTCAACAGCTCACCAAAAGCTCACCATCTCAGACTGGGTGCTACTGAGCACTCTGCACAAGTCTACCAGTTCTACTGACTTCAGGGGAGGGTCTATTAGGTGCTACTAAGCACTGAGTGAAGAGCTACTGCTGCTACCAGGCTACAAACCAGAAGCTACTGAAGCTACCAAGGGCTACCAGGCATCTCACCCAATTCTACCAGGGCTCCTGCAGCTACCCGAGCTATCAAACAATGAGTGGCAGCTACTGTGCAAAAAACTTTTTCCTGATGCATCGCGGCGAGGATCGACGCCAATCGTGCAAATCGAGCGATGGACCCCGGGTGCACCTGCTTCTCCTTTTCAATCCCTCGAAGCCAGAGGCCCCTGAAGCACGCGATTCGTTGGATCGGACAGATGTGTGCCACAAAAAGAATGAGGTGGAGCGAGTCGGAGAGCGCGAGCTTGACGGTGCCAGCTTGCACGTCAGAGAGCGAGATGCCCAACCAAAAAAGCAAGTGCGGCGATGCAATACGGCGAAAACGAGATGATACGTGCAGGACTGCTGGTAAGTCTACACTCAGGAATGAGCAGATACGATCCACGAGCTCGTCTGGGACACGTCCATGGAGGTTAGAATCAAGAGACCAAATCGGACTTGGCATCAAAATTGCTTTCTTCCCACTTTCATCATCTCTGCCGACAACGGCGTTTGCACCGTATTTTTGAGGCTACAAGCTATGTTAGGAGTGAAGGGGGCCCTTCCGTGCGTGTTACATGCACTACTTCCGCTTCATTGACTGACGATTCCCTCAAGACGAATGGAAGACCTCCCAGACGAATTGCTTGATCGAATATGCTCCTTCATGGGCAGAGATGAGCTCTGCACAACGCTGCATGTGTCCTCCATTCTCCGACGCATCGCATCGCCACACCTGCTTTCTCTGTTGGGTATCTCGCATGACGAGCTCCGAACTGGGACCGTGAAACTCGCGCTCTCCGAATCCCTCCACCTCATCGTTTTCGTTGCCCACATTTGTCCAATCCAGCGGTTGGAGTGTTTCGAGAACTGCAAGGACATGGACGCATCCGAATTTCAGCGACTAGCTCCCATCCTTGGCGCGACGGCGCCCATTCCAGACATCTTGATATACGACAGATTTGAGCCGGAGCAAAGGCTGGACCAGGAAGATGCCCTACGTCTCCATCTTCTCATCCACCTTCCGCAGACCACCACGGACACCCTGTTGGTTGTTTGGCGGAAATCCACTTCTGTGTCTCACCCCTGCGGACCACCCCCGCCAGAATGGGAATGGTTTTCTTTCGACCTCGCACCAGGTCCATTCCTCGTAAGGGCTTTTGCAGTGATCTTGCAGGCTCCAGTATATCTTCTGATCGTACTGGTTTACTGTTCTGTATTCCTCGGATGGGAATTTCGTCGAGTTTTCGGCCCAGGATGGTCGACGGAAAAACGGATAATCGACGATGTTTTGCCCGACCTCCGCACGCCGATCCGCCGAATCAGGTTTAGAGGAGATCTACACATCCAGAGTCTATCCACAAAGTACACGCTGCTCACTTGCGTCCAAGAATCTGGAGGCTGGCATCGCTTCATCATACACCATCTGCGCGGTGTCCCCGATTCGGTTTACTCGGCCTTCTTGGCATCCATCGACATACAGTTCAGGGATGTAACGGTGAAGCCGAAGAGTAATGTGACGCTCGCCCAGTTGGTCGCCTTTTTAGCCCGCCAGGAGAATATCCGCACCCTCTCCTGCGCACCCGAATCGATTCGGCCCTCCTCGTTGATATCACCCTCGGCTCCTCACATCTCCAGCAAAATATTGCATCTTGGCGCACCCGCCTCCTACATCCCGCTTCTCCTTTCGCTCACTCCGCACGTCGAGCGGATATACCTTTCATTCCCCTCCGTCTCGACTAGGCCATTTGGGTTATGGTTCCTCAACTACGTCGCATATTGCACAGCTCTCGACGCCATCGCTCGCCTCCCAGGATCGCACAGTCTCGCACTATCCTTTACCTTCGACCTCACCGCAGTGCATCCTCCATGGGAGATGGAAGTCAGTTTAGATGTCCTTCAACCCGAGACACAGCTCCACCGCGTCGAGCACGTCATGTTTTCCACCACCGCTCCTCCCTACTGCAACGCATTCACCACCGCGCACAATGTGACGTTTGGCACACTCGTTCCATGGCTGGCTCGCTTCCCGAGCCTGCGGCGCGTGTCGTTTAAAGAGCGCGCTGTCGCCGTGATGACGCACGATGTGCGTTTGAAGGTGGCGGCCAAGATTGCTTCTGCGTGTCCTGCGATGAGTGGTCCTGGGGATGTCGCTTTTAAGATGGACTACAGGGACACCATCAGGAAACACCTCCCCAGGTATTTTTGGCCAAAATTTGCCAAAAATATTGAGAATAGCTGAATATCCGAAGAATGAGCAAGAATATGTTAGTCCCAACAAAAATACCAAAACTTTTGGCACTTTTGGAGTGGATATTGGCATTGGTTGAACCTTGCCAACAGAGCAGAAATGAAGAATGAAGCAGAGGGGGAACATTGCATCTCAGTAGGAGCAAAACATTTACCATCAGCCCTGCCCACTGATTGTTGATCAGGAACAGTCAGGCACAGCTGATAATCAATGACTGACAGGAACTTACAGAAGTGATTGGGATCTCAGTGGCTAAGGCTATGTTATTTAAATGACAAGGATAATTAAATGATGTTTCAAAGGGGAGTCGAACAAGGGACCTCTTGCAAAAGGTACAGACAACACAAAGGGGGAAGCTTACTACTACACTACAATAGAGACATGAGTCTGGCCATCTTAGCTCCCATGATGTGACCCCATGAGTCCAACAGTATTATGCACCAACAGAAGAGCACTCAGGGATGGGCTTAGTGAGAGATGAAAGCCAATCAAGGGCAGATGTGCCTCCACTTCATAGTCCAAAGAGACTGATCTTGTTTGAGGTGCACCACAGACTCTATACCAGAAGACTGAGGTGAGTTGGTGACCTGGAATACAAGACTTCCTGGCTGTGGATGGATGACTAGAAAGTTTGGCAAATTTGCTGAAACATACCTCAAAATATTGGCCCACCAAAAAAAGTTTGGCCAGTTTGCTGAGAAATACCTCATAATTTCTGGCTCCCCAAAAAAAGTTGTGATATTTTTGCAAAGCTTTCAGAAATTTTGGTGGACAAGCTCTGGTCAGTTGGAATTGGTACTTTATACAGGTGTACAGCAGCTACCTTTAATGTACTGCATTTTGATCAGGTTCCCAATGTCATACTGATGAAAAGCAAAATCTCCATTTTGGAAACTTTGTCAACATTAGGCAAAAGTTTCGAGAATGACTGCAAAATATTTGAGCTGCAAGATATTTTTGAAAGATTTGCGATAAAATATCCAGGGAGGTTTTTCCTGATGACGATGGGCAGTTATAATTAATTGGAGATGAATATGTAGTGGGATCCGATGCATGCGGAGAAAGGGCTGTGGGGAGCTGCGGTTGGCGCTTGGAATTGCCGCCATTGGTAGGATGCATGGGCATTTGAGCGTGCCCGAGCGATCGTAGTAGCACGGATCTTGTACATCAACAGAGTCATCTTGTGAAACTCTTGGTGAATGTAACAAATCTTCGTATCAGTGCTTGCTTTCCTCTCACATTTACTATATTCCAGACCGCACACATTCACCAAAGACCACCCAACATCCTGTCTTCCTCAACGTCAAAAGCAACATGCCTCGGACCACTCATCTCACGGCACACCGTATCAATCCACCAACTCGCGATGCTCATCATGCCACAACCACTCGACAGCGGCCTTGTCGAACCACACGCGCCGCAGGCTTGGGAAGCGTGCTAGCCATGGCAAGAGGGCACGGATCGTAGAGACGGTGTATTTGGTGTGGGGTGCGGTGGTGCGAAGCACAATGTGCTGGATGCGATGGAGCTGCGTCTCGGGTTGTGGGATGCCTGAGCTGGATTCCATCTGCCATGGAAGATTTTTAGCGGTTAGGTCGAAGGTGAAAGACAGATCGGAAATTCCGGGATTCAGGGAGATGAGCGATGGCGTTGAGAGCCGTGCAATAGGCAGCATGGTCAAACACCCGTTGAAACGTCTGTAACTGCGCACCAGTGAAGTGTGAATGTGGAGCAGCAATGGCTGAGTCTGCGGAGTGCTACCCAAAAGGCAACAAACCCACAAAACCCCAACACCATAACACCAACTACCAAAACATCCAACACCCCAGCCAGGGCCAGTCAACTTCGACTACGGTTGAGTTCGGGGTCACCCTAAAGTATATAGGTAAGATTGAACGTCCCGCTCGACTTTGAAGCAGCCCCTCAGAGCATACAGCTCACTTGATATCAACGGTTTGGTCTTTTGTTCAGCTTCTCGAACAAGTCCTCGGACCGACTAGATCTCTTTCAAGAGGCCTACTGCAAGGCTTTATACTCGAATACGACACAAGGGTTTGCAATGCAGCAATAGTATTTTATTGTAGATTGAAAACACAAGTTCTCGAACCAGTTCGAGGAGTCGATGACCCGAACCACCAAGTCCCGATTGACTCTGCTCCTGTTTATCATCGACCAAATCAAAACCAATACAACCCCAATACAACATGGAGAGGAACTACAGAGCAGAGGGCAACCCACTACCCCTTAAGTATGCTTCTGCAGCTGACCCAGGTTGGACCAGAGCCCGGGTACCTTTAATGCAAGTGTAGGAAGAGTAGTGCCCTTAGGAGACACACTCAATACAACTCAAGAAGTCTATAGCTGACTTTAGATCCCTCAGTTATACCCAAACAAGTGCTTTTCTATTGCTACTACCAAGAAGAATGTAATCAACAAATCTCCGAGGAAGACACAAGACCACACCAATGCCCATGAGTCCCTAGAAGGGGGGGCATGATGTGATGATGTACCCTCAGGTTCTGTGGGGTTTATATACTTTTCTACATGCTTGGCGTGTCTAAACTACTATGACTGAAGATTGTCCCTTCCCTCGGGTGTACATCACCCTGATTATGTCCTCGAGGCTATTTCTGGCTCCCAACGTGTGTGTCATAAAGCTGTAAGGCCGGCAAGCGGCACGGCCTGCTACCATTTGAGCGGGGCCAACGTCAAATCAATTCTTGAGCATGACAAGTTCTATTGAACCTGATACTTAAATTTAATAGTGGACGCCGGGCTAGACTCTAGTACTTATTCATCCCTGAAGCAATTGCAAGCAGGACTAGAATCAGTGCATAGGAGTTGTAAAACAGCATTTGGCGGGGTAACATAAAGTACATACAATCTTATTATCCACCATGTTTCCTGCCATCCAACTTGAAGGATCCAAAAGAGAATGGAGTCAAAAAAAATGCCAGTTGAAAGTCACAGAGGATGGGAGCAAGGCACTCAGTGTGGCCCGTTACTCTTGTCACTACAGAGAGAAAACTTATCAACCCAATTGAAATCGACCTCCATCAGCAAAAGTACAAGTTGGCTTTTCTGGCTTTTTTAACCAGTCGTTGACGACTCGAGCCTCAGCCCAGGAGAAGCTCACCAAATTTGAAATGAGCACGGGCAGCACACAGAGCTTCGTTGGCTGCCGTGCCGCCGCACGGTGCCGGTTGCGCGCCGGCCTGTGGAGGAGGCTCAGCCTGTCAGGACTCAGGAGGGCAGCGTAAAATCTTGGGGAACATGAATCAAGTTATATTGCCGAGCCTTCCAAGGTGGAGGTGGTGGTATGTGGTGGCAGTTGAGAACGGAAACTAGCAGAGAGCAAGGCGTTCAGAAGGGGGTTACCTCACTGTGGCAATCTTGGGAATCTCTTTCGGCAAAGAACCCAACATCTGTGCATGACATTTGCACAGATGTTGAAAAGCCTGTCGGATACGACTGCTCCCGGAAGACAAGGTCATCAATATTGCGTTGAGAGTTCGGCATTCATCGGCTTGGGGCAGCAATTTGGCTGGATACATCAGTGCTGACGCAAAAACTAACGACAAAAACGTGATCGCCCGCAAAAACCAGAAATTAGGGCGCCCTATAGAAACCTGTACCTAACGGTAGCAGGAATTCCTTGACAGCTCTTCTGATTGGTCCAACTCTGCCTTGGCGCAGATCCTGACATGCTAGCCATGACTGCGGTGAAACCCTGGGCCAACCCTGTGCCCTGGTCCAGACCGTGATGTCCGATCATCGCTTTGATCGTCTGCCGCAGCTCCGCTCCGTTCCGTGATCACATGATCAAACACTAGTACCAGTGCACGAGTTCGACTCGCCCACTTGTCATTTCCTTTCTGGATGTCCAGAACAATTGGTAATATTGCCCCCAACTCGGCTATGTGAGCCCCGCTCTTTTGGTACCTTTACACTGACTTTGACCAGTCCACGAGGTACCCCTCGGAGTCACTCTCGTCTCTGAACCCAAAGTGCAAATGCAGCGCAACTCCGCGGCTCGAGTCCACATTGCTTGACAACCACTTGACACATTATCCAGCTGTAACAGCCACTTCATACATCATCTCGGACACTTCTGCGGAGGCCATCCCTTCCAAGGAAAGCACTCCCACTTGATTTAATACATCAATCTCTGTGCAACTGCACGCCGACTCTAGAGAATACTTGATTGTACTCTCAACCAACACTGACTATTGTCTGGGCTTGTTAATCCTCCTTGATAACTGTATCTCCGCATATCTGAGTCCCCGTGGGAAGCCTATTTGAGTCACTACAGCCGACTCCTGATCAAACAGCCAAGCGTAGTGTACTGGAAACTCTCTCAATGCATCGTGAACACATTTGAATAGCAGCTCGGAGCTCGGCTCTATTCCTATCATTCTACCACCGGATCGAGGGGTGCTGGTATGCGTACCAAATCTCGATTTTACGCTGTTTTTCACGCCTGCGCGGATACCAGTCGTATCACCGTGGCCCGATGAAAATGATTGGCAGCCAGGTCGGAAGTGAGGGGAAGGAAAGAGATATCCGCTCGGCGCGCGGAGTGAGTGGAAGGAGATGGGGGATGTAAGAGGCAGGTGCGTCGAGATGCACTATCCTGTTAGAGATGCGAGGAGGCGAGGTTGATAATAACAGGGAGGAGGGACGAATAGAGCTGGGTGAGCAGACCAGGCTGCGCAGATTCTTCTGGCGGACTACAAAGGCAGCCAGCTCAGCGAACGTCACACCACTGCTCGGCTTGACCGTTAGATGCGTGTACTGGGGATCAAGGGATGCGAGGAAGGCCGAGTAAACCGTGTCGGGGATTCCGCGCAGAGGCTCGATGATGAAGTGAGTCCAACATCCATCCTCTTTGCGCGTTACCAACGTGCACTTCGTCAACAAATTCTGGACGCGTATCCACCCGCCGCAGTCCAGACCCAACGGAAGGCCGCGGGAAGAAACATCTTCGGATATGCGTTCTTGCGTCGACCATCTGCGCTGACACACCGGACGAAATGCCCATGCAAGGAACAGGCATGAGCGACGGAGTAGTACCGCGACAAAATATGCTTGAACGCTCATGCTCGTCAGGAAAGCAGTGAGGAGTGGACCTCGTTCAGGTTTCCATAGGGTCAATTCTGGCGGGGATGGTCCTGCGCGGGGCCGGGAAACATAGGTCCTATCGCCCCAAACAATCAACGGCGTGTTCGCGGCTGATTGCGGAAGATGAGCGAGGAGACGTGGAACCATGAGCGAGTCGAGGTACCCCCATCGGTTCCGGTACAATTTGTCGTGGATTAAAATGTCTGGGATGGGCGCCGTCTCAGCTAGGATCAGGGCCAGTCGCTGAAACTCGGTTGCATACGTGTCCGCAGACTTCGCGAAACACTCCAGCCGCTGGATTGGGCAGATGTGGGCTACGAAAAGGATAAGGTGCAGTGAATCAGAGAGCGCGAGTTTCACGGTCCCGGCTCGGACGTCGGACTGCGAGATGCATAACCGACAAAGCAAGTGGGCTGATGCGACGCGTCGAAGGCTGGGGGATATATGCATCGCCGTGCATAGCTTCTTTCTGCCCATAAAGGAGCAGACGCGATCCAACAGTTCGTCTGGAAAGTCTTCCATCGGTCTGTAGTCAATCATCAGTCGACGCAACATACTTACTGCAGCATACGCACACGAAATTCACAGTTTCTGGGGATTACGGCGGCCGCGAACACAAGTTCTAGCTCTGGTCGGTGTCAGCTGGTCACACAATCGAGCAGAGTATGTGAGTCCAGACAGGGGCATCCAGAGATGATGAGGGCGGGAAGAAAGGAGGTTTGATCATGATCAAGGTTTGATGCCAACTCGGCAGTCAAATCCTTGAACGGGTCGCCGCGCAGTCTCAACTCTTGTTGTCCTTCAATGGAATTTTTTGGAGTCCGAATATCCGACTCGTATGAACAAAAAATAATCAAGAACCGCTTTTGTTGAAGGTACTTGTCGATACCACCCACAAACGTTCAACTCCATCCCTGCTGGCCTATGGAATCCCGAATGATGTCCAGTCATCCTTCCAACCGTGGCAATTCAAGCGTAGCATTCAACGAAGACCACTCCCAATTCTCTCTTGCGCCGCGATTTGAAAATAACATCACTCGGCGCAGTAGCAATCGCCTCTGCCGGCTCGCAAAATTCATCGTATGACAAGTACCCGATACTCTCCACCCTCTTTGAACGAAACGCACCGCAATCTCGGGAAGCGAGCTAGCCACGGTCTCAGCGCGCGGATAGTGGAGGCGGTGTATATTTTTTGGTAGCGCCCGGTGGTGCAAAGTTTAAGGTGCCACACGCGATGGAGCTGCGCCTCGGGCAGTGTCCCAGTCGATTGCCACGGAAGACTCGTAGCCGAGAGGTCGAAGGTCAAGGACAGGGAGAGATTCTGCGAGCCTGGGAGACGAGCGATGGCGGTGAGAGCCGTACAATATGCCGCGTAGTCGAAGACCGGTGCTCCGATGAAGAGCACTGGTAACCAAGTCGGAGGTGAGCTCGAGGGGAAGGAAAGGTCGATCCCCTGGACATGCGGAGTGAGTGGAAGGAGATGGGGGATGTAAGAGACCGGTGCACGGAGATGCTTTATCTTGCTTGCGAAGTGAAAAGGCAAGGTTGTTGATGATACCAGCGAGGAGGGCCGAATTGAATTCGGTGCGCAAGTGAGAGTGCGCAGGTCCTTCTGGCGGGTTACAAAATGCGCGAGCTCGGCGAAAGCGACATTGCTTCCCGACTTCACCGTTACCATGGTGGACTCGAGATCAAGGGATGCGAGGACCATCGAGTGAATCGCATCGGGGACGCCGCGCAGGGGCTTGATGACGAAGCAGTAAGAGGCAGCCTCCCGGCAAGTGACCAGCGTGAACTGCGTCGAAAGACTCTGCACATGTATTCCCCCACGCCATCGGAGTGTGTAGGGACGTGCAAGGTTAGATATCCGCTCTGTCGTCGACCATTGGCGCTCGAACACTCGACGACATACCCATAGCAGGAATATGAACAGGTTCACGAGTAAGCAGAGAGCGTGTACTGGAAGGGTCACCATCACCGCGAAAGCTGTGAGGAAAATCGTGTCTGTTCCGAGTTCGTCGAGCATTAGGAGACAGGCCCATTTTGGTGGAGAGGTTTCTCCGCAGGGGCGAGACAGATACGTCGAATCGTTCCAAACAATCAACAAGTTATCTGTGGCCGTTTGTGGAAGATGGGCGAGGAGATGGAGAGGGATCAAGTCACGGTCCCTCCCTGGCTTCAATTTGTCGTGGATAAAGATGTCTGGAATCGGTGCAACGGCGCCCAGGATGAGAGCCAGTCGCTGAAACTCGGTTGCGTGCATGTCCTTTGACTCCTCGAAACAATTGAGGCGCTGGATTGGGCATATGTGGGCCACGAAAACGATGAGGTGGAGCGATTCGGAGAGCGTGAGTTTCACGGTGCCGGCGTGGACGTCGGACTGCGAGATCCCCAACCGGAAAAGCAAGTGCGGCGAAGCGACGCGCCGGAGCCTTGAGGATGCATGCATCGTCGTGCATAGCTTATTTCTGCCCATGAAGGAGCAGATATGATCCACCAGTTCGTCTGGAAAGTCTTCCATGCGTCTTGGAGAGGAATCGTCAATCAATTTGGAAGGCCGTACGTAGTAGGGCAGAGAACGTACTACTTATCCTCCACGTAGCTACAGGGTGTCAGTCAGAAGCAAAATCGAGCAGAGTATGTGAGTTGAGACAGGGGCAAAATGGTGGAATGATGAGTAGGAAGCAAGCCGGTTTGATGCCGCATCAATGATCAGTTTTCGGCTTTGATTCAAGACCTCGATGAACACTCTTTTTCCGATGAGCACTTCTCCATCCTGGATCGAGCTGGTCTATGTAAAATTAACCACATCAACACATCCTCTCCATCGCCGTCAGCAGACACACTATAAGGCCGTCTGTTGCTCAAGCGCTTCTGCCTCTTGTCGGTTCGCCTCTGCCTCTTTCCGGCGTACCTCTGCCTCTACCCCTGGCCGTCGTCCGCGCGCCGGCATGGATCGTCGTGGTTTGGTTGTGGATGACATAAGAGGGAGTCTGATCCGATGGCTGTGCACGGACTCTTTCTTCCGCCTGCCTCCCGGGGTCTTACCAACACTCGACTTCTAGTTCTTCTATTTGCCACCCATGACGAACCGGGCCGCCTGCCTCCCGGGGTCTTACCAACACTCGACTTCTAGTTCTTCTATTTGCCACCCATGACGAACCGGGCACGGAGAACTACAGCGGCGCGAAACGGAAGGCATTCAACGACTATCGGGTCAAATCTACCGTGCGGTCCGTGCTTGGTCCGTGCATTGGAATTTGGTCCTGCTCGCGAACGGCGGAGGTGTTCAAAAGCTCGCTTTTGATTCTCTTCATGAGCCACTGCTTTTATTCACTGACCTCACTCCATCATTGCTCCATCAAGAACCGCGGCAACAAACGCCACATCGCTGCTCGCATCAGGCTGTATCTGGTTACACCGCCTCAGCTTTCCCTC
This sequence comes from Roridomyces roridus, assembly GCA_029378245.1. NCBI lineage: Eukaryota > Fungi > Basidiomycota > Agaricomycetes > Agaricales > Mycenaceae > Roridomyces > Roridomyces roridus. Next base: position 4,127,641 of record JARKIF010000001.1, on the reverse strand, counting down.
CCTGGCAACACTCTCAGGCTCTAGCCATAACTATACTATGCTGCCATCGACTACTCGTGCGGCCCACAGTGATGGACCTGGGGGTAGCCAGAACTCCTCCCGGGCCCAGGACACCGTTACCCTGCCTCAATCCGACGTTGCAGGTCCTCCCTCTAGATCTCAAGTAGCAAGATTTTCGTCGCCAGCCGGTAGTATGTTCGCAAACTCCGGGCACGTTCACATCACAGGGAACCCTCTGTTCCATTCGATTACTGGGTCCCTATACGAAATGAAAGTTCAAACTGCCACTATCGCCTCGCCGTCACCAGCCATTCAAGGGACTAGCACTGCCGCTTACGAAGATGCAACACTACTACCAGCGCCGGACGAGCCCACCGAATCCCAGGACCTGGACTCGGACGATGAAGGGAGCGACACGACAGCGCGACCTCTCCAGACTCGAATTCCGACGGCCGGCCGGGGAGTCGAGCTCTCCGAAATGGTACCTTCCGATGATATGGCGCATCTTCGCCTCAACAACGGATCTCAGGACGTGGACTCAGACGATGAGGGAAGCGAAACGACGGTGACCTCATCCAACCCAAATCTCAACGGCTGGGAAGACGAGCTCGTCGGAATACCCCCATATCCTCCCACGCATGTGAATATTGCCGGTGGCGAGTTCATAGTGGACGGATCCTCGACAATGTTCAATGCCTCCAGCTTTGTCAACATCAGCGGTGGAAATTTCTACATCGTTGGAGGAGACTTCAACCAGACCACCTATCAGACTATCCAATCCAACGATTCTGCGGCGAGCGCAAGAACTCTCATTGCACTGCCATTTTCTCAATACGAGCGGGATGGGCGTGAAGAGTTAAACCTCCTGGAGACGCACTCAGAAGAAGGTGAATCATATACGTTCTCCTGCAAGATGTTCGACATCCCTAACCAACGGCAACCTTGAAGTAGATTCGCAGCCAAATGCGAGTGAAAGAGGTATAGCGACTCCGCTTCCCCACCTATCGATTCCGTAGTAATCATTCGGTCCAGATGTGCTTGTGCTTGCGCTCGCAGAACGCCTCGACACACTCTTTCGCGACGCCGATGCATATACCCACTTTTTGGGATGCCGAGACTCTTCAGCTCAATGGCTTCTGGACCTCTTGCAAGATGTAGGTCATTCCGAGCACTCCACTCTGGAAAATGTCTTACCGTGACCCTCAGTTATTAGATTACCATGCAGACTCTGCGCCGACGAATCGGCGCAGACTTTTCAAGGCTCTTCAGAGACTGTCCGCCAACTCACAATCATACCCCACGTGTTTTTCTCTCAATGACTTGGCACGCGAACGGCTTGTGGCAGGTGGATCATTCAGTGACGTCTACTCAGGCTACCTTCGGGGCCAATCCGTCGCTGTGAAGATGATGAGAGTATTCGATGGGACGGATGTGGATGAAGTCCTGAAAGTAAACCATCCATCTAACGATCAATATTCTGGTTGAATGCATTGCTCAGGAATTCGGCAAAGAAGCAATTATTTGGCGACAATTATGTCACCCGAACGTGCTCCCCTTCTACGGCCTCTACACATTCCTTGGACGGCTCTGCTTGGTCTCGCCGTGGATGGAAAACGGACATATCCGAGGCTATTTGAAGCGAGAAACATACGACACTGACCAGTTGTTATCTTTCGTGAGTTTAGTGGTATTTACTACCCGCACTGGAGGGTCTGAAAACACTTCAGGTTCTAGACATAGCTCTAGGTCTCGAGTACCTTCACGCGGAGGGGATCATCCATGGCGATTTGAAAGGTGTAAGTACTTGTACGACTTTTTTTGGGTTTCTTTGTGCCCATTCAACTCTGCAGGACAATATATTTGTGACGCCTTCGCGCAAAGCATGCATTGCGGACTTCGGCCTTTCATCCATCATCACGTCAATGTCTTCTGTCCGTTTCACCCGTTCATCCAAAGCTGAACGCGGCGGTACAGCCCGGTATCAGGCCCCGGAACTGCATGATGGGGGAGTGAACAGTCACTGTTCAGACATCTATGGCTTCGCGTGTGCTGTTTATGAGGTGCCTTTTCGTTTGTACTTTCAAATGTCGCTGTTGATATTATTCGATCGGACAGCTTCTGACGGGAACAGCACCGTTTCCTGAAATAAAAATCGACACTGCAGTGGCCATGGCTGTTCTCCGAGGCGAGCGACCCGCTCGCCCACCCTCATGCTGCGGAACACCCGCATTGGACGGTCTATGGAGTTTGATTGAAGATTGCTGGCAACAAGCTCCTGAGAGCCGTCCAACGGCTTCACAAGTCGTCGAGCGCCTCCAGGGAGGCGATATTGCGGCTACAGAGACAAATCCAAATACCAGGGATTGGGACGAAGAATTTACATCGAGGTTTCGTCGCCAACTTCATCCATTCTTTGTACCCTCAGTTGCGGAATTCGACAGGGTCATTTCGACGACCGGTCAGTTTATCCGAGTCTACTGTCAAGTATTAGCTACTTATCAACTTTGGCCATGACAGCGGCCAGTATGCATGGTTCTGACTCCATTCCTATTGAGGGAAGTAGTGCCCTGACCATACCCGCGGTCGAGGAACAGAACTATGAACTGCCTAAGTGAGTTGCTTCCCCGTGAAGTTCTTGAAGACAAATATACTCAGACGACACACGATAGCGTGAACGCCTATATTGAATACCTGAAGAGAAATATACTGCGACGATCATTAAGTAAAGAGTCAAATATGGAAAGAAGAAGACAGACCTCAGACGACACACGATAGAGTGAACGGCTGAGGTCTAGACGAGCTATTCTAAGATTATATAGAGAAAACGGAGATTGTAAACAATGAATATCTAGATGAGTATGAGATGAACATGAAAAGAAAGATTGTTACGGACGGCCGAAGCCTCTAGTGCAACAGTTCTTGTTCAGTCATTGATCATGAATACTCCAGCCCGCCGGCATCGTCCCACAAGCGCAAACGCATGGAGGATGAAGACGACGACGGTGGCCAGGAACCGCCGCCGAAGAAATTTACTGGGACGACGCCGAACTAAGTAAAATCGTCGCAAATGTGTACATGATCCAGTACCTCCAATACCATTCACGATTCAGCCAATTTTTGGGCCAAGCTGTCTGAGGTTCAGTGTATCTACCAATAGTTTGAATTCCAAGACGACATGAATTCGACACCAGGGAACGTCAAAAGCGCAGATGATTAGGGATTCGTACTTCATGCAAGGGGTCGGGCAGTGAATTCATCTGCCCGGTGTTGTATCCTAGTCGTGGCTCTCCCTGCCTAAATCCCCGCTTAACTACATAGGTAGGTACAGAGCGATACAAGCGGCCGAGGACGGCACGCTTCTTGGCATTTGCATCCTACTTACTTCGCCCCGCAATCGCTCGACGACTTGGCCCGCCGTCGGGGGTTTCCATCCCAGCATTCTCGAAGGAGCGCCCAAAACTCGTCAAGCGCTGGGTTCCCGAGCATGCAGGAGGGCGAGACGGCCGACGGCCGTCCAGCACGGCGGAGATTACGACAGTGTCGAGGAACAGCTCCGTAAGCAGCTGCTCGGGAGATACACACATGTCAGCAGACACGCTGGAGATCTCGGAGGCTGTTTGATTGATCGTCGCTGGATTCCAACCACTGCAAGTTCTCAGACGGGCTAACCAACTGGAGCGCATAATCGAACATTTCAATTGGAACCCAAGCCGGTCTTGTTATACTATCATCTTCTCATACCACACCGGCGTCTTGCGCTCGAAATCTGCGAATCCAGGTCAACATCGTCTCAAAAGCGCATTAGGAAGAGGGACGTACTCCACCGCACAGCTACCCTGGGCTCGAGCCGCCCAAAATATTCTCTCCTGCGCCTCTCGAGCTCAGGCAGGTCAGCGAGGACACGAATCTCCACGACAGTGAGATTGGGAAAGTACTTTTGGACCTCGAACAGTAGTTGATCTAGAGCCGACAATTCGGTTTCTGGCTGCTCGAAAGAACTAGTGAATCGAATGGCGCGGATTCGAGCCTGAGTCACTCGAGGTATGTCGCGGAGGAGGGAGTACTGGTTGACCCCTCTGACGTCGAGTTGAGTGACTTGTGGAAAATACGCAAACGGAGAACATTTGGGGTAGGTTTCGATTTGATGCATACTGCGTCTGATGAACCACTTGATGCGGATTTTTCGTGAGTACTAATAGATATCCTCAGGATGAATGAACCACGAACCTGAGTTATTGAGAGCAACTGAATAGATTCTCTGACTTGTGCGAGCACGTAGCTTCCAGGATCGGGTCGGCCCTCGGAGAAAGTGGGCTGCAACGCTGTAATATCACTGATATCAAACGGACACAGAGGATGTTGCAGCCAATTCTGAACATTCCCTGAGATGTCAGAAGTACCGAAAGAATCAAGCTTGATACGACGACGCGTATGATCCCCAAGGTTCCGATCCCTCTCTGAACCCGAGCCCGGCACAGGAAATTCGACACCACAGGAAAACGAGACGTGCTTGATGCTCTCTGAGCATCCCTCCCACATCCGCAAAAAATCGACCGCTTCTGCGAATAAACACTTGATGGAAACCGATACGATGGTCGGGAAGTTGAGCAATTTTTGAACGGCCTCGGCTTCGGAGTAGGTGAAGGAGAAAGCCAGGGAAACGTGGATGCGCAGAGTGGTAAGGCGAGTGAATGGGATTGCGCAAAATGCTTTCAGACTGTCGGGTTTTGCGTGCCACAGGGACTCTGTCGAGAGCGTTACAATGAGCGGGATAAGGTACGGGGAGCGGTTTAGTGCCACCACCAGGCGAGCAAGTTGTGCGTTTGGTTTGGAAAACCGGCCGGCATATCGTCCTGGGACTCGGGGGAAGGATTCGTCGTTATAATCGACCCGCATGATATCGACGTGGGAGAATATGCGTGACTGAGAGGGAGAGACCCAGGAGTGGTTGACCAGCGCGCATGCACGGAGATCCTTTGTGTTGTGGAGAAAACCGAGAATGAGGTCCAAGAGCTCGGGGATCGCGAGAGTAAGAGCCGCTAACGAGGTTCGTCAAGCACCGGAATTGGGATTCGGAGGTAGTAGACGGTGATTGGCCTTACCGCCTCTTGGCTTCGCGCCTGTGTCTCGCGTGTCGGAGTCACCCCTCGTCGATGCACCTGAACCTCTCCCTCGATTGAGTCCGCTTGTCGTGTTGCCAGACATGTCCCTGGGCAGCGTGACTAGTACTCTGCCTCTCGACAGCGAGCCTCTGCCTCTGCCCCTGACCGCTGTCTCTCTGGTAGCGCGGGCTGGCATGGTGGATTGTCGTGGTCTGGTTGTGTTGTGGTTGTGGTTATTGCCGTTTGCAGAATAGTTGGCGCGGATCATGATGGTGTGATTTTGGCTCATTTCAGCCCGAATCTTAGAACGCTCATTTCTCCACAACCGCTGCACCAATTCACAAGATTTTAGTATCACCGTAATCGCCTCGTCCACGCGCAGGGCGCCCCATGTTTTTTGAGCCCGGAATTTGGTACCGTGCATCTCTGTTTCCCGGCACCCCAAGTAGCACGAGAACGGCCGTAACTTCACGTAGACTGCTCAGAATAACACGGTTTTCGAATATGGTGTTGTCCTACATGTACTCTAGGGCGCCCCGGGTGCGGAATCCCAACGAGGTCCTATATCTCATTGAACGACCACGGGACATCTCTGATCAACACATCAAACCTGTTCTCCTCCCTCTCTCTCCTCCCTCAATGACTCGCGGCAAACCTCTCTCCGACGACCTTCGGGGGGCTATTCTGAACATGTCCCGGCGTCTCAAGGTCCCGGAAATCGTCAAGTATACGGGCTGCGCGACAAGAAGTGTGCAACGAGTCCTCGAGGACTATCACAAGAGAGGGATTGTTTGTCGGGAGCATCTGCGAATGGAGCTGCGTGGAGCGAAACGAAGGATGACCCACGGCGATATTAGTGTGCGTTCTGCCTCTCTACTACGGGATGCACCTCATCTTTACGCAGTTCTTGACTGGTGTAATTCGGCACAGTCCAGACAGCTATCTGGATGAATTGCGTGAGCTTCTCCAGGAACGCCGCGGTACCGAGGTCAGCGAAGCGACTATCTGGCGCAGCTTGAAGCGGTGTGGGTTCACAATGAAGAAGGTGCGCAGCCCTTGGGGATAATCCTTGCTTTTCATTGATATTTTCAGTGCAGCTTACTCGAGCCGCACTGGAGCGCAGTGCGGTGAAACGGGCCACCTTCAGGTACACCCATGGCATGGAGTACACGGCAGAGCAGACTGTCTTCGTCGACGAGAGCTCCTTCGATCGCCGCACGTCCATCCGACACCGCGCTTGGGCCTTGAGCGGCCACCGAGCCATACGCAAATGTTTCTTTGTGCGTGGACGCCGGTGTGTGTTTTCTACTCTTATTGGATGTTCCTCTGACGTGAAATTAGCTACTCGTTGCTCCCTGCCATGTCTCTTGACGGTATGCTTCACGTCAAGATTGTCGAGGGCTCGTTCACGGCCGCCCTCTTCTACGAGTTCATTGACGGCTTGCTCGACCATATGCAGCCCTTTCCTGCCAACAACTCGGTCATTGTCATGGACAATGCACGTATCCACAAGGACCCCGCCATCCTGGAGCTCATTGAATCTCGGTACGAGCATTTCCATCATTGACTCTCCATCGAATGACTCTTTATTCTAGAGGAATGAAGTACATGTTTCTTCCTCCGTATTCCCCGGATTACAACCCAATCGAGCTCGCGTTCTCTGTCATCAAGGCCTACGTCCGCCGGGAGGGTGTGCTGGGAAGACAGGATGTCAATCAGGTGGAGGACGACACCTATGTATACCTACATCTCATCGACGCAGCTTACTCGGTCACTTCTGAGGCTGCCCTCGGCTTTTTTCATCATTGTGGTTATCTATAATATGTGTAAAATATGGGATTATTCAAATGTACGAGCCCTTTTTGCTTCCCGATTCAATTTGTCCAAGTCCTCCGCTGCATACTTGGCGAGACGATTCGCTATACCGATAGGGGCATCGAGCATAATTGCCAGATCCGCAGCTGACGCGTTTTCCATGTCTCCCAAATCAAAGAAGCCATTCGTCTTGAAAGTGGCACTATAATTGCTGAAACAAAGATTGTGACGCCTGCCACGGCTATCGTCGTCGTCCAGCCAAGCCAGCCACTGGGGCATCGAAGGAGCCATGCTTGATGCGGCGCGTTTGGTGCCGCTAGACAGCAGATTGGTGTCCGGGCTGGCTGCACGACGAGACGGGCCGGGAGTTGCTGGATGGGGTGCTGCGCGCACAGGAGTCTCCATGGCCGCGTTGTTTCGTGCCATTCCACCCATGGCAAAACCCAGCATGGGCATCACCAGCTCGCGGATCCACCCAGGCGTCTCGGGCTCTGTGCCGACACGCGCCAACGCTCTCTGGGCGCTCCGTTGCCTCGGCGCGGCATCCGCAATGTTGAGCTCGGTGGGAAGGAGCTTAACTGTAGCCTCGCGTCGTTCCTTCCACCAAAGTCAGGCTCATCTCAATGGAGTAAGCAGCAACTCACAATGAGCCACGCCCACTTGGCAAGTTCTTGGTTGGTGAGGTGATGGTGCGGGCCGTCAGTGAGGAAATAGCACGGCCTGTCATGCTCGTCGCAGTGCCACTTGTCCTCTAGCTGCTTATAGAAGTTGGCCGTTGCCTTGTCCGCGGGCGCCGGCTCGACCTCACTGGGCTTGTCCTGGGAAATGTTGATGGTGAGAAGCAAAGAGCGGCAGCTATCAAACAATGACTTACCTTCGACTTCTTCCCCTTCTGTTGACCAGCATTTTCACCGCCCGAGGTGTCGAGGATAGTAATTGAAAATTCCTTGATCTTCCCGCTGCCCTTCTTCCCCTTGCATTTCTCTACAAAGTCGTCCACACGTAGTGTTTTCCCGGCTCCGGCTTGGCTTGAAGCCGCCGGCTTGGGCTTGGCTTGACCCGGCTCCGGCTTTCAAAATCTCCAAGCCCAAGCCGGAGCCGGATATGCCGGCCGGCTTGGGCCCGGCTCCGGCTTAGCCGGCGGCTTTGGTGTATTTTTTTCATCATGTTTTCAAACCCTCTACAGATGAACTCCTGTGAATTTATACGACTGTATACTCCATTCAACAGATTTGAAGCCAAAATCAAGGTTGAAAGTGGTATTTCTGACCTGTTTCTGAGAGTCGGATTACCAGCCGGCAGCTGATGGGATCATAATGCTCATCAGCTGTCAACATTTCCATTATCATCGGAGTCGAGAAATTCAAAGTCCAATAATGGCTGATCTTGAGGATTTTTGGAGTTCCATTGGGTGGAGAGTGGTCTGCTCAAGACACTCCCGAGATGACTCTGAAGTTGTCCTTGGAAGCCGGGGCTTAGCCGCCGGCTTGGGGCTTGAGAAATCCCAAGCCGGAGCCGTAAGCCGGGGTGCACACCCGGCTTGGGCTTGGCTTGGCCCGGCTAAGCCGGACCCCGGCTCTGCCGGCTTCGGGCTTCAAGCCGTAGCCGGCAAAACACTATCCACACGACTGAGAAGGTTTTTCCAGGAGGTATCGTTCTCCAAGAGGGTCGGGAGCTGTTTGGGAGTCTTTGGGGCCCACGAAATGGTGTATGCAATCTCGTCGAGGAGTGTTTTAGGTTTGCCCATGCTTTTTGACAAAGCTGTCATGAAAGCAGCGAAGTCCGCGTTTGACTTGACATCAAGCTCGCGCGACGCCGCTCCGACGGGTACCATGAAGCGTATTTTGACCACATCTTTGCGGGCTTTTGCTTCACGGGCGGGTGAGCTCTGGACAGCTGGATAATGGTAAGTGAAAATCCCAATGACTTAGCGACACATACCTATCTCATCCGCAGCGACTTCTTCGTCGTCATCGTCCTCGTCAGAGCTCAATTGGTCCGAGCCTGACTCATTGGAGTCCACGATATCTATCCCGTCCTCTTCGTGATCGTCTTTTCTCGCCTGCCTCAACTCTTCGACAGTAGCACCCGGGACTGTGCTGGCGAAGATGCGGTCCATTTGCTCTTCGAAACTAGGGAGGCGACGCCGGGCAGCGGTCTGCGTCATGGATCTCGTCCCTCCACCCATTGCTACCAGTGCGGCCGCAGCGGCAGCCTCCTCATTCTCTTCGGGCTCCTGTGGTTGCTCGTCGAGACGAGCTGCAAAGCTGGGAGGTAACGTGTAGAGGAGCTTGACCCGTTTCTGTTTAGGACGACGGGGTGGAGAGGGAGAGGTTATGTCCACCACCGCTGTGGGCTGGGGCTCTTGGGGTTCCTCCACCTCTTTTTTCTTGCGCCGAGGCTTGGGACGAGGTGGGGTAGGGGTAGGGGGTTTCTGTACTTTGGCGATTTTTCGTTGTCCTGTGGGTGGTGCCTTCTTCTTTTTGCCGTTGGCCATGAGCGTAGAATTGACAAGAGGCAAGCAAGATTTGCAAGTGTGGTGTGCTTTGATCTTGGGGCAAACTATAGCTGAAGAACCTATCCCTGGGCAGCCGCACACCCGGGGCGCCCTAGAGTACATGTAGGACGACAACATATTCGAAAATGGTGTTATTCTGAGCAGTCTACGTGAAGTTACAGCCGTTCTCGTGCTACTTGGGGTGCCGGAAAACAGAGATGCAAGGCACCAAATTCCGGGCTCAAAATTTATGGGGCGCCCTGCGCGTGGACGAGGCGATTACGGTGATACCAAAATCTTGTGAATTGGTGCAGCGGTTGTGGAGAAATGAGCGTTCTAAGATTCGGGCTGAAATGAGCCAAAAATCACACCATCATGATCCGCGCCAACTATTCTGCAAACGGCAATAAGTCCGACTCAGTCGTGAGTGGTCTTGATCCGGTGGCTGTCCACGGCAAACCTCTCGTCACGCCGCTCGGAGCACTCGACTTCTACTTGCTTGCCAGGACCCGCGATAGAACTGACAGGGAGAACCACAGCGGCGCGAAACCTCCGCCACTGAAGAACTCCCTCCGGCTACACTATCGTTTTGACTCGGAGCACCGGCGAGTTCTAGTGGGCAGCTTCAAGCCTCCAGGTCCGTGACCCTTACAGAATACGAGTCATCTGGGCTAACTACCATCTGCAGACTGTACCCGTGTATTTCCAGCGTTGGATGACTACCGGGCGATTCTGGAGCGTGTAGTACTGAATGGGGCCTCGGCGTAGACACTGGACAGAGGCAAGTCCGGTCTCTTTTGCGGGAGAGCTTCAAACTCATCCTTTCTCTTCAGTGCCCTTTCCGACCAGGCCGACCCTACGCTTTTCATGCTCCAACTATTCTCTTCGGTGCCACCGTCAAGCTCGTCGATGTTGCGAGAGGTGGTCGTTGCGCCGCAAAGTCTAAGCTCCCACTTGCCGAAAAACTGCGTCGTTGCCTTCAAGAGAAATGCAGAGAGGCGCGGGGTGGCCATGGAATGAAGGTGTGTTCCTCGCTTGAGGAACCTGGCCATGACTGATCTTCGGCGAAGGAACGTCAGCTTGTTATACAGATATACGCGTCCACCTTTGAATGGCTCGTCTTCACCGCGAGTTCCCGCGCTGAGACGCGATCAATGCTGACGCTCAGTCACCCACCACCCGTTTCCCCGCCTCCCCTGACACGGATAATTGGTGCAAGACTAGCGTCGCGCGCGTCGGGTTATACTCGCTTCGACGCCATACTCATCATCTTCCCTATCGCCTCCCATGTCTACACTCCGAAATCCGCCCCAAAGCGCCTCCTTCACGTTTGACGACATCGCTTCTGTCACGGCGCACGATGGAGCTACATCGGCATCCAAACGCCCTTCTCCGAAAGAAATCTGCCAAAGCATTCGCTGCTTGGGGAGCGTATGTTGCCGCCGGTCGGTGGTGATCTTCGCCGTCTTCTCAATCTCCTCGGGCGCGGTATGGAGCTCCCCGCATCATACCCATTGTTGTAAGTCGATCTTCCTCCGCCGCAACTTTCGTCTCATTCCGTCGTAGGACTTTGACGGCGGGGCTGTCGGTCAGACGGTCTCAGCAGCACTCAGCAATATCAATCCCGGACGTAATGGAATCTTCTGGGCGGTCGTGTCACCAGTTCCCCGATGGCATACCCCAGCTGGACGATGCTATCTTGCAGGAGAAGATATGCCATGCCGTGGCGAGTGAGTGGTTCCAAGTCGTGTCGGGAAGCGACCAACTCTTCTCTAGTCAACTCTGGGTCTACCACCGACCTCACCGCAGTCGTCTCTGCTGTCGACGGTTCTTACGACTCGTCTAAGGACATCACTTTCATTGGCTCCGAAGCGAGGGATATCTAGTGAGGCTACTTTTTTCCATCTCGACTTTTGTGCTCATTCTTTCCAGTCGCGTGTACAAGGCTATCGCTGCGGCCCAAATAGACTCCATAACGCACCAATTCACCTTACAATTCATTGCGGATCTGTCGACGGCCGCCAGCACCGCCACCTTACTATCGACTGCATCCCAGCTCGTTGCTCGACCAATATACTACACGGTCGCAAAGCTTCGGCCCTTCGATGTGCCTGGGCATGCGACCCTCCTCTTGAGCTGCTTCTCTGCCACCGACACCTTGTCGTAGTGCCAGTGCCGTCACTCTCGTCGGCCTCATTCTACCTGGTCATTCTATAGGTAAGTACCCTTTCCAGTAGCTTTCGCGTATTCTGATACTCCTCCAGTTCTTCGTGGTCATGCTTGCCGCCACCGCCCGCAAGGTTTCTGGCTTTGAAGCCCGTCTTTCCCTCGGGTCCTCCTTTTGACGTCGGAAGCGGCATACTTCTTCATCGCGGTAAGTTCCGTTCCCTCCCTCCCAAGCTCCATCTCATACTCCTGCAGCTCATCTACACCCTCCTGAGTCGCGCATTCCAGCTCCCTTTTGACAGGCGATTAGGCAGCGCTGGCTTCGTCAGCTTCTGGATGTTCAATTGGCTCGGCATGCTCGCTTGGTGTGTCTTCCCCCTCCCTGGTGTTCCCTCCAAGCTCATCACATTCACAGCGTCCTCGCCCTCGAAGCAATGCTCACCCCCCTTCGCGCCCTTCTCCGACGTGGCAACTTCTCGACCTCGGTATTCCCGATCCAAGTCCTGCCACACGTCCACCGATACGGATATGTTTTCCCCTTCTACAGCGTCTCGCGCCGCGCGCGGCAACCGAACGATTGTCTTCACTGCGAAAAATGATCGTGCGTATCTTCTGCTCCTCCTTTGGTGATATACTGACTTTCAATCGTAGTGAGCCTGAACTTTGGTGTTCTCATCGCATGGGTGGCACTCTCGTGATGCACTATGCCGCTCTTCCAGTGGTTTGTGAGCAGGAGCGCGGTCCAGGCCGGGTCAAGGACGGCGGAGGTGTGAATTCCCGAGGTTCTCGGACTAATACGGACCGTCTTCTTTGATACGGAACCACTCTATCTCCATACCAACCCAAAAGCGTACTGCAAGTTAAATAAGTGCTTTGACACCACAGCGGAATCGAAAGAGACGACTGATTGAGCGGTCAATCGATCAGACTCTTGTTTTCGTTCCACAACGACCCAAGTCCGACTCATAATAATATCACGACCCCGGGCCAGCTCCATGTCTCCCGTCGGCGTTGCGTCGGCGTGTGCTATACTTATATCTGGCCGGCAGCTTCTCTCATCCCACGATAGTCACTGAACGCGTGCCGCGCATCCAGCTTGCACCATCCATGTCGTCTGCGACACTGGGTGCTGATTCACTCTCTGCTAGCGAGAAGCAGATCAAGCTTTGGGGTCAATCGCTTTATACACCCAGTTTACTCCTCTGACTGACTGTCAACAGCGATCTCTGTTATTGGCTTAAGGAAACGAAATCTTTTCCGTTTTCCGGACCCGTTCGCTGTTATCAACGTCGATGGGGAGCGGACTTTCGTCACCCCTGTTCTCAAGAAGACATCTAACCCGTGCTGGCCTGAGAGGTTCGACTTGTACGTCCCTCTTCGTGTCCCCTTGCGCCCACATTTCAAGATGTTCGTAGGACAGTTAAGGACTCGTCCGTCATTGCTATTCAGATATTCGACGAGCAAAAGACGCAAAAGACGCAAGCCCAGCCTGCCCTGGGTGTCGTCAATGTCAGAGTTAGGGATATCTTGGACCTCGAGCCGGATGGTCATGGTGCGTCGAACGCTCTCATACGCTCGACGCGTCTGACTGTACACAAGAAATGCTCCTCGACCTGAAACAGGGCAATAACACTGATCTCACCGCTCACGGGAAACTCAAGATACATGTTGGCGCGTTGGTCAACAGAATGGATGACGAGCGCAATGCGCTTCCTACTGGCTGGGAGCGTCGAGTCAGTCCGTCGGGCAGACCGTATTATGTCGACCACACCACACGGACCACAACATGGCTTTCTCCCAACGCGACCCACAAGGGGGGCAACGACTCGGATTCGCGCGCCAGTGATCGTGAGCGACATATAACAATGCCGTCGGATCCGCCCAATCCTATGCTCAACAAAACCCTCGGCGTCAGGCGCCTTCACATTGGAAACGACAATACACATACTGTGTTCAATACCATTAACGGGTCGCTATACGAAGTGAACATTCACGACGGCACACCTGACGCTCACGGCCCGAGGTCTGTACCGCTACTCCCAGGACTAGAGGAACTCAACGAATCTCGGGACCTGGACTCGGACAATGAAGGGGACGAAACAACAGCGACCCCATCCCCCTCGAATTCCGACGGCCGGCAAGTCGATCGAGTCTCCGACTCAATGCTGGTGCCTTTCGATGACCCGGCGTACCTGCACATTTCTGGTGGCCAGTTTGTGGTGACTGAGTCCTCGACAATGTTCAACGACCCTACCCATGTCAGCATTACTGGTGGAAAGTTTTACCTCGTTGAAGGGGACTTCAATCAGACCACGTACCAGACTATTCAATCAAATGACTCTGCGCCGAGCGCGAAATCTCTCATCGCATTGCCATTTTCTCAATACGAGCGGGACGGACGTGAAGAGTCTAACCTCCTGATGGCGAAGGCAGAAGACGGTGAATCACATATGTTCTCTGACAAGATGTTCAGCATCCCTGACCAACCTTGACGTAGATTCGCAGCCAAATGCAGGTGAAAGAGGTATGTACAGAGACTCCGCTTAGCTCTCGATTCCGTGTTAATTCCTGGTTCAAGATGTGCTGGTGCTTGCACTCGCAGAACGGCTCGACACACTCTTTCGCGACGCCGAGGCGTATACCAACTTTTTGGCATGCCGAGACTCTTCTGCTCGGTGGCTTCTGGACCTCTTGCAAGATGTAAGTTAATCTGAGCACTCCACCTTGAAAAATGTCTCAACAAACTCCCAGCTATTAGATTACAACGCAAACTCTGCGCCGATTCGTCGGCGTAGACTTTTCAAGGCTCTTCAGAGGCTGTCCGCCGGCTCGGAGCTTTACCCGACGTGTTTTTCTCTTGATGCCTTGGAACGCGAAAGGCTCGTGGCTGGTGGATCATTCAGCGACGTCTACTCAGGCTACATTCGGGGTCAATCCGTCGGTGTGAAGATGATGAGAGTATTTGATGGGACGGATGTGGATGAAGTCCTCAAGGTAAACCATCCATCTCAAGATCAACGTCTAGTTCTGGTTGACACTATTTATTGCGCAGGATTTTGGTAAAGAAGCAATTATTTGGCGCCAATTGTGTCACCCGAACGTGCTCCCTTTCTATGGTCTCTACACATTCCTTGGACGGCTCTGCTTGGTGTCACCATGGATGGAGAACGGCCATATCCGAGGCTATCTGAAGAGAGAAACATACGACACTGACCTGTTGCTGTCTTTCGTGAGTTTGAGTGATATTTGCCCGCACCGAAGAGTCTAAAAACACTACAGATTCTGGACATAGCTCTAGGTCTTGAGTACCTTCACACGGAGGGGATCATCCACGGCGATTTGAAAGGTGTAAGTACTTGTACGACTTTTTTCGGTTTCTTCGTGCCCATTCAACTCTGCAGGACAATATATTTGTGACGCCTTCGCGCAAAGCATGCATTGCGGACTTCGGCCTTTCATCCATCATCACGTCAATGTCTTCTGTCCGTTTCACCCGTTCATCCAAAGCTGAACGCGGCGGCACAGCCCGGTATCAGGCACCGGAACTACACGATGGGGGAGTGAACAGCCACTGTTCAGACATTTATGGTTTTGCGTGTACTGTTTATGAGGTGCTTTCTCGTTCGTACATTTAGATGTCGCTGTTGATCATTCGATCGAACAGCTTCTGACAGGAACAGCACCGTTTCCTGAAATAAAAATCGACACTGCAGTGGCCATGGCTGTTCTCCGAGGCGAGCGACCTGCTCGCCCACCCTCATGCTGCGGAACACCCGCATTAGACGGTCTATGGAGTTTGATTGAAGATTGCTGGCAACAAACTCCTGAGAGCCGTCCAACGGCTTCACAAGTCGTCGAGCGCCTTCAGGGAGGCGATATTGCGGCTACACAGACAAATCCAAATACCAGGGATTGGGACGAAGAATTTACATCGAGGTTTCGTCGCCAACTTCATCCATTCTTCGTACCCTCAGTTGCGGAATTCGACAGGGTCATTTCGACGACCGGTTAGTCTGTCTACTTTAGACGACAAGTATCAGCTACTTATCGACTTTGGCTACGCCAGTGGTCAGCGTGCAGGAAACCGGCTCCACTGCTATCGAGGGAAGCAGTCATGCAAGTTGAACAACAGCTGTTTCGCACCGCCTCAATCCTCTTCAACTTTCTGCGTAGATTCCGCTTGGCCCAGTAGCCAAATTAAAATAATAATATTGAAACCAATTGGGAAAGTGCGACGCTTGATCATGATTTATGACAGCGTTCTTTAAGTTGAACCACTCCCCTTGCAGACATTAGGGCGTTTCACGCGTCCATTTTCGACTCATTTTCGGCTCATTTTGACTTCCATTTTCGTTCACCAAAATCAGATCAAAAATGAAAATCCAAAATTTTGTCAAGTATGCTCGTTTTTGCAAAAGGAGCTCAGGAGCTCCTTTTGCAAAAACGAGCTTTGCTTTCGAGTCCATTTTCATTGCTATTTCGGTACGCGTCCCCGAGTCTCCCCGAGTGTCTTTCCCCGAGCTTAACTCCGAATCGTCGTTGAGCCCGCCGCTCGCTCTGCGCCCTCCCCCGCCGTTCGTCGCGTTTAGCTGCTCAGCGTCCCCGGGCCAAAGACTCGGGAGAGCGCTTTTTCGTTTTCTCGGTGGCCGCCACCCCGCCGCCGGCCCGACTGTGCCAGAAGGTAACTTACGCGTTCAATCTGTTGACGCGCTGGGCAAAGCAGACTGCCGGGGTGCTTGAACTTGCATCATATGCTATGGCGTGCACCTTGTGTCGGGCAACCGTCGGGGCTTGGTCGGGGCGGCGGGCAGGGAGCTATGTAAGAGATCAACGAAAGATTTGAAAGACTGCGGTGAAAATGGGACATTTGTGCAAAAGAGGGGTTTCACGCGGGGCTCATTTTTGGCTCATTTTCGAGGCATTTTTGATTAAAACGGAGTTGAAAAATCTACGGAAAATGAAGCCAAAATGGACGCGTGAAACGCCCTATTCTGCCTCAGAACCAACATAGAGAACTAACTGGATGGAAGTATCTATAAATGCATAGATAGTGAGACCTGTAGTTTCACCACTCTGGAAATGCATGGCATCTGTAAGGGAGACCGACTAGTAATTACGGCCTGTACACTAAAATTATGACGAGATTTCTCACAGTGAATCTGGACTCCAGGAGATCCAGGGTTGAGAACGGACAAATAATCGTGTTCCAGTTTTAAGCTAGAGAAATACAACTTGAATACAACAAAATGAGCCTGTATGTATGTAAGGTAGACTGAAAATAGCAAGATTCTCGGGCAAAGGTGGGTGTGCAAGTCTAGATCGCGGGGAAACCCAGAAATGTGGAGGTCATAACAATCGAGTAGAAACAGAAATTGATATCAAAGATTTCAACATGCAACGGGCCCATTTCCAACATCTAGATTCTCAACCAAATGCCAATCATTGCCGAGAACCAGTGTGCGGAGTTTGGAAACAGAGGGTAAACACCATCTGCCATCTAGTTGGCGACGAAACCTGGAGGTGGATGTATCATTCCAATGCCAAGCAGATTTGGTTTCTTGTGCCCCAATTTCATTGCCCTTCAAAAGTACAACAATTTGGGCAGCTGTTGGGCGCTCCTCAGGGCTCTGGGCCCAGCAGGCCTCAACTAGTCGCCAAGCAGCACTCAATGTCCGGATCTCCAAGTGGCACCCGGGAGGAGGGCATACTGGCCGACAACCTTGGATGACTGCACAAATCAGCGCCCCAGGTCGCAATTTTGAAAATGGGTGATCCCCTGCCATTAGCTTCAGGAGTCAAGTCAGTGATACTTTTTGTATGGACTAGGTTGGGTAAAATACCTCATACATCACACAACCGAAACTGTAGATGTCTGACCGAAAGTCGGTGCTCTTGTTATCATACAGCTCTGGTGCTTGATAGTGTAGTGCACCAGTCCCATGAGGCACAGAACGAAAGTTGGGAAGCGAGGACATGGTGGTTTTGACTGATGATAAGCCAAAATCTGCAATGCAGGCTTTGAGCGCGGGGGTCACCAGAATGTTGTCCTGCCCAGATGAGATGAAATCAGCAAACGAAATGAGAGTCCGCTACATACACTTTTTAGATCGGCGTGAATGACACCTCGCTTGTGGAGGTATTCAAGCCCAAGAGCTACATCCAGAATCTAAATAGTAAAGAGATTGTATAGATCCCGTGCACAATAAGGTGAAGTCCGGTGACTCACAAGGGAAAGAATCTTGTCCATGGCACACGCTGCCGGCTGCGTTCTCAAAAATTTGCGGATATGCCCATGCTCCATCCATGGAGACACTAGGCAGAGTCGGGAACTGTCTTTGAAAAGACCGTAGAATGGCAGAACATTAGGATGTGAGAGCTGGCGCCACGTAATTGCTTCTTTACTAAATGCCTGAATGCAAGAGTCAGTCAGACCATCAACTTCCGCAATTCAACACAAAACACCTCGAACCTCTTGAAAAATTTCGACCTCCATGCTGTCAAACACCCTCATCTCTTTTACAGCAATCCATTGATCATGCAGAGAAGCGACATAGACATCACTGAAGGTTCCGCCCGCAACATGGACCTTGTTACTCAGATGTGGAAGTGGGAAACATCGAGGGTGCAACTTCGATGTGGAGGAGAGCCGTCGCAAGGCATTGAGGAGTCTTGGTTGCTCCGTCAGGGACAGATCTAGCAGCTAGGGATTTTAAGATCCATCACCGTGCACGAAAAATTGTGGGCCTGGCGCCGGACTCACATCTTGTAAGAGATCCAGAAGCCTTTGAGCAGATCCGCCTCGGCACGCCAAGAATTTCTTATACCATTTTTCATCCCGGTGAAAGTACTCATTCAGCCATGCGGTGAGTTCAGCAACTTTTTTTTGCATCAATCTGAGAAGGATATCTGCAAGACAGAATCATGTACCTCTTTCGCTCTGGGACCATGGGGCAACTATAAACAAGAGATCAGCGACATTGAATGTCGGGGATGAATCTGCCGCTCACCATCGGTCCACTGGAAAAAAAAATCCATGAGCAGCTGTACGTGTGACGAAGGAAGGGGACTTGCAGGATTTGAGTCCACTTGCCCGTTCTGCCAGCCCGTGATTTCGCCGTGCAAATCTCCATTGCCTACATCTCCACCATCGCCATCAGCGTACGCGCCGGCGAGAATCGGCTTCGGAGTCTCTGTCAAGAGCCATCATTAGCGGAAGGGGAATGGGGATGGCTGAGAGTCCACCAGGTGAAAGCCAGAGTGTGAGGACCATTGCAGCCACAGAGGGAAAGTGAGAACAGCCACGGAGGGAAAGCGAGGACAGCGCACGAATGTCACGGTGTGGGAATCCGATATGAATATCGGAATGGTGATCAGTATTAATTTGAGCAGCCCGGTGCCACCGCAAAGTTCGTGTACTCGACGTGTTTTTGCGTAAGACACCGGAAGTACACATCGATGATGAAGCCTTATGGTGGTCGGCTGCGGAATTGGTTACGACGGGATCTTCACCTTCTTTGAGCTCTGGGAAAGAGGGCCCCGCTGTACTGCGAAGAAGTTTGAGTCTTGCACAAGTTTGCAGTGGAGTCAGGTCAAAGAAATGGACGAGCAGTGCATCCAGAATCAACTCATTGCAGGTGTGGAAGAAGCCACACAAGAGTCGTCGTCGAGTTACTGAACGAAGGATTTGGAGTACTATATCGGAAAGTCGGGCAAAGACCGCGGTTGACCGCCACGCGTGCGCAGAGATTTTGCATGGCGAAACTTGGATGTGAAATCCACGAGAGCCGCAATTTTCAAGCCTAGGGTTTACTTCGGTTGTGGTGCGGAGCAAACGGAGATGGCGCATCAATTCCTTTTCAAGCTCTTGTACATATCCTACTTCAGCTCCCATCGGCTTTCTCGAGTTCCCGAAGATGCGTATATGCAAAAGACATCCTCCTCACTGCCTCCGGCCGTAGGAGATGCAAACCCAGGTTGGTGGAGCTTTGAATTGGCTTTTGCTGGCAGTGACACCCATTTTCAGACGGACGCGCCGATGCTCTGGGTTGGTCTCTCAGCGCAGCACGACCATCAAGTGAGAGTCCCTCAGGGCACCCCGTTGGTCTGAGTGAGCTCTCCCGTTTCCTCCCTATCCTCTCCCCATACTCCTTCGCAGCCACCGCTCCACGTGTCGGCAAGCATGGATCTCAATGCGTTCTCTGAAGACTCGGTCAAGTTGCCGTTCCAATATTCGGTGCAAGATTATCTTACTCACCGCTACGCTATCGTCGACGCCCTTGAATTCCCACGGAGCTACGTACGGCAAAGATTATGGATGCCTGGCTGGCCTCCAATACATTACCAACGAGCCGTGGTGAGTGGGATTCCAGAGAACTTCACGCCCGTCCCGCCTGAGAAAACTTCAAGGCGCACCTCTGGCGTCGCGCGCGCCAGGCAATACAATGTTCGCCGTACTACTCGACATCCTCCCCGTCGCTTCTTGCGCCTTCTTTGATGACCCTGCTTCACAAGCAACGGCGCACGGCAGCTCTCCTGCAATATCCGGATAGGCGCCCTTCCCCTCCGATCTTTCGAATAATCCGTCCAGGCATCCGCTGCCCGGGCGCATATCTCAAGACTGTCGTCAGCGGTGTGGTAGCCCTGTCGGTGATGGTCAACGTGCTCTTCTCGGTCTACTGGGGCTTCAGTTGGTAGACCACGTCACTACCATCGACAGGCCATGGAGCTCTCCGCATCGATACGCTTCCTCGGCGGATTGTCGTAAGCTGAGCTTCCTCCGCCGCTACCATCTATCGTCTCACGTCCATCACAGGATTTTGGCGGGTGAGGGCTGAATGAAATCTCCTGGGAACACGCTGGTGCCGCGTGGTGTGCGGTCTGGTGAGCACTTTCACTTCATGTCAGGGAAGTGACTGACCTTCCTCCAGTCAACGCTGGGGCAAACGTCAACCTCACCGCGGCTGTTTCTGCCGTCGATGGTTCCGACGACTCTTCCAAGGCGATCACCTTTATTGACTCCGATGACCGTATCCGGTAGGTATGCTCTGGATACATCTCGCCCCGCGCTAGCTGCTCATTCTTTCCAGTCCCTTCCACAAGGCCAGCGTTGCTACCCAGCTGGACGCCATGGCGCATAACTTCGCTTGCAATCCATTGCCAATGTCACAGCGTCCGCCAACGCCGCTACCTTGCTATCGATTGCCCCCAAACCCGTTGCCCCTTCCGATAGATATAACACACGGGCGCAAAGGTTCGACCTTGCGACTTTCTGGTGTATGTGACCCTGCTCTTGAGCCCCTTCTCGGTCACTGACTCCTGGTCATAGTGCGAGTGCCGTCACCTTGAGCGGTATCATTGAGCTGGTCAGCCTCTCGGTAAACCTTCATCGGAGGTGTACATCCGTGGCTAATGCTGCAACAGCTCTTTGGGGTCATGCTTGCCGCCACTCCCTGCGAGGTTTCTGGCCTTGAAGCTCATTTTGATTCGGGTCACTCATCCGCCTCCGTCTGACCACGTCCGCAGTCGCAGAATTCTTTATCCTAGTACGTCCTCCGTTGGCCTCGCATTCTCCACCTCATACTCCTGCAGCTCATCTACTCCCTCCTGAGACGCGCGTCCATCTACCTTTCGACCGCCAGCTATGCCATCTTCTGGATGCCCAATTGGCTCGACATGCTCGCCTCGTGCGTCCTATCCCTCCCTGCCGCTTCATGCACACTCACCCCATCTGCAGCGGCCTGCTCCTCGAGGCAATGTTCATCCTCGTAATGCTCATCCTCGTCACTCGACGCTTCATGCCCTTCTTGTCTGTGGATGATTTCCAATGTCTCGACCTCCAAGTCCTCCCTCATGTATACCGATACGGACTGCGTGTTTCCCAGCCCAAACGTCGCGCGCTATCCGAGGAATCATCTTCAGCACGAAGAATGTCCGTGCGTGTCCCCTGCTCTTCGTCCGGTGATATACTGACTCCAGTTTGTAGTGGGCCTGAACCGTTGCGTGCTCATTGTGCGGGTGAGCCGATAGCCCGTTTCTTCCAGAGGCCGGACTCAAAAACAGCGGAGGTGCCGAAAACTTGTTTATAAAATTTCCTTTCTGGGATCACAGTTACGCCTCTTACATAAAATACAATTTGGATACAATAATTCAGTAATGCGTCCCATATACCATCATCTGCAGCTCGGGAACTGAGGGTAAAGGCTGCATTCCACCCAGGTCGCGGCGGAACCTGGAGGTAGATGAATGATCCCAACTGCCG
Source organism: Roridomyces roridus (assembly GCA_029378245.1). NCBI lineage: Eukaryota > Fungi > Basidiomycota > Agaricomycetes > Agaricales > Mycenaceae > Roridomyces > Roridomyces roridus. Next base: position 4,105,803 of record JARKIF010000001.1, on the reverse strand, counting down.
GGAGGTTTTGTTTCCCGTGCCCCAATGCCCGTGCCCTTCAAAGCTTCGACAACTTGAGCAGCTGTCGGTCGCTCATTAGGGTTCTGTGCCCAGCAGGCTTCAACCAATGTCCAAGCGGCATTCAATTTCCGAATTTCCAAGCGGCACTCGGGAGGGGGGCACGGTGGGCGACGACCGTTGGTGACCTCGCTAATCACCGCCCCAATATTGAGCATGTTTGAAAATGGATGTTTCCCGGCCATGACCTTCAGGGATCAAGTCAGTGATGTTTTTGTACAGACTAGGCTCGAAGAGATACCTCGTACATCAGGCAACCGAAGCTGTAGATGTCTGACCGAGAGTCGGCGGCCTTCAACTTGGTGCCCGCATCGAAAGCATGCAATTCCGGCGCCTGGTAGTGGACGGCACCAGTCCCGTAAGGCTGCGAAATGAAATGCGGGAGTGAGGACGGTGTGGGTGCGACTTTGGATAAGCCAAAATCCGCAATGCAGGCGTTAAGTGCAGGGGTCACCAAAATGTTGTCCTGCCCAGATTGAATGAGAGGGAGAAAAAGAAAAAGGGAGTCCGTTGCGTACACCCTTTAGATCAGCGTGGACTATGCCCTGCTTGTGGAGGTATTCTAGCCCGAGAGCTATATCCAGAATCTAAGGAACTCATTTAGATCATCATGTACACAACGACGGAAAGTCTGAAGACTCGGACTCACAAGAGAAAGACGCTTATCAATATTGCACGCTTGAGGTTGTGTCTTCAAAAATTTGCAGATATGCCCATTTTCCATCCATGGAGACACTAGGCAGAGTTGTGTACCATCTTTGAAAAGACCATAAAATGGGAGGACATTGGGATGAGAGAGCTGTCGCCATGTAATTGCTTCTTTACTAAATGCCTGCATGCCAATGTCAGTCAGACCACCACCACGATATATAAAGAGTCAAACCTCTTCATACGTTGCAATGTCCATCTCCCCAAACACCCTCATCTCCTTCACAGCAAGTTGCTGATCTCCCAGAGAGGCCACATAGACATCACTGAAGGTCCCGCCCCCTGTTTTGATCTTGTTCTGCAAATGTGGAAGCCGGAAACAGTGAGGGTATAACTTGGATTCGGACGAGAGCCGCCGTAAAGCATTGAGGAGTCTTGGTTGCTTTGTCGGGGACAAATCAAGTAACTAAGAGGCATCAGATATATCACCCTAAATAAATTGTAGGCGGCGACAACTTACATCTTGCAGGAGATCCAAGAGCTTCTGGGCAGAAGGACCACGGCACTCTAAGAATTTCTTATACCACTCCTCTTCCCGGTGGAAACACCCATCCAGCCATGCGATGAGTTTGGTAGCTTCATTCTTATAAGCCTGAGAAAGGGTTCTCCCAGAGAAAATCACTTACCTTGTGCGTCTTGTGCGCTCTGGGTCCGTGCGGTACCTATAAACAAGAGATCAGTGTCATCGAATGTCCAGATGAGTCTGCCACTTACCATCGGTCAACTGAAAAGGCGAGTCTGTTTGAGCAGCAGTCCATATGCGGAAGAAAGCGGACTCGCATAACTTGGGTGCGCTCCACCATTCTGCCAGTCTCTATGGCCCGCATCTCCCCCATCGCCACCACCATAGGCCCTGGCGGAAGTTGAGCTCGAAGTGCGTGCTAAGAGCTGTCATTAGCGGAGCAGAGAATTGGACGCTTGAGAGGTCGCAGTGTTCACCAGGAGAAACTGGTGGCTTGTTGTGTCCCACAATCATGAAAGGCCTGGAGGCAACGGCAGAGGAGGGCCACTGAGATCTCTCCATTGACTAGCGAACGGAGCGAAGGAGAGGGCGGGAGCACGACTGTCACGGTGTGGGATCCAGCAATATGAAGAAGGAATTGAGCGTCTATTATTTTCAGCAACCACGGCATGCTGATACACGAGGATTGCACGAGGAGAACTGGTGGTAGTCAGCAGAGTACAATGCAGAGAGATACATCCACGACGATAACGCGAGGGGGCCGTAAACAAGTTCATGCGGCGACGACGAGTAATCGTGGCCCGTTCCCCGCAGATGGGCAAAATTGGGAGCCAGGCGCATTTGCCATTCGTTGAGCCAGGTTTAGACAACAGGCGCCTCCGTGTCCAGAATAACGACAATACACACGCCCACGCACGCCCACACGCCCCATGTGAGTCGACCATGAGCGATGGCAAGGTACCAAGTCCGGTGACTCCGGGCAAGAATCGGGTCCAGTGACACAAAAGCGTTCGATCGGTGACGCCACAGGCTTTGTCGAGGAATTAGCGAATGGCATCGTCTTCATGTGTGGCTTGACAGTGAACTTGAGGACGGACATCGATAGAGATCGAACCGGCCGTGAGTGAGGGAAAGGCCGTCTACTTTGATCTTGGGAATTACACGGATATCACAGCAGGGATTGGTATACCAGGAATAACGGGATGTGTGAGAGGCTGAAAGTACACCAGTCAAAGCGCCAGCAGTTCAGTACTCGATTGGGAGGAGCGACCTTTGAGGGCTCGGGTTCTTGCCAAGTGGAATCTCGCACTGGCAGTAGATTAGGTCAAGGAAATGAACGATAGACGCTGGCGACGACGACAAGTTGAATGAAGGAAGGAAATTGAAGGATCGGAGGCACAGAATCACCGTCGGATTTCACACCAGAGTGACAGAGTCGCGATGGGCGGAGGAAAGATCAAAGATCAGACGCGTCACGCGTCCGCCGCTGCCAGTACTTAATAGATGTTCAAGGCGTCCTCTCTATCTTCATATAGTCCGGGGTTCACTGGCAGCTTTTCGGCCGCTACTTACTTCCGCTCTGTCCGCCTCACTCTGTTATAGGAGTGCACTGGCAGGTCCTCGCTTCGGCATCTCAGCTAAGGTATCACGCACTTTTGTTTCTATCGTTCTGCGCCGCCATCGCTCATGAGTACTCGAGGTCAATTGCATCCCATCCCAAGGCTTGGCCCAAAAGCATGATGTCCGTGCACGCTTCCTATGTGTTGGGACCGTGGCGACGCCAGGAAAAATTAGCGTAGGGCTTCAATGACGCGCTGAGCAGCCCGCCTTCCCACCGCCTTTCCGCCCACCGCTGTAGAAAAATCCACACAAACGAGCCGAGTCGTTACCCTTACCCTTGCCCAGCGGTGAGCTGGCGAAAGGTGCGTTGCATTCGTGCGCGTCTTGAGTCTTGACTCTGTACTGACTCACCATAGATACCTTTGATGCTTTGAAGATTTCTTGACGAATGCCACTAGATGACGAATGAAATTTATGAGCGGCGTTGGCGCTAGCTTTCGCCAATCCAGGAATCGCTCATCGTCACCGCCAGATTCGCCGTATCTCGATGAGCGCACCGCTGGTGTCGCGTACCCTTTACACCCTATACTCGTCATCCTCCCTCAAAGCCGCCACCTGACTATCGAGTGCACCCCTAACTCGTTACTCCACCGATATACTTACTACAGTCGCAAAACCTCGGCCCTTCGACGTTCTTGTGTATGTAACCCTTCTCTTGAGCTGCTTCCTGCTTACTGACTCCTGGTCATAGTGCGAGTGCCGTCACCTTCAGTGATGTATCTGGGTCATCCTTTCGGTAAGTCTTCCTCGCCGGAGGTTTACATACGTGTCTAATGCTGCCAAAGCTCTTTGTGGTCTCTCTTGCCGCCACTCCCTGCGAGGTTTCTGGTTTTGAAGCCCGTTTTTTCACTCGGGTCACTCATCCGCCTCCGTCTGACCACGTCCGCAGTCGCGGACTTCCTTATCCTGGTACGTCCTCCGTTGACCTCGCATTCTCCACCTCACACTCCTGCAGCTCATCTACACCCTCCTGAGTTGCGCGTTCCATCTAGCTTTCGACCGGCGGTTTGGCAGCGCCAGCTGTGTCATCTTCTGGATGCTCAATTGGCTCTGCATGCTCGCCTGGTGTGTCCTATCCCTCCCTGCCGCTTGATGCACGCTCACATCATCTGCAGCGTCCTTGCCCTCTACATAGGCAATGCTCTCCCTCCTCGCCCAACCTTCGTGCTCTACTGTCTCATCCTCTGGGTGATCTCCGACGTCTTGACCTCCATATTCCCAAAGCCCTCCCTCATGTCTACCGGATACGGAATGTGTTTCCCTGCTACAACGTCGCGCGCCATTCGAAGAATCATCTTGAGCACCAAGAATGCCCGTCCGTGTCTCCTGCTCTTTATCCAGTCACGATATACTGACTTCGATTTGTAGTGAGCCTGAACTTCGGTGTGCGCATTGTGTGGGTGGTGTTCTCATGGGGGATGTTCCTTCTCTTCCAGAGGGCTGTCTGGATGAGGGCGGTCCCGGAGTCCAAAAGCGGCGGAGGGGCAAAAAGCTTGCTTGCAGAATTTCCTTTCTGGGATCACAGTTATGCCTCTTTATGTAAAAATACAATTTTTTTACGATACAATAATTCATTAATGCGGCCCATCTAAACCATCATCTGCAGCTCGGAAACGGAGGGCAAAGGTCGCGCACCATCCAGCTGGCGGCGGAACCTGGAGGTGGAGGCGAGATCCCAACTCCAAGCAGATTCTGTTTCCTGCGCTCTAATCTCCGTACCCTTCAAAATTTCGACAACTCGGGCAGCTGTCGGACGCTCACCAGAGCTTCGCGACAAGCAGGCCTCAACTAGTTCCCAAACAGCAGTTAATGACAAAATCTCCAAGCGGCATTCAGAGGGGGGGCACGATGGCGCGGGACCATTGGTAGCCGCGTTAATGACTGCTCCGTCGCGCAAATGTGAAAAGGGAGGTTTTCCTGCCAATATCTTTGGGAATAAAATCAGTGATGTTTTTGCACGCCGCATAAGCATGGAAAAATACCTCGTGCATCACACAACCGAGGCTGCAGATGTCTGACGCAAAATCAGCGGTCTTGCCCTCATGTAATTCTGGTGCCCTGTAGTGCAGGGCACCAGTCCCCCAAGGCTGAGAATGAAAGGTGGGAAGCGAGGACATGGAGGTTTTGACCTTGGATACACCGAAGTCCGCAATGCAAGCCTTAAGTGCAGGGGTCACCAGAATGTTCTCCTACCGAGATGAAATGAGATCAGAAGAAGCTTCAAGTTGAGAGTCTACTGCGTACACTTTGTAGATCGCCGTGAATGATGCCCCGCTCGTGGATGTATTGAAGCCCGAGAGCTATATCCAGAATCTGAGGAGTTCATATGATGCTGTCATTGTTATTATTATGTACACGACGATGGATTTCGGTGTAAAGACTCACAAGGGAAAGACCCTTGCCAGTTTCACATGTTTCAAGTTTTTGCAAAAACTTGCGGATATGCCGATTTTCCATCCATGGCGACACTAGGCAGAGTTGCGAGCCGTCTTTGAAAAGTCCATAGAATGGGAGGACATTTGGATGGGACAGCTGTCGCCATGTAATTGCTTCTTTACTGAATGCCTGGATGTAAATATCACTGAGACTGCCCACTTTGTGGAATAGAGCACCTCGAACCTGTTCAAATTTTTGTATCTCCAAGTCCTCCCACATCCTCATCTCTTTCACGGCAACTTTCTGACCTTCCATGGAAGCCGCGTAGACATCACTGAAGGCCCCACCCGCAACTTTGGTCCTGTGATCCAGGTGTGGAACCGGGAAACATCGAGGGTACAACTTGGATTCGGAAGAAAGCCGCCGCAAAGCATTGAGGAGTCTTGGTTGCTCGGTCGTAGACAGATCAAGTAACTAATAGGCATCAGATATACGATAAATCATGGGTCGGGAGGACTCACATCTTGCAGGAGATCCAAAAGCTTCTGGGCAGAAGAACCACGGCACTCCAAGAACCTCGTATACCACTCCGGGCTGCGGTGGAAGTGCTCATCTAACCATGCGATGAGTTCGTCAACTAAGTTCTGGTCGGTGAGAGAGCCTTCTGCGAGAGAACTTTAACACCCACCTCGTTCGCTCTGGGATGCGATACCTATAAACAAGGAATCAGCGGCATTGAACGGCCGAGACGATTCTACCACTCACCATCGGTCAACTGAACAAACAAGTCTGTGAGCAGCTGTATCCATAAAGAAAGAAAGCGGACTCGCATAACTTGGGTCCACTCGACCATCCTGCCCATCTTCCTCTGCTGTATGTACTCCATCGCTATCGCCGTCGGCGCTGGCGGGAACTTCGTTGGGAGAGTCTGTTAAGAATTGTCATTAGCGGAGGCGAAAAGGATTGAGAGATGGCAGCATTTACCGCCAGCCTGAGAGACCCATGGTTTGTCAAAGAACAGCAACGCAAAAATGTCCATCGCCTGCACCTCTCTCAGTAAACGGGCGGAAAATCGAGGGCTAGATGCTCCTCACCACGCCAAGGACCAAGCAGATTGTACTAGGACGAGGAGTCAGTACCGAGGAGCTCGAAAAGACGGTTGCCTACATAGTCACGTCAAAGGGCCGAAGATGGGCGATGTCGTAATTTATCGGTAGGGCGACGAGGTCAGTGTGGGCGCACAAGCACAAACCGCTAATGAATTGTGTGCCAGCATTCAGGGCAGCAGGGACAGCTTTAAGTATGCGACTAGATGACATGGGCACGAATCGAGATAAATGGAGAATAGACTCACTAGATGTTCTCGGTCTCGGCTGCGGAGCCAATGGAAGTAATCGTGGGCGAAGAGTATTGGCAGACGTTGGCGCCAGTGACACCCACGACGAGGTCGGCGGTCACCCCAGCGTTGTCTCAAAAGCAAAGGTTAGATACTTTGCCGAAAATACCTTCGAGTACTCACTTGTCCCGGCATACAGGGCGTCTGCCAGTTGGGATATCCACTCGAGTAATGTCCCACCGCCGACCTGGCTCGCTGGAGCGACCTCCCAGGAGATGGCATTCGACCCCGGGGCACCACTGCTCCGCGCTTGTGAGACCGCCATATTGCCGACAGCCGCGACGACAAAGCCCTACAGTGTACATTGTCAGAAGACAGCGACGACCGAGGAAGACAGAGGTACCAAAGTCCATCCCGGAAGCCGGAAGCTCCATGTCGCGCCCGAGATGGAGAAGAAGGCAAGGATCCCGACCGACAGTGCCCCCATACCGGCGATGACGGTCTTGAGTCGAGCGGTGGATGCTCCGGCTGATTCCGTCTTCACAATAGGAGCCACGTCGTCGAAGGAGCCGCGTCGGGGGTGGTTTTCGTGGAAGTGGGGCATGAGGGAGCGATGGTGCGGATTAGTGCTGTGGAACAGGGAGCCATCAAAGAGGGACCATGTTTGCCGTCAGACAAATGCCTCGTGGACACTGCATTCGTAAGGCCAGTGGCTACGAGTTTGCGGCTTGCGTCTGTGAAGGAATGAGATCCGGTGGCATGCGATCACCGATTCAGCACTCACCAGCCAAGTAAGCAGGAGTTGCAATATTGATAAGCCGTGTTAATCTGGGTGAAGGGCGCCCATGCCCGCGAACAATGTCAAAGATTCGTCGGCTCGCCTAGAAGAATGGAAGCAGCCCGGGCGGGCGCTACAAATGAATGGTCAGCTGTGCAGCTGCAGCACCTGGGCTTGGCTGGGTACGAGAAGATCAGCATGAGCCTGAAAAACTTCATACCTTTCAAACTGCCGCTCAGTCCACAGCAGCGTAAGCTCTACGACCTTGCGAGCGACGAATCGATGGGCAGAATCCATCTTGCAGCTAGCGCGATTCAAAGCGAGCGCTTCAGATGGTCGTCAGGTCTGGCATGAGAAAGACGGGAGTAGAACAAGTGTACGTCGGCGGTGGGAGCTAGCGCTTCTTTTTTGGACTTGCCAAACTACCAACGGCCGCGCAAACTCCGTGGGATCATGGATGCAATCTGTGGATTGTTGAATGGATGGCCACCATCCACGAGATAGCTGGTTTCCCGGATGAGGAAATTCAGGGAGGAGCAGGTGCGCTGTGAGCAGATAAATTCGAAGCATGGAAGGTGATTTAGTATTTACAGGATGGTGTTGTCTTTTTTCTTCTTTTTTTTTCTGTGCGTAGTGAGACTCCTGCACATGGAGATCTCCTGTCACGCTTTTAGTATAGATTCAATCGAGATTCAATCTGAAATCAATCTCTACCGGCTGTAAAATTTGCTTCTTCTTCTCATCAAGCTTGCGCGACAACGCTTGGAAAGTGGCACAGCTCATCATCAGGGTGAACAAAAGGCTACCCGTGGGTTCGTGTGCTTGAAGATTGCTGAACCATACAGTGATGCTGATAGGGCCCCTAAATCGACCCCCGCCGACCGATAGGGCCCTATGAGGCCCTAATCGCCTATAAATAGGGCCCCGCGATAGGGCCCTATCGAGGCGGGTGGCCAAAAAAGGAAATAGGTCCGTGATGGGTTTGATTCTCTGATATGCTCTGATATGTTGATTTCTGCGACTCCATCTACTCTGCAGTTGCATTGATGGCTGTGAGTTCTTGCTCCTCTGTTACCTCCCCGTTTCCAAGGTGTCTCAGAGGCTCCTGGCCTCTGTAATGTCACGTGAAGATAAGATAAGATAAGATTTAGGACCTCAATAGGGCCTATGACTTGACCCCAGACTCGATAGGGCCCTAATTTAGGGCCAGATAGGGCCCCTATCGCTTGAGGCCCTATCGCCCCTCAAGCATCACTGGAACCATATGATTGAATTCTCGAAACAAGGATTTTGAGCTCTCAGCGACCAGTCAGCGTTTTTGGTGTCCGGTAGCTCTTCTTTAGACTCCGATAGCTCCCGTATAAGACCTGCCACAGTGGCCAATGGACGACATTTGGACGGAGCCAGGATAAGATAGAGAGACGCCGTCATTTCACTTGTATCTAAATCGAATCTGTGTCGAATCTCGATCAAGGCATTTAGCTTGATTGAGATGCCCTTGGCCCAGTCTTTTCCTGGAAAGCGAGCTAGACTTGTCGCGTCGGAGGAATCGGATCTTCGGGCTGAAAGTTTCCAAATGGCCACCCAGCCAGTCGCGAAATATCAAGAACAGAGGAGGCGAGATGATGGTGGTCCCGAAATGGAAATGTGGCTGTACTCTGCCATCACCTCTCCTCCTCGACCTCCATTTCACTGCCCAGTTTCGTGTCGATGTACGCCCAAAGTTCGGACCCTGTGGGTACCTTGACGCTCGAACTTTTCGCACGGGAAAATTTCGATCTCACCAGAGCTTCTCATCGCTCGCACATTGCAAATACCACCCACCCTTGGAACGAGCTTTTCCCCCTCGCTCTTGACGCTCTACCTTGGGACACGCATCCGGCGGGCTCCACTACAATGTGGCTAGTGCCTCACGCAACCAGCGGCGCATGTCCAGTGTCCACCCTTCAATCGCACATCCAGTCCACCTCCCGCTTTGCATGTGTCTGCGACGCGCAGCTGCAACTCAGGTCGTTGCCACGTGGTAGCCAACGCGATCGGCTGGAACGAAGCGGAGAGAGGCTTGGGTGGGGTGCACGTCGCTCCGCGGGATGTGCTGGTGGTGGTATTTGTGGGCGATGTCTTGGGTCGATCATTGGCAGAGAGTTTTCTCGGTATCTGCTATCGGGTCCGTTGTGCGTCCGAATCCGCTGCTCGGGCCGTATATCATCGCGGTGTGCGGTTCCCCTCGCCGTGTCTTCGTGCCCTCCCAGGGTGCATTGTGGTAAGTAGATCTTCCTCAGCCGCCACTCTCATATGATATCCATCACAGGACTTTCACGGCAGGCAGTGGTTTCTCCTGGGCGGCCAGAAAGTTCTCCGAGGGGATGATCCAGATTGAAGACGCGATATTACAGGAGAAGGCATGGTATGTCGTGGCAAGTGCGTGCTAGAATTACTCTGTTTTGAGGAAGGTATCTGACGACCTCGGCTTAGTTAACTTCAGGGCGAGCGTCAAGCTCGCCGGGGCCGTCTCCGCCGTCGATGCCACCCACGCTTCCTCCAAGGTGATCACTTCCACTGGCGCTGAGGCGAGGAATGAGAATAGCTTGTGAGCTTGATCTTTATGTATCGTCTCGAGCTCATTCCTTCCAGCCGCGTCCACCAGGCTATCGCGTCTGCCCAGCTGGACGCCACAACAGAGTTCGCCTTGCAGCCCATCGCCAATCTGTCGTCCTTCGCCGTCGTCAAGACGTCGCCCCCCAGTGTACTCGAACCCGTCACGACTCTGTCAAACACCCAGTCTTTCGATGTACACTGCCCTTGTACTGAGCCACTTCTCACGACCAACTCACCATCGTTCCCCAGGTGCTGTCACTGCCGTCGGCCTCATCGAGTTGGCCATCCTTTCGGTAAGCCCTTCATCGCTGGAGTTCCACACGTGTCCAATACTACCACAGTGCTTTGCGTTCCTCAGCGCCCACCAGGTTTCGGGCTTCCGAGCCCGCCAGGTCGTTCATCCGCATCCGTCTCAGGACGTCGGCGTAAATAGAAACTTGATAGAGGTCCTCACGTGTGCTGCTGGGGACGTTACCACAGTTTCGGGAAATCCACGGGAATTGCGATCACTGGGCACGGGAGCAGCGAGGGAGAACCATAATATTAATTAATTCGCGAAAGCGCCGCTGTTACTCCTCATCACACACTCCCTCCTGAATCCGCATACTTCTCAACTTCAAGTTGTAGCGAGAGTCTTCCGAGTTATTGGTCAAAAGATTGACTGCAACTCAGTCCCTGTGAAAGCGCTGGGCCCATCAACTCCATGGCAAGCGGGATGTGTGTGTGCGTGTACTTAAGTTGCAATCCTCAAACGGCAAGCGCCTAAATTGGGATTTCGATATAGATCCGGCAGCTCCGGCAGAGCTACATGTGTTACACCCCCATCTTCCCCCCACCCACGACGGTCAGTCTCTTTAACGGTTCCCCGTCTCTCTCATTCTCAGTCTTGTAGAACCTGCCCATCAATACCGCCATCTGCCGCTACGAGGTCTCACCTTCTCTCTCTGCCAACAAGTGACGGTCAGTCTCCGGGTCTTCAATGGTCCCCCGTCTCTCTTTCTTAGCCTTGGGGTAGAACTTTCCCATGAATGCTGCCATTCGCCGCTACGAGCCACTTGATTCCTCCGACTCCGGTCCACGAGGATCCGGCGAGCGGAAGGATTTCAGTGTGTGCTGGCAATTGATAATGAGAGCTCAGGTAATTTCATCCTAGGCAAAGTTCTGACAGAAGACGGCGACCACAATACACAAAGTTACAGTGACGAGGAGTCGGAAAGCGGAGAGAGCTGTTATTACGATGCTCTCAGCACCCTGGACGACGATGACTACCAAAGTGGCTCGAACGCTGATGCCGATGACTCGGAGAGCCAATACAGCTATTATGATACGGCGCAGACCCTGGACACCAAGATGGACTTTGGAAAGCATGGCCCAGGCCAAAGCCTTCCATACAAGCTGTCGGGGAGTGGCTCTGATCTGCATATCGACCGGCTGGCATGGTCAATGCAAGGTGCGGTGTTGTTGCCTGCTGTCTGCTCTCTCTCTCTCAACATTTCAAATCCATACAGCACCGAAACTCAGCCAACGAGGTGAGTACTAGAAATGGCAGCCTGTATCTCCTCTCAATGCAATCAAGTTCAAAATATGCATCAAATGATGAACAGAATTGAGCTACTGCTCCAAGGCACAAAGGAATTGGACAGGCTTTTGGCATGCCGTGGTGCCAATGCCCAGTGGCTTTTGGACTACTTGCCGGATGTAAGTTGCTGGTAATTTTTATGTGGCTGTTAAATTTAATTCATGGATCATCAGCTACTAGACTGTAGTTCACTAACCAATCGTGACAGGCTCTTCGATGCTCTCCTTCGATTATCTCAAAACACAAATTTGCACCCAAGCTGTGGTGCTCTCTCAAATCTGGAACACCCAAAGCTTGTGGGTGGGGGACTATTTTCTGATCTATATACAGGAGTTGTCTGTGGTCAACATGTCGCTGTGAAAGTGATGCGGATATTTGAAGAATCAGAGATTGCTGAAGTCTTGAAGGTTCAAAGCTTTCACTTGTCCTTTTACACAATCTTATTAGTGGAATAGGTGTTTGGCCCAGAAGCATTCAAATGGCAACAATTTTCACATCCCAATGTTCTTCCATTCTATGGCCTATACAAATACGACCAAAGGCTTTGCCTGGTTTCACCTTGGATGGATAAAGGACATGTTCGGGACTTTCTCAGGAACAGATGGAACATTAACCGTGTTCATTCTCTTGTAAGTCATTTGGTCTGCCAATGTATTTGCTACAATCACATTCCAGATTTTGGATGTGGCTCTAGGACTTGAATATTTACACAACAACGGCATTGTCCACGGAGATCTGAAAGGGGTATGCAATTTTTTAAAATAAAATAAAACTATTTGTACCCATTCCATGATTGCAGGACAACATCATGATCACTTCCTCTGGTCGAGCCTGCATTGCAAATTTTGGCCTCTCAGCGATGTGTTCTTTGATTTCTTCCATCCAATTTACACAGGCATCCACGGGGCCACCTGGGGGATATGCCTATGATGCACCAGAACTAATCCTGGGGAAACCAAATGATCGCTGCTCAGACATCTACAGCTTTGCTTGTACTGCATATGAGGTATTGTTAACAATAACTTAAGGGTAAATAATTACTCACGGAAAATCTGTAAAGATGCTGGCTGGGACCAGACCCTTCTCCAGGTTCCAAGCTGATGCTGTAGTAATCCGGGCTATTCTGGCTGGTCAACGTCCTTCTCGTCCAGAATCATGTTTATCGGATGGTGTCTGGAACCTACTCAAAGATTGTTGGGCAGAATCACCCCACAATCGTCCAAATGCTTCTCAAACTGTTCAACGGTTGAAAGAAATTGGGATTGTGGCCACAGAGACACAATCTGGTTCTCAAGACTGGAAGGTCCCTTCTGACTTCCATTGCCAACTTCGGGATCAAAGTGCATTTCCTCTAGTTTCCCAGTTTGAAGAGGTGGTTTTTGGAAATGGAGAAGGTAGGTTGAAACTACTTGAAAACTCCACCACAACCTAACAACCAAACAGGAGAGAAATATATGTTGCCTGAACTTTTGACTGCTATGCCTGAGTCTTTAGATGCAGGGAGGAAAGGAATACAAAATGCACAGGCCCAATCTAGTTCAAAAGAATGCAACCCTGAACCAAGGGTTCAACTGGGCAATGCAAATAACAGCACTCAGTAGCTGGCAGAACCAAATAAATGCATTTGGTTTCTGCCACTACAGGTGTCTTGATCTGAGATCACAGTCACCTACAGAAGGGCATGAAGCAATTTTCAAGTCTCTCGGTGCTGGTTGTGTTCTCCTCAATCATTTCATATTTTACTGGGCTCTGAATGCTGGCATTTCATATTTAACTGCCAGGCTCTTAATGCTGGCTTTCCACCCAAGCTATCTCTATAACCCAGCCCCACCCTCGAGTGCCTGAAAAAAAGCATTGTAAAGCATCCAGTAGCTGCCCAGCAGAACCAAATGAATGCATTTGGTTCCACCATTCCAGCCACTGCAGGTCCTGAGATCATATCCACCCACATTTCACCTGAAGTGCATGAGCATTGAGAGGACTTTCAGGCCTCCCAGCGCGTATTGTGTTCTCCTCAACCATTCCATATTTCACTATGCTGCTTTGATCTGTAACTGCCTTCCACTGCACCAACATCCACACCAGATGCTACCTGAGCATCCCATAGCCAAATTATATGTATATCTCACCCTCTGCTTAGAGGCCCTAAAACACCAGAAATAACCATGGGGGAAAAAAAAAGAAAGAAAAAACTGAACACTAAACCTCCTTGGCAATGAGTGACAGTGCTAAAAACACTGCTGTCTTCATTCCTGCCCAAAGTGCCAGGGCTGCAAAAAAAATAATCTACTGTCCTCATTTCATTCCTGCCCATATGTTGGACTTCCAAGCTTGATTGCACAGTGCCTGATTGTGTGGACTTTGTCTGTGTCATTTTACCCTAATTTCCTCCCATCCTACTTGTCTGTTGCTTCGCAGTAGTACAGTACCATTCAATTACCTGACTCGTATTGTTACCAATTTCCGATTCCTTACCTCGAGTATGTACTTGTAGTAAAGACCGCTCCGTGCTTACTGGTTGGCCTCAGAATTACCATTTTGTTTGGATAAATTGAGCCTTGGCATGTCCTGGGCCCCAGTGCTCACTGTCAAAGATCTGAATCCAGAATGAGTGGTGGGTGGGTGCTAAAGAAATGGTTCAAACCTGAACTGAACACCCATTCAGTGTTTAGGTCAAGTTGAGGTTCAATAAATTAATGAACCTGAACGCGAAGTTTGCATTCGGGTACTTAGGAGTGAGCATGTTTTGTTTGATTCGTTGTCGGCGGAATAAATTGATTCCTAGTAGGCAGGTGGGATTAATTAAAATCAGACCAAACCAACTATGAGTTCGGGGATGGCGGGTGAGACCGGTTGTGGATTATTATGAGGAGATTGAATGATTGGCAGTGATGAACGTTTCACGCGACAAGCAGATGCAAGCGTGCAATTAGTGATTATTGGTGGTAAGGTAGTACAGTGGGGGTAGTCTGAGAGGAAAGTGGGGGAAAGTGGGGGGGTTCGTTGGAAGGTACTGACTACAGGTAGATACGCTGGCCTTATATACCTTTTCCATATGTGCTATGTAATTGTATATGAGTCGTCCCGGCATGTACGCATAAGCCTCTGGCATTCTAGAAGCTTCTACAAGGCTCCGCATGTAATCGAATATTAGTCGTCCGGCAGGTACGCATAAGCCTCTGGCACACTTCTGGTTGGTCGAAGACCGTGGGAACTCGGCCATCAATTTGCCTGATTCATCATCCAGCCGCTCCAATGTCATCCCAATTTGATAAGACACAACCACAGCCTTGGGATAATGCATGTCGAATATTTGAATATCTTGTGCTGCATCGCTGAAAGCGATCACGTCTGATCCGAAATGTGATCCTGGTTGATCCGGAGGGTGATCCTGATTAATCCGGAGTGTCATCGTAATATTCAAAAAGTGGCCACACCAAGAGTTGAACCAGTGACCTCTGCATATTATATTGGAATTTGTATTGTTGACTCAAATTGTTGCCTCTGAGCCATAGTGCCGGCAGCCGAAGACAGCGAACTGCTTGCAATCCTGGCGTAAGAAGATCGAGTGGCTCTAAACAGATGCCTGAGTCGGTGGTAAGCTTCTGGCTGACACGCGAGGAATGCTGAGTTCTCATCCACAATGTTCCGAGTATCCACTCGAACAACAACTTGGTGACCGTTGAACTCCAATCCATCATCCAATCCATGCAGCGTGAGGTAGGCAAAACCATGCCTATAGAGCGGACCTATGCTGTAAACTGCCCACAGAGTGCTCTGCAGAGCTCCCATCAAATGAATCATTGTTCCGCGGATGATCTTGTAAGGGAGGTCGTGCGTCATCTCGTACACAAGCCGAGCATCAAAGTCAATGGAAATAGTGATGTTGGCAACCATGACTGCAGTGTTGAAAGAATGATAGTCACAGGAATGTATCGGGTCGGGTGCCAAAATGACTCCATCTTCGGTCAACTTGAGCTCCACACCGACAATGTCATGAAAGGCTTGCATCGTTGGGATGATGGTAGCCCGTTGTATGGTCTGCGTGTGGCCGGTGTGTGCATCACCACGGGGATCAAATGAGATGTGCCCATAGATGACACCACTATACGCAATGGGGAGGCGAGGGAGGTACTGAAGGTTGGCAGCACAAGGTATCTTGATCTGCATGTATGAGCTGGGATCATTCCCATAACCAATATCCCTGGTTCCGCCATACATGTCCATGAGTTGTGCAAGATAGCATTCTAGCTTGAGGCGATCGAGCATCAACTTGTAGGCGCGGGCTTGAGCATTGGACAATGATGTCAAATCTGTCTGACTGGACTGAGCATGTTGCGGGATTGACTTCAGATATTCATCAGTTGTAATGCAACGACCAATGAACGGACCCCATACATCCAACACTGCTTGACGGTGAATACCTGCTTGCACACTGGCGGTTTGGCTAGTCGAAGTGCTTTGACAGAGCGATGAAAACTCGGCGGCGAAGTTGTCTGGGGAGGGCGGCTGACTGTTGTTGTGGTTGAGCATGGTAAGTGAGGAGTGAACGCGTTCCTCAACCATTGCGGCTAAATATGAATCCTGCATCGGCGGCGATCACATTCGAATACTGAAATTACAGGAGGGGAGATCGGCCTTCCATATTAGAGTTCGAGTCAGAACCGATTGTCTGGACCTGTGAGACGGCTTCTTGATGCCTACATAAAACAGTGACTGTTCTGCGGCTTCGAAAACACAATGTCAGAATGGAAGAGAAGAGTCCGTGCTGCACCATGATTCGGTCGGCGGAAACGGAAACGAGAAAGCTGTTCATTTGATGCGCCACCAGCCAGTGCTTTGGAAGAGTCTATCATCCATGTTTCTTGACTCGAGTCACGTTTGAAAATAGACAGAGAGATCACGATCGGCCTGTGGTTGAGTTAAAAGCGCCTTGACTGAACTGTGCACCTTGGACTTGTTCGCTTCATCTCTCTCTCTCTCTCTCGACAATGACCACTCATTTCCCGCCATTCCAACCTGCTGAATTCAAACTTGTCACATCCGTTGAAGAAGCAGACTCTCGCCTGTCTGTCATTGGACGGGGCGCAGTCATTGGTCTCGACATCGAGTCTCGTCTCTCCAAGGAGCCAAGCAAGACTGATAGCGAGAAGAAAAAGACCAAACTGGCACATGCAGCAGCTCTAGAGTCCGGAACGTTCCAGATCTCGTGGGACACTATGCTCCTCCGTCTCGTGCAGATTTCCTACAAAGACAATCCGGTGATTGTCCTGGACTTGTTCATGATGCGCGGTATGCATTCGAGTTCTTGTATCTTGTCATGATTTTCTGAACACAATGTAGAGGTGCCCAGAGCTCTGCGTCGAATCCTGACAGCGTCAGACATCATCAAGGTTGCTGCGGGTGTGAACTGTAAGTCGCCTTGCACTAGTTGACTTGCGATGCTGAGCAGAATTGCAGGTGACTTGACTCGGTTGTGGTACGATCTGGGCATTGAGACCAAGAGTGCAATGTCGTTGGGCCTCATGGCATCTATTGCCTATCCTGAGGAACTGGCGGCGGCACCAAGCTTCACTTGTCCGGAGGCTGGGCTTTCATCCATAGTTGAGTATCTGTTCAATCGGTCCATCAACAAGAATGACGCGGTATCGGACTGGTCTGGCGAACTGAGACAGGAGCAGTTGACTTGTATGTCCATCACTGACTGTATCCATGATGATTTCTGATCATGTTTTCACACAGATGCTGCCACCGATGCGCGTGCGACTCTGGTTGCGTACGACGTGCTGCGGTACATCCTTCGCCACAACGGCTACTACTTCTCTGTGGACTGGTTTTCATGGGATTACCATGCTGGCCACCGGGTCAATCATAACACGACCGAGAAGTGGGATCATCAGTGTCCATGGTGGGTCAAAGAGGTGGGGTACGATGCGACGAAGCGTGTGTGATTCGATGTGAATGTAGTTGTTCCGCTGTAATCTGTACTGTGCTCATGGACACTAGTATTTCTGATGTCGCTGGCAAGAGTGAGAGCCATGACTGCGTGAGAGCATCAGAGCATCATGCGGCCGTCAAAATCCGACTTCGCCATCAAGCTATCTCTGTCTCCACTTCGGCACGCTGTCAAAGAATAAGTCTGTATCCTGGAATGTATCAAAATGTCTGTATCATAGTCTGTATCCAAATCTGTGATGAAATAAAATACGGTAGGTTCAAAATCGGTAAGTAATTGTCTGTCTGTCCATAGAGCGTCAAGTCGTATGGTAAATATATCAAAGCAGGCACAAAACAGTAGTCGGTGTCCAAAACAAAATTGAGTCTTCAGTTCATAAATAGAAAGTTCATATCAAATGACTTGGAATCCGTTAGTCGACCCGCGGCGAACGGAATAAAGATCTGTACCATGGCTGTTTCCTCGAAGATTTCCCAACAGAACTCGGATGAAGATCGGCTCGGCGACTGAGTTTCTTGGTGCGACTTCTATCTGTACTCTTGAAAGGATTAACAAACCTGGGCATAGGTGGAGGTTCAGGCGGAGGCTCAGGTGGAGGGCGAGCTTTAGCAAAGGACATACTGAGAATTCTCTGGAGCTGGAGCATCTCGTCCGATAATTCTTGCACATTCTCGGATGACATCTCGGAAACATGGTTGAGCTGTTGAAACATGCTGAGGCCAACTGCGTGGTACACCTCAATCCATGACTCCATATCAGGCTCCCTCTTCTGTTCTTGCATCTGCATCCTCTGCAAAACATTCTCTCCATACTGCCTTAGCGGCTTGACCAATTCACTCATCATTTCTTTGCCCACATCATCCTTCCTGAACGCCAGTGGGGATCCAGTATTCTGGTCCATGTCGCTCAAGAAGGGAGAGGCATGATGAGATGATCTAGTTGCATCGGTATAAACAGTAACGGCGGTGGTTAGGGACGGCTCCCTGTCAATGGTTTCAATAGGTGAGGACGGCTCCTCTGCAGTGGCTTCAATGGTTGAGGATGGCTCCTCAGCGGCGGTAATCATGGGTGAGGACGGCTCCTCAATGACGGCGGACATGGGTGAGGACGGCTCCTCGGCGGCATCTGCATTCATCATGGTAACTTTGGCATTGTATACGGTGGTGACAGAACTATTCGGGTGGGGGAGACACAAAGACTGGTTGGATAGCATGCAGATATCATTAACATCTGGTGCATCATCAGGAGGTTGACATGGGAAAGGCAGCTGAGTAGATTCAACTGAATGAGCTTCCGGTGCTTGGATAGACAACAAAGACGTGCTGGCATGAACTGACATTGGCGAAGGTGCGGCGGATACAGAGTTGATAAGAGCTAGTGGCAAGGTCAGAGTACAAGTCCTTGGCAGTAAGGAAGCATCGTGATCATTGGTTGCTTCCTTGGCATTGGGGTGCAAAAGGACGGAGGCAGAGCTGGTCTGAACATTTAGTGCTTGGCTCTGAGTATGTGGACGCATAGCCGAGGTCAAGGCCTGCCAATCATGTGGTCCTTCATCATCTCTATGCTGCATCTCTATTCCTCTACACTCGAACAACAAACCTGACAGTTCTTGACACTGCTGGCTGTATATTCGGTCATCTCTGGTGTGATACCAGTTCATGGTTTCACATGAAAATGGTACCGAACGTGCTCGTCTCTGTGCATCAAAATCCCTTTGCACAACGAGGAAACACACTGGCGGGTTCCTGAGTTCATTTACGATGATCCTCGTACATGCGCGCCTCAACCGAGCTCGATATCAACCGTGGGAATATCACCGGCAACCTCCGGCTCGGCTTTCGAACTTTCGAGAACATTCAACCATGCGCCATGCGGTCTCATTCCCCTCGTTCCTGGGGAGGAACCTTTTCCCTTTTCCCTCACATGCTCAGCTCCAATCCCAAAACTGGCCAACTCCCGGTTTCACCTGGCGCTGCGCGCATGCTGCAGAAGGTCTAGACCCGTTCTGGATTGCTCAATAAGCAGCCCGGACTCAAAATTCCACATGGTACATTTTTCCCCAAGCCTTTTTCTCATTTTTTCATGTTTCAACTTTATCTAAATTCTATCTCGTACGCCCGAATACTCGGACTCTTGTAGCCTATAAAAGCCTAGAGGATTTCAGTAGTGGTAGTCGCATTACCTCCTTGTATCCGCCTCGTTTGGGCAATACATTCTGTGCCTCCACTTTCCGCTTGAAGAGAGAATCGAACTCTCCAGAGCAAATCTTCCTGCCACATTCGTCCTCATCTGCCCACACGCTCGAATATACTCACGAAGGGTATATTCATCGTCTTGTTGACTCACTTCCTATCTTCTAGACACTCCGCCCTTCGCCTCTCTCCTTCCCCGAACTATCCCATCTCACTCACACTTCCGCCACTCCCAAAAGACTTTGTGGTTTTACCATTCGAGTCCGTCGCCTGATCATTGTCGGTCCCGAGAGCTACATTGGCCTATTTCCCCGACTCACCTGGATTGCACGACCAACGACCCGTCGAGTGCACATTCAGCGTAAACCTTGTTACGATATCACATCTGGAGCCCACCGCGAGGGGAATCTAGACCAACAATCAGCTTCGGTTGACCACAATCATCCCGCACAACTCACCTTCGTATCCCCATCGCACCTCGTTCCATCACCATGTCCAATCTCCCCGCCTCTACGCGTGCGCGCAGTCAAGTGGACATGCCGCCACTCAAATCCCGTGGAGCTCCCAAAAAGTTCACGGGTAAATCCCAAGACGTCGTTCGCTTCCTCGCTCACCTCGAGAAGCTCCTCGTCGAGAACAACGTCACCGAAGACGTTGAAAAAGTAGAGAGCCTCGCGGATTACTGCTCTCACAAAGTGGTCAACATCCTCGAGGGTTTGAAAAACTACTCGACCCCCAAATGGCCGCAACTTGTCACCGACATAACCGCCCTGTTCGACGCCGACAAAGATGCCCAACGCCACAAGTTCAGCGACCTTGTAAAGCTCGCTGAAAAGTGGCGTAAGCGTCCCATGAAGTCTATGAGCGACTGGCGGAGATACTACCGCCAGTACGTTCAGGTGTCGGGCTGGCTCGAGAATCACGCGCTCATCACGGAGACGGAGGCCAATCGTTACCTCTGGCAAGGGATGAATTCCGCCCTACGTAACAGTGTCGAAGAGCGCTTGCTCGCTCAAGACCCTACTCGCGATATGAGCACGCCGTTTCCACGAGATGAAGTGATTAAGGTCGTCGAGGCCAAGTTCAAGCGCGGTCGATTTGATGCGGACCTCGACTCCTCCGGCGAGTCATCCGACGAGTCTTATTCGGATTCGGATTCGGATTCGTCAGACTCTGATGATTCTGATGACGACTCGAAGAAGACGGCTAAAAAGAAAAAGGCCAATAAGAAGAAGAAGCCCACTCGCAAAGCAAAGGACATACCTTCCGAGCCAACGACGACCGCAGCCACTACTCCGTCCGCACCTGCACCCAAGGCCACTAGGGCATCCGCCTCTTCCGACCAGGTTGGGGATCTAATCAAGCGGATGAGTCGTATGACTTTGGATGACCCAGAGTACAATTACCTGTACTATCAGGCGACCACTCTCGACCCGCATGCTGTCAATTGCATCAGAGCGCCCGTCATCGTCCAACCTCCTCCTCTCCCTCCGAATAACTTCCGAGGCAATCAATACGTACCACCGCCGGCCAACCAGTTTGGTCCCAATCCCAATGCCAACAATGTAAACGCCGGTCCTCCTCGAACTCAGCTGCGTCCCGATGAACGTACCTGCTTTGGATGTGGCCAGCGTGGACACGGAGCTTGGGAATGCCCGAAGATGGCTGAAGTTGTCGCACGAGGAGAGTTGAGACGAGGAGAAAGAGGAACACTCGAGTGGCCGGATGGCAGGATGCTGCGGCGTTTCAATCAACAAAACGAGACTTTGTTCGACGCCTACGTACGGCAACGCCAAGCTCCCGCCCCTGCTGCACCGCCTATTCAAACGAATCTCGCGATCTCCATGGAGGCACCAATCAGCCTATGCAACGCCGCCGAAATAGTTGAGGATGATGAACCCATCCTTCCGGTGTTTGTCCAGCACGGTACCTCAGACGCAGAATTGGACAAGATTTTCGCGGTTACACAATCGTCCGACCGTCCGGATCGCCCTGCACCGTATCCCAACCCACATGGATCCCATCCGAACACGCGGAGACACGTCAAAAATTCAGGCACTCAACTCGAGAGCACTTTGAACCCGCCAACTCGAGTCAAGGCCGAAGAACCTGCGAGCACTGAGCCTGTGCAGCAGCCAGTCGACGCCGTCGAGGATCGTATTGATTTTTCTCGTGAGGATGCGATTATGGAGGACACCACCGACCAAGTTTACAAGACGACGAATGGTCAGCCACCGCCACCGAAAATTTCCAAACGGCCTGGACCGCGTCAGTCGGCAGTCTCGGCCCATGTGGATCCGCAGCACGTGTTGAATTCGATTCTCAACGCACCTCTGTCTCTATCTGCGGGACAACTATTGGCCGTCGCCCCCAGCGTGTCTTCAGCTCTCATTGAATCCCTCCGTCTCAAAAATCAGACTCGCGCTGTTCATTTTGCAGACACGGCCATCTCTATTCCGCCGCCCGCGATAGTTGCAGCTTCGTTCGTCACCCAGGATCGCCAGAAACTCATTCGGATCAAAGTTACAATCAACGGCAAAACCGTTTTCGCTATCGTTGACACAGGCTCAATGTTGAACGTTGTTTCACGCGCCGCATGGCGGAATTTCATGTTTAATACCCCAATGGACATCACGCGGCATATCACAATGGGCGACGCAAATGGAGGAGTGAAAGAGCTCCGTGGGTATCTGAAGGACGTCCAAATGGCCACAGGGGGACTCACCACTAGTGGAAGTTTCTGGGTCGGCGAGAGTGTACCCTTCGATGTACTTCTCGGCCGCCCGTGGCAGAAAGGCAACTTCGTCTTGATCGAGGAACGTGGCGATGGAACCTATTTGATTTTCCGTGACCCCGAAACCGGCAGCAACCGCTTTGAGTTGTTTGTGGACGATGTGGACGAGGATCATTCAAACCAGACCAACCAGATCATGCACATGCCTGGATCGTACATGGCACAAGTCGTCTCCACTCCCGAGTCGATTTGCACCCAGCCCCCAGAACTTGTTCTGGCTAGTCGCCCATCTCACCCTCGATGCCCCAAAGGAACATTCTGCACTGTCTGCTTCACGACGATCAGAGTCGAACATCATCATCCTGCGACTTCCACTCGCAGCGGTGTTGAAGGTTCCTCTGAGGTTGAATCCTCTATTCAGACCTGTCGGAAAAATTATGAACCATTGAAACTCAATCTGCGACGAATGATGGCGAACCTGCCTTTGTTTCTACGTCTCGCAGTTCCCAGTTTTCCCGGAATTCAAATATCCGAAACGGATAGGAAGCTTATAAAGCTCCTGTGCGTTCGTCGACCAGACTTGGTGCCCAACGCAATATCCGCTCAAACATCTCCCCACTTCTTCCTCGCCCGTCTACTTCTGCTTGTTCGCACCCTCCCCGAGTACACTTCCATAACAAATCTCACTGCACTCGAGGACACGTACGAGACGCACCCATCGTGTTTGAACTCCCGTTCATTGATGCCCGCAGATACCATGTCATCGCCTCCCCCGTCCGAGCCTTATTCCCCGCACTACTCTCCGACCGGCCATCATAATCGTCCACCTCCCCAGGAGACGGACAACCTCATTGACTATGAGGACGAGTATGACGTTGCCGCTCGTACCGGTAATACCGCCGTCTTAAACCCGACCTCGCGTGTAGCTCACACGGTGTCATCTTCAGCTGCAGCGCCAGCAGTCACTCCTCTTCTCTATACCCCGGTCTCTACCGCACCCGCTACCAATGCCTCGGCGTCCGCTTCTGAGACTCAGGAGCATACCACTACCGCCCCGACCTTATCGCCGCTTCCCCTTTCCCCGTTCAGCGATTCGGACCTCGAGATCGTGGAACTTCCGTCGGCGCCGACTGTTCAGCATAACCATCGCGCTCATCCCGGATCGTCGATATTCGATGAGTATATCCGACCCGCGCCTCCTAGACCGACTCCTTTCCTCGACGTGCAGCTGGGTCCCGAAGTCCAAGAGCAGCTCCGTTCGTTTATCGACAGTTTCGGCAACGTCAACGGGACCGCGCTTCCCACTACGTCCAGCACTGCTTCCACCTCGCGTGAACCTGTACACGCCATTCCGTCACCCACGCCCGAGTCCAGGGCAGCACGTCGTCAAGAGAAGCAGCCTGCGCATGGTGGACGTGCTTCGAAGCACCACAAGACTTTTGATCCGCGTACGCGCCATCCCATTAACACTCGGGCTGCCCCATACCAGCACCCCGCCGGGAGACCCACCCGCTTTTCCGCGCCTGTCGTTGCTTCGACCCTCGTTCCAAGCTTTCCCGCTCGCACGCCGATGGCCAGCATCCCTACCGCCCCGGCTTCGAGTATTTACTCGGACGCATGGAAGCACCCGGTTCTGCCCCAGGAGGACCGAGACGTTGCTGTCACACTTGTCGAAATGGTGATCGACTTTTGCGTTGCGTACAGCTCTGATCGGTCCCCTGCTACGAATCCTCGGGTTCCGGCCCGCGAGGAGGCGCGACGGGGTGATAGACGAGTTCACGGGGAAGAGGAAGAGCACCTGTGCAACGTCATCAAGATGGCCTTGTGTCGGGAGCACATTGCGTTCGTCGTTCGTTCCCATATGCATGATATCAGTACGCATTCGGCTAACACGGAGATCTACCCCCGCTTCCTCAACGAGATCCTTCACCATCTCAATCGCACCGAACTTCCCTCATGGATTCACGATCTTGGCGACCCCCAAACTGCAACCCCCGAGGGTTTTGCTCTCGTGCGACGCCTGTTCTGGGAGATCCTGAGCAAGAATGCTCAGAACCCCACGATTCGAGCCATCCTTGACTCCGCCGCGGCGGGTTCGGTTACGCCCGTGATGCTACAAGACATCGAGTACTCGTCCAACTACCGCGTCGGGCATGGGTGATCCCTGGACTCATCATTTTGCCGCGTTCCGCAAGTTGATATTGCTCTTGCTGACGTGTTTGGCCTCGATCATCAAGCAGCTCCGTCCTTTCGCTCCTTGGTTGATGGACTTCGACCACGAGCGGACGCTCCGCGCCGTTTATCAAAAGGTTCACGTCGTGCCCGACAGTTTCCGTACTCCTGCCTATCGACAGCGCCCGGGACCCTATCCCACGGACGTCAAAGGCACACGTTGGGGATACTATCACCCGCTCATTCGTCCCTTCGAGCACGAGTTCCTCAACAGTGCGGCCGACTTTCTCAAGCAGTCGTCGGACAAACGCCTTGTCCACGTTGCTCGCCTCATCCCCATCGTACTCGCCACGCGCTTGAGAGACGGAAACGAGATCTCCGAACTCTTTCAGAAAGGTTACTTGCACGCAGCGGGTGACGTGCTTATCTTCCAGCAGGAGTTTGAGCGCTACGAGAGCGCAGCGCTTAGCGAGGTCAACTACGTGCCTTTGCCTCGGGAGAGATATTAGTCCGTGCGTTTCCGTCCTTCTACTTTACGGTCACATCCCCATTCCCCCGTCTTCGCTTCACACGCGCTGCCGATACCCCGCATACCCGATCTTCCCCATCTCGTTTCTCTCCCCCGTTCCCAATCGCCTAATACTATCCATGGACTCTATTTATCCCGTGCCCCGCGGCCGGCTGCGTTCCGTTTTTATCTCTGACTCATTCATTTTTCCTTAATGGTCGTGGCGCGCGACCTTAAACTGTGCTAATGGCTTCCTGTCATTTCTCGACCTCCACTCTGCTACTCGCCCTTCTGATCACATTAATACTTATCCCAGTCCCGTACTTACATCCAATGTTCGAGCTTGTCGCCCGCTACGGCTCTAAACTGGCAAAGTTAATCTTTATTGTGCTACTGTGTTCCCGAACATACTATTCATCCGATGAGATCTCAATCTTGTATCAGAATTCCATCCCTCAAAAGTTCCCAACCACAACTCAGCGATACTTCGTTCCCGGGCGACACTACGTGCATATGACGCGGATCATATCTTCTCGATCACCGACACGCTCCGATCAACGGAATCGAGCCTCCGACCCGCGGAACCAAAATACTTCCGCTGATCCGACCTACGACATCGACACCGAATACGAGCCGACGACCGGCTTCGCTACCGTTCCACATCTCGACGACGCTGAACCGTTATACACCACTCTCGAGGACATTGAGGAAGGAGATATCCTTTTCCCCATGACCTGCGACGAGCATGGATTTGCTGAAGTCCTTACCGAGTACAAAAAGGTGGCTCAGAAAGTCAGGCCCCTGGCGCAGTCGTATCCCGAATATGCGAGAACCAAACGTCGTTTCCCCGAGGACCCGCTGAAGTCCCTACCTCCACTCCCAAAAATCCCACCTGAGTTTGTTGCGACTGAGAAGTTGTCACGCGAACGGATGGATAGTTTGGAAATCAACCACGATGGTAACCTCACCGATGAGGAGACGAGGCTTTTCGAGCATATCATGTCCCTCAATCAGGACGCGCTGGCATTCGTTGAAACCGATCGTGGCACGTTCCGAAGTGATTACTTCACTGACTACATCTATCCCGTCGTCGAGCACACACCTTGGGCCTTCAAAAATATTCCTATCCCCCCCGGCATCATGGACAAAGTCGTCGACCTCCTAAAGGTGAAAATATCTCACGGGGTATACGAGCACTCCCAGAGCGCGTACCGATCTCGATGGTTTTGTGTGATGAAAAAGAGCGGCGCATTGCGTATCGTTCATGATCTGCAACCTCTTAACAAGGTTACGATCCGCGACGCCGGAGTCCCACCTATTCTGGATGAGTTTGTGCAACCATACGCCGGATGTCAAGTGTTCACCGTGTTCGATCTGTTCTCTGGTTTCGACGCGCGTACGGTCGACCCTGTCGCTCGAGACATCACCGCGTTCATGACACCTCTCGGCCTACTCCGACTTACGTGTCTCCCGCAAGGCTTCACCAATTCACCCACCGAGTTCCAGCAATGCATGGTCTTCATTCTCCAGCACGAGATTCCCCACGTGGCCAACGTATTCATCGACGATCTCCCAATCAAAGGCCCGTCAACGCAGTACCCCGACGAAAACGGCCAGCCACGTACCTTGCCGGAAAATCCTGGTATTCGGCAGTTCATATGGGAGCACGCAGTCGATGTTCACCGTATCATGCATCGTGTCAAGTGCGCTGGAGCCACGTTCTCGGCCAAAAAGACTCAGATTGCACGAGCTGAGGTCTTGATCGTCGGGCAGATATGCAATTCTCGGGGACGGCTGCCTGATCCGTCTCGCGTGGACAAGATCTTAAATTGGCCGCCCCTGAGTGACGTCAAGTCGGTCCGTCAATTCCTCGGACTTTGCGGTGGCGTGCGCATTTGGATTCCTGGTTACTCCACTCTCGCTCGTCCCCTGACCCAGCTCATCCACAAGGATGTCGAGTTCATCTGGAGTACCGAGCAAGCCGAAGCCTTCGCAAAACTCAAGGATTTCGTTACGTCCGCTCCCGCCCTTGTCAATATCAACTACAGTTCCTTCCTACCCGTCTTCTTCTCCGTCGACTCCAGCTTCCGTGGGACGGGATTTATGCTCTCCCAGGAAGACACCAATGGACGTCGTCGACCCGCCCGATATGGCTCTCTCCCTTTCAACGATCGCGAGTCACGATACTCCCAGCCCAAGCTCGAGCTGTACGGTCTCTACCGAGCCCTGCAGCACTGGCGCGTGTTTCTCTTCGGAATCAAGCATCTCAATATCGAAGTCGACGCCAAGTACATCAAGGGAATGTTGAATTCTCCCGATCTACAACCCAACGCGGCCATCAACCGTTGGATACAGGGCATCCTCCTGTTCGACTTTACGTTGATTCACGTCCCCGGGAAGACTTTCCATGCGCCGGATGCTCTTTCTCGTCGAGAGTTGGGTGAAGGAGAGGTTGTCGAAGATCACGATGACTCGTGGCTCGATGACATCGTCCTACTCGCCAAAAATGCCGGGCAATCGCCCTCCGATTTCCATGCTTTTTATATTCATCATTCCCGTCCTACCACCTCTACTCAGTCATTTCCCACTGCCTCAGTCTACATCAATCATATTTCTCCCTCACTTTCTCCGTTCGACTCTACTCTGTTCGACATTCGGCATTTCCTCATCACTTTACAACTCCCGGAGTTTCCCCAGACGGATCGCCAACGCCGTCTCCAAGTGAAACGTCGATTCCTCAAAAAGACGGCGGACTATTACATGAAGGGCAACCAAATGTTCAAGCACAACGACGGCAAGATGCCCTTGTTGGTGATCCTCGACCCCACCAAGCGCGTTGAGATCCTCACTCAAGCTCACGAGATGCTTGGTCACCGGGGAGAAGCCGCAACGCTCGAGACGGTCCAGTTGAGGTTTTTCTGGCCTCATATGCGCATGCAAGTTGTTCAGCACGTTCGTTCGTGTCACCAATGCCAACTACGAGCTCGGACACCCGTTCATATTCCGCCCACGATCTCCGCCCCCGTCACCGTCTTTTCCAAAGTCTACATCGACATTATGTTCATGCCACTCGCACGCGGCTTCCGTTACATTGTCGCTGCCAAGGACGATCTATCCGGCGTCACCGAAGCGCGTGCTTTACGGCGAGCTAATGCCAAGTCCCTGGCTAAGTTCTTTTGGGAGGAAATTTACTGTCGGTACGGTGTTATCCTGCAAGTCACGACGGATAATGGCTCCGAGGTCAAGGAGGCATTCCAGTGGCTCATGGAGTCGTTGAACATTCCGCACGTCAAGATCTCGCCTTACAACTCTCGAGCCAACGGCGTGGTTGAGCGTGGCCACTTCATTCTACGTGAATCGATTATTAAAGCGTGCGACGGCAACGTCAGTCTCTGGCCTCTCAAGTTACATCCTGCCGTATTTGCGGACCGCGTTACATTCAGACGTGCTACGGGCCAGAGTCCTTACTTCACTCTCCATGGATTCGACCCCATTCTTCCATTCGACCTCACGGAGTCCACCTTTCTCGTAGAAGGTTGGAAGTTGCACATGACTCCGACCGAGCTTTTGGTTCTTCGTACCCGCCAGATCGAACGCCGTCCCACCGATATTGCTGAGGCTGCCGAGCGCCTACGTGCCAGTCGAATGCGGTCCAAAGACGAATTTGAACGCCGCTACGCCGCCCGATTCTATCGCGAAGTCTATCAACCGGATGAGCTTGTCTTAGTTCGTAATTCCCGCGTTGCCAACGACCTCGGGCGGAAATCCAAAGACAAATGGATCGGTCCGTACGCCGTGGTCCGCCGAACCAAGGGCGGTTCATACGTTCTTCGAGAGCTATCTGGTGCTATCAGTACCCAAGGTGTAGCCGCAACACGCCTCCTGCCATACATTGCTCGTGGTGACCCACTACTCGCTGAGCTCGCAGACGGACTTCCCGTGGATGGTGCCCTCGAATTGGATGCCACTGATGCCTTGGATATGGACGTAGACGAAGACGAAGCCGACCAACTCGATGACCTCGACGACGAGGATGTCTAGATGTCGGATCATACCCTTCCTTTCCCATTCTGTTTTGGCTGCACTCGGTTTCATGATCACCCTCGTTCCGCTCGACCGAGGACGGTCGATTCTTCCCCTGCCCCGCGGATGTGATACCAGTTCATGGTTTCACATGAAAATGGTACCGAACGTGCTCGTCTCTGTGCATCAAAATCCCTTTGCACAACGAGGAAACACACTGGCGGGTTCCTGAGTTCATTTACGATGATCCTCGTACATGCGCGCCTCAACCGAGCTCGATATCAACCGTGGGAATATCACCGGCAACCTCCGGCTCGGCTTTCGAACTTTCGAGAACATTCAACCATGCGCCATGCGGTCTCATTCCCCTCGTTCCTGGGGAGGAACCTTTTCCCTTTTCCCTCACATGCTCAGCTCCAATCCCAAAACTGGCCAACTCCCGGTTTCACCTGGCGCTGCGCGCATGCTGCAGAAGGTCTAGAACCGTTCTGGATTGCTCAATAAGCAGCCCGGACTCAAAATTCCACATGGTACATTTTTCCCCAAGCCTTTTTCTCATTTTTTCATGTTTCAACTTTATCTAAATTCTATCTCGTACGCCCGAATACTCGGACTCTTGTAGCCTATAAAAGCCTAGAGGATTTCAGTAGTGGTAGTCGCATTACCTCCTTGTATCCGCCTCGTTTGGGCAATACATTCTGTGCCTCCACTTTCCGCTTGAGGAGAGAATCGAACTCTCCAGAGCAAATCTTCCTGCCACATTCGTCCTCATCTGCCCACACGCTCGAATATACTCACGAAGGGTATATTCATCGTCTTGTTGACTCACTTCCTATCTTCTAGACACTCCGCCCTTCGCCTCTCTCCTTCCCCGAACTATCCCATCTCACTCACACTTCCGCCACTCCCAAAAGACTTTGTGGTTTTACCATTCGAGTCCGTCGCCTGATCATTGTCGGTCCCGAGAGCTACATTGGCCTATTTCCCCGACTCACCTGGATTGCACGACCAACGACCCGTCGAGTGCACATTCAGCGTAAACCTTGTTATGATATCACACTGGTCAAACTCCTTGGTCTTGATCGCATAAAGATGCCTGGTGGATGCCCAAGGTCCTCAGTCAATGGTGGTTCAGAGAAATCGACAAGCAGTGACGGCTCAGCAAAATCAATGAGCCAAGTCGACTTGGATGTATCAGTGTCCGCCACTGGCTCAGACTCGGATGGTTGGGTTGTACAGTCTGAACGGTGCTTGCTTGAGCAGTCTGTAGCGCAGGCAAAAATGTCTGGTGCATGTAGAAGAGTGAGGCATAGTGGTGTTGGTATGTCCTCATCTTGTTCATCATTGGCTTCCCATTCTGACGACAACACTTCATCGGCATCCTCGGTCCATCTCTCATTGCTGTCTGTTGAATCCTGGTCATCATCTGCTTCGGCTTGGATTGCTTCTTGGTAGAAACTCTGCACGACTTGCTTGACTTGAGTGTGAGGTGCAGAAAGTTGATCAGAAACTCCTAGCATGACTGCAGGCTGAGATGCATGTATCCGTTTGATAGCTTGACATAGATTTTCATTCCCTCGGCGTTGAACAGGGATTCCAGTCTGCATCTGCAGTCGACGGTTCAATGGATTGTAAACAGCAATTCCTTGCTGAATCAACTGATGAACCTGAGGACATTCAGCAAGTTGATGCGACCTTCCACATCCATAACATCCCATGTTCACTGTTGTGCCCAGTGGAATGCTACTCGGATGCGGTGGAAGCACTTGCTGAACCGCAGATACTGAAGGATCCTCCTGGTTCATTGCCTGGTAGGTCTGAAAACTATGTGCACTTGAGCTCAACGGTTCTTGAACAATTCTTGCAGCATCTCCGGAGTCGTCTGCGCATACCATCTTGAAATAAAGTG
Organism: Roridomyces roridus; assembly: GCA_029378245.1. NCBI lineage: Eukaryota > Fungi > Basidiomycota > Agaricomycetes > Agaricales > Mycenaceae > Roridomyces > Roridomyces roridus. The sequence continues at coordinate 4,074,794 of JARKIF010000001.1, read as the reverse complement.
GTGCGTACTCGGGATCCTCTGGACTCATACCATTGAGTGTCTTGATCATGGAGGCAATGGCATCAATGTCAGTCTCGGGCTTGCCATGACTGTAGCTAGTCTTCTTCGTCAACTCGTGGCCATCAAACTCTGAGGCCTCGTCGTCTGTGTCATCATCATCCACTTGAGTCCCATAATCACTGGCATTAATGATCAGAGCTTCGTGCTTGTTGCGGCGGAAATGCCATTCTGCAACGTTGTTGATCTCCTGGATCTTGTAATACGCCGAGGGATTCCGTATCGGCTGTCTCTGAAGAAGCAAGTTCTCCAAGATCATTCGAAGCGACTGATGGATTCCGACCCAGAAATACGTGTGATAGTCGGCTCGGGTGATGTGGCCACGCTGGTAGGGTCCTCCAGCAACTGTGATGTATTTCACCTTGTACTTGCGCCACTCTGTCAGGGTATAACAGGGTGTATTCTTGGTCTTCAAGGTAAAGGTGATCACATCCATCGGCTTGTATTTCTCAAGGGCGCGGTCCGCATCATAGCTTTGGAGAACTTCATCCCGTAATGCACTCCATTGCTGCCGACGGTAAGAATCCAAAGAACGGATCAAGATTTGAACATCGTTGGAACAGTATTCCATCAGATAATTGCACTTGTCCGCATCATCGGTGATCTTGCATTTCTTGAATAGTCTCTCAAGATGTCGAATGAAATCGGAAACCTCTGTATACTTGCCTTTGAATGTTTTGGGTGCTTCCTTCTGGCCTCTCATCGGCATATCCATAGGGATCCTAGAAGGTCACTGAGGACCCCAATTGTCATGAATTTCATGGAGATCGCCCACGTAGATATACCCGTGAACTTCACCAGAAGAGAGCCATGAATTTCATGACGATTCCATGAAATTCAAGGTCCTTGTCGTTCACTATAAATCGTGAACACATCAGGGAAAGGCATTCACGTACCCTCATTGGTGAAGTTCATTTGAGTGTACCGTGATTGAGAATGATGTAGTTCTAAACTCAGTGAATTTGACAAAGCAGTTCAGTGAGAATCATTGTTTTACTACATTGAATATACAGGGATTCAGGTGCTACTGCCGCCGTTCGATCGCCCCATTCCATCGCGGACAACCTCTCCATCCTTGTCCCATCCTTCGTCATCCGACGAAAAGAGGGTGCGGGGGTCCTGGCGCCGATGCAGCCGAGATCGAGGGAAGGGGAGAGTGAGAATGAGGGACGTCGTTTATGCAGATGTGTGCCAGAAGCTTGTCGACAGAGGACAAGACATACAGAACATACCGGCGTGTTGATTCCCATACCACCGCTTCTGGTGCAAGATGAGCGAAACATGATACAAGAAGCGTCGCAATGCGACGGCGTACCTGAGCACGAGCAGCCCAACCGATACAACAGCGCACCTAACCGTCGGAGATGCTCATCGAGCAGTAGTGAAGGCCCGAGGCGCGCGAGACCGGCAAAACTTGAGAATTGTTCCAGTCGGGATCGGACCCGGAAGCAGCAAGCGGGACATGAGGGAAGAGAGAGAGAGTCGCGTGTGGGTGGTCCTCAGTGCGTTCTACTTGTATCCATATCTTCTCCGTTTGGTGGTGGAGCCCGGTGGGGCCAATTCAGTTGAGCTCCAATCCGCAGCCGGCCCCGAGGATTCGAGCCAGCGAAGCCAGAGGGGCGGCCTGAGGATGCGGTGGGCGTATAGGGCAGGGTGGGGATGGTCGATGCAGGACACGGGCCTAGGAATGGAAGGTCCAGCAGGTGGTGGGAGACGGAAGAGAGCTGGATGATACTGATCAGCGAAGACGTCATCTTGCTCCACCGCCAATCCGCCGCGCGTTTCCTTTCAACCTTGTCTCGACCAGTCGGCAACAGCGACGGACTGGAGGTTGACAGTTGTATGCACAACCAGGAGCTTCAGAGCAAGGATGTGTATCAGATCAGCAGTATTTTCTTGACCGTGAGATTTACGTACTTTCATTGTGAACTGCAGAAATACGTGCCCGTCGGACCTCCCATGACGGCCGTCAGAGCGACGGCCGTCGCCGTCAACGGCCGGGTCGGAGCCCTAGCATTTGGTATACAGGTGGTGCCGTAGGTTGCAGTGCAAACCAAGAAGGGTGTGGTAAAGGTGGTGCAGTCATTCTTGGGTCTGGTTCTGGGGTTGATGGACGGCTATACGACGGCATGTCATCATCTGTGTCCACATCATTGCCGTCTTCGTCATCCGAAGGTGGGAACACTGGAGCATATCTCTGATCAAATCGAGAATCTTCGGTGCCCCTGGTTGGCTGTTTGCCTTGGCGAATCTCATCGGCTTGACTTCGCTCAAAGCGTATATGACTTGGTCCTGGACTAGGTTCCTGGGGCGGTACTCGGCTGTTTGTTCCGGTGTGGAGGACACTAGAGTTTGAAAAGGGTGCATTAACGGGTGTGTTGATAGCCTCGAAAGATGAATCCTCATGCGGGCTGTTGTGGGACATTGTTTGCTGGATCGGGTAACTTGGTAACTGAATCGGGTAATTGGGTTACTAAATCGGGTAACTTGGTTGGTGAATAGGTTTCGGGTTGGTATGGGTGACTTGTCTTGCGGAAATCGGTGATCGGTGGATTAACTGAATTCGGTCTTGCTAAAATTGGGAACTTGCGGCGCGCGTATCTCCTAGAGAAAAATCCAATTGGTGTAACCCTGTTTCCCCTCGCGGTGGGCTTCAATGATGTCAGCGGAATAAATTGATTCCTAGTAGGCAGGTGGGATTAATTAAAATCAGACCAAACCAACTATGAGTTCGGGGATGGCGGGTGAGACCGGTTGTGGATTATTATGAGGAGATTGAATGATTGGCAGTGATGAACGTTTCACGTGACAAGCAGATGCAAGCGTGCAATTAGTGATTATTGGTGGTAAGGTAGTACAGTGGGGGTAGTCTGAGAGGAAAGTGGGGGAAAGTGGGGGGGTTCGTTGGAAGGTACTGACTACAGGTAGATACGCTGGCCTTATATACCTTTTCCATATGTGCTATGTAATTGTATATGAGTCGTCCCGGCATGTACGCATAAGCCTCTGGCATTCTAGAAGCTTCTACAAGGCTCCGCATGTAATCGAATATTAGTCGTCCGGCAGGTACGCATAAGCCTCTGGCACACTTCTGGTTGGTCGAAGACCGTGGGAACTCGGTCATCAATTTGCCTGATTCATCATCCAGCCGCTCCAATGTCATCCCAATTTGATAAGACACAACCACAGCCTTGGGATAATGCATGTCGAATATTTGAATATCTTGTGCTGCATCGCTGAAAGCGATCACGTCTGATCCGAAATGTGATCCTGGTTGATCCGGAGGGTGATCCTGATTAATCCGGAGTGTCATCGTAATATTCAAAAAGTGGCCACACCAAGAGTTGAACCAGTGACCTCTGCATATTATATTGGAATTTGTATTGTTGACTCAAATTGTTGCCTCTGAGCCATAGTGCCGGCAATATGATAGAAATCGTGACAGGTGCCATCATTGCATAGCTGATCCGGCTTGCGATCCTGATGTTGCCGTTATCTCCACAAGTGCGAAATACATGTTCTGGTCATTTTCATAACAAACATTTTTATAATACGACATCGTCTGTCTAAAACAGCCAAGTAGCAGGGAACCAACCCGTGGCAAACACACGGTGGTCATCCATTCAAGGTGGGGTTTACATACTCTACAGCGGTGGCTATGTAATCTAGATAAGATTGCACATCCATCGAGAACCACGGATGACCGCGGAGGAAGAAACGGAGAAAGGCGGAGGAGACACTGTGAAAGGAAACTAATTACCAGAGCTGCGCGCGCAGCTTGTACTCCCAACATGTTTGATTCACAAACGCAAACAAGAAATTGAACCGAAAGTCGCCATTTTTGAGACTTTGATTGCAATTGAGACCCAGCTTGAGACTCAACAGACTAATAAAGACACTCACACAGTCACCTTTCATCCACCAGAACTGTTCAACCCAGGTCAGAGAGTGGTGGGTGGGTGCTGGCTCTCAGATCCGGAGTTCACTGAACCGAACCGGCGCTGCATTCACGTTCAGCGTTATCAGGATTCAGGCACCGGAACTGCACGATGGGGGAGAGAGCAGCCACTGTTCAGACATTTAGGGTTTTGCATGTACTGTTTATGAGGTGCTTTTTCGTTCGTACATTCAGATGTCGCTGCTGATCATTCAAACAGCTTCTGACAGGAACAGCGCCCTTTCCTGAAATAAAAATTGACACTGCAGTGGCCATGGCTTAAGGCTCCAACTATTTCCGTTTGAAAACCGTTTCCCCGAAAAAAATGGTTTTTATTTCCGTTCTGTTTGCCTCGCTGGGGAAACGGTTTCCCAAACCGTTTTCAAACAGTTTCCGTGGGGCATCTGCCGGGACTCACAATCAGCCAAACCACAACCACCCAGAGTCTCCCAACATGCCTGTGCATTTTCAGCAAACACTTTCCTCAATATTGAGAATCTGAGCCAGCAAAACAGAGACCAGAACCTTGACAAAACTTTCGGCAGCTGTTTAGTCAAACTGACATTCACAACTTACAAGATCTGCCCCCAATCAAACGGCTCGGAATTGGGTCCGATGCCCTTCCAACAGTCCGGTGTGCATTCCTATACATCCCGGAGATGCTGTTGAAATTCTGGAGTCACTCTGAACCCGGGGAAAAGGTACCCCGGATTTTACCGTCCGAAAACCGTTTCAAACGGTTTAGAAACGGTTTCTTTCCGTTTCTGTTCTGTTTCCCAAAAATCGCAAACGGAAACAGAACGGTTGGAGCCTTACCATGGCTGTTCTCCGAGGCCAGCGAGCTCCTCACCCACCCTCATGCTGCGGAACACTCGCATTGGACGGTCTATGGCGTTGATCGAAGATTGTGGGCAACAAACTCCTGAGAGTCCAACGGCTTCCCAAGTCGTCGAGCGCCTCAAGGGAGGTGATATTGCGGCTACAGAGACAAATCCAAATACCAGGGATTGGGACGAAGAATTTACATCGAGGTTTTGTCGCCAATTTCGTCCATTCTTTGTACCCTCAGTTGCGGAATTCGACAGGGTCATTTCGACGACCGGTCAGTTTCATCAGGAAAACTGGAGAGTTGCTATGGCACTATGCAGCACTATGCAGCACTATGCATAGTGCTGCATACACCACGGACCCGAGATGATCTCGGGTGGATGTCAGTCTGTGAGGTTGGCCGACATTAGAGCTGGACATCAGATGGATATCGCCTGACGTCAGGATCGAATTAATTGCTTGAATCAATACGACCTCACACTGATCACTGACCTCAGCCTGAAGTCAATGACGGAATGTCAGTCTCGCATACATCCGAGGTCGTGGAGAGCACATATTGAAGCAAGTTCTATCCTCATTCAGATTCAAATAGTATAGTGAATGAAATAAATATATTCAATGCAATTCATATCTACACTAATACACCGCTCCCCCAAATCATTACAATAACAATGACCAGAGCTGACTGTTGAAGGAACACAGCCGACGGAAGCCTTGATTGTATTTGAGAAAACGCAGTCACGGCAGCCTTGAACCTTCTGGAAAGGGATGACTTGAGTTGCGACGCGGGTAAATGGCCGATGCAAGTTGCGACAGCATTGTTGAGTTGGTTGACGACTGGGCGAGGGACTTCTAGTTGACACTTGATGTACGGGGCTTGAGTGGGCGTGGCATTGGATGGACATTCGGCCACCGAACTTTCGATTTGAAACGATTGACACTTTGATCTTGAGGATGTTCGAGGGGCAGACTACTTGAAACCAGAGAGCAGGCCTTGAGGATGTAACTTCAAGCTTCATCGGTTACTTCAGAGAACCCATCGTGACATCTTCGCGTTGAAGGCGTTGAGAGTGCCGTGAGCCAAGGGGGTGTCAACGGCCGAAATTCTGACACCGGGTGGGGGAGGGGGGGGTCCCCCAAGAGGGCTTAAAAAACTTTTTGACCTGCATTTCAAAAAAGTTGCAGAGGAGTGTAAAACCATCCAGAAACACAGTTCTACACCAAGGAGGTGCTTTTTACAGACTCAGGAGCAAGATTGATGAAAATTTCTTAATTGGGCTAACATTGATGGCATCAGACTATTCTGGATGGTTTTGCACAACATAATGGCAATCCTGGCTGAGAGCTGGGTGCCCTCGTACTCAAAATGCACTGTGTCAGTAGATCTTCACCTTTGTAGGCAACCGGTGGCTGAATTTGCAACGGGGGATCGAGCTGATTGAGATCAAAATTTGATGGCCGAGCTTATCGTGGGAAACACCTGCCCTATATGGTAGGGGAGGGGGGGGGAGGGGTCCCAGTGGAGGGCTTAAAAAACTTTTTGAGTGGATATCCGTTTTTCGAAAGTTGACACCCCCTTGCCGTGAGCTCAGCTTTCCATCTTCCAATGAGCTTATAAAAGTCGCCGCCGTCTGTGCTCGTGTCGACATTCAAGTGTTCAGGATGGGCATGGGAAGAATGGGCGATGCTGGGGCGGGAATCGTTGGTGGAGATGGGGGAGGGAAAGGGGAAAGTGTCCGGACTTGACTCGCACGGTGACGTCGGCTATGGACTTGAAGTGGGCGAGGCGGCGGTGCCAGCCGATGGCGGCAGGCAACAGGAGTCCAAAGAAGGGGAGTGCAGCCCCAGATCTTGCCGACGAGGCCTACGCGAGCGGTCAGAGAGAAGACTTGAGGAAGGAATAGACACGCACCAAGTCACCCAGCGCAGTCCAAACAACTCGATGCTCAAGTCATCTGCTTGACGGTGGGTAGCCAAGCGGGTAAGCGGTAAGAGGAGTTACAATGGGAGCACTCGTTTCGCGATGGTTGCAGCGCGAGGAGTGGGTGGGAGATGGAGGGAGAGAAGAAAGAGGTTGTTGACGGTTGTCGCCTTTCCGAATCCAGTCATCAACGAACCTCACGTGGGCACCCACGTGATCTCGGCAATGGACTTGTCGAAATTCCAAGCTTCGTCTCCGCCTCTCCCTCCCGCCGGAATTCAGTTCTCACCAGCCCCACGCCTGTTAACTGAGACCTTCTCAACTAACGCGACATCTGAGCAGGGGCATCAGCTGCCTCTGAGGAGCCGCCGCTAGTGGATGTCATGCGCGTTGCCGGTGTCGTTCTAACTTCTCTTGTGCCTGGAGTGCTCGACGACTTGACGGTGTCCGAATTGAGCCTGTGTTATGTACCTTTATCTGAATCTACAGCATCATTTGCACCAGCCAAGTTCTCACCTGTACACTACAGAACTCAGTTACTCATACCTTGTACTGATGTCAGACCATAATCTCAGTTGGATTGCTGATCTGGGGGCAGTCTGAGCCAAATATGATATCGTTTTGAGGTCAGTCTGCAGACATCGAATGAATCTCAGCGTTATGTCATTCGTAGTCTGATTCCGTGATCAGTTCGGTTGTTGACCAGCCTTTAGCTTATGTAAAAGTACATCACGTGCACCCGCTTGATATCTCTCTTGCTCGCGATTCGACGCGTCTGCGCTCGGATTCTCAGCCCAGAAGCGCGTTCAACCGCAGCCTGCATCTCATGCTTCTTATTAGATGCAACCAATATCGACCGGAATGCCGGATACGACGAAAAAGGGACACATTGGGCTTCGGGCTCGCTGGAGTCGACTGGATGGCGAAGGCCTCAGAAGGAGGATGAATGAGGTGCATCGGAGGAGACAGTAGAGAGGGGGATACATGTATTCAAGCGTAATTCTACCACAATTTTGCACTAGAGGCCGAGAGAAGGCTCACTCCCGGACACCCGACGCCCACCCCGACGATCCAGCGCCTCGTTGGGCCACTCTGGGCGCAGAGGCAGCGGGAAAGACAAAGAAGGGACCCCCTCTAGGCTCTGAAAGGCCGCCCTAAGCTGTACCAGCGTAGCTGAGGTCAGGGGGTAGTGCGTGCAAGGAAGGAAGTCGATGTCGTCTGTGGGGATAATGGAACACTTTTCAGGGTCGTCCGGGGTGTATTCAAGCGGCACTGCACGTATACTTAGGACCAAGGAAGGCTTGAAGGACAGAAACACGCACCGGGACCACTCTACCCCATGACAATCCCCCTCCCACAATTGCTCGTGTCAGACGACATCTTGAATGCCATTGCTGGGCTAAAAACGGTCAGAGAGCAGTGGGAGGGTACCTCGGCGACTAGCCCCACATGAGAGAGCAGCTCCGCATCATCCAGACACCGGTGAATGGGCCTTGTTGTGAGCTACTCGATGTGTCCTTCCAGCCTGGAATTCAGGCAGTGACAGGGCTGAAAATTGGATCCAGAGTATCAGGGGAGGCTGGGGTATGAGATGGACGTGTTTCTGGGGCAATCCGAGTGTGTATGAGCGAGGAACGAGGGCGGAAAGCGCGGGATACAGGGAGATCAAATGGCTGCTGGCAGTTTTACATAAGCGAAAAGACTGGTCAACAACCACCCCGCGTATAGCAACAGACATCATATCAGTACATCTTGATCGTCACTGATATCGATGTCTGTTACAGAGACTATGTCATTCGTATATTTTTGGAAAATATCCGACAGATGTCAGTGATCAATGTCAGTTTGACCTTTGTACGGGTTGGTGGTGTAGTGCCATAGCAACTCTCCAGTTTTCCTGATGTTGTCTACTCTCGATGACAAATATTAGCTACTTATCCACTGTGGCTACGCCAGTGGTCAGTGTGCAGGAAACCGGCTCCACTGCTATTGAGGGACACAGTAGTCCTCGGGCCATTACCCAAGGGACCAGCGGATCAGAAATTGATGAGATCGAGTAGGGAGGGGAGGGAGGGTCTGAGCATCCTTAATTCACTTTTTTTCCTACTCTCGAACAGGCTTCCTGATGCCTCTCTGGGCTCATTCCAACTTTTCTCCGCAAAAACAGCACTGAAAAATACTCATTTGATGAAAATTTCTGATTTGGGCAGTGTTCATTAATCATTGATGGTAATCAACGTGTTCCGGCCGAGCTAATATGGGTGATCAGCAACAGGATGAACAGGGAAAGGACATGCAAAGTGTGATGCGGTGCGGATTCGGAGGCTTCACGGTGACTGAAGTGCAAGTTGACCTCGGTGAGCTTGCAGGGAAACGAGCGAGGCGAGGTCGGGAAAGGTTCAGCAGCGTAGTAAATGCGCTCGAACCCCGGGTACGAAGTAGAGAGTACCTGCTTTTAAGGGCCATTGCTAGCGCATGGCAATCCGAGTCTGGGGGGTTTGAGAATTCCAATTTTCAGCACGGATGGTAGCAGGGACTCGCACAATGGATAGGCCTTCGAAGGGTAATATGTAATTGAGGGACGACCCGGACGAGGAGCGTTGAGGACAGAGAAAAGTTGTAACTTTGGTGTGCCAGGGAGATGACGAGAAGAGGGTTATTATAATTTATTGAGGGAACTGCAAACTGTTACTGCATTGAAGGCTCATCCCCAGTTCCGCACGGTGGTGCCAATTGTCGAGTGTTTTTCAAATGTTGATAGTCTAGGGTACCGGTGAGACGATGTTGAATGAGGTTCAAGTGGGCGAAATGCACGAGTTTGCCGGGGCCAGCAAAAACACATATTGAGTGGTGAATGCCTGTGGTCAAATGGTCGTGTGAAGCAAGAGGCGCGCAGCCGCTGTCGACGGAACTGTCACCGGCTGTCAAACAGGATTCCGGAATCCGTTGGCGAGTTGCCGTTCCGGCGGTTCCGCTGCTGTCAAGCGTCGGTGGAGATCATAACACACTGGCCAACGGAGGTCAGAGATCGATGTTTAAGGTGTCAGAGCAAATGACTGAGAGGCTCCCAAAAAGAGCCAAAAGATCCCTATAATTACCTTAAATAGAAATGAAACTCCCGCACGATATTGACGTCATCGAAAAAAGTGGACCCCATTCTTGCGGGAAACGGGCCGATAAGACCGAGCTTAAAAATAAATTTTTAAGACTCGGAAACCCGTATACGAGGCCTTCGAGGCGCCCCGTATGCGGAGAACAGTTGTACGCGTGTTCAGGCATGTAGGGGGTATAACCGTATAGGTGGTTCGCCTCGAGAGACCGGAGATTCAGAAGTAGAACATGAGAGACGAGAGTAAGTATTGATTGATTATCTAATACATGATCTAATCGTGATAATGTCCATTGGCCGTGTCTTGACTCTTCTGCTGCTTAGCCCTACCCAACCTCGTCACACAAAGCCATTGTAAACATTCCTGACTTGTTCCTGACACTTTTGGGGGTGCTCTCGGGCCAGGTGCTCAACTCAGCAGGTGCCGGCGTGCGAGAAATATACCAAAAAAGGAAATTGATGGCTTATGTAAAGAGGGAGGGAGGGGGCTCGACGGCACTAATTCACTTTTCCGACCCGATGTCTTCGATTTCTGATCCACTGATCTCTTGCCATTACCGCGGCGTAGAGACCCGTCATGCAAGTTGAACAACAGCTGGTTTGCTGTGACACCAATAAATTGGTTTTACATGAATCCCGGCACTTTGGCCCCCATCGCTTCAACTTACATTCCTGAAATGTTCAACTCAGCCGTCGACAAACAAACGCCAGGATCGCATTTGGCCGAAATGATCAATTGACGGCCGCGATCAAAATGTTCGGCATTTCCCGGAATCGAACCACAAGCTCAATTTCCTGAGATCGCAGTTCCCGCAGTCCCGCAGTCCCGCAGTCCCGCAGTCATAGCCATACAAAAACCGCGGCACAGTTGGCCAAGATGCCCCAAAATCCTCGACTCACCAGGCCTTTTTGTTCAAGTCAGCCCCAGCCTTTTGTACGCTGCGTGCGTTTATTGTGCAACTACGGACTACGCAGGACTGAATAGTCTGCGCAACTGCGGCACAGGAAGGATTTAAATGGTTTATTGTCTACGATGAGTCGTCTTGCAGTTTATGACTCCTCTGCCAAGTGTATTTTACTTGTATAAAAGCCACTAGGTAGTTCCATTGAATTCTAGAGACCCATTTCCCCTCTCTCACTCGTATCTGCTCGCTGCTAGCCTGCTACTATCTCATATCACCCGGACCACCGCCCAAGGTGCCGTATTCACACAGAACTAGGCCAATTATCCGTTAACCAGGTTCCTTGCTTCCCTACGGAAGTTAGGTGGAAGGGTGCTACCTGCGAGTACATTCCTGTGGAACCATCACACCGTCATCTCCACTGTCGAACTGTCCCTTCCTCGGTTTTGGAACCGATCAGGCCCGCAGGAGGATACAATTCGAACTGGACCCCCACTCAACCACTTTTCGTGAATAACGATACTTCTAATCGAACTGTGGTAGTACATATTTACGTCATCACATCGCACCGTCTTGATCCTCTTCAACTTTCTGCCTAGATTCCCGCTTGGCCCAGTAGCTAAATTAAAACAACAATATTGAAACCAGTTGGGAAAGTGCAAAGCTCGATCATGATTTATGATAGCATTCTTGAACCACTCCCTTGCAGACATTCTGCCTCAGAATCAACATAACTAACTCCGGATGGAAGTGTTCAACAATGCATAAATAGTGAGACCCGTAGGTTCACCACTCTGGAAATGCATGGCATCTGTAGGGGAGACCAACTGGTACCTACTTGCCACCTTAACTAGATTTCTCACACCGAATCTAGTCTCCAGGAAATCCGGGCTTGGGAACGGACAAAGAATTGGGTTCAAATTTCAAGCTAGAAAAATACAACTCACTGCGTTCCGAGGGTCCGTCCGCACAGGGATGTGTGGACCCCAGTCCGCACAGCTCCACACACACACATGTCCCCACAGGTTCGCGAGGTTCGCGAACCTGTGCAGAATCCCGCAGACATAGGTTGACTCTGCTTCTAGGCTTTCGCCCGCACTGTGTTCTACTTACTTACAATCCGTTGATCTCAAGTCGACTACCATTATGTCTACTTAGCACCACAATATAGCCGTTTCCATCCGACCCAGGACTCCTTCGCAGCCAACGCCATCCACCGACTCATCATTTCAGTCAATTTCTCTCGCTGCTTGAACTCAATGAGTGTTGTCGCTCAGAAACATCTGCGTTCCCTGCACAAGGTAAGTAGTCTATGTCGGTGATAAATTGGGGGGGAGCGTAAACTGCGGCGGGCGCGGAGGATGAGCTCGAGAGGGAGGTGCCGAAATGCAGTATGGAACGGCTGCAGTGGGTGGCAGCGGCGTCGCCGCTGAAGGGATCGAGAGTGCCACTTCGAGATCGAGGACCAGTCTGGCGACCACGCGCAGTGGCTAAACCGTGTTCAGACGTGGCGGCTCTGAGGAAGGGTGTTAATTGCCTGTATCTAAGGGCAGAAATGTAGCAACGCACGGTGGTCCCGCCCTATGTAGTATGAAACTCTATTACATCGCCCTGGGGTGGGCCTGGACCGTATTGAAAGCCTGACGGAGGCGAAGCGGATGCCAAGTTGTTTGGGCTGATATACCAGCGAAGGGAATGGTGGTGGAGGAGCTGGGAGAAGGAGGCGGCGCTGGTGTCCGAGTCGTTGCCAGCGAGGCCAGGGTCGACGTGAGAAGAGTCTCCGTAAAAGATGCGGATTTTCATCAACCGAACCGTCGAGCAATATCCATTGAAAGTGGCTAGTACATGTGTCAAAGCAGGCACTCCGAGTTCGCGCAATGGCGCCGACGAGAGGGCGCAGAGGGGCGGAGGTGTGTGGACGAGGTGTGGACGCCAAGTCGGCAAATGTCTGCATACTAGTCGGCACATGTCAGCAATGCTGTGCTATATTTGATGGCCGCACATAGGTTTCCAGGGGTCGGCTAACGTCCGCAACCCGTCAGCACATGTCGCCCAACGTTCGTCGACGGCACCTCGGAACTAGGGTTGGACACGGGTCGGGTACGGGTCACAGAGGGCTGACCCGTACCCGTACCCGTGCTTGACCCGACCCGCACGGGTACGGGCCACAACCCGTATACCCGCGGGTATACCCGTGGATTTGGCCTGGAAGAGAGCGAGGTGAGTTCAAATTGTCCGTGTACTTGTCCATCTCACCTTGCAATGGCGGACTTTCATCGAGAAACCCCGCGGAAACTTGATGCCGTCCATGCCGATGCAGTGGCCGCGTGCACGGGTCAGTCGCGGGTTTGTGCCGGGCCAGAAATTCTGACCCGTACCCGTACCCGTGCAACCCGCGGGTCCATTTCCGCGGGTTTTACCCGTACGGGTCTAGACCCGTGTCCAACCCTACTCGGAACGCAGTGACTTGAAGACGACAAAATGCCTGTATGTAATGTAAACAGGAAATGGCAAGAATCTCGGGAAAACATGGGTGATATTGTTGGGAAACACAAAAGTGTGGAGATCATAAGGATCATGTAGACATCAACAGGAATCTCAATACGCGATGGGCCCATTTCGGACATCCAGCTTCTCACCCAAATGCCAATCATTGCCGAAAGCCATTGTGTGGAGCTTCGAAACAGAGGGTAAAGGCCATCTGTCATCCAGTTTGCGACGAAACCTGGAGGTAGATGTATCATCCCAATGCCAAGCAGATTTTGTTTCTTGCACCCCAATTTCCTTACCCTTCAAAGATACAACAATTTGGGCAGCTGTTGGGCGCTCCTCAGGGCTCTGGGCCCAGCAGGTTTCAACCAGTCGCCAAGCGGCATCCAGTACCCGAATCTCCAAGCGACATTCGGGAGGAGGGCAGACTGGCCGACAGCCTTGGATGACCGTACGAATCAGCACAGCAGGTCGCATTTTTGAAAATGGATGATTGCCAGCCATTAGCTTTAGGAATCAACTCAGTGGTGCCTTTTGTATAGATTAGGTTTGAAGGAATACCTCATACATCACACAACCAAAGCTGTAGATGTCTGACCGAAAGTCAGGGCTGCTACCATCATACAATTCCGGTGCCTGATAGTGCAGTGCACCACTCCCATGAGGCACAGAATGAAAGTTGGGAAGTGAAGACATGGTGGTTTTGACTGATGATAAACCAAAATCCACAATGCAGGCTTTGTGTGCAGGAGTAACCAGAATATTGTCCTACCAGATGAAATGAGATGAGAATAAATGGAGTCTGTTGCGTACACTCTTGAGATCAGCATGAGTTATACCCCGCTGATGGAGGTACTCAAGTCCAAGAGCTATATCCAGAATCTAAGGAACTTGTATAGACCCTGTGCACAGAAAATGAAATCCAAAGACTCACAAGGGGAAGAAGCCTGTCAATATCACACGCTGCAGGCTGTGTTCTCAAAAAATTGCGGATGTGCCCATTTTCCATCCATGGAGACACTAGGCAAAGTCGAGAATTGTCTTTGAAAAGACCGTAGAATGGAAGAACATTCGGATGGGAGAGCTGTCGCCACGTAATTGCTTCTTTACTGAATGCCTGAATGCAAGTGTCAGTCAGACTACCCCCTTCCAAAATGCAAAACACCTCGGACCTCCTCAAACATTTCAATTTCCATGCTGTCAAACACCCTCATCTCCTTCACAGCAATCCATTGATCATGCAGAGAAGCCACATAGACATCACTGAAGGTTCCGCCGGCAACATGGACCTTGTTACTCAGATGTGGAAGTGGGAAACATCGAGGGTGCAACTTTGATGTGGAGGAGAGCCGTCGCAAGGCATTGAGGAGTCTTGGTTGCTCTTTCTGGGACAGATCTAGCAACTAAGAGTTTTCAGATATAGCGCCCTGTAAGATAAATAACTTTAAATTGTGGGCTTGGGGACTCACATCTTGTAAGAGGTCCAAAAGCCCTTGTGCAGCCGGGCCTCGGCACGCCAAGAATCTTTTATACAATTCCTCGTCCCGATGAAAGTGTTCATTCAGCCATGCAGTGACACTATGAAGCCAAATCCACATGATTTTCATCCTAACGTAGGTTGATAGAGGGATATCAACCTATGTTCAACTGATGGTAGGTTGATAATTTTCAACCTATCTCATAGGTTGTGATTCAACCTATCGCCATTAACCTATGCTTCGTTGATGTTCAGCTGAACCTCAGGGCGGAACACTGTCCAGGACGATCAACCTACGATAGGTTGACTATAGGTTGATGTCATTTCACAGAAAAATGTGAAGAAAGCACAATTCATGAAGTAGATGTTGATGTATGAATATCCGAACAAGTACATGGTCCTCCATCAGTGAACTACAAACTGAGCATTTTTTTTGGTTGCCAAGTCCCTTGCCGAGCGCGTTCTCGGATCATCAGGTTCCTGACTCATGGCAACCGCAGCATGTGGCAGACATATGGCGTGATCACGGGCATCAATACCCGTAGCCTTCTTGCTTTCTCCTCCCATCTTCCTCGCCGCTCGTCGTTCTCTCTGCTGGCTACCCTCGCCGTTCTCGCTGCTGGCTATCCCCTCTCGTCTCAGATTGTCTCCGTCTCCATTCGAAGCCCGGTTCCCCCTCCCACGCGCTCATTCTCGCCCTACACCGGCTCCGACCTGGCGCTTGCAAAACCACCCTCGTCAACCTCAAGCAGCAAGATGTCATGCAGAAAACTACTCTCAAGCCTCAAGAGACCGAAGCCACAGCCACCTCAAGTCTGCTAATCGGACCGAATCCCGCACAGCAAGTCCCAGGATTTTTTGCACAGCCCACTCGCACCCGCCGTCGCCCTTGCGGCATCCCCGTCCCTTCTTCAACCAACATTCTACCTGCATGCTTGTCATCCACCTCTATGTCATCACCCAACCGCGCCAGCATCTCATCCTTCCGCACGTCAGCCCACCCCCCGCGCCCACCGGCGTCCACGGCCGCCACTGGTATGTCTCGCACAGGCTGCCGCGCCCGATTCCCGCCTTCTCCCTCCCGATTCCCGCCTTCTCCCTCCCGATTCCCGCCCATTCCGATTCCTTTCCCATCCCTACTGCTTATACACGATAGCAGTGTCGATTGCAGTACTTGTCTGTATGTTTATATAATCATATGATCCTGAATAGTATCGTATTTGGTTTCGCCGCATATTGTCTGAATATCAACCAAAGAGCAGCTGCAAAATAACCTGCCATTGAATGAAAAACAACCTGGCATAGGTTGATACTCCCGAGCCATTATCAACTAACGATAGGTTGATATTCACAAGGAAACAGCCAGAGACCCGTAGGATACTTTTGGCCATATTAGGTTGAAAAGTATCCTATGGCAATCAACCTATGAGGTATTGAACTTCATCCTAGTAGTAACCTATATACAGCTGATTTCCAACCTACGATAGATTGATCCTTAGGATGAAAATCATGTGGGTTGGCCTCCCCAGAGTGAGTGCCGCAGCTTTTTTTTTATCAATCTGAGAAACATATTGGGCCAAATCACGTACCTCTTTCGCTCTGGGTCCATGCGGCAACTATAAAAAGATCGGTGACAACCAAACGTCCGAGACAAGTGCCACTCACCATCGATCGGCTTAAAAAGTGGGTTTTTGAGCTGTACATGTAACGGAGACAGTGGGCTTGCATGGATTGGATCATTCTGCCAGGCGGTTTTTTCGTCACACAAAGCTACATCCACACCTTTGCCATCACTATAAGCGCCGGCGGGAATTTGCCTCGGAGCATCTTTCAAGAGCGGCATTAGCGAAGGGAATAGTGGATGGCCGTAAGGGAGAGCTACCAGCGGGGAGCCATATGTTGGAGACCATTGCAGCGACGGAAGAGGGCCACGGTAAGAAAGGGAGCGGTGAAGGAGCACACGAACGTCACGGAGTGGGAGCAATATATCAAATCGGTCCTCGGAACGAGCAAAGCAAAGTGTAATCCAGCAGCCAAGTCTGCCATGCTTGATACACGAGGACTACAGGCAGAAGAGTTAAAGTGGGCAGACTGAACGCGTCGGTAGGTTTGAGGGTACAACGCAGAAACCCATAACAAGAGGGCAGCGCCAAGTTCCGGGCCAAGAATTTCCAGAATCCAGATTAAAATTTAAGCCCGGCGCTTTGCTAAATTTTGAAGCCAGTCGGAGCGTCCATGCTGGATCTCAATCTGCTCTCGAACACTCAGTCTTTTCGCGTTGACGTACGCCATAGACGCCTACTCCGTCCAGACACGCAAATAGGCCCGAGCTTCCAGCGTTACTGGCGCTCTTGACGTGTCGGAGGATTCGAATCATCCCGCTCAGAGTTGGAAACGGCCACCAACCCATTGGCGAAACCTGGCGAAATATCAAAGGAATGGTGCGGAAAGAAGGGGCGAGACTTGGGCGAGACGGGTCGTCTCGAAATGGTAGTGTGGCTGTACCTTCCCATCACCTCTCCTCCGTTTCCATGGCCCTCCGCGCCTTACGTACCCGGCTTCTAGTACTGCCAGTGTCGCATCCATCCCTAGTAACTTGCGATTCTCGTGCGGCAACTGACCCCTTTCTCTAGTCCTCACACTGTGTGCATGCCGTTGTGACCTTGACGCTCGCTGGTCTCGCTCGAACAGTCCGATCTCATCTGGATTCATGCCTCCGTACCCTCTCGCATCCTCATTGCAAGAGCTTCCCCTGCGACCTTGACGCTCCACGCTCAACCCTTTGTGGATCTTCCCGACGCCACTCGTTCCACGTGCGCTGTGCGCCATTCTTTCTTCACGACCCCGTCGGTGCTTGTGCCGGCCTGGCATTGAGTATCGCCCTCACTCCACGGAGTGTGCTGGTGACGGTATTCGCAGACCAGTGCGAACGCCGAAGACTATCAACGGGTGTGTCTCGATCCACTCCGAGTGGCTTTTGGCATTTCTCACACTCCCCCTGCTCCTCGCGGTCATACTTGCAGTCACTGCCCGCGACACTTTTGACTTTGAAGCCCGTTCTTCCCTTGCGTCACCCATCCGTCTCTATCTGACGATGTCCGCGGTCGCGGAATCGGTACGTGTCTGTTACCTGCCTGGATCCGTCCCATCACCCCTGCAGCTCGTCCATAAGGCTATCGCTGCCGCCCGGCTAGACGCCATCACGCGTAACTGCGTCCTGCACGAGTTGCTTCTCGGTTGCTGACTCGCCGCCATACTGCGAGTGCCGTCACCTTCATCGGCTCCATCTACTTGCATGCCCTATCAGTAAGCGCCCATTCCAAGTGGCTTTCCCCCATTCTGATACCTCTCCGGTTCTTCGTGGTCATGCTTACCGCCGCTGCCCGCGAGGCATTTACCTTTGGAGCTCGTCTTTCCCTCGGGTCACTCATTCACCTCCGTCTGACGACGTCCGCAGTGGCGGACTTCTTTATGGCGGTACGTTCTCGCTTATCTCCCTGAATCCGTCTCATTGCTCTTGCAGCTTCTACACCCTTCTGAGTCGCGCCTTCCAGCTACCCTTCCACAAGCGTTCGGCAGCGCTGGCTTCGTGATCTGCTGAATGCTCAGCTGGTGTGTCCTCTCCCGCCCTGCAGCTGCATACACGCTCACCCGCCCTGCCCTTGAGGCGATGCTTACCCTCCTAACCCAACGCTTCGTCCGCTTCTTCCTCATCCTGTGGATGATCTCCAACGTCTCGACTTTCGTCTTCCCGACCCAAATCCTCCCTCGTGTCCACCGAGACCGCTAGGCGTTCCCTTTCTGCAACGTCTTGCCTGCCACGCGAGCCGTTGCCTTACGTACGAAAACAATCGCGCGTGTCTTGGCCTGCTCGTCGGATGACCAGCATGATGCTGACTTCGGCTTGCAGTGGGGCTGAACTCGGACGTTCTCGTTTCGCGGGCGGCCCTCTTGTGCGGCACGGTCGCTCAATCCCAGTCCTTTGTGAGGCGGAGGACAGCCGGCCGATGTGTTAACAAAGCTCGCTTATAACCCATTTTTGGGACCACTGCTATGTCTCGTAGGACATTCTATTTCTCGAGCACCAGGCTACATAATAATATGTATTGTTATCGTTCCTATCCATCCTGAGTCAGTAACCCGGCCCATCCACCAACGCCTGGAGCTCGGACAGGGAGGGTAGAGGTCGGGCGATACCCAGCTGGCGGCGACTGCTGGAGGTGGCTGTCAGATCCCAGCTCCCCGCGGATGTTGTTTCCTTCGCCCCGATCTCAGCACCCTTCAAAAGTACAACAATTTGGGCCGCTGTTGGGCGCTTCTCAGGGATCTGGGCCCAGCAGTCTTCAACCAGTCGCCAAGCGGCATCTAATGTCCGAATCTCCGAGCGGCACCCAGGAGGGGGGCATTCTGGCCGCTTGCCATCCGTGACCGCGCGAATCAGTGCGCCATCGTTGGTCACGTTCGAAAATGGAAGTTCCCCTGCCATGAGCTCCAGAAATCAGTCAGTGATGTTTTTTATATGGACCATGTGCGAAGAGTACCTCGTACATCAAACAAGCAAAGCTGTAGATGTCTGACCGAGAGTCAGTTCTCTCGCCATCATGTAATTCCGGTGCTTTGTAGCGCAAGGCAGCACACCCGCAAGGCTGAGTACGGTATTCGGGAAACGAGGAGAGGGTGGTTCCGAGGGCACATAAACCTAGATCCGCAATGCAGGCTTTGGATGCAGCGGTCACCAGAATGTTGTCTTACCCAGACGAAGTGAGATGAGAAGAAAGGGAGAGTCTGCCGCGTACACTCTTTAGATCGCCGTGGATGATTTCCCGCTTGTGAAGGTATTCAAGCCCGAGAGCTATATCCAGAATCTAAAAACCCGTGTAAATCATGTACACAATAAGGCAAAATGCAAACTTGAAGGCTCACAAGGGAAAGAAGCTTATCAATGTCACAGGCTGCAACCTGCTGTGTCTTCATAAAATTGCCGATATGCCCATTTTCCATCCACGGTGAGACCAGACAGAGTCGTGAACTAGTTCCCGCTTTGTAAAGACCGTAGAAAGGGAGGATGTTAGGATGGGAGAGCTGTCCCCATGTAATTGCTTCTTTCGCAAATGCCTACATTGAGGGATTAGTCACACTGCCCTCTTCCTCAATATCAGGTACCTCGAACCTCTTCTAATAGATCAATCTCTTTTCTATGGAAGGTCGGACACTCAAGCTGATGTGATGGACGTCGCTTAACGGTTTTGGGAATTTGACCCGGTAGCCGCTCGCTTAGAGTGTGATTCACATCAGTGGCGGATACCCCGACCGATCGTGCCGACCGCCAGCTGGCATTCCAGTTCAATCTATTATCTGCTCCAATCCAGACTAAGTAGGCACGTCCGGACTCGGAAGACGCCACAATGAATCCTTTTGCCGGCGAGCCGCGTCAAGCTGACTGTTGATAGCCACCTGCGACCTGGCAGGCGTTGGGCACGCGTGCGCCGTGCGGTGTATGCAGCCCAATAGCCCTCGAGGCTCAATGAAGACGCTGAATTACATAACAGGGACAAGAGCGAGAAATAATACCCCAATGGCAGCTTGCCCACGGCCCGTTTCTTACCGCCACCTTCTTCGATAAACCTTTGACATCTAGTATTCATGTCGGATTTCAAACTCACAGCTCATGGCGAAATCATCTTGAATGTACGGAGAATGCCGACTACGTTGCGACTACATCTGGGGGCTCCGTAAGCTTCCAGCTTCATCTGACAGAGTCAAAATGCTGAGCTGACAACGCTACCGGAATGCCATGTTCAAGTCTCTGGGCAAGCGCCCGTGTCCCTGGGCGAAGACAAATTGCCTCAGGTGAAACTAGTCGTATCTTGGAATCTGCTTCGAATCTAATGCTCGGCTCATCCAGGGTGAACAATATCGAGTGAAGGCATCAGCCTTGGCCCTTGATGTTCATCTCCCTTGCAAGTGTCGCGTTGCTCGAAGTGACGGTTCAAGTGGACTATTCTGCGAGGGATGCCTCAAGGCGGTCCTATTCTCCGAGAGTAGCATCTGGCCGATGAAATTTCGTCGCATTTATCTGGCCCTGGGTAATCTCCGACACCAGGCTGAATATGTGTTCTGGCCCCAAAGAATTCGCAGCAAAACTCGGACACAAATCTCAACTGGGATCGCGGCTGCTGGCATTGATGTGGGATTCAACAAGGCTGAGATTGCTCTTCGAGTTCAAGATGTGGCCTAGTATTAATGGGCGTTTCGTGGCGTAGAAATGGATGCGGGCACACGAGAGATACCCAACTCGACCACGGAAGGGACATTCTCGAATGAATCAAATCAGCAAAGCGCAAGCGCCTCGAGGAATTGCCTACACTAAAATGCAAAGGAAATGCCGGCTGAGGATCGACACAATCGGCCGGGGGATCAAACATTGGTGCGAATCAAACTCTAAGCGAGCGGCAGCCGGGTGAAATTGCCAAAAGTGTGAAGTGATGTCCATCACATCAGCTTGAGTGTCCGACCTTCCATACTTTTCCCCACACCCTCATCTGTTTCACGGCAAATGTTTGATCTCCCAGGTAAGCCTTGAAGACATCGCCGTAGGTTCCGCCCGTGACTTGGTCCACGTGATTCAGCGGTGGAAGCGAGAAACATTGAGGGTATAACTGGGATTTGGCGGAGAGTCGCCGTAATGCCTTGTGGAGTTTTCGCTGCTCTGTAGGGTATCGATCAATTAACTAGGAGTCATTAGCTAAATCACAATCGATGTGAGCGGCGGCAACTCACGTCTTGCAGGAGATCCAAGAGCTGCTGCATCAGTGTTTTAACATTTTGATTGCCAGGTATTTGCCGTTGTCAGGTTGTGACAACCTCACAACCACCGAGACCAAACCGAGACCCGGGTTTTCCTTGCTAGAAAATGCAACCAGAATCCCTGGAGGAGCTCAGAATAGCTTTAAAGTCATGTACCTGCATTTTATTCAATGGGTCAAAACTCTAGAGCAATGTTGGAAAAAAATAAAATGCCACCTAAGGAAGCTACGTTCGCGTACCTTCGGGACCCAGTAGGTAGCTTAAATTGTTGACACGAAGCGTACCTAACAGGTCGTGTCTACGCAGCGGCGGATCAACTATTCCCGATTGGGAAGCTCCTCCTTCTTCGATACCACCACCACCGTCAACGCTCTGGCACGCAGCCGCCAATCCACGCTCAAGGGCACTATGCTCCTGCTTCTAGCACACCATCATCGCTTCTCAGGTACCCTTACGCCCGCTGAAAGATCTCTAGCGACGCCGCCACCTCTGTTCCTCCGTTCGGGCTACCTTTGCACGAAGCCTCTGTATTCCTGCCTAGTGCTGGCAAGGTTTGGTTTGGTTTGGTTCAGCAGCATTTTTTCCGAACCCCGAACCTGAACCTGGCGTTCGGTTCGGGCCATTGCCGAACCTTGAACCTGAACGTGCGTTCGCGTTCGGTTCAGGTTCGAACGCGTTCGAACCCCGCCGGTCCCTGATCCCAAGAATCCTCCCAAAAAATTGCTCTGTGGCTGAGGGTACCTGGGAAGGAGTCAACTGAGGTGCTTTGGAGAACCCGATGGATCGTGTACGGCGCTGTAATGTGCAGCCGACACATTCCCGCCACTATTGATGCGCCATCAATCATCTTGATGAAAAGTCAGAGGCGCGCAACACGGCGTAAAAATGGGCTACAAGGGTGTGAATGTTACCGGATGGGTATACTTGCTACAGATCACACCGGCACTGCCAGAAATGTGGGAAATCCGGCATGAAATTGATACAATTGTGCTGATGGGGTTCACTTTCAGGTTCAGGTTCGAACACGCGCCGTGCTGGCCGAACGCCGAACCGAACTTGCGTTCAGGTTCAGGGATTTCGTGAACCTGAACGCTGAACCCGCGTCCGGTTCAGGTTCGGTTCAGGTTCGAACCGATTTCTGAACCGGACCTTGCCACCACTATTCCTGCCTCAACCAGGTCTTGGAAAATCTAGTGCTCCAGTCGACTGCGACGCTTTCGGCGTAGCACAACCCTGACCTACGGTTCCGCTACCTCCCTTCCTACTTTCAGCGCCCTCACCCTGTTCGGGCTGCTTTCCACACCGCCTCTGCATTCCTGCCTCAAAAAAATGTCTGTGGGACAATGTTAGTAGTGACTGACTGCGACGCTGTTGACGAACCAGAGGCTGACCTGCGGCACCACTTCCACCTCTGTTCCTCCTTGTACCCGCACCTCGTTCCGACCGCATGGCACGCGCATCCGCATCCCTACCTTCCAAACGTTCTCAAAACGGTGTGATTACCCCCCGAATGATGGCACCCTGACGCAGCACCGGTTTTCCACACCGCAGCCGGCCGTATCGAGGATGGAGGGCACCCCCCGGTTATTGTGCTGCCTCCACTTTGGGGATGAACACGTATGCTTCCGTCTATACCCTCGAGCCGAACCTCCTCGACCCCTTCGACGACATCAGGAAAAAGTTTTTTGCACAGTAGCTGCCACTCATTGTTTGATAGCTCGGGTAGCTGCAGGAGCCCTGGTAGAATTGGGTGAGATGCCTGGTAGCCCTTGGTAGCTTCAGTAGCTTCTGGTTTGTAGCCTGGTAGCAGCAGTAGCTCTTCACTCAGTGCTTAGTAGCACCTAATAGACCCTCCCCTGAAGTCAGTAGAACTGGTAGACTTGTGCAGAGTGCTCAGTAGCACCCAGTCTGAGATGGTGAGCTTTTGGTGAGCTGTTGAAATACAACACAAGTGGTGTGACAGAGCTCATAAATACTGCAATGTTCATAGAGTGCTTGTAGTGATTCAATTTCCAAAAAAAAAATCCAAAAAAAAAAAAAAACTACTTGTCAATGAAGAGCAAGTCACACTCACAACAAGTTCAAGTCTTGAACCACTTAGGCCACGCAGATTTGATTGACTTTTGAGTCAGTTTTGACTCTCCCACCCAATAACAAGACCGGTGTCAGACAGAAATCAAATATGTGCATGTTCCGAGAATGAGTCAGTAGAGCAAGGGAATTACTTGCAAGTTGCAAGTGCCAACACAGGTGGCACCCTGTTATCAAGCTTTTCTCGGACTTTGGCAAGCTCAATTAGTCTAGTAGTTTAGTTGTCTGATCATAGAGATTGTTATTTACTGGAGGTCTCCTGTTTGAATCCTGCCCCTGACAAATGTCAAAAAATTCCTCCCTAGCTTTGGAACACCATAGAAGCTTCTCTTTTGCAATCCAATTAATTGTTCATTATTGGGCGACCCTGCCTAGTTGCGCTGGTAGCTCGAGCTACTGAGAGCTACCGGGCGTTGGCAGGTGGCTACCAGGAGCCTAGTAGAGGGGTACTTGGCTACCCAGCTACCGGGGCTCCGGAGAACTACCCGAGCTACGTATCCAAGTGCATTTTCTGCTGATGGAGATCCGCGCCGCCTACTACACCCCCTCCTCCCTCCCTCCTCCTTGGTCCATACGGCCTGCGACTATCCTTCTCTCGACATGTCCTCGGGTTGGCATTGGCGTTGCTGCACCTGCGTACTTGGCACGACCATCGTTCCATCATCGGCCGACTCGGTAATGCCTGCGCAGCAGCGGGGCTTCGTCGTCTACGTTGATGCACAGCTAGCTCGCAGCTCACAGCTTACACTTCCCTCTCCCTCCTCCTTGTCCCCGCATCTCGACTTTCACTTTCTCGACGCATCCTTCGGCGGGTCGGCGCTGGCGTCATACCCTTTGCGTACTTTCGGTGATTGGCCGTCGTTCGTTGCTGTTTGCGCAGCAACAGGGCTCAACCCTGGTAGGAGAGAGTGAAAGAATGCGAGGAGCGTGCAAAGGATGTGATGGGACGAAGAGGGCATGGCGGCTGGGCTCGGTTGCAAGACTAGATTTTATGTTCGGAATTGTCAATTCAACTTGTTTGAGGCCGAGGAAATTCAACCAAGAGTCGGAGGAAGGGTGCAAGATCTTCAAACACCATTTGAAACAGTGCTGAGCATTTATGAGTGAGAGGGAAATCAATTGGTCGACAAACTGTAAGTAAGTTGTAACATGAATACGATACCTATAAGGAAGTACTCCACCTTTCGAACGAAACCATGTTCACGCATTAAATCACCCGGGAAAAATGGGGGGAAAATCAATTCGGGTGGGGCAGAACTACAGCATAAAATACCGGCCTTCAAAACAGTCAATCCGAGGTGGAATGCCCCCTAGAGAAAAATAAAAGTAGGGAACGATGTTTATTCGGCATCCGATTGGCTGCCCGGACATTACTAAACGGGTGCGCCGATGCAACGGAGGTGTAGGAGGTGGCCTCTGTTGGCAATCTTGAGGGTTTGGATAGTGTTCAAGGATTCCATTTTATGTTTTACACACAATAGATAGTATTCATTCACTCGAACGAGAAGAGTGGGAAGGATGAAGGTATATATTGTGGAGGTGCCGTAGGTGCGAAGGTGGCGGAGGTGCCCGTAAGTTGTACAGGCCGACCATACGAGCACCGGAAGACAGCTTATCTGCCCAAAACCTGGCTCCCAATGTCCCACAGGCAACCCCCGTAGCGCCGCTCCCATACCTTCACCTCCGCCATCTCCCACTCTCACCTCTATCATCTCCAGCGCTCCCCTCCTTCCTCTCTCGCATGCCCGCAAAGGCGATTGTCAGACCTGCACACCCCGCTCCGAATACCAACCCCCGTTGCGACGCTGCCATCCATTCACCCCCAGCCCTCCTCCACTCCCTCCACCTCCACCCCTCTCCTCCCCTCCCCTCCGGCCCTCTCCTCCCCTTTCCCTCATCTCCGGCCCTCCATCCCCATGTGAATGCGATCCGCAGAGGATGACGTGCACGGGATGGGTGCGTCAATTTCCAAAGGCCAGACGAGGCTGGGGCCACGGACGTAGGGATCGATCATCGAGGCTATTCAGCTGACGTTTGGCTCACCGTGGCTGAGGCCTGCGCAACCTCCCTACTCGTAGATGATAACCCAAGTGATATGCCGCTGGAGGGAGTAGGCGGGGGGAACGAAGGTGGGCTCCGTGAACTCCATTGTGCATGACGGGAGCGGTAGTGCTCGAGCTAGCCCAGGGACCACAATTTGAGAGGTAGGGATACGGAGGAAGCGTGCAAGTCGACCCAACGCAATGCTGAGGCAAGTAGAAACGGAGGTGCCGTAGGTCGGGCTCCTGGTACGTTGATGGCGTCACACTCGACGGCGACAGTGAGCTCAAAACGACATTTTCGAGGTCGGTATTCGGGGCGGCGTCACGCGTGAAAGGCGACGCGAACGGGGTGCGGCGTGAATCGTGATGAGGATTGAGGAACGGCGGTGGCAGCATCAACGCAGCTCGTTCAACGACTTGAGGGAGCCCGAGACGGCGAGTGGATGCTTTGAGGGGGTACTACGTGCGGCAGAATGGCATTCCGAGGTGTGGATTGGCGGCGGCGCGCATGAGCGTCGAGGACGGTGGTGGTGTGGTGGCAAGAGGAGCTTCCCGATTGGGAAGAACTGATCCGCCGCTGTGTTACGAAAGGGTAGACGCCGCCTGTTAGGTACGCTTCCTGTCAACACATTAAGCTACCTACTCGGTCCCGGAGGTTCGCGAACGGTGCTTCCTTAGGTGTAAAATGCATTGATGAAGGATTGAACAGGGGAGGTTGTGGCCTTTCGGACATGAGGTTGTCAGGTTGTCGGAATTCTGCCGGTTGTCGCGTTTTGGCAGAGGTTGTCAGGTCGTACGACCTGACAATCAAACTGTTAAAAGTCTGATGTGGGCAGAAAGACCACGGCACGCCAGCAATTTCCCATACCACTCCTTATCCTGAAAGCGCTCATTCAGCCATGCGATAAGTTCGCCAGCTGCATTCTTATCAACCCGAGAAAGACTTCTGCGAAACGAATTCACGTACCCAGTTCGCTCTGGGGCCATTCTATAAGCACGATCTCAGTGAATCACACATCAGAGATGGGTCTACCACTCACCATCGATCGACTGAAAAAATGGGTGTGTATGAGCAGCGGTACAAATAACGAAGAAAGCGGACTCGCGTGGCTTGAGTGCACACCATTCTGCTGCACTCGATCGTCCCCATCGCCGCCGTCATAAGCGCCGGCGGGAATCCGGCTGGGGTTGTCTGTTAAGGACTGTCATTAGCGGATGCGAAAGTGGAAAGCTTAACAAATCACAGTGTTCACCAGAATCCAGCGACGCCGCGTTGAGCATGTTCTCCAGGTCCGATGTGGCGTTGGGGACAGTGGCAGACGATGTGAGGCGGGGGGTGCACCGTGCTTGAGAGATCGAAGTGGTCACTAGGAGAAACCGTCGTGAGGGGCACTGTGGCAGCAGTAGCAGCAGAGGAGGGCCACTGAAAACTCTCCATCGACAACGGGGCAAAAGGAGAGTGCGAAAACACGCGATTGTCACGGTGTGGGATCGAGCGAGATGAAGCTGGGAAGGATTCAGCGTCTATTGCTTATTTTCAGCAGCCACGACATGCTGATGTACAAGGAATACGAGAGGAGGAGAACTGGCGGTAATGCATCCACAATGATAGCGCGAGCGGGCCTTAAACAACTTCATGGGGCGACGAGTATTCCTGGCTCATGCATTGCCACACCATATGCAGAAACGGGCAAAATTGGAGCGCATTCGCTGAGCCATGTTCGGAGAGCGAGAGTACCCCGCTGGTGGCAGTCCCATGCCAGGATAACGTTAATACAGGCGTTCACGTGTGAGTCGAGGATGAGCTACGACAGAGGCTCAAGTCTTGCAAAGGTGCCTCCGGGCGAGAATCGGGCCAAGTGACATCAAATGAGTCCGATCGGTGGCACAGTACTCGTCGAGGAATCGGCGAGTGAGGTTGTTGGATGAGGAGGGCAAGGTCGACCAGTGACTCGGATGCCTCGGCTGGGACGGCCCCGATGAAGAAATTATGTGGGTTGACAGTCAGCGTCTGTGAGAGACTGGAAGTCCAGACTAGAAGGAGCGACTGTTGAGGGCGCCTAGAAAAGAAAGGATGCACGTAGATTCGCTGTATAATATGCCGTCAAGTTGGATTCTGGCGATGGATTTAGGTCAAGGAAACAGACGCGCCGTCGGACGTCCATAATTGTCAGACGCTGGTGACGACGACGACAAGTCGAATGAAGAGAGGAAGTTGGAGAATTGGAAGCACATGTGCACCGAACACCCGCCCGACAACGTTGGAGTCGGATTTCATCCCAGAGTCGATGCTGAAGGCAAGCTGAAAGACTCGAATAGAATCATGAACAACGATTGATTTACGTTCGTGAGCGGTTAAAACTAGCCGTAGGAGCTACGAGCAGGGAGAGAGCACTGGTCAGTGGTGAGTGGAGGGTGGAATATTTCGAAAGGACTCGCAGGCTAACCGAGTCATGCATCATGCATCACGTGCATATGGAAGGTCTAACACTCAAGCTGATCTTGATCGACATCGCTTACCGTTTTTGGTAGTTACATCCGAGAATCATTCGGTTGCCGAGTCGATTTGATACGGATCAGACGGCTGATCACCCTTTGGCTGCATGCCGAGGATGGCGCTCCTCGGGTTCCTGCGAATGCATCGGTAGGTGTGAAAGAAGATCCTCATCAATAGGGATGCACACCGCCCGTCTACGGGTGACGGCCGTCAAATTGACGGCACGAGACGGGTACGGGACGGCAAAAATGACAGGTACGGCCGTCAAAAGACGGGTCTCTTGTCAACCTCCTCAAACCGCAGGCATTTAATTCTATAGAAGAGGGATCCGCCACAGATGTGTTGTAAATGCCATTCCCTTTGATTCTGCTCAGCCAACAGCTATTCCACAGTCATTGACACTGGTTTGATGTGAATTTGATGTCAGAGATTCCATCAATCAGGCTTCAATCAGCAGATAAAGCAACGATAGAAGTAGTGGTGGCAAGGTCCGGTTCAGAAATCGGTTCGAACCTGAACCGAACCTGAACCGGACGCGGGTTCAGCGTTCAGGTTCACGAAATCCCTGAACCTGAACGCAAGTTCGGTTCGGCGTTCGGCCAGCACGGCGCGCGTTCGAACCTGAACCTGAAAGTGAACCCCATCAGCACAATTGTATCAATTTCATGCCGGATTTCCCACATTTCTGGCAGTGCCGATGTGATCTGTAGCAAGTATACCCATCCGGTAACATTCACACCCTTGTAGCCCATTTTTACGCCGTGTTGCGCGCCTCTGACTTTTCATCAAGATGATTGATGGCGCATCAATAGTGGCGGGAATGTGTCGGCTGCACATTACAGCGCCGTACACGATCCATCGGGTTCTCCAAAGCACCTCAGTTGACTCCTTCCCAGGTACCCTCAGCCACAGAGCAATTTTTTGGGAGGATTCTTGGGATCAGGGACCGGCGGGGTTCGAACGCGTTCGAACCTGAACCGAACGCGAACGCACGTTCAGGTTCAAGGTTCGGCAATGGCCCGAACCGAACGCCAGGTTCAGGTTCGGGGTTCGGAAAAAATGCTGCTGAACCGAACCGAACCGAACCTTGCCAGCACTAGATAGAAGCCCCGGATCTGAAATAGGCGGGCATTTGGCGGGCATCATGAGTTACACGAGTCTCCCGATGACTGGCCCATCAAGTGCGCGCCCAAATTCCATCTGATCCGACCCACACGGACGCCAACCCGTAGACGGCCCGTCAATCTCGCAGATTGACGGGACGGACGACAATGTTGCCGTCCCGTACCCGTCCCGTACATTTGTTCGATCAAGAGCCGGACGGGTACGGGTACGTACCCGTGTACGGACGGCCGTCAAACGGTTTGTGACGGGTACGGTGTGCATTCCTACTCATCAACCTCCGATTCAGAGGAGCCATAAAATGGGTGAAGCTCGGCGCGCCGTCTGGTGGTTATCATCTTGTTCCCGCTCCAACAAATGAAACCTCTTGAATGCAGGGCCGGTAGGAAGCCTATGTCACGGTGTGGGCTTGACTTGAGCAGCTCCATGGCTGTACCAGACTCGGAGTTCAAGGCATTGATTTACTCGGAGAGAGTGCGCGAGTCACGGCGGTCGGTGAGTTGGTACTTGATGGACAGAGGAGCAGAGAGAAAGCAAAAACAGGAGACTGGGAAGATCAACCAGTCCGGACAAGAGAAATTCGGTTATCGGGGGCACATAGCAGAGGACATGTTGGGTCGATGAGAAACTTGAGAAGCAGGGTTTGATTTTTGGTCCGGTCGAGTTTGGAACTAAAAAGGTATGAGTTGTGCCCGACATGCTCTGCCAGAACAAGAATGCTGCATTGAGTGCAGGGAATATCCGAACTCTCCATTAACTTTGTACCAGCACAGTGTGAGCCTGAGCTTGCTCGTCCACGCCCGCATTTTCTGCCCGACTCTACTTCACGTCCACAATTTGTTCCATTTCGACTGCGCTGTCGGGGATGTTGGTGAATAGGTAGACTCGTAACCAGTCTGTCTATGAGTTGTCGATAGACAGACTGGTCGATCTCGGGGATTTTCGATAGGACGCGCGGATTTCCTTTTTCGGCGATTTCACGTGATCTGGCCACTGTCGTGGCTCCGGTACAGGGTGGATTAGTCCCCAACTGATATGACGTAATCGAAGCGGCCTCCTTCTAGCGCCCACTGCCTCCGCCACCGTCCCTCATCGTCCCCGGTTCCCTGCCCTATCGCGGCGCGCAGCGCGCCCGTTGACTTGCGGGCTGGCTCTCGTCGTCGTCCGCCCCGAAAATCACTGATCAGATCATCTCAGCGTCAAGTTGCAGCTTTGCCGCGCGTCAGCCTGCCCGGTTCCCCGTTCTCACTCTTCAAGAAATCTAGACTAGTTGCCTGTGCGCTCAATTTGCGCTTGGATGTCTTACGACCCAATGCTACTGGTTTCGAACATCTCTGAATCTGTCCGGCGACTCCGGTCTTCACTCAGCCATTTAGCAAATTCTTTGCATCCACCCATGACCACTCGAAGATACATGCAACCTGTGGAATACTACAGATTCTTCAACTTCAGGTCTGTTTCTCAGCCATTGTCAACGTCATGTTTTCGACTTCGGGAAGAGAACAGAGATAATTTCTTAGAAACTCCTGAATTTACTTCCGAGTCTGTATCTCTGCCCTCCATCGCTCCGGGTGCCCGTTGTCATCTTCAAGCACCTCCACCTCACCTTTCCTTCTCCTTGGGCCTCGAAGTCGGCCACTGTCTCGCTCGGCCACCTCGCGCCGAGCGTGGATTTCCTCCTGCTCGGCATACTTACCCACCCTCACCCTTGTTCAATTCGATGAGAAATATCCCGTCTCATGCGAACGAGGTCGTCTGCATTAGAGATGGAGCTTCTCGACGGCGACTTTGAGCGCCCATGGATCATCGGATGTTTGCCGGCTCTGAGTCCTACTCGCCCAGGCTTGGCTGTGGCTCGATTCGACTCACCTACGAATGTAGCGTGACCAAGAGCAAATGGGAGTCGATGGCGACGGAGGTGACGGAGGTGGGGGCAGACGGTGAGGGGGGAGTGTGGGAAGTGGAGGCGAGGCGAGGCGAGAGGCGAGACGAGACGAGGGCGGGAAAGGCGACGAGTGAGGCCTAGGGTCCTGGGTGGAAGGTGCACGTAGGATGGACCGGGAGCGGAGGTAGGCTACGGAGCTCCTCAAGTACGACGCGACCAGTCTTTCT
Source organism: Roridomyces roridus (assembly GCA_029378245.1). NCBI lineage: Eukaryota > Fungi > Basidiomycota > Agaricomycetes > Agaricales > Mycenaceae > Roridomyces > Roridomyces roridus. Next base: position 4,043,402 of record JARKIF010000001.1, on the reverse strand, counting down.
TGTGCCCCGTGGACGAGCATAGGGCGTCGAGTGCGGGGGAGACCTACCCGAGGTCCTCGGGTGCAGGGAACACGAGCCCTGAGGCGTCGAGCGTGAGGAGCGTGGAGTGTGTGGGGTATTGTGTGACGGTGGGAGGTACGGGGTGAATGGGAGCGGAGGTAGACTGTGGGACGCCGGGAGTCAAGTTCAAGGTAGGGCGTCTGGTGGTTCCTATCCTTTGAATTTTACTTACCACCTACGGCACCTCCGCACTCTACATAAGTACTTCCATCCCTCCATCTCATTATCCACATCTCCAGGCTTAGAATATCGAGTAAATACCATCTGTTCTCTGTTTAATGTAGAAAAATAGCATCCTTGCAACGAACTGGACCACCTCTTGCACCTCCGTCGCATTGACACTCCCATTGAGTAATGTCTGGGCAGCCAATCGGATGCCGAATAAAGATCGTTCCCTACTTTTATTTTTCTCTGGAACGCATTTCCCGTCGTATTCACTCCTTTGAAGCTCGGAATTTCATGTTGTAGGTCCGCCGCACCCAAATATATTTTTGCCCCGTTTTCTGGGAGCGTTTTAATAAGAGAACACTGTTTCGTTCGAAAGATGAGATACTTCCCTATGTGTATTTGTACTTCCTTACGACTAACTTACAGATTGTCCAGCAATTATTTCCCCTTCACTCAGAGATGCTCGGCACCGTTTTGAATGCTGTTTCAAGCCCCTGGATGGCTCCTCCGACTCTTCATTTAATTTCTTTGGGTAAAAAGAAGTTGAATCAAAAATTCTATCCAACATGAATAATCCTATAACAGCGCCAGACCGCGGCCCGGCCGCGCACCCTTGGTCCTATCCCATCGTTTGCACACTTGCCACATGCTGCTATCCTCTCCTATCAAGGTAGAGCCCCATTGTGACGACGACCGGTGGTCGTAAGTAGGTACACAACGCGAGGGACGCCGACACCGACACCGACACCGACACCGACACCGACACCGACACCGGACTACCAGAACTTGAAGACGCGTCGAGAAAAGAAGGGTCGAGACGTGGGGAGAATGAGGAGAAGGAGGAAAGAGGGGACATGTAAATTGTGAGCTGTGCTATAACTGAGAAGGCGGAGCCTTTCGCTGCACAGGCATCACTAACGACGGTCGATGGTCGTCAGTAGGGGGAGTAGCGCCGACGCTGATCCACCCAAGGACACGTCAAGAGAAGCGTTAATCGCAGGTCAGCGAGAGGGAGGAGGGAGGCACCTGAGAGATGACTCGGAGGGGATGTGTAGACGGTGAATGTTGTCGAGGATTTCGCGGAAGATCGTCAACATGGCGTTGACCGAGACAGATGCGTGCATCTCCGAATGGAGCCGATACGCTGACCTATGGGTCCCCTCCATCCCCGCCACGATCGGCTGTGGTGTGTTTAACCGGTGCTCCGTCAGCAGCACGCTTGGCGCAGTCAATCGGTGAGAGCATTGTCTTGAAAGTGTTTGGAAGGCAGGGATGCGGAGGCGGCGTGCAAGGCGGCTGGAGCGAGGTGGAGGAGGAACGGAGGTGGAGGGGCCGTAGGTCAGGCCTGTGATACTTCAAAAGCACTGCAGTCCGTCGATTGGAGCGTTGTACTCAGGATATTTTTGAAGTGGAATACGGAGGCGTGCGAAGCGGGGCGTGGGTGCAAGGAGCAACGGAGGTGCCGGAGCTGTAGGTACAAGGGTTGTGCTACGTCGAAAGCATCGCAGTCGACGTGAAAGCCAGAGTTGCAAAGCCATTGTTAAGGCTGCGTGCAAGACAGACCAAACGAGGGCGGGCGGAAAAACAGAGGCGGCGGCGCCAACGGAGACCATTCAGCAGGCGTGAGGATGCCCGAGAGTACCAGGGGGTCCGTTACTGGTGCGTTGAAAGCAAGGCATAGTGTCCTTGAGCATGGATTGGCGGCGTCGTGCGAGAGTGTCGAAGACGATGGTGGTATCGTGGCAAGCGGAGCTTCCCAATCGGGAATAATTGGGATTAGGCACCTGTGTAGTCACGGCCTATTAGGTACGCTTTGTGTCAACGTTTTAAGGTACCTACCCGGTCCCGAAGGTACGCGAACGTAGCTTCCTTAGGTGTACCGTGCTAGCTTAGATAGTGCTGGCAAGGTTCGGTTCGGTTCGGTTCAGCAGCATTTTTTCTGAACCCCGAACCTGAACCTGGCGTTCGGTTCGGGCCATTGCCGAACCTTGAACCTGAACGCGCGTTCGCGTTCGGTTCAGGTTCGAACGCGTTCGAACCCCGCCGGTCCCTGATCCCAAGAATCCTCCCAAAAAAGTGCTCTGTGCTGAGAGTACCTGGGAAGGAGTCAACTGAGGTGCTTTGGGGAACCCGATGGATCATGTACGGCGCTGTAATGTGCAGCCGACACATTCCCGCCACTATTGATGCACCATCAATCATCTTGATGATCAGTCAGAGGCGCGCAACACGGCGTAAAAATGGGCTACAAGGGTGTGGATGTTACCGGATGGGTATACTTGCTACAGATCACACCGGCACTGCCAGAAATGTGGGAAATCCGGCGTGAAATTGACACAATTGCGCTGATGGGGTTCACTTTCAGGTTCAGGTTCGAACGCGCGCGGTGCTGGCCGAACCCCGAACCGAACTTGCGTTCAGGTTCAGGGATTTCGTGAACCTGAACGCTGAACCCGCGTCCGGTTCAGGTTCGGTTCAGGTTCGAACCGATTTCTGAACCGGACCTTGCCACCACTAGCTAGCTACACGTTCGAATATTGTAATTCTACTTGTAGAATTGAACGAATACAATGCATATACTATTTTCCCTCTGGAAGTAGCCGTCTCGGGGCCGCACGACGCAAGGAAAATCTCTGGAAGGCGAAAGCTGGCAGATCACGTGAAATCGCCGAAAAAGGAAATCCGCGCGTCCTATCGAAAATCCCCGAGATCGACTGGTCTGTCTATCGACAATTCATAGACAGACCAGGTTCGGGTCTAGTGAATAGGCACAATACATAATCGTACATCGTTCCTAATCCACAGACATTTGGACCCTCCTTCGCGACTGACGGACGACCGACGGGTACCGAGACGATTCAAACCGTGACCTGCAACGGGGACAACACATGCGACGTGATTGTCCCCGCCCCGGGCTTGTGATACAGTCCCCGTGCCACTCACAATTTTAACGGAGGTCGACGGCGTAGGAGTATGACTGAAGTGAGAGAAGAGGTGTTCACTGGTCGAAGCGCAGCCTGGTGGATGCTGATGACAGTAAGGATCGTCTCGTTCGCGGAGGCGGAGAAGTCAAGCGCGTAGTTGATGGTCGTGCATCACGGATAGGTTTACCCAAGCCCTGGCCGCCCTCAATACGCTCGAGCCTCGTTCGCTCTGTTGACAAGAGCCGCCGGCAAATCCTGTGGCTCAAAACACGAGTGAGTTGACCAGAGGCGGTATAGGGCGGTATCAGGCCAGGCGACGGGAGGAGATGGCACTTTCAGGCTGGTCGAAATTGGTGGGGGTAGAAGTAAAGAGATGTATCAATATTTGATGGGTCCGCTGTGTGCCAGCAGTCGGCTCAGCCACCGAACGATCCGCACCCGATCCGCATCAACTGTACTCGGCAACCGGATGATTCTCGGGTGTAATTACCGAAAACGGTAAGCGATGTCCATCAAGATCAGCTTGAGTGTTAGACCTTCCATACGTGCACCCATCTCATCTAGGTCCCGACCCCCAGACCAACCCCAGACCGTGGCCCAACCGTGGCTTCACCAAGCTGCACGGGGAAACTCTCCGCCCGACCTGTATATCACTACTTATTCGTCAGTGATAATACAGTCTGGCCCCGAGACTACGCCCGACCCGTTGGGAATTGCAGGTGGGTCGCGCTCCAACGAATTGACTTTCGCTGACACTTTCCAGGCCGGCAAGGTCTCTGAGCGCAGGAAGAAGATCGGACGGTCGTCGAAGACTCGTGGCAGCCTCACCAGGATCGTCTGAGTCCTCAGAGCGTCTATAGAGTGCTTTTGGTCACTCCACACTGAGGTCTCCTTCCGCGTGTGGCAGTTCAGGTGTTTTCACATCCCCGCCATGTCCTCGCCCCGACCTCCGCAGACATCGCTCGACGCAGCCGCGGGTACCAAGCCGTTCCCTGAACACCGGTGTTCGCGGTCCAAGAAACGGCGCAAGGTGTTTCCACTCGCGCTGACTCGCGCTGGATCCCACCTTCACCCGCTTAACCTTCCATCGGCGTGCTCCTGCAACGCCATTTATAGCTGTTGCAAGCGTTAGCAATGCGCCGCGGTGAGTTGAATCCTCTGCTTGAAATTCTCGGGCTCATTCTGTGTTCCTAGCTGTTTCCATGTGTTCCTGCACCATAAACTGGCCCAGGCGCTGTACATCCTCCTCACCGGTGTGGTCGCCATACATACAGACGAGCCATGTCGTGAAGAGGGTCGCGGGAGGTCTGTTTTATTCGTGCGAGTCCTAACTCGGTACTGACTCAGCATAGATCCTTCTGAAGGGGAATTCACATTTTTGGGACAACTGGAGTTAGCGTTTTCGAGGCAGGTGGCAAGTACGTCTCTCGTGCGGATTTACTTGGGGTGCATTCCTGATCATTCCCGCCAGTTCTTCGCCGAGCCCCCGTTTTCCCGCCTTGCCTCGGTGGACCACTGACGTCGCGCGCGCCTGGCTCGCGTTTTCACCACGCTCATTATTATCCCCACCGCCTCTCATGTCCGCTTTCTACGAGAACCGCCGCAAAAAAGCCGCTTCTGAAACCAGGGTGCACGATAAAGCCACATTGACATCAAAATCGGCGCTCTTCATGCCACCCGAAGTAATACGCTTCCCGGATTTGTCGTAGGCTTCTTCCGCCGCCGCCGCCGCCTACGTCCACGTCTGATTGCGTCGTAGGACTTTGACGCTGGGGCCGTCGGCCAGACTGTCTCACAAACACTCGGCAATATCAATCCCCGACGGAATGGAATCTCCTGGGCGGTCGTTGCAGCGAGCCAGTTCCCCGATGGTATAGGCTAGCTGGAGGATCGCGATCTTGCAGGAGACTTGATATGCCCTGGCGAGTGAGTACTTTCAAGTCATGTCGGGGAAGCAACTGACCGTTCTCTAGTCCACTCTGGGCTGCCTCCAGCCTCACCGCGGCTGCCGCTGCTGTTGAGGACTCTCGCGCTTCTTTCAAGGCCATCAAGTGCACCCGAACTCATTGCCCGGCCGATATACTACACCGTCGCAAACCTTCGGCCCTTTGGCGTGCCTGTGTATGCAGTCTTCCTCTTGAGCTGCTTCTCGGTCTCTGACCCCTGCTCATAGCGCGAGCGCCGTCACTTTCTTCGGCCTCATCTACTTGGTCATCCTACTGGTGGGCGCCCTTTTCAGTGGCTTTCACACAGTCCCATACTCCTCCAGTTCTTTGTGGTCATGCTTGCCGCCACCGCCCGCGAGGCTTCTGGTTTTGAAGCTCGTCTTTCACTCGGGTCTATCATCCACCTCCCCTTGAGGACATCCGCAGTGGCGTACTTCTTGATCGAGGTGCGTTCTCCATCTCCCTTCGCGACCTCCCTCTCATTACTCATGCAGCGCATCTACACCCTCCCGAGTCGCGCGTTCCAGCTGCCTTGCGACAGGCAGTTTGGCAGCTGTGGCACCGTGATGTCTCATTGGCTCGGCATGCTCGCCCGGTGCGTCCTCTCCTTCCTTGCAGCGTCATACACGCTCACCCGATCTGCAGCGGCCTTGAGACAATGCTTACCTTCTTAACCCAACGCCTCGTGCCCTTCTTCCTCGTCCCGTGGGCGATCTCTAACGTCTCGACCTCCCTCTTGCCAATCGAAGTCCTGCCGCACATGTCCAGATAAGGATATGTGTTCCCCCTCTCCAACGTCTCGCGCGCCATCCGCGCCATTGTCTCCAGTGGAAAAATGATCGTGCGTATCTCCTGCTGCTCGTTCGGTGACATACTGACTTGGAATTGTAGTGGGCCCCAACGGCTTGCTCACTATGGGTCATGCGCGATGGTCGATCTCTTCCAGAGGGTTGCCTGGAGGAGAGTCTGATCGCAATCGCAGCCCTTGGCGGAAGGCCGACAGATGACGTAGCACCCGCCGGGGTTTCGGCCGCTCAATCTTCTTCGAATTTTGCCCTACAAATTACATAGGTACTTACTGGAAGATGCTCACTTGAGCCCTGCAAAAAAAGAAGGCAAAACGGCGCAGTGGAAGAGGTGCGACGAGGGCGTGATGGCATAATTGATCGGATCAATGGCTGCATATGCAGAACACGACGTCATCTGTCGGCCTCCCGCCAGCAGGGCGCGTTTGACAGCAGACTAGGGGTATAATAATTGTAATAAATCGTGATGCGGCTCGTAGTAATGAGGCTCATCTAAACCATCGTCCGGAGCTTTGACAAGGAGGGTAAAGGTCGCGCGACCTCCAGTTGGCGCCGAAACCTGGAGGTGGGTGCGGGATCCCAATTCCAAGCAGGTTCTGTTTCCTGGGCCCGTATCCCCGTGCCCTTGAGAGCTTGGACGACTTGAGCAGCTGTCGGACGCTCATCAGGGCTCTGGGCCCAGCATGCTTTAACTAGTCGCCAAAGGGCATTCACCTCCCCAATCTCGGAGCGGCACCCGGAAGGGGGGCATTCTGGACGCTGGCCATTCATGACCTTGTAGATCACCGCTGACTCGGACGGCAGATGTAAAAAGGGAGGTTCGCCCATCAGTATCTTTGAGAGTCGGTCAGCGATGTTTGTTTCCATAGCCCAGACACGAAGAGCACCTCGTAGATCAAACAAGCAAGGCTGTAGATGTCAGACCGAGAGTCAGCCTTCTCGCCCTCATGCAGTTCCGGTGCTTTGTAGTGCACGGCAGTAGTCCCGTAAGGCCGTGAAAGGTTGCCCATCGAAGATAGGGTGGACGCGACCTTGGATAAGCCGAAATCCGCAATACAGGCTTTGAGTGCAGGGGTCACCAGAATGTTGTCCTACCCGGATGAAATGAGATCAGAATAAAATGCCAAGAGTCCGTTGCGTACACTCTTCAGATCAGCGTGAATAATTTTCTGCTCATGGAGGTATTCCAGCCCCAGAGCTATATCCAGAATCTAAAAAACTCATATAAATCATGTACCCAATAACGGATTCATTCTGAGGACTCACAAGAGAAAGGAGCTGGTCAGTGCCATATGCTTCTCGTCGCGTGTTCAAAAATTTGCGTATGTGCCCGTTTTCCATCCATGGTGACACTAGGCAGGGTTTCACCCCGTCTTTGAAAAGACCGTAGAATGGGAGGACATTCGGATGGGAAAGCTGTCGCCATGTAATTGCTTCTTTACTGAATGCCTACATGCAAGTGTCAGTCAGACCACGATCTTTCGCAATAGAGAAAACCTTGAACCTGTTCCAACATTTCAATTTCAGTTTCCGTCTCTCCAAACACCCTCATCTTTTTCACCGCAACTTTTCGATCATCCAAAGAAGCAACATAGACATCACTGAAGCCTCCACCCCCAATTTGGGAGCTATTACTCAGATGTGGAAGCGGGAAACATCTAGGGTACAACTTGGATTGGGAGGAGAGCTGCCGTAAAGCATTGAGCAGTCTTGGTTGCTTCGTCGAGGACAGATCTAGTAACTAAGAGTCATCAGAGATATCCCCCGTAAGATGAATTGTAGCCAGTGACAACTCACGTCTTGCAAGAGATCCAAACGCTGCTGGGCAGTTGGACCCCAGCATTTCAAGAATTTCCTACACCATTGCTTGTTCCGAAAGCGCTTATTTAGCCATGCGGTGAGTTCAGCAGCTGCATTGTTCATCGATCTGAGACAGAGCCTTTCTGCGAGACAAGATCACTCACCTCGTTGGTTCCGAGTCAGTGTGACGCCTAGAAACAAGAAATCAGTGACATCAAGACGTCGTAGATGAGAAGAGTGGATTCTTACGGTGAGCGTAAGAAACCCATGGTTTGTCGAAGAGCATCAACACAAAGATGTCCATGGCCTGCACGCCCCATGAATGCAGGAAAAAACACGAGTGTAGACACTCACCGAAAGGATGACCAAACACATGGCGCTGCTGAAGATGATAGCACTGACACTATGTCAGAGTCAATACTGAGGCGCTCGAGAGGAAGGTTGCATCTACGGACAGGCTGAAGGGCCAAAGATCGGAGTTGTTATTGTGGTCTGTTATCGGTCGACCCACGAGGTCGGATGCACTCGAGAGTAACTTGTCGCCGTTGGCGGAGAAGGAATAGGCCATGCGTTGCAAGGCGACTTGGTGCGTGTAGGCATCCAGCCGGGCAGCAGCAACGGCCTTGAGCGTACTACTGGAGGAAATCAGCACGGATCAAGATAGATGGAGAATGGACTCACTAGATACTATCAGTGGTAGCCGCGGAACGAATGCCAGTTGTTGCGGGTGAGGAGTGTTGGTAGACGTCGCCGCCAGCAGCCACCGTGAGTTTGGCGCTCAGGGCAGCATTGACTGAAAAATCAAAGGTTAGATGCTTCACCAAGATGACTTCGAGCCCTCACTCGTCCCAGCACACGTTGCTTCTTCCAGCCGGGATATTCCCTCACGCCATGAGCCATCACCGAAGTGGCTCGCCGGATCGACATCCCAGAAGAAGAGACCAACAGCCCCGGCGCCGTCAAAGTCCTGCGGTGTACATTATCAGACAAGATTGACGGCCGAGGAAGACAGATACCAGAATGCATCCTGGAGGCGCATGATACGGGAAGCTGCATATCAAGCTCCAGATCGAGACGACGAAGAAGATCACGACCGACAGTACCCCAAGACCGACAGCGGCGGTCTTCAGATATACTCGTCGGTCGGTGGATGCTTCGGTCGTGGAGGGCGCCATTGATTGAGAAGCGACGTGGTGAAGGGCGCCTGAGGGGCGGCTTTTGTGCAAGTCGGGCATTGGGGAGTAAGTGGTTGAAGGGGAGGGCGACGAAAGGTGTGGTATGGGTGTGCGTCTCGTGTACGCTGCTCTCAAGAGCCCATCAATGCATCAAGGTATTGCCTGCGAGTTTGCCTCGAGGTAAACAATAAAGAATGGCAGTCATGACCCAGTGATCGATCAGACTCACCGAGCAGCCCCCCTGGGCCCTGCTTGAGTACCACAGCTAAGACCGAGGGTATGAGCGGTGATGAAGGCGAACAAACGGTGGGGACGGTGGGACCAGCTGATGATGGGGGCAGCTCGAACAAGGTGCCCACAAAGAATAACGAGGATCCCTACATCCGCGCGTTCGCAGAAGGGGCCGGAAGATTCGAAGCCCGCGCGGGCTCTACTAATGAATGGTCAGCTCTCTCTGGCTCGCAGCTACCGGGAGGACGTACGAAGAAAAGTCCACTTCATGACCGTGAAACTTGACCCTTTTTCGAGCTGCCGCTCAGGCAAGCAAGTATGTTTATTAAGTCGTCTTCTTTACATAATAATGGGCAGTACACCAATTCAAAGCAAGTACTGTAGATGCAATGTAGATGGTCGTCAGGTACTGACATGAGAAGGACGGGAATAAAACCCTACCTCGGTGGTCGGGATGCTAGCCGCACAACTGCCGACGACCTCCACCGACGACCGTATATAGTCAAAGTGATAGAACATTTTTGTCGAAGTCTTCTCGATGGCGAAGATGGACGCAAGCGCCGTGACCCAAAACGGTCAGGAGGCATCCCACACATCTCTTTTGCCGCCCGCAGTGAGAGATTTTTGAGATCACGGTGAACGGGAAGAGGTGTGATACTTACACACATGCCTCTCATGAATTCGTGCCAGGCGACTGCGGTCCGACAATCTTGGTGAAGGAAGGAAGGAAGATTGTCCTACGCTGTCCCAAACTGGATGTAGATACCTCCTGTCGCGCTGTAACGTTACTTAGTATGGTAATATTATGCCCGCATCAAGCTCCCGCACCAGCGTTTGGACAGTGCTCCCGCTCAGTCATCGTTGGCATGATACATGAAGATCACCAGTGCGAGATTGCCGGATCATATGATGAGGGAAGACTTCTCGAGCTCCAATGGACCCAGACAGTGTTGCGACAGTGGCCAGCGGGCAATAGAGAGATTCAAGCGCCGCCATTTGTATTAGATTGGAAGCAGGCATTGTTGTTGCTTCCCAATTGCTTCCAGGAAGCAGCAAGGAAGCAGTATTCTGCCAGTGTGACTGTGCGAGTTTCGGACCTGAGAAGCAAGTAAGTGAGGCGGAGAGTCTTCCTCCCATGAGCACCGCGAGACGCCTACCCACTTCTGAGCTACACGAAGGGTCCGGGAGATGCGGACGCGCCAAAAGACCAACTTGAAGGTTGTCCCGAAATGGAGGAGATGTGGCTGTACTCTGCCATCACCCCTCCTCGAACTCCCTCGCTCTCCTTTTTTCTTCCCCGTTTTCGTGTCGACGTAGCAGATGGAGAAAAATAGTGCCTCAGATTCTTGGTGAGTCTCTCGCTCCTCGCCCGTTACTGCCAGAGCCGCGCGGATCCATCTGAATCCCTCAAGATGGTGGAGCAAAAAAAAAAACGGGCGATGTCATTGGACCGGAAACTAACGCTTTTCTCTAGTCTTTATGCTGTGCAACACTGTGAGTACGCCCGATCTTCCCGCTCGGGACAAGTCTGAGCTCACACGAGCTTCTCCTGTCCGGCTCTCTCGCATTCACAAGTCCTAAAAAAGCCTCGCAACGAGCTTACCCGCGCGAGCTGACGCCCTGTCGGAGCCTCGCCACGTACTCCCGACGCGCCACTTTCTCGGTCTTGAGCGCTCGGAGTTGGGAGACGATCCGAGCGACGCGTGCTGCGGATTCGAAATCATCTATTCGCGTCCACGCCATCCATCGTATATCCGACGAGTTGAGGGCCAGGCGTTTATCAGCACTTGTCTGCTATAAAAATACTTTGCCAATTCGGGTTCGGAGAGGGATTTTGGGCTGCCGTTACCATCGCAGGGATACGAGGGTGCGTGTTTCCCGCTGGACCCTGGGCGATGCGAGAAGTCCTACGTACAGGTTACATGCACCTCCGCCCCGTTTCACCGAGCCCGACGCGCCAAGCCGCCGCATCACGAGATCCCTCGCCTCCGTCACGCGCCAGGCTATATTGGCTCGCCTCTCCGCCATACTCTTCCACCTCCCCATCTCCCCCTAGGTCTACGTTCTTCGATAGCCGCCCCGAACGCGAATCCTTTGACGACACCCCTCTGAAGCAACGGCACACGACAGCTCTTCTGGGATACGCCCTACTCCCTCAAATCTTTCGAAAAATGCGTCGAAGCACGGGCAGTGTTTCTCGCCACCGTCAATGTATTTCAAGTCAAGCCGTCCTCGGCGGTGTGGTGTCGATCTTCGCGGTCTTCCCAATCTACTGGGGCTCGGTGTGGAGCTTCCCGCATGATACCCTTCCCGGATGGATTGTCGTAAGTCGCTCTTTCCCGCTGCTGCAATCGTCTGATTCTGTCGCAGGATTTTGACGGCGGAGCTGTCGGTCAGGCGGTCCCGGAAGCGCTCAGCAAATCGATGGCGCAGGGAATGATACAATGAAAGGAATCCCTTGGGAGGTCCTTCCAGCGTGCGAGTTTCTTGAGGGATGGCCCAACTGGGGCTGCGATCTTGCCGGAGAAGACTCGGTATGCCGCAGCGAGTGAGTGCTTTCAAGTCATGTCGGGCAGCAATTGACCTTTCTCCAGCGCCAACTCGCCGCCGCCGCCGCTGCCGTGGATGACTCTTACGACTCTTCCCAGGCAATCACTGTCATTGGGCAAGGAATCATCTCTTCTCTTGAGAAGCCATCCACGAGTGCACCCTTATCTCCCTGATATACTCCGCTGTCGCAGACCTCCGGCCTTGTGACGTCTATGCTGCCCCTGTCCACGTTGTCTGTACCCTGTACCCTGTACCTAATTGACTAGCGCATCCACTTTTGTCGGCCTCGTCTACTTGATCAACCTTTTTCGGTGCTGGATGCTGCACATGTGTCTTAACTCCTTTGCGGTCATACGTGCCGTTACCTCCCATCCTCCGTCCCGGGACGTTGCCAGTGCCATACTTATCGTCCATCGCGGTATCCGTCGAGCCATATGCCACGTACCACACCTACCTGGCTGCATCCTTTGTATAGTTGTAGCCAGAGTCGTCCCAGGTTAGTCCGATACATGAGGCAGGAAGGTCTATATCGTAATATCAGTTTATCCATGGCTAAGTAACACGAGCTACAACATGCACAACCCACTTGGCAAGTGGCAGTAGAGTGGGAGTTTGTCATTTTGGTGCGGGGGGTAATACAGCTGATGCCTGTTCGTCGCACCCAATGTATCTATGGATGGGTTTGATCCGTAGCGTACCTCTTCTCCTCAACGACAATGACGGTCAGTCTCTGGAAGGGTTCTTCGTCTCTCTTCCTCAATCTTGGAGTAGAACCTCCCCAAGCATACCGCCATTCGAGACTACGAGATCTTTGATTCCTCCGACTGCAGTTCCGCACGAGGCTCACCACGAGTATCAGGCGAATGGAAAGATTTCAGTGCGTGCTCGCACTTTCTGATGTTGCAGCTCGCTCAATTTCGTGCCAGGCATTCTGACGGCGAACGAACGGTCTGTGGACGACGATGCAGAAAGTTACAGTGACGAGGAGTCGGACAGCGGAGAGAGCTTCTACTACGATGCTCTCACCCCGGATGACGATGACTCACAAAGTGCCTCGGACGCTGACGACGCGGAGAGCCAATACAGCTATTATGATACGGTGCAGACCCTGGAGTCCGAGATGGGCTTTGAAGAGCATAGCCTGGGCCAAGACCTTTCGGGCAAGCAGTCGGGGAGTGGCTCTGATCTGGATATCAACCAGCTGTCATGCATGGCATGGCCAATGCAAGGTGAGATGCTGTTGCCGATTGTCTGTTCTAACTTTTCTCTCAACATTTTGAATACAGCACCGAAACACAGCCAACGAGGTGAGTGCTAGCAATTGCAGCCTGTATCTCTTCTCAATGCAATCAAGTCCAAAATATGCATGACATGATGAAAAGAATTGACCTAATGCTTCAAGGCACAAAGGAATTCGACAGGTTTTTGGCATGCCATGGTCGTAGCGCCCAGTGGCTTTTGGACTACTTGCAGGATGTGAGTTGCTAGTAATTTCCATATGGCTGTTGCATTAATCCACGGATCATCAGCTACTAGACTGTACTTCACCAGGCAATCGTGGCAGGCTCTTCGATGCTCTTCTTTTGGTATCTAGCAACACAAATTTGCACCCGAGTTGTCGTGCTCTCTCAAATCTGGAGCATCCCAAGCTTGTGGATGGGGGACGATTTTCTGATGTGTATAGGGGAGTTGTCTGTGGGCAGCCTGTTGCTGTGAAAGTGATGAGGATATTTGAAGAGTCAGACATTGCTGAAGTCTTGAAGGTTTGAGGCAATTTCTCTTGTCACTTTACATTCTTACTGGTGAAATAGGTGTTTGGCCGAGAAGCACTCACATGGCGACAACTCTCACATCCCAATATTCTTCCATTCTATGGCCTATACACCTATAACCAGAAGCTCTGCCTGGTTTCACCTTGGATGGATAATGGTCATGTCCGGGATTTTCTCAAGAACAGCGGATGGAACATTGACCATGTTCATTCTCTTGTAGGTCATTTGGTCTTCTAATGTATGTCCTTTAATGTTACTCCAGATTTTGGATGTGGCTCTTGGTCTTGAATATTTACACAAGAATGGCATTGTCCATGGAGAATTGATAGGGGTATGTATATCTCTTGAGCTTTTTCATGCATTTACATTTGAATAGGACAACATTCTGATCACTTCTTCTGGCCGCGCCTGTATTGCGGATTTCGGCATCTCCCCTATGTGTTCTTTGATTTCTTCCATCCAGTTGACCCATGCATCCACGGGACCACCTGGTGGATATGCATATGATGCACCAGAACTAATTCTTGGGGAACCACGTGATTTCCGGTCGGACATTTACAGCTTTGCTTGTACTGCATATGAGGTATTGTCAACAATTCAAAAATACATGTTCACTCATACAAATCTGTAAAGATGCTGGCTGGAACAAGACCCTTCTCCACGTTCAAAGCAGATGCTCCATTAATCAGGGCTGTCCTGGCAGGACAACGTCCCTCGCATCCAGCATTATGTTTATTGGATGGCCTCTGGAATCTACTTGGAGATTGCTGGGCAGAATTACCCAACAATCGTCCAAATGCTTCTCAAATCATTCAACGGTTGAAAGACATCGGGATTGTGGCAACAGAGACACAATCCAGTATTCAGGACTGGAAGGTCCCATCTGATTTCCATTGCCAACTTCGGGATCAAATCCCGCTTCCTCTAGATTCTCAGTTCGAAGACATGTTTTTTGGGCACGAAGGAGGCCTGGCCACCATGCCTAAGTCTCCAGATCCAGGGAAGAAAGAAATACAAGATGCACAAGCCCAATATAGCTCACAAGAATGCAACCATGAACCAAGGGTTCATTTTTGCAGTGCAGACAACAGCACCCAGTGACTGCCCAGTAGTATTGACAGAACCAAATACATCCATTTGGTTTCTGCCACTGTAGGTGTCTTGATCTGAGATCACATTCACCCCTATTTCACCTAGACAAGTGCCGGAGAGGATGTTCAGCCCAGCGCTAATTGTGTTCTCTTTCCCCATATTTTTTTCATGTTACTATTCACTGCTGCCGCTTTGCACTGGAACTGCCTTTCAGTGCGGCACTAGACATGCTACCTTGGCCCACTTACAGCAGTTCCTGAAAATAATGTCAAACACCGAACTTTTTTTTCATTTTCCCGAAAAGGAAATTCAGGCCATCGCGGCTTCGTCTCGCGTCCTCTGCCCTCGTGAGGCTGAGTGCATACACAGGGCGTCATTCTGAAGTATGTATACGAGAAATTCATTGGTTTGGAGCTACAGTAAAACTACGTAGACGTGAAACGCGCCCTGCACAATGGCTGCGCCCGCGACTGCCGGGTCGGCGAGCCCAGGTAAGACGAGGCCGGTACATGGCCGTACTTATGCAGGCGCACGACTGGGAAGATCAAACCGCCGTCTGCTGCGCACAAGAAGAGGACGGGATGGCACGGAGGACGCTGCATCAGTGCTTCCGCTCGTGGGTCGTACCGTCGTAGTTATGCACCATGGCTGTCAGAAGACAACGAAGGATGTTGTATACGCAAGTGGCCTGAGCGTCCTGAGCGGCTTGTGGGGCGGGCGGATGGGCGAAACGGCACAGGTGGATGTGGGCGACTGGGTCTGGGTTGACGGATGTGGGTGACGTGTCGGTGGATGTCTGCGCGATATGATGCAAAGAGAGCGGGAGGTCCAGCATCGCCAAACAAGACAGCATGGAAAGGCTCATAAGCTTCTGGCGTCGAGACAGTAGGTCGGACTACGCACCTGGGCAAGATGGATGCCGCGACACTCCATCTTGCAATCATCTCCGCATCGTGTCCAGCCACCGTCGCCCCCAACCGGCCCTACGAGCTTTCCGGGCTGCCCGCTAGTTGTTTCGGATGCCGATGGGTGCAGATCCACCCGCGCAAACGCAGTAGACATTGTCGACCGACGGTGATGACTGGGCTTGGCCACGGGGAAGAACAGCTCAGTATGTGTTACTGCGAAGCTTGAGGGCCTTGGGGAGAGTGTTCTGTAACAAGTCAATGGGCGGCGGGTGGAGAAGGGTGGAGAAGACTCGAGACAAAGGCGAGAAAGCCAGAATTTCCTTTTTGGGATGACACGGGAAAAAAAACTCATGATTGACATTATTTACGGGAACTGCTGTAAGCCTCAGGCCTAAAGAAAAAGAAAAAAAAGAAGAAAAAAAAAACTCAACCAAACTTCCCTGGCCCGGCTGGTCAGACCAATGCGAAAAAAAAAAAACTGCTGTCTGTATTGCTGCTCACAGGGTTGGATTTTCAAGCTTGACCATATTTATTGTCCCTGATGGCATGGAATTTCTTGGGGTGTGCTTGAGATATCCGGAATGGAAAACTCGGAATGAGAAGGGAAACTTGTTTCAAATTTCTCATTCCCGATTTTTTTATCTGGTCCAGAAAACTCGGAAGGACAGATCAAAGACCTGTTCGAAACTCGGTACGGAATCCATTCCGGATTTTGCCCCAAGTTTCTTCCCAGTTACGCGAGTCAGACCGGATGACCGGATATTTGAACACAGCTATTATTTCTCCCTAATCCCCCTATGCGCAAGCTTCATCTGTTGCTCTGCGTAGCACACAGACCATTTAATTATCTGACTCATAGTGTTACCGATTTCCGATTCCTTACCTCCAGTATGTACTTGTAGAACTCTAACGCTGTACATACAGCATGTAGGTTCATAGTTATGCGCAATCTTCTTTTTTACTGTCAGATCCAGAACAACTGATCGGAACAGCCCTCCTCGCTCGACGATCTTGTCTCTGTTTCTTCGTATAGATAGATGATCAAAGTACTCGAGTCCATAACACGGGAGCTATGCACACTCCTTGGTCTGCGGTGCGGCGGACTGCATTCGTGTCTGTATATGATAGCACTGCGTCAAGTATAGGAGACAGCATGAATGCATCTGGCTTACGTCATGGCTGAAGTGGGCTGTACGGAATCTCCGGGTTCTCGCCGGATCTATCTATTCTCAGGCGCTTCCAACGGGCTGCAATGTCCCTACACGACAAAGATAAGTCATTCGAAACTGCAGCTCCGGGCATAACTCACCAGCCTACGACTACCTTATCCAACTCCTCCACCGAAGGCAACAGCCGCAGCCCCAGAAGACTATGCCGAAACCTCGACGTAGACTTATCATCCCAATCCCTGTCCGACTGCGTCAGCCCTACAGCCCCGATATCCCCGCCCCGCAAGCGCTCAACAACTTGGATGGCAGTCCGCCGGCGATCGGATTCGCCGTCCCAACAATCTCAAAGCCCGTCAAGCGCTCGGGTTCCCGAGCATGCGGGAGGAGAGATGGCCGACGGCCGTCCAGCACGGCGAAGATTACGGCAGTGTCGAGGAACAGCTCAGAGAACGGGGCGGTACCCGTAAACAGCTGCTCGGGGGATACATGTAAGCGCTCGACCCACATATGGAAGGAAGAAGCGCCTACCTCGTACACGCAAAGCTGTAGACATCCGTACGATGGGTGAGCTATTGAAGAAGTCGAGGTGGTGGTATGGGCTAGGCCAAAATCCGTGATGCAAGCTCCGAAAGACGGAGTGATCAAAATATTGTCCTATCTGACAATCAGAGAATGGGGGGAAGACAACAGCAACGGACTCACGCCCTTCAAGTCGCCGTGGACGACGCCGTTGACATGAAGGCGCTCAAAGCAGCCACGTCAAGGATCTATCGGGCTCAGTTAGATGCAGAGTCCACAGCATCGAAAGGGACTTACAAGCGCCAGAAGCCGGTCTGTATCATACGCTTCCTGCTTCACGAAGCGGCGGATACGTCCATTCTCCATCCACGCCAATACTAGGCAAGGGAAGCAAGATGAGACCTTCGGGTCTATATCCGACTCATCGAATACTCGCACCTTCTTCACGACGACGCGTTGCCCGAGCAGACGCCCTTGGTATACATCGCTCAAGGAGCCGCCAGCCACGAGTTTCTCGTGCTCCAGATCTGCGAGGGCGAAAGACCCGGGCAAGAGCTTGAATTGGCCGCAGAGCTGTATCAGAGCTTTGAATAGTCGGCGCCGTTCCATTGGTGCGAGGTGGACGCCGTGGTCTAAGAACTAGTCACTGGTATGTCAGTAAGCTCCCCACGAAAACGCGACCAGAACGACCCACGTCTTGGAAGAGATTTAGAAGCCCTTGCGCAGCGCTCGCCGACAGGCTGGTATACCACATTCCGTCATGGAAGAGCTGGTCCAGTCGGTTTGTGGGCATCTGGGGCGGGAAGTCAATGCGCTGCACAAAATGTCCATCCGGGACTGCGCACCTTGTGCCCTATCTACGGATGGCTTTGGAGGACCTTCCGCGATTGTCGATGACAGAGAGGCCGATACCCGAGATGCCAATGTGGTCATGCTCATCGGAGACGACTCTGTCGACGGGAAAGGGACGAGGAATAGTCGTCCCAACTGCCAGTGCGGCCATTAAAGCTGGTGCCTGGATGAGATGAGACGTGGTCGACGACGAGTGGCTCGGCCGCACTGAGGGCAGAGAGCCAATGATGACGTCGGGAATCTTCACAGCGACGGGTCCGCCGGGGCGGTGGCTGCATTCCCCGCGCTAGCCGCCAGACTGAAATACTCTCGCCATCTTGACTCTAGTGGGTGGGGAGTGCTCCAAGATGGTCTCGTCCACGTCGTGGTGCCGGCATTGTGCTCGACGTAGAAGTGTTTTCCCGAAGAAGGCACCGTCCGATACTCCCAACCACGGGGAAGTGGACGGTTGCCACTAAACAAAACCCACGAGTACGCGGTACGAGAGACGGGAGTAAGTGAGGTCAGGGTGGGATGGCCGTCCAGCCCCAAAGCAGCCAGAGCTGCGTCAAAGCCAGACACCTGGGAAGGGCCCGGTACGAATGGAAACCCGCGAGGTGGACCCGATACATAAATGCTGAGCCATGCATTGGGGCCCTAGTCGAATTGTAGTATCATAAATTCTGGCAAGAAGCTGAATGCACGGGCGGGGAGTTGAGAGCGAATCACACACCCTCGAAATCGACGCTGAGATCCAAAACCTCCCCAATCTTGACATAGACCGCACCGAAAAGCCCTGCTTCCTCGTCTTCAGCTTCCCCTTGTCAAAGATCTGTACGACGAGCACCGAGGATTCCTTGACAGAGATGTGGGTATGATGCCATGCTCGAGGAGATTGGAGATCGACAAGTCAAAGATCTGGTTCCAGAGAGGATGTAAGGATTCCTCGTCGACGCTGGTGACATGTTTCTGCTCCGAGTCGACGGTGACGAAGGCGAACGGGCTCGGAAGACGGAACAGGTCTCGCTTGGGCAGACTTTCGGCGCCAATTACTACGAATTGTGAGACGGACGACTCCGGCGGAGTAAAGGATGCAGTCAGACCTGTGAGAATCCTTTTGCTGGACAAATGAATGAGGGAGAGGCAAGAAGATTGAAGTTGGATGCCTACAGACATCGGGTGCCATGGACATGGATAGTACGACCACTGGCAGTGACGCGTCCGTTCACACCGAGCCGCAATGCACGGTGGAAGGGCCAATTTGACACCCTTGGCGTAAGTTGAGTGGAAGAATCGTCAAGTATGTAGGAGAGAGGAGGAAGATATCCATCTTGTGCGTTGCTGATCGCGCCCGCGAGTAAGATAAGTATGTACCGAGTAAGCAGTACGTCTGGTGCAGCACAAAGACGGTTTGCACCATTATGCGGTGAGTTCCAGTGGATTGTACACGACCAGCTTCAAGTAAATATTGAAAAGTACACATGGACAGTCATACTCCTCCTCCGCAGCCCGTGCTACACGGGGACGCTCAGCGCCAAAGAACGCCAGGCCCATTGTGTTGTTGAGGCCAAGACCGTGTTCCGGAATGCACCGGAAACAGCGGGGGTAAAGCTCGTTCCTTACATCCATTGAGCCCGATGCGACTGACTGACGAAAAGGAAAGCATACCTTGAATCCCGTCCAATCATATATCCACTGGCCCGGGGGAGTAAGGACGCCTACGGTCTGCCCCATCTCCATAACCGTTTGAGCCAGTAGGCGAGTTCTGACATGGAGCGGTCCAACAGACACTCCGGTATTCGTCGCAAGCTGCGTGCGGGCGGTAACCACTGCACTCAGGTTCTCCTCCACACGCTCACAGAGTGCTGTTAACGCATCCAACTTCGCGTGGCGTAGTGAACGCGCCGAAAACGCCCGCACGTCGTCAAGGATGGAGGACACTGCGTTAACGATCGCTGTCAGCGACGTAAACAGATCCGGCGGCGTCCTAGAGCGCGTAGCGGCGACGAAGTCGTCAATGCCCTGCAAAAACGCGGTGATGTGGGCTTCGGGGATACCACCTAATCAGGGTGAGACGGGCGTCAACTAATCAGTGAAACCGGCACACCTTGCAGCATCTTGACGGGCATGTCCTCGTGGTTAAACTCGTTGACCACGGTGTTGCCCTCGCGGCGAATGGCGAGGTTTGTGCCAGGGAAAGTCTCCAGTTCGCCGCCACTTTCCGCACCGGGAGTCAGTCGAGCCTCTACTTGTCGCGTCATTTGCTGATGAGCAAAGTCGGTGAAATGGACGAACCGGCGCCAAACAACATCCTCTGGAACTGCATGACAGAAGGCAGGGGCTGCTGCTCCAAAAGCTGACGACGGAATTTAGACGTGAACGAATCATCCCAGTCTTTCCCGATTCCTGTCTCAGTGGCTCCGATCTCGTCACCGATGAGCCTTTGGACGACCTGGGCAGCCGTCGGGCGATGCTCAGGCGTCCCGTGCCAGCAATCTTGAAGCAACGCCCACAGGCCATCCAACGATGGCGATCCTGAACAGGAAGGCGGGCGTGACGGTCGACGGCCTTTCATGACTGCCAAGATGACTGCACCATCAGACGACATCTCTGGAAACGGAGCGTTCCCCGTCAAGAGCTAACGGGTGGTGTAAGTGAGAAGGTGCATCACACAGGGAGAATGCACCTCGTAGACAACGCATGCAAAGCCATAGATATCCGAGCGGAGGTCATTATGCCCTCCGTCATGCAGCTCCGGGGCCTGATAGCGTACTGTCCCTCCCCTCGTGGCTTTGGATGAGAGGGTAAACCGGAAGGATGACATGGAGGTGATGATGGATGACAGGCCGAAGTCTGCGATACATGCCCTCAGCGAAGGAGTCACGAATATGTTATCCTATCTACGGGTCAGAGAAGAGAGGCACCAGAAGTAAACGACTCACGCCTTTCAAATCCCCATGAGCAATACCCTTGGCATGGAGGTGCAACAGGCCGCGAGCCACGTCGAGGATCTGAAAAGTATTGACTGAGTCGATTAGTCGAGCAGGAGGGCCCAAAGACTCACCAAGGAGAGGTAACGGTCAGTATCACATGATTGATTCTTAAGGAATCCCTGAATGTGTCCGTTTTCCATCCACGGCGATACTAGGCAAAGGCGCTGACGGAATTTGTAAAGCCCGTAGAATGGGAGAAGATTGGGATGCGACAGCTGGCGCCATATGATCGCTTCTCGACCAAAGCTCTGTTCGGCGGGTCAGATAAATAGCCGAGGTGGGGGAAAGAGCTCAAACCTTGAGTACTGTCTCGATATCCGACTGATCGAAAACCCTCATCATCTTCACTGCAACGCATTGGCCGCGGAGGTACCCTTGGTAGACGTCGCTGAAGGATCCGCCGTCCACAAGCCTTTCTTGCTCGAGATCTGTGAGGGTGAAGCATCTGGGATAAAGCTTCGAGTAGTCGGAAAGCCGGATCAGGGCCTTGAAGATTCTACGTCGGTCGGCGGGTGGAATATCTGCGTCGTAGTCGAGCAACTACACATATTAGCAACTTGCGTTATGATTCTGGCAGTGACCCACGTCTTGCAGGAGATCCAGCAGCCACTGGGCAGAAGCATCCCGGCTATCCAGAAACCTCGTGTACCACTTTTCATCGTCGTGAAAGAGCCTATCCAGCTGCCTCACAAGCTCGCGGATAGCGGCATCTAGCGGATCGAGTCAAGGGTCGGCAAAGAGTAGCGCAGACCGCCCACCTCTGTCCGCATTATGCGCCTCTGCTACTATGAGAATGCTCAGTGGATGCTCAAGAACCACTCGCTTCCGTACTTACAGTGTGTTGGCCCCAAGGCCTGGACAGTATCCACCCCGTTTGTCCGAGCCTCGGAAAGATACTGCGAGAATGGGAGCGTAGAGCCAGCATTTGACGCTGAATGGACGCCATCCTGTTGTCCTTCGCCCAGCCCGTGAGCGCCATCTAGTCCGACCGGAAGCTGAGCAGAGTCGGGAAGGGTGCTTGTGTCGTCAGGCACGGCGCTTGTGGGGATATCGTCGATGGAAAGTGCTTTGCTGAACCAAGTATCCAGCTCAAAGTTGCCGTCTTCGCGAGGTGTCGCTTCGACCTTTGCCACCGGTTTGGGATCAAGCGAAACGCGGCGAGCGCGACCTGGGGCGAGTGTCAGCGGTGGTGGAGTGGAATGGAATGACCTGTGGTACCCGAGGTGTCACAATCATCGGAAGCGGTCATCGCACAGAACGAATCTGGACGGTGATGAAGCACGGCAGATTTCTCCATATCCTCGGCCGTGAGTTGGGGGCGATTGCTGTAGAGATCTGTCTCGAGGTCGAAAGGTAAATGACCCAAGTTGTGTTGCTCGTTGTCCATGGATGGAAATCGGCTTTCGTCAGCGTCGTATCCACTATCCACCGTCCCAGCGTCAAACGCCAGAATGCGCCCGTTCGGGCCGGGAGAAAAGTCGCGATCGGACTCGTCGCTCGAGGCCTGGCGGGAGAATATACACATTAGGTCCGTTCCAATGCAGAGAGAGGCAACGCACGTCGTCCTGGAACTTCGGGTAGCGGCGAACTAACTCATGGTGAACATCGCTGCAGAGATCTTGAAAGCGGGACTTCGAGAAAGTCGCAAGCTTCTGTCGCGCTTGGTTCCGCTTTGGATGAAAGTCCGCACGGATTAAGAGATGAGGCACTGGAGGCCGATGAGAAAGAATGGAGTGGAACACAGTCCGACACACGCACATTCTCTGTCATGCTCCCTGCGACGCAGTTCATCATAGACGTCGGTGGAAAGCTCGTGACACTGCTGGATAGTAAGCCGAGTGAGTTTCTGGCGACTTTCTGGACGAGGGTTTCGAGAGGCTGGAGTGAGGGTCAGCGCCGGACAAGAAAGGGACTGCCTTCAAATACCGTTGGCGAGATAGTCAACGAGGTATCGGTCCAACTCATTGAAGTGTAACTTGGAATCCGTGCGAATATTTGAAGAGCCGGACCTTGGATGGGCGAAGCTCATCCGAGGTCACTGAAAACACGGTGGACGATGAGCAAGACCCCGTTGTCGGCGCTTCTTGTCAACGCACAGCTTCCAAAGTAGACGCCGAGTGACATCCGAGTCCGACGTGGGAAGTTGTAGGCAAATGAGGAACGACGGCGAGAACGACGGCGAGAAGGGGAATGGAGTCGTGTGCCGGGTTGGGTGACCCTGGGTCATGGTGGGCAGAAAGCGGTCCCTCATCCAGGTGATCGGCCATCAACTCACCCTTCTTTCAAACCACACTGTTCGCGACTCTCTGGAAGGACTTCACGGGCCAATAAATCCTGGATGAACATAACCGACTGGCTTCCCAACAAGATTCTCCCCGAAATCACGACTTGGAAAGACAAGGCACTTTTGTCTGGTCTCGAAGTTTTCCACAAGCTTACCCTTCCTATCATCCACCGAGATATTGTCCTTTTTCGAGCTGCACACCGCCGAAGCTTTCTATTAAAGCCCCGAACTAGCCGTTACGAGCGCAACCACTCAATCGGTGTACACCGTAGGGAAGTGCAATGCCCGTTCTTCGCTTTGGATTCGACCCCCACCATCCAAAATTGCTGGTTGCATGTGCGAATGAGATGAAGAAGTTCAAACACCTATCTGTGCGGGACCCAAGCCTGGCTGAATCGCGTCCTTGGTTGCCTTTCCTCCTTCACATTCCCTCACCGTGTTATCTTCGGCAATCTGACGCATTTCCCTCGAGCACCTTGCATCATCGTGTAGCAACATGTTATTGGTTTATTGAAAGAAATCATCTATATATATGTGTGTGCCTACAATTCGGTAACAACTCAAATCCAACAGCATCCACCCAGAAACGTGTCCCTATCCTTCCGAGATAGAATTGCAGCATTCAACTCTGGGTATGCATCCGCCAACATCCGTTGCTGCAAATCACGGCTGGGATAATGAAGCATCGACAGAAGGCGCAGAGTGAGGAGCCTCTGCTGCTGAGACTTTGCTGGCAAGTGTCGAGATCCTATCATAGCTAAAATGGACGGAAAGGATTCGCTGTCATGCGAATCGTCCCATGAGCAGGCGAAGTGCTTGAGATTGGGGCAGAGATCTGGCGAGTCGGAGCAAAGCATGCGGATGAACTTTGCCCCAGTCCTGTATGTGTCGATGATAAGTATTTCGAGATTCGGTAGAGCTCGGAGGAGCTCAGCGAGTGAGCTCTGGGAGGACGCCTCATTGTACTTTGAGAGCACGAGGCTTCGCAGTCGGCACGATGAGCGCTGTACAAAAGGGAGGGCTGGATCCATAATTCCCTCGAGGACCAGACCCTGAAGCGTCGGAGCAGTGACGTGGTCCAACAAGAAGCTGGCTCCAACACAGAGCCAGCGTAGATGAGGATGTACGACAACCCGTCCGTGAAGGGAGGGGCGCGACTCGGATTCTGGGGAGTCGAGCCCACAGCCAAGAAGGTTGGGAGCAGCGGTCAGGATGTCAAGTTGAGCATGCCCGGAGCATCTACCCCGGTAACGCGTTATTTGAGCCCACGGAATGCGTAGACGTGGTGATACGCTGTAAGAGCCGGGATCCGTAAGAATAACTTCCCGGAGGCGAGAAAATGTCGCGTCCGTTCAGTGAGCCCTGTCTCGCGGCGGCAAGAAAGGAATTCAAATTTTTTGAGGTGAGGAATTCGACCAGTGATGTCTTCCAAACGCCCGAGTATAGTGGAAGATAATCCCCGTATGCGCACGGAGAAGGTCCTCCACCGTTCGCAGTGAGAGAGCAGCATGCCCAGCGCATCCATCTCGTTCGCCTCCGCATCCCACCACTCAAGAAATATGTCGAGTGGAAAGTTGGCCGAACGAGTGAGTTGGGTTTCGATCATGTCCCGGGGTGGATGTGAAAAAGAGGACGACCCGACATCGGCTGAGGAAGATCGATGGAGGACCAGAAAGATGGGGTAGAGAGGACTGCATCTCTCCACGATCTGCAAATGAAACCCAAGCTCCAAGGCGGGCAGATCCTCGTTTCGCCCTGGATTCGACGAGTGCCCTTTATGGACGCAAAGATCTCGAGCCACAGCTCGACTGGAACGCGGCGTACGGGCGATAGAACTCTGGTATGGGTCCGAACGGATTCCGCGATTGCGTCGTACTCGGACTGCATTTGCTCCCTCTCCACGGGCAGCTCGTTGATTTGGGCCTTTAATTGAGCCATGCGCGACTGGCTTTCGGAGATGTAGCGGCGAATGATCGCAATTTCTGCGTCCAGAGGCGCATCGTTGCTTTCCAAGAGATCAGGGCAGGACGGAAAGCAATTCATTTTCGAGCAAATGAAAGGAGAGATCAAGCGGCGCCGGGCCTAACAATTGTCAACAACTGAACGCTTTGGTACAAATTAGGCAACTTGATGATTGCACGGTAAATTAGAACTTTGGTAAAAGAAAAGTAGGGAACGGTACAGGCTATTACATACTTCAAATTTCTGCAAGCGGGTACATATTTTTCAGCAACCTCCTAAACTTCTCCGCCCGATTCTTCTTCTTCCCCAACTCGAGAAACAATCCCACAACGAACGCGTACAGCTTTCCCAAGACATAAGCTTCGTGAAGCTTGAGCGGACTAACATCCCGGCGCTCAAGAACGCTTTTGTACAGCTGGAAGCACGTTGAAACTCGTAAACCCCTTTGGCTGGGCGTGCAGCACATGCCGCTTCAAGCGCCAGACTGACCTGTATCCGGTGGGCGACCCGGACAAGACGTCCTCAAGATACGGATGAATAAGACGCCTGCCGCGCAGCCCGTGTGAGTCGAAAAGATCTGCCAACTTGGAGGTCCGGTACGCAGTAAAAAAGGCGTCAAAGGAAAGCCTGGTCCAAAGGATGTGGTATGAAGCGGATAGGAATTGCTCCTCGGATTCGTCGTAGCATGCGCAGAATCCGAAAGGAATCCAGTCCTCTTGGTCGGGCCCCGGGTAGGCGATGGGGAGAGCAGAGAGAAAGCGGAATACCGTTGCTTTCTCTTCTGGCCATTGCCCCATAGCTATAGGCCAGATTTCGTCAAAGTCCTGCGACGGAAAGTCACCGACTTGTCCCCACAGCTTGACAGCCGACGCCTTGAACTTGTCGACATCCTGGAATCGCACACTATAGTCTGGAGCGGGAAGATTGGGATCAAATGCGTAGCGGTGTGCCTGGAACCAAGCCATGATTTTGTTGGTCTTCGAGCTCTCGAGGCGGTTGAGAAGTGCGTCCACTTCTTTGAAAAGATTGCCTGCACGCTGCCAACGGAAAAGCTCGCGCGGGCGGATTCCTTCGTCAAATAGAACCCGATAGACCTCCTGCAACTGTGCTCTACCCTCCTCGTTTTCAATACGAGTGAACCCGTACTCTGATAAAATCTCCATATCGCCGGGCAGCTTTCGGCGATAAATTGCTGCTCGCAGATGATCTGCTGAGGTTACGGGGAGCCCTACGTCCCGATGGCAGTCTACAAGGTGGCCGCTCCAGTCGTCCTTCTGGCATTTCTTGGAACAATACCAGACCTTCTTGCAGGCGGAGCATCGAACGGCGGCGGAAACACCGCAGCATTCACAAGAATGATGGATCTGGGTCGACGAAGGAACCGAAGCCGTGGTGCGCGGCTCAAATGCATCGAGATGCTTGAGGAACCAATCGTTATATCCTGTGAGTGTGAGGCTGCGATGATGGTAAGCATACGCATTCGCAGAGTAGGAAGCAGCCTCGCCTCGTACAGAGCCTTGATTTCCTTCACCATCGTTCCAGAGACCCTCCATTCGTTTAGCTTCCTGGGATCGACGTCCAGATAATGCAGGATGCCGATATAAAGACCGAGGAGCATCGTCTTCCCCGGGATCGGAAAAGCGGGTGAAGAAGTAATCCTCATTCGTTTGAGGATCTTCAGGGAACATGTCATCGCCGACCACATTGGCGAGCTTGTCCGCGGTCGTGAGTGGCCTGTACGGATTGGCACAACGACGAGCATGATCGTAAGCTGACTGGTTCAGGCAACGTTGACTGCAATACGTCTGTGTGCATCCGGGGCACTTGGAGGCCACGGCCGACGAGAACGTCTCCTCACAGCAGTGGCATTGCTGCTGGCACTCCTGCACTGCGTCTGGAGCTCCAGAATCTGCATATGTCTATGAGTTCCAAGTCGCGAACCGCTCGTTGAAGTATACGACTTGCCATCTGCGAGTGAATCGACAGCTTTGAGGCCACCGAGAGTGGGGTTCGTCTTCGAGTGGGGCTTTGGGGATGAGGGTGTCTGCAAAGTGCGCGGTGGAAACGTGGGCTCACAGGGACGAAGATAGCCCAAACTCAAGCGCTGGATGGTGGGCGCCTATAAACAAGCCCTGGAACATTTGACTGCCAGGTTTCGATGAGTTTGATTTGATCCACGGCGCGGCGCGAATAGAAGGAG
Organism: Roridomyces roridus; assembly: GCA_029378245.1. Lineage (NCBI taxonomy): Eukaryota > Fungi > Basidiomycota > Agaricomycetes > Agaricales > Mycenaceae > Roridomyces > Roridomyces roridus. The sequence goes on along the minus strand of JARKIF010000001.1, from coordinate 4,016,012 downwards.
TATTCGAGTCGAATCTCAGTGCCCGCAGTCACAGAGCGGAGAACAAGGGACCAGAAAAGACCTGAGTACGATGACTCGAAAGCGAAAAATCTCGGAGGAAACCGCTGCACAGTGTAGGTCAAAAAAGTCGAGGCTCCCGAGTTGATTTCCAGTCGAGGACCGAGTCGTAAAAATGACCACAACTTGTAGCCTGAGCCTGCCAGTTATCGAGAATGTTGATTTTTCCCGAGAATGCTATACCAGAATGAACCATACACAGCGATGAAGCACGAGAGCCCGGATGAAGATGGTCGTTGAAAGCAAGAGAGGAACAAACACAAGATAAACAACGGTCAAGTTCAAATCACTAAACAACAAATCGGCCGAAAGCAGCCCCCCTTCCTTCTACTTATCCTACAATAATACCAGAAATTTCCTGAGGCTCCGTAAGCTGGTACACATTTCGCAACAACCTCTGGAATTTCTTGGCCCGATTCTTCTTCTTCGCCAACTCCGGAAACAATTCCAAGACAAACTCGTACAGCTTCCTCGCGATGCAGGCTTCGTGCAGCATGAGCGGATTGGCACCCCGGCGTTGGAAGATATTCCTATACAGATCTCGCAGGTCGTGGTACTCGCTCTCCGATGCGCAGTGAATAAACCCATAGTCGACTAGCACCGATGGGTTCAAGTCAGCACGGGTGGCATCCACGTCCAGCACATGGCGCTTCAATTCCCGGACCGATTTTAAAGCACTAGGAGATCCGGACAAGACGTCCTCAAGATATGGATGGACGATTCGCCGCCCATGAAGTTCACAGGTGTCAAAGAGTTCCGCTAGCTTTGAAGTTCCATATGCGGTGACAAAATCGTCGAACGAGCATCGTTGGGATAGCATGCGGTATGTCTGGGCAAGGAACATTTCCTCGTATTGGTCGTGGCACGCACAGAATCCAAAGTGAACCCAGTCTGTGATCCCTGGTCGCAGTGGGTAGCACATCTCAACAGAGAGGAAGCGAAAAACGGCTGCCTTTTCCTCCGGCCATTGATCCGCAATGTAGCCAAAAATCTCATCAAGATCTTGGGATGGGAAGTCGCCCACACGTTTCCACAACGCGATGGCTGCCTGCGTGACCTCTGCAAGACCCGAAGTGGCGTGTTCGGGAACCGGCATGGTGAGATCGAACGCATAGCGGTTGGCCCGAAACCAAGTTATGATCGGGTACGTCTCCCAATTTTCAAGGCGATTGAAGAATGTTTCCAATTCTTCATAGAGGTTGCCCGTGCGTTGCCACCGGAGAAGCTCGCGTGGGCGGACTCCTTCGTCAAAAACGATGTAATAGATCCCCTGCAACTGCACTTGGCCCTCCTCATTAACACGGGTGAACCCGTAGTCAGATAAAATCTCCAGATCATCGGGAAGCCTTCGACGATGAATGGCTGCTCGTAGGTGATCTGCAGAGGTGACTGGGCGCCCAACAGCTTGATAGCAGTTGACCAAATGGCTGCTCCAGTCATCCTTCTGACACATGCGGTCGCAGTACCAAACTTTCTTGCATCCCGAGCATCGTACACCGGCAGAGACACCGCAGAAGGCGCACAGATGACGGGCCTGCACCGACAAGGGAACAAGCGACTTGGTTCGTGGCTCGAATATATCAAGATGTTTGAGGAACCACGAGTAATATCCGCCCCTGCCTTGGGCCGGCAAACGCTGTGATACCGCAAGTTAAGCGCTCAGTTTCACTGTTGACTATCGCTCTCACCTCGTATAAGGCTTTAATATTTTCCACCATTGTTCCAGCGATCCTCCAGTCGTGAAGATTTCCCGCGCTGACTCCATGGTACTGCACAATCCCGATATAAAGACCGAGGAGCATTGTTTTGTCTTGAGGATGGTCGAGGCGCGTAAAGAAATAATCCTCGTTCGTCTGCTCGTCGTCCGGGAACGAATCATTGAATACCGCAAGCAGCAGCTTATCGGCAGTTGTAGGTGGGCGCGGTGTAGGTTTGGCGCAATATCCGGCATGGTCCTCAGCTGATTGCTGTAGACAAGATTGGCTGCAATACTTTGCTGTACAGCCGGAACAGCGGTAGGTGAGAGCGTCGGAGAGCTGCGTCTCGCACCAATCACAAGTGGATTGCAAGTCGCGGAGAGGGTCTTGGCCCAGCAGGGAAGCATCCCGTGAGATGTTCTGCTCCCATCCACCACGCTTCTCGAGCTTTTCCGAAGGAGGAACCTCCGGAGGTTCGCTGCCCGTTGGAACAGAGTGCGGCCAAGTTTTCGCATCACAAAGGTCGTAAATATTGACGGACTTGTGGTGGCAGATTGGAGTACAATAGATTCCGGCGCATCGAGAGCATTCGCAGGCGAGAAGATCGGGAATATCCCGCCCGCAGCCATCGCAGACGAGTGTTCTCGAATGCCCTATGCGGCTCGGACGAACCCATTGTGCGGGTTCAGTCTCCACAGTCTCCGTGGTGGGCGACTCGGTGCGCATCCGTTCTAGAGGTCTCATGAATATGCTGAAGCCCCGAGCTGTCCAAAGAACTCACCGATTGGAGGTGCTGTTTCGAGTACCGGAGAAGGGTCGTCCAGCGCCAAGTAGAGAGCGACGGCGGTCGTAATCACAGCTGTAACGGTGGGGGCGATCGCCCAGAAGTTTCGAGACATAGAGGGCGCGCGATTGGGAGCAGGGCGCTCAGAGTTGTGTGGCAGCGTCTGGGTCAAGACTCAAAAATAGCCTGAGAATCGCTGATAGGGCGGAGCAAGGGCGGCACAGAGGAGGACTTGGAAGCTGCCTTCAAGCGCGTCCTGCAGTGGGAGATGGGAGGATATGTATGAGAACACATGAGAGAACGGATCTTTCATTTGTTGAAAGACTTGGAGAAGACCTTAGAAGAGTGTCGCTACAATTACCTAAGCCTGGAAGAGCTCAAGGGCTTTCTTGGCGAACAACGGTGCTGCAGCGTACCATAACATAGCCTAGTACATACGGTACACGGGCAGGGGATATCTAGCTACCAATCAACCAAGGGCAGGGGCGCGCAGACATCGGTGCGACGCCACAGGTCAAAACATCACTTAACAGTGGAAGATAAGCCGGGCAAGAAAACGCAGCCAGTCTGCTCTATCCGCGGACACGAGCAAAGCATGTGCATGCGGGTGTGGCGTATGCATAGCTCCGAGTCCACGACACCGTCGCGAGTCTCGCAGTCCGCCCATGCCCGAGAAAGGAAGATCGAAGAGATATGACTGGGCTTACATAAGCATCAGCGTCCAGGCCTGACGCTACTCCCGGAAATACTTCGATCTCAGGACAATCCAGGATAGGGAGAGGGAAGAAGAACGCACAGGAATGCCCGTCACACAGCGTCGGGGCCGTTTCGGAAGGCAACGATGCGTCAATCGTATCTGAAAATACGGTCAGCAAAGAGACACCAATACAGATCAAGACGCGGAGGAAGGGAATCAGCTGGGGTGCCCGAAGAAAATGAGCTGGCGGGCATTTTCGGCAGAGAGGTACGAAGACCGTCGTGTAAAGCATCATGCGAGGCGGATATGCACAGAGGGGCGAGGATAGCAGAGCGGACTCACGGCGGAGGAAATGAGCGACCAAGACCTCGGCTTCGGAAGCGGTGGATGATACGACTTGTCGTCAACGGTAGACAGGTACCTAGAAGTAGGCGTCAGAATGGACTCGGAGTGGAGACGCAGAAGGAGGGATCAGATTTTCAATGATCTCGACACGAATGTTAAGACAGGGATAACTGAAAAGGTATAGACTCATCGTCGAAGGCAAAGGGGGCCTACGAGAAGGGAAGGACGGGACACTTACGGAGCTGCGGGAAGTTACGCCGGGGGACGATCAAAGTGCACCTATTGAGGAGCGTCAGAAGAGGAAGAGGAACTGGATGCATACCAGGGTCGACGTGTGACTGCAGACAAGTTTGCAGGGATTCAGAGCGACATCAAGGAGCTGCGGAGAGGGATGTCAGTGAGCCCATGGTAGATGGGGAAGCAGCTGGGATATCCACCCAGCGGGAGCACGTTCGGGCTAGAACGCTCTTGAGACGGTCGTTGCGAGGACGCTCTCCGGAGGACGTCGGCGATGACGACCCGTGATACGAATACACCCCAATAGGCAGCCCATAGGTCGCGGCGAGGGAGAGAGCATTCTACAGAGGTCACGAGTACGTCGGTTAAGGACGGGGACTGCGACTACTCACGACATTCATGGATCCGCCGAGGTACTTGGGGGACATCCGCAGTGGATAAACAGCAAGGTATCTGCGCAAGTGATGTCAGCAAGGTCGCAGAGGCTGAGACGGAGAAAAGAAAGGAAGGATCAGATTTTCAATGTTCTCGACAAAGACATTAAGACAGGGATAACTGAAAAAGATAAAGGCTCATCATAGAGGGCGAGGCCGCTCGAGGACTGGGATGTATCGGATACTCACGGACATGCATCGTATTGGGACGAGGTAGGAGATCCTGACGTGGCAAACAGGACACAATCTGCGCTGGAAGTACCTGTACAATGCGGGTCAGAAAGGCAGGAGGGAGGAAGGAGGGAAGATGGAATGCGGAATCAGAATATTTCGAAAAATACAGCCATGGAATTGTCGTCAGTGCCTTGCGGCTCAGGCGGTAATTCCTATATCTCGTCGTGCGGTGGCACAGGGGATAGAGGTGGAGCAGAGTACTCACTGTGACTCATGTCCTACAGCAGCAAATCCAGCTCGAGTCGACACGTCTCAATCAGCACGCAGTGGCATTCGGGGGTGGCATCGCCTGAATGGCGAGTCAGTAACTGGACCGGTGGACAACGAGAAGATCAGGTCAGGTTAGAGCTCGAGGTAACTATGACATGGGTCATGCTCCCCGGTCTGGTAAAGACGCGGAGACTCGAAAAAAAAAAAGTAGGAAAATTATGCATCACGCAAAGCAGGACGCAGAGGAGAAAGACACGACACATACCATCGACGAAGGTGAGCGCTGGAGGTCATGGCATGGAAGAGCGATGAAGAGCGGAGCCAAGTCAACGGCGTCGTGGTCAAGTCTTGGTGGAAGAAAAAGAAAAGTTGGTCGAAGCACTGCCACTGATCGGAGACATGACCCAAACCTCCTCCTCCTCGCCAGGCTCGCCCTGCACCCATCTCTTGAAGTCCAACAATGCGCCCACCGAGACAGAAATTCCACCCATCCAACTATTCATCTCGGAAAATCAGTCACGTTTGGATGCACTCGACGTGCAGATCGACGACCTCCGTGCCCAGATGCAGCGCCTACAGTCTCAGCGCGATGCGGTAGCGGATTGCGTCCGCAGACACATTGCCGTCGTTTCAGTCTTGCGGCGGGTTCCTCCGGAGCTGATTTCCGAAATATTCGTCTGGACCCTAGCAGGTGGACAGACATGGGATGCTCCTCCGTGGTACCTTGGATTGATCTGCAGGTCTTGGAGAGGAATCGCGCTGTCCACTCCATTCCTCTGGAGCTGCATCGTCGTTGAATCGAGACCCCACACGCACGCTTTCCTGGCTCTCGAAACTTTGCTTCACCGATCCTCCAACGCACCACTCGACGTACAGATCTGTTGGTCATCGGAAACGGATGTTGGCCTGCTTGACATGGTGTTGGCGCACAGCAATCGCTGGCGCACCGTTCTTGTCTGCGCTCTTATACAGTCCCCAGATGTTTTCAGTCAGCTCGCGGGAGTTTACGGTCAGCTCTCGCAGCTCACAACGTTCAAATACATCATTTCTGGACGTGTCGGTGAATTAGCCGATGGGGGACAGAATCTCAGCTTCCTCTCAGTTGCTCCTCGTCTGCACCAATTATTCCTCACTTCGTCATCATCCACTACTCTTTCACCTCGTTTGCTCCTTCCTTCAGCCCAAATAACTCGTTATTTCGCGAGATTCGACGCGGCGGTTCATCGCGACATTCTGTCAGCTACACCGAACCTAGTTGAATGCATTCTCACTTGGGGAAGGACTCACAGAGAGTCGGAGCCCTCTCGAGCTACGAATGGGATTGTATCGCTCCACCGTCTGCGCCGGCTCCGCGTAGAGAACAGCTCCATCTTGGAGCACCTCTCAGCGCCATCGCTCCAACATTTGATCCTGGAGGGCAACTTTGACGCTGCCCCAGCTTTTGTAAAGCGGTCTTCATGCGTCCTACAGCAACTGATGCTCACGGATAAATCAAACTCTGCACCCGAAACCTTTTTGAGCCTGCTCCGAGCTCTCCCGAAGCTTGAGTATCTCGTTTCCGAAACGGGCCAATATTTCGTTGGAGATTCACACTCCATGTCTCAGGTAGTCCTGGGCCGGCGGGGCATGACGATTACGGGCTCTTCAGATGACCTCCTACCCAATCTCAAGCTACTTGCGTGTTTTTGGCGGGACTACACTTTACCTGCTTCCGAGATGGCATCTTTTTGGACGATGATAGAATCTCGTCACGGGCCCAGTTCTGTCCACCCACTTCAAACCTTACGTCTACTCGCCCCCCGCCACTCTCCCAGCTGGGCTGGTGAGGTTCAGAACTTTGCCGAGAAGTTTGCAGGGATGGATATCAAACTTTTGCGTCGCAGAGAGAAGAATGATTTTATGAATGAGCACCATGGTTTTCCGGAGTACGCCTTTCACTGGAATTGAGACTCTTCTTCCCTGTACTGTAATCAAGTACTGTACTTGCCAATTATTTTGTACATAAGGCTCGAGTTTGATCCGAGTCCAGCAACATAAGTATAACTTGTCCCGAACTCTCATGTTGCCCGACGAAATCATCTCAGAGATCCTGTCTCCCGCCCTCAAAGTGCCCGAGGAACTCTTCTCAGATACTTCGGATGTCTCGCCGTTCTCCAACTACGCCCCATCGACCTCGGCATATTTGGTCCGAGTCGTGTGTAAAGATTGGCTTCGAGTCGCCACTCCTTTACTCTACAATGTCGTCGTTCTCCGCTCCACTGCGCAGGCGAATGCTCTCGCTATCGTTCTCAAACAGAATCCAGAGTTTGGTCGATTCGTCAAGAAGCTGCGGGTTGAGGGTGGTTACGGGTCGGCCATGCATACTGTACCATTTCAATCAGTTCTCCTTGGCTGTGACCTGTGACACGGGTTTTCGAAGTTCGAACTTCGAAAATGGGTCGGTCCCAGCGTGACACCCGAAAATGTTCGAAAATTGGTTGATATCAGTTGCCCATTGGCAACAGCGGAACAGCTTTCGGCATGTTCGGCATCTTATCACTGGCAGCCGAAGCCGTGCCGGCATGACATTTCGCTCTGATTTGGGTGATGCCGAGGTCAATTTCAAGGAAATCTGCAGTGTTTCAATCAGGTTCAACCTCCGGCTTGCATTTGGGACCTGCAGACGCGCATGAGGCCCGCCTGCAAAAAATGGGTTTTTTGAGCGCCTTTCGAGCAGTTTTGTGACTACTTTTGCAACTTCGAAAATCTCCCGGGTGACCGTGACACTTTCGAAAATTTTCGAAAATTTGGGGGCCCGTGACGCGTGACATTCGAGTTGAATGACATGGTACAGTATCATACTCAAGGCCACGCCCGAGATCACGGATCTCTTCCTTTCATTGGCCATCTGGGCATCCGACAACACAAGTGGGCTATGCAAAGGTCTTCCTCTCGTCAATCCACACCGCGTCATTTTGGTGGACCCGTGGGTCGCGCATCCGCTCAAAAATCAGCAGCTGGAAGCTTTGAGGCCCGGGCAAACCGTGATGAGCTGTCTTGGTTCATGGAAGAATATGGTATCCGTTTGCTTCAATCCATTTGAACCTACGTTAAATAGTGTTCAGCGGATCTTCAATCACCCGTACGGGTCTCGTATAGCGATCTCCAACCCCGTCTGGGCGAAGAGAGCCTTGGAGATACAGAAGGCGCTCGTCAAATCCCGTGTGCATACAATCACCCTCAGTTCAACTTTTACGATGATACCGCGGTTCATTTATTCCCTCTGCGATATTCCTTCGCTTCAGGTGCTACAATTCCCCCGGCCACTTGAGGAGCATGCGGGTCGGTTGGTCGGGCAGATCAATGGCAGTTCCCGGCTGAAAAAATTGGCCAAGTACACTCTATAGTAAGTACGTCTTCGCATTTCTGCCGCAGCTGTCGCCGACGTCACTTTCTTAGCCAACCCCTCTCCGAGCACAGCGCCGCCTATGCAGAACCTGATATCACTCCATCGTTAAACCCCAATTTCACCCCCATGCAATCTGCGCCCGAGGAGACTCGGGAGCGCGTGTGGAAGCGTGTTCTCTTCTTTGCCATGTATGTTGAGGAGTTGCGATCACCCTCCTTCTCTCGCTCTCCCACCGAGTCACATCCTTCCCGGCTTCCCATATTGAGCGTATCAACATACTTCCATGTAAGCAAAGACATTTTTCGATTGATTGGTACCTGATTTCTTGTAGAGTCTCGCACTTCCATACCTCTGCGAATGCGTCCTGTTAACGCCGCAAAGTGCTTCGGGAATTCAGAGGAGATTACAGGAGCAGCCGCACCTGGGCTCTTTCATCCGTCGTATTTTCACCACCTCAGAGCAATTTTCATCCAGCATTCGGGACGCGACACGATATTTGTTCCGTCATGCGATCAACTTGGAGGTCTTCATCCCTGCCACCCACGACCGTCGACAGCGTATCTCGACGGAAGCCTTCGATCTCTTAGCCAAGACAGCCGGACATTCTCTCCGAGAACTGTCCGCGACGATGGATAGCGTGTCGGCATCGTCGCTCAAATCCTTCACCGCGCTCCGTGTTCTAGAGATTGGCGGGTTCAAACTCTGTGTATCGCCCACCGGCTTTCCTCCGGACGCACTCAAGACTCTTCATACGCTACACATCCATTGCGCGGTGCTCGGAAGCATCCTCGGTATTTTTGCGAGTGCGAGGTAAGGGATGCAGTCACCTTCTCCAATAGTTATCTCACTGACCAACTATACCGATAGACTGGAATCCCTCCGCACACTCCGATTATCATAATTTCCTACGGATGACACTCCACCCAGCAAACTCGTCCAAGTACACGGACAGAAACTGCAATACCTCACCATTGATTCCCCACGCGAGTTCCCAGTCCTCTATCTCTGCCCGAACCTCCTCGAGCTCGAAATCCTAGCTGTAAACTTATACTTTCCTACGCTGTTAGAACTTTGGGGCTAAATTTCACGCTAGGACTGCGATCTTGTCAAACTCACGCCTCGTGTGCCACACAACTCGTTGTTCAAGATAATCGTACAGTTCGTTCCGACGTGCGTACCTGGTTCCCTCTAAATTATTTGCGTATTAACGACCCCACCAAGGACAATCAAAGAAATGGAATTTGACCCAGCCATGTTCCCAGCCTTGCGGGAAATCCAAATTCGTGATCTCAAGTGGCCAACCAACGAGTACGCATTACATCTGTTTCCTTTCCATTGCAGCTCACTTTCGCAGACGAGATATATCGAAGAGTCGAATAGTACCCCTCGCCGAATCTTTGTTCCAAAGGAACATCAAGTTGACGAATGATGAGGGGAAGCATTGGGTTCCGCGGTTGAAAACTGGGAGAGTGCGGAAAGGGTGAACTACGGAACGGGAGTGAGAGGAAAGAAATATGTATATGTACTACTTGAAAATGGCCCTAGATAGCGAGGAAAAATATCAAAACCATACTCCTCAATCTGTCTCCAGAACCCGGTCTTTTGTTCGCCGCGTCCAGACCCGGAAGCTCCCTGCAATATTTTGTCCCTCTTCGGCGTAGAACAGTCGACTTTCGTGGGCGAGCATCATTACATTACACAATATTCGAACCTTGTTTCAATGTCGACCCGCTGCACCACGGGTCAATGCGTGGTGGGAGGGAGGAAGAGGGTGGGTGTTTTTGTTCGCAGTTGTGACCACCATTCGCCGCCACCGCAGCGTTGACAAGGACTGCGGACTGCGGTACTTGAACGTAAGTAAGTATCAAGACACGGATAACACCGGCGCACTGGCACGAGGCGCAGCTTGTATGGTCCATGGCTGACGATCGAAGCTGAAAAGTGAGCCACAGGTGGAGAACGCGCCAGTGAGCAAATGGTTGTAGCTGAAGGAGGAAACAGCACAACATCTACAAACACTACAACGCTCCCGCCCAAAAAAGGCAATTTTTCACAAGTCCGCACCACTTCTCACAAAGACCCAAGTAAAAATTCATATCATAGTGCATACATTTCGCGTAGTGAGTAGCAGTAGGTAAGTACTAGTACCACAAACGATACAGGTAGGTGTCGCTGGTGTCGCTGGAGCCGCAGAGGACAAAGGACAATCACGCGGTGTACAGGCGCGATCATCACAATGTCAATGAGGCGGAGGCGGAGGGGACGCAGGGGAGGTATCGCAGGCGCCACTGCACAAACCACGCATAGGTAACAGGGAAAGGTATCGCAAAAATGATGTAGGGGCGTCGCGTGTCGGAGCGTGGTCGTGGCGTGGCGTTGGTGAGTAAGTACGTTAGCGTCATGAGCGGATAAGGATACGTATAAGTAGCAAGAGGTAGCGAGTTCGGAGGATATGAAACGGGTGAATGCGAAGGCGAAGGGGGAGGAAGAGGTATCATCAAATGCGTGAGGTATCGTGAGGGGTCCGTCGTATGAGGTACAACAACATTGGCAGGGTCAGTGAGTCTACAGGGGGTGCAGTGAGTCGTCTAGACGCATCTATACAAGGGGTCCGTGGTCGGGTTAAGTTACAGCCGGAGGCAAAGGCTCCGTCTATCAGCGCGTGGAGGCCCAGCACGCAGCGGGCAACAGGCAGAAGAAAGCAGACTAGCTGCTGCCGACCATAATAAACGATCTATGTCGGACGCCACTCGGGAGCAAGCCCACCAACCCACGGTGCCATCAACGGACTCATAGGCGGGCTCAGGGACGAATTTTCTTGTCGCCTCCGCTCCGAATGCCCAGACCCACTCGAGCCAGAATGATCCCCCGCCTCGCGCACCCGATGACCAAACGCGCTGGTGGCAGGACTCATCGGGCCTTCAACAGATGCAGCGTGCAACATCGCACGAGCACGCGCAGACTTGTTGGAGCCGCCGGAATCGGAGGATGGGTACAACGAATGCCCGGCAGGGTATGACGAGTTTCCGGTGGCACCGGACGCCATCTGCGCATGCCCCGAACGCGAGCCAGACGAGAGTGACGCCGAATTGAGCGACGACGATCCAATCCGAGAATGGAACGACCCGTGCTCAGAAGGAGGACCAGAGGCAAAGTGGTATTCGGCCTGAAATCACATCGTTAGCAAGGAGATGGAAGAATAGAATGAAAGCCACTAACAGCACCAGATCCAGCCCCACCAAACGTGCCCCTCCGTCCAGCCCCATGACCACTCCCCAGGGAAGTCTGGCTCCCAAACTGCGAGCCACCAATCAACCGCCAGCCACCCTCGGCACCAGGCGGCGCATCGTCCAAATCAAGACTCAAATGCGGAGCAACAGCGCCACCCTGACCATCTGCTGCGGGGCCTGCAGACGCAATCGTCGTCGGGGCACCAACAATGCGAATCCCAGGCGCCCCACCAAACGAACTCGTCGTCGGTCCCGGCCCAGGGATAACATTCCCGCTCCCAAACGTCCCGAGCTTATCATGCGACGCAGGCCGACTGAATCCAAGCTCGAGCGCAGCGGGGTCCCATCCTCCCGTGCCCTTGCTACTCGCACTCGCACTGTACGACGCAAACGAGCCGAGCCCAGGAGGCGGATGCGAGTAAGCGTACGCCCGCTCAGGCTGGAGCAAAGAATTCCCAGTAGCAGGTGTCGTAGCCAAAGTCGTATTGGACGCGCTCCCCGCAAGAGTAGCAGTCTGCCTCTCAGTCCCGTTGGAGCTGTCCTGCACCGAGGTAGAGGAAGGTACATGATGCAGCGAATGCTGCGAGGAAGACGCGAAAGCAGCGAGGGGAGCAGGCGCGGGGAGGTCGAGCGGATCAGGCACATTCGACTGGCTAGTGTTGGCCCGATTCCCAAGTCTTGCACTTGACCGCGAAGCCTGCGAGCTCAAGGTCTCTTTGGCATCCGTATACACCGTGCCGCCACTCTTCGCGCTGCCAGTCGTCCCGTCAGAGCTCACGCCACTGATCGGACGAGAGTCAGGGTGGGCGCTGCTCGGAGGACGGGCCAGGAACGGCAACAAGGGACGAGCGCCAAATTCGCGCATCTCGCCGGTGACCGGAGCGGGAGACGTAGGAGGCGGGCTGTCAGGCGGCGACGTCAACCGAGGGGCATCAAGAAGCGCAGGTGACGGCGAAGAGATGGAGTTTGACGGCGAGTGACCACGACCGGAATCGAAGAGGAGGAGACCGCCTTCCTCTTCAATATCCATCTCCCTTGAATTGCGCGAGTCACGAAGCCACGAGAAGCGAGGAATCCACGAACGACGCGTTTCCCGAGACGAGCTGGGTGTAGGGACCGAAAGAGAACCTGACAGGCAGCATTGAATGACACGTCAAAGGAAGACAAGGAAAGGAACATACCCAAGCTGCTGACAGGAACCCGGCTGGCGACGAGGACCTCTCCCTCCGAGCCTTCGCTGATATGCGACAAACCGCCGTCCACTGACGGCCGGGGCAGCACCATATTGGTATCGTCCTCCTCCACCAGCGTCGCCATTTGAGCGGGCGAAAGTATCCGTCTTCCTGACAATGCCAAGTTCGCGTTATCGGCCGGGGTTTGAGGCTGCGCAGCCCCCGGTGGCAGAGCAGCAAAGGGATTACCCTCGGGTGGGGGCGGGAACCGAAGCGTAGGGTGGTCGAGCAATACACCGTATCCGCTCGCATTGGTGCCACTGCTCGCAGACGTCGATGCCGTCTCGCGCGAGCTCGCACTGTTGCTGTTGTTGGTACTGTGTGGATTGGGAAGCAGTTGAGTCGAAGGGCCTGCGTCGGCAGAAGCGAGGAATGGGTCTGCTTCGGTGGCACCGCGGCCAGGTTCACGAGGCGAGGTGGGGGAAGCGACGACGAGCCAGTCGTCGATTTCCTCCATTTGACCGCCGACAGGCGGTGTGACCATGGTGAAACGTGTGCGTCCGCGGCGTCGTCGGGGCAAGAGCGTGAATTTAGTCGAGGACTGGGCGCAAGTTAGTAAAAGAGAAGGACGAAAACGCGAGGCGCGGAATTGTAGGTAAAAGAACAAACAACGCACCCTTGAGTCACCGCCCCTTCGTCCCTCGCGGTATCGGAGGCAACAACACAGGAGGAAGAGGAAGAGGACGAGGAAGCCGAGTATTGACCCGACTACGACGCCGATAAGCTGTCCACGGGTAAGGGCCGACGAGGATATGGCCACGGTGGGCACAGAAGACGACGATGCCGACGCCGAGGAAGAGCCCGTCGCGGTGGATGATGATACAGTCGGGGTGGAGGTTATAGTAGAGGGTGTCGCAGAGGGTGTCGCAGATGATAAAGATGTCGCAGATGTCGTAGATATGGTAGTAGATGATGTAGATGGTGTAGAAGAACCCGTGGAGGTCACGGCCGCCGAGCTGGTCGGTGCAGGGCTCGACAAGCCGCCGTATGTCCATAACGTGCCCAGGGGGATACTTGGGTTCCCAAAGAACGTCAAGGGCAGGTAAACCAAACTCGTCTCCGTCGTCTGCGCCGCCGTTATGGTGGTGAGGGAGAGCCATGGTGGCAGCTGCTGAGTCGGAGCAGACATTTGTCTTGTCTGAGTGGCAGACTCGTTTTTTGGGGTTTTCGGGGTGGTAGAAAGATTGTGAGGAGTGGGAGAACGCCCGAGCCGAAGCTACAAGGATAAAACGCGGATGGAATGGAAGGGGGAGATGGGAGAGGAGGAAGAAGGGCGGGTGGACGTCTGATGGCGTGTGGACAAACCAACCGCGAGATGCCGTAAAGCTCACGTGCACCCCGCCTTAGCCGAAGTCTAGATCTTTGCTTTCGCTTCCACAATCGTGTACTTCAAAGTTCGAGCTTCATGTCTTGCGAGACTGCCCCCTCAGCTCCAAAAGATGTGCGATACGGAAAAGATCCCACGGTAACCAGAGCACCGTGCGACATGCCGTGGAACATCTTCAAGGAACGGATGCGATCTTTATTTCCAAAAAAATACGTCTGGAACTCGGAGTCGTGGAAAATCATACAAGTCTTTTTCCTGGAGCACGACAGACTTGAACCAGCCTCCGAAACATTGCCCCTGCCTCTGTCATGACAGTTCATCTCAACCCAGGATCTTTTCGTCCGACCAGGGTCTGCTGAAATTCGAGTCATGGAAGGAGCCGCCTAATTTGATTCTCCCTTCCAATTTGAATAGGAGAGGCCCCGTTCTGAAAGAACATTCCCGGATCACACTTTTTTCACAGCAACGTTCAAGACCTCTGAATTTCATACAACCATTTCACCTCCCAAAAAATCCTCTTTGGGGCGGATTGGAGAATCCTGGAAGCTTTGGGCACGGAGAGCATGCGCCGGCACCCCTCTTCATTCGCCATTCGCTCATAGACTTTTTTTCCGACGACCTCTGTCAAACCTCTCTCCTACGTTGTGGTCTCCGACTACTGCCCTGTATTTGGCATTCACACGGAATCCTTTTCAGCCACTCACGGTCTTCCCCGAAACCCATTCGCAAAGAAGATCCGAGAAAGGCTGTATAAATTCCCGGAGTGATGAGGAGCCAAGTCGACTCGCATTCGCAGTTAGTTTTCTCTCTCTCGTGTACTCGCATACACAAAGGACATATGCATATTATAATCTGTGAATACATACAGACGTGGTGTAATACAACAAGATAGTACGAGTTGGCAATTTTTGTGTACTCGCGTAGAGGCGTATTATAATCTGGATACATACAGACGTGGCTGATACAACAAGATAGTAAGTAAGATGCTACAAAACGCGGACCCACAGGGTACCGCAGTGAATCAAGAACATATGGTAGATGCATCAATGAGGTCAGGTCCATGGTATGAGGAGGCGCGCGTGTGTATGTGATGTGTGTGAAGTTATCATGAAAAAAAATGGATGGAGTTTTCGTTGATTCATTTGAGACGGAGGACCCGCAAAGCCTGCACGACGTCCTCCATATCCCGCACCCTCCCTCCCCACTCCCCACTCCACCCCTTCTCCCGGCGATGCAGCACGCCGTCAGGACTCGCCCCCGGCGTCTCCCACTCCCACTCCGAACTTTCCGAATCATCATCGTCCATGGCAGGAACAGGGACGGTAGAGGGGAATGAGAACGGCTGCTCTGCAGGGACAGGCACGTTGAGAGTGCTCACACGACGCCGGTGACGAGGGGCAGGGAACACGAGCTCGGGAGGCACGTTCTCGCCCAACGTGCGCGTGAGTTTGTCCATCTTGCGTCGCCGAGTCACCGCTGGTGGCGGCGTCACGGGCGAATTGAGGCTGAAGGTCGGGGAAAGTGGTGACGGCGGGGCCGATGATGAAGTTGGGCGCAGGAAGAGCGCAGGCGGTGGCGCATGCCTTTTAAAAGGAGAAACGGGCTCGTCAAGGGAGGCTGACCGCAGCACGTCCCCGTCGGTGGAAGTGAATATCCGACCGAGGCGCTTGGATTCTGTGCTGGTCGACGAGGAGGAACGAGTGTGCGAGGGAATGAAGGTGGTCTCCGCCGGGCCCAGAGACCCGCCGAGCTTGTGCGTCGCGCGGATGAGGCGAAGGCGTTGCGAGGAAGTCAGAGTGTAGGTCGTGGCAGCCATAGAGGTCGTGAAAAGAGGAAGAGTCGGGGAAGGAAATGGTGGAGCGCGCGAGGAGAAATACAAGGTCTTTATAGCATCGCTGCGGCTTTAATATTCACTGGGAATAAGGGCAGGATAAGGATGCCCCGTTTTGGACAGCCTTGCCGCAGCAGCGCCGAGCATTGATCCGCCCCACTGCCTTGTCCCCGAAACGCCGAAAGGCCGATATACAGGTTTGAAAAGGACGGCGCTGTATTCCCCGGCACCCGAGATGAGCGAAACGCCGAGGTGAAGACTCGTCAATGTGAGTCAAACCTAGTCGTGCATTAGGGACCTCCGGGAGTTGCGGTGGATCGGACGCGACCAACCCGAACAAAGTTCTCAGAGGTTTGGCGAGTCCATGGGTTGAACGGCCAGAAGATGCAATGGTGCCGTGCTGCACGTTGTCCCAGAGTCGTTTGGTTGGTCGTTGGTGGGAGTTGCGGAAGAAAGAGGAAAAAGAGAAATGATCTGCTGATGTAAGCGGACGCACCTTCGCACCGACCACCGACCACCACCATCCTTCTGATGCCCGATCACTGTTTAATGCCACAACTCCACGCAAAATTTCTATCCTGTGACAAAGGGAAGGCTGCAATCACGCTCGAAGAAAACGCGCTGGATGACTCGGCTGAAAACCAATGCTTCGTCCTTGTTCGAAGATTCAGTTGACTCGGACCTCCTCGGAGTCCACTCTCCGGCAATCCAGATTCCCTCGGGACGCAGATCTATCGAGGCTCAGAAGCGGATGCATTACGAACGCAGCATACTCAACCGCCTCTGAATGTATTTCTCGGCGTCTTCTGTCAGGGATTCAAAGTCCTGGAAAATTTCTCTAGTCATCCCACCGTCCTCACGTACGTGGAGAAGTTGATACCGAAGCCAACTCGCGGCCTTGTCGTTCTCGTGGCGTTCTTGGAGGGATTCTCGGGATCGCTTTTGGAGAGATTTCAGATGACTGGAGCGTGCAGCTAACAGAGATAGGGCGCAAGTCCGCGGTGGATTCTGAGGTCTTTACACTCACCTTCCGTAGCTCATTTCCCCGCTGCTCACAAGACCACTTACGTTCCAGGCTGCGCAACGACGAGGTACTCTGTCCATTATTCTCGCCCTACGGAGGGAGGTCATCCACGGCGATGGAGTGTGGACCGGCGAGCAAACCGAGGTCCGGCGCGAACCTCAGGGTCTTGCCTTCCCAAAGGACAGGGTACACGAGCGGCAGGTGGTGGGAGTGGGAATGGGAGTGGGGAGAAGGAGGGAGGGCTCCAAAGCAAGGGAGTCTGGATCCGGCGTCGCTCCAGAGCATATCTCCTCTTTGGGAGGTGACAACGGGTACTATGGGCGAGTCTCCACTGATATAAATTCGGGTCAGTGGCTGAATTTTATATAGATTCAACTGGAGACCCGCTGAATACGGAGGAAAACTTTTCCAGCACGGACAGTAGTTGGGCGCAGTCTCTGGTACGTGGCCGTCGAGCGGAGGAGATGCGAATGTGACTAACGGCAGGGAAACCAGATCCGAACTTGTGGGCGGGCCCCGTGGACTTGTATCGGGATCTGTACATTGTCTGTCACTGTGGGTCCCGCCTACTCGGGGTAAAGAATTAAATATGGCAGGTGCGTCCCCTCCATCAGCGCAGAAGGAGTAATTGTATGGGTCCCGCTGTGGGCGCGTTGCGTGTGCGTCCGAGGGAACTTGTGTGCGTTCTGCTCGATGTGCATCCTCAGCTGGAATCTCGACTAATGCTCGACTGTTTTGCGCTGAAGATACTTTCCATGCGTCGGGCAGGTGAAAGGGACCTCAAACCAAGCGGCCAGAGGCACCTCTCGCTCCAGGGGACTCGAAGTTACCTCTGTCGCTCTTCTTCCATTCTTGGCACACCTCGAAATTCCCTTCTACGACAACTGCCGTTCTAGGCAATTCCTGACCAAGGGATATTCCGGACAGCGTTGATGCCTCCCGCCAAATTCAACGGGCCGAGCAAACGTGAGTCGGAACCAATCCTCTGATCCGGACTGTTTTGAAAATTCCCTTTACAGGCAACTCGTCAAGAACAAGCGCCGTCTTCCGTCAGCAACGTCGTAGAAGGTTTAAAAGGCCGTGAAAGAGGCGACATTTGAGCCAGCAGGGAGCCTCCCAGATCCCTTACAGACCTCATCGTCCGAGTCCAGGATTCTCTCCAACCTCTCGAACCTCTTGATCTATTTTCGACTGTGCGTTTCCTTTCTTGGATAACCTCTCTCTCCGCACGCTGACGTTACCTCCCTCCTTTTTTATATATTATTTTATCATTTCTTTTTTCCATGCCGTGTCCCTGCCTCGCCACGTGTAATGACCATCAACACACTTTCCGCTTAATGGCCTCTGTGGGTCCATCTCTCTCGTCCTCCGCGGCCTACGTTCTAGTCTGCAACTTATGGCGTACCATCACGACTGGAGAATGGCCGGTGACAGTCTTCCGTACCATCGCGTCCCCACGCGATCGGGTTCTCGTCCCGATGACTCCCAGCCTGCCGGACACGGAGGCAATATACATCGCCACGGCTCTTTTCACACCACAACCCCCGACGGCGGATTTCAAGTTGATGACGACCCGTATGTACCGTCGCGGGACCACCATGGACACCAGTTCGTGAATCCCACCCTCATCTTTCACGACGACGCGCAGGTGTGTCTTTATCGTTCTTCTTTCACGTGGCCGTCTTCTGACTTGGATATGAATAGCACTTTGGTCCAGGCCCGCGCCAGAATGCGTCTTCTTATTACAGGCAGGATGTTGGCGAGCAGAGTCTCCAGCCTTACGGTCGTGCCAGTGCCCCAGTTCCCCCTCCGATCCACCACGGCGGCCATCACCACAACCAGCATGTCTACCATGCCCCTCATACCCATAGTACAATGCCGACAGCCCTACCCCCCTCTGCGTTCCACCAATCAAACCGCAGGGACGAAGCCGGCGAAGACCTCCGCCGGATCTTGAACCTCGGGCCCAACGACCCCGTCAACCTATGGAGTATCCCCGACACCGGCGCGCGGCCCACCGTACCGGGCTCCCTGTTGTGCAAGCTCGCGATATATGGGAGCCCGAATAAGCAGTTGACGCTGCAGGAGATTTACGCGGAGCTTATTCAGAGGTTCAAGTGGTTTAATGTGAATAGGGATAATCCGGCGTGGAAGGTGCGTTTCCTCCTCGTTCCTTGGTGCTGCTGCTGACGGAGTTGTGTGTGGTAGAATTCGATCCGCCACTTGCTGTCCCTCTACCACCCCTTCGAGAACGTCCCGCGCCCTGTGACGGCGCCGGGCAAGGGCAACTACTGGTGGCTGGACTATTCAAAAGGCGGCGCGAACGGGTACAAGAGGGAACGCAAGCGACGCGCACGGTCGAAGCGGGCTGAGCGGGAGGAGGAGGATCCGGACGTCGATGAGTCCGAGTACGACATCTTTGGCGGGGACCCGGGCGAGTCGGGGAGCGAGGGCCGTGGTTCTCCCGACGCACGGGGTAGCGGTGGTGGTGGTGGGCGAAAACCGCATATCAGCCGTGTGCAGTCCATGCCTATGATCGTCGACGGTCCTTCAGGTTCCCCAGATCCTCACTTTGGGCACTTTGGGGCCCCGGTCGGCCAGTATGGGGTGGATTATGGCCCTGTACTCCGTGGCACGCACCCAGGCCATCGTCATACGCCTACGCCTGGCCCTGGTACGCACATGATGTCGTCCTTCCGACCCGAAACTCCAGGCAGAGTGCACGTGGATGTGAAGCCGACGTTGGAGGAGCTGCAGGCGCGCGAAGGCCGTCAGCTCCGCCCCCGGCCTTCTCAATCTCACGTTCATTTGGCTGCTGCGCGAGCGATGTCGCCTACGGATCAGGCGTATGCGAAGAGTCGGCGTCATGCGCGCCCTGGTTGAGTGATGGATGGACTTTTCATGCCTTTCATTCTTTCGATCTTCTCTCTGTCTCATTGCTATCTCGTCCAATCGCTATCTCGCTCTCCATCATGCATTCCTCTTCCTTGATGTATCTAGATCTGTTGTCGGCGGTGTTACTAGCTGTAGCGTCATATATACAATACTCACTTTCCACATGTATAATATTGCATCTGTCTTGCACTTGTCTTGCGAACGACTGGGACGATTCACATGTCCAAACTTGATTGAGCAAGAGATTTTTGATTGATTGCCGAACCGCAACTGTGGCTTTCCATCCAACCACCATGTTCACCAAATCGACCTTGAAAATCCCATCCTTCCACGCCGGCTGGGACCTCGATGTCTGGCAGTATCTCCCCACCGCGGAAACGTCCAAGCCTCTCCCTGTAATCGTCATGTAAGTCGTAGCTGTGGACTCCGCCCGAGTCCAGAATTCACTGGACACTGGACAGGGCCCACGGATTCGGCGCTAACAAGACGATGGGGCTCTCTCACTACGCCGAGGCGTTCTCTGCAGCGGGGTATGCGTGCCTCGTATTCGACTATCGGCGTTGGGGCGCGTCAGGTTCGTCGTACCACCTCTAGGACATTTGGAATGATAAATTCATTCCGTGCTACTAGATGGAACGCCGCGGCAGGTCCTCGTTGTGAACGAACAGCTCGAGGATTATCGTACCGTCATCAAGTACGCGCGTCAGCAAGCCCATTTCGATCCGCAGAGGCTCGTGGTGTGGGGTTCCAGTTTTTCTGGTCCGTCTGTCGTTTGTGTATTCTTTTTTTATTCGATTCATTGTTTATTCTAGGTGGACATAGTATCACCCTAAGTTCCGAAGCGAACCTGAATCCAGTGGCCGCAATCGCACAATGCCCTTACACAGGCCTGACTGCGGCAAACTCTCCGTTGTGGTATCTCAAGATCGCCGCGTATTCTGCTGTGGATTTGTTGAAACAGGCATTGAACCTCTCGCCTGTGTATATTCCCATTATCTCGGAGCCTGGGACGCTTGGTGCGTTGACCAGCGAGGGGACTGTCCCTGGTATGATGGCCATCGTTGCGTCAGAGAGGTATGTAGGACATAAACCAGGCTCGTAGTTTCATTATTTAACACCCACTTCTTAGCCCATATCAGAATGAGGTGCGTCTTCATCTCTTCGTTGAACCAAGTTGTTCACACAAGAAGTAAGTAGATCTCCGCGTCCTCCCTGCTCCAAGTCCCTGGCTATCAACCCATGAAAAACGCAAAACAAGTCACCTGCCCACTCCTCATCGTTCTACCCAGCGAGGACAACCTCTGCCTCCCCGAAGGCGCGCACCATATTGCCAAGACGACGACGAAATGCGAGTTGGTTTCTGTATCTGGTGCGTGTTGATTCGCTGCGGCTTGATTCCTGAATTTAATATTATAAGTAGGCGCCGGGCATTTTGACGTATACCATGGCCAGCCGTATCATGCAGAGTCGTTGTCGGCACAGCTGGAGTTTTTGAAGAAACATGTCCCGGTGTAATTACCTTATATCTTCTGAAGGTTCATGTCTCGTACAATTACGCGTCTGTACGCGCTCACAAGATATTCACCGGAATCTGCGTGACCGTTCTTGGGGAAGACTGTCAGAAATTCGCCGCAATCAGGGGGTGGCAATGTAATAAGATCCGCACTTTTGCCCTTGTCTTCCACCAATCTTCCACTCCACCCATGGCATCTACCACCGACGACGGAGGACAGCCAGCGCCCATTACACCTGGTGCGCCTCTATCTCTTGATAGACCTCCCACTGACTCGATTCAGACACATACGACGAGTTGGTCCACTACTTCAAATACGCATCCTCCGCCTACAGCCCCGTTTGCCTGCGTCCCAAGGGGACCGTCTCGTGCTGCAGGTGCGCCTGCCTTTTCTCGCTCTTAATACATCCTCACCAACGCGGATCTACTGTAGTTCGGCAACCATCTGAGCGACATCATGGGCTTCATCGCACGCGACGACAACCGGAAGGAGCTCGTCGTTGCGCTCCGCGGAAGGTGGGTTTAGCGTGTGCGTGCAATCTAGGACGTGGGTCCGACACTACGCGCTGTAGCGCCTCGGTCACAGACGCGTTACTCGATGTCAATATCCTGCTCGTCCCCTTCCTCACGCCGGGCGTCAAACTCCCTCGTGCGTCTATCCACCAAGGAGCTACATCCGCCAGCTGATGATAGCTCTAGCAAAAGCCCGCGTACATGCTGGTTTTCTCGCAGCGTACGCCATCTCTTCTTTCGTGAATCGTACGTTATGACAATCTTCAATGCCAGCTGGGACACCGTCGCCTTCCAAATCACCACCACGCTAGCTGCACAACGCCGCCTTCATCCGGGTCATCGCCTCGTCGTAGTCGGGCACTCGATGGGCGGTGCCCTTGCGACGCTTGCGGCCGTGAGCCTCCTCCAGTTATTTCCTGCATCGCCCATGCTCGATCAGACGCGTATATATTCTTTTGGGGCGCCACGGACCGGGGTACGCCTCTTACATCCAGGCCCATTCGAATCTTATTTTTTTTTGGACTTAGAACGCCGTCTTTGCGGAACACGTCAATAGCGAGTTTGGGAAACGCGCGTTCAGAGGTGCGGTATCATCATTATATTATTCCGTTGATCTCTTCTCACTCTATGCAGTGGTGCACGCCGACGACGGGTAGCGCTCTCCCTCAAGTATTTTGACCGCTCAATCTCACAAGACACACACGCAGCGTCCCGACCATGATCCCCACATCCCTGGGCTACCACCATCATGGTAATACGTCCTCCCTCCCTCCTTCCACTGCATTGTATCTCATAGCACTCGATCCACGTCAAGGCATCGAATATTGGCAGCACGAAGATCCGCCTGCGCCATCCACTACTGTCCGCTGCGACGCCAGTGGGGAGGACCCGTGCTGTTCTGCTAGTATTCCCTCGGGCGGTGTGACCCCGGCGCATGCTACGGTGCGTTCTCCGCTTTCCAGTGGTACGTATACCGGAAACGCTGTTGACGGTGCCATGTAGTACTTTGGGATCATGGTACCAACGCCCTTTTGTTTGTAGATCCTGTATGGTATCGAAAACTGGAACAAGCTGTAACTTTGCTTTCCGGAGACGGAGTCGAAGTTCTTGCGAGCAGAAGGAAATCTTCCTGAACGAACACCATGGTTATGAGGAGTATCGATATTATTATTACTGGTGAGGAGTTTCCGAGAATAGCATATCATTTCACAGTTCAATTTGCGTCTAAGACTTGTGCACCCTAAAACCAGCTTTCAACCGCGGAGTCCAGTCTTTCCCGTCCACATTCACCAGCTGGATGTTCTTCTGCAACAAGGACTCTGCGAACGGCACGACTAGACTCTTCGAAATTTCGTGTCTGAATGTGGGATTGATGAGTCACAGGCACAAAAACAACGAGCATTCAACGGACTCAGTAATGGGCCATCTGAGCCTCCTGAGCTGAATTTCCCGCAGAGCCGGGAACTTGGACGAGTCGAATTTCAATAAAGCCTTCAGGTCTCTTTTTTGTGATAGTCGGCGCGATGCAGCGACTGAGGTGAGCGGGTCGACGTACATGTATGCTGGGAAGTCCTCGATGATTATCTTGGACAAAGTGTTGTGCGGGGCGCTCGGAATAAGCAAGCGAAGGTCGCATTCCTAAACAATCCTCTTAACGAAATCAGGGAAAGGAGGGTCGTTGTACTTACGCGATTGACTTGAACGTCTAGAAGGTTCGGGCAGAAATCGAGTAGCTTGAAGGCCTTCACCTGGGCGACAATGAGATGCACCAAATTGGGGCCGTGTGCGGCGAGGAGCTCCGTCAGCGCAGCCTTGTCGGGTATGTAATATGGCAAGCTGAGGGAACGAAGGGATTGTAATCTGCCGAAAATCTGAGCAAAGAGATTCGTTGAAAACCACCAGGTATCGCGAACCGCATATTGGTGAATAGACGGAAAAAATTGCCGGATGAATCGTCAAAAATGCAGAGAGTATGCAATCGCTTGAGCGCATCCGAAGGAAAGCCGGATTGAGTTGGGGCCAAACCAAGGCCCGTTCCTCCGATGGCCAAGTCGCTGAGCGCTTCAAACGGCTCGAACACGTCAACCGACAACACCTGATGGTATTCCAAAGTGGTTGCAAGTTTTCGTATGGATTTCCCCGCGGTTTGGCCCATAAGGTTGAGGATCTCCATCGAGATGGTTCGGCGAGTGATTTTAGACAGGGGAACAAAGACCTCCAGATGAGTTGTACGCTTAAGAATGGCGAACAATGCATCGTAGATGGGTCCTCTAAAGTCATAACTCGGGTCGGTGAAAATGTAACGGATGAAAGAGCCAAGCTGCGGGTGGCCCTCCAGCTGCTTTTGAAGCGCTCCACAGGTGCTAGGCGAATCGAGTCGAATAGAGTCGTACATATACACAAGTCCAAGACGCTGTTGGAGACTCAGTGGCATCTCAACCAACGAAATATAACGCACATGGAAGTATTTGGATACCTGCAGGATCGAGATGAGGGATGGACGCACCTCGCCATGACGTCGCCTTTCGGAAGAGAACCGACGCTCCTCCACGCGCATGGCGAAATACAGCACACGTCTCCACAAAACCTCTCGAGTCTCCTCCGTGGCGGAACCCATAGGAATGAAGTTTGGGTTCAAGGATGGAGCGATGTCAGGCTCGATATTAGGCGCGACTTCGGTCGTCCTTAGGGTGTATTTCGCCAGCTTTTTGAGCAACGGATTTGTGTCGATCTGCGAAATAAGAAAATGATCATAGCGGTTCATCGGGTGCTGGAATTCCAGGAGTTGCAGCGAGGGGATTCCACAAAGAGAATGGATGAATGCCGGAATATGAGACCAGAAATCCCCGCTGAGGGCAATTGTGTGCACGCGGGAATCAAGGAGCGCTTCGCTCAAGTCTTGAGCTCGCTTGATCCAGACCTCTGGGGTGCCAAGGTTCGTGTTGCCCCCGTAGGGGTAAACAAAGATGCGCTAGCAGACTGCTGGAATGACGTTTGAATGTAAAAGAAAAAGAAAGTACCAGATTCTGCCATGTTGAACGTATGCAGGCAAGGACCGACTGCCTCAAAGCATCCGACTGCTTATTTTTACAGATGTAATCCTGAATCGGATCGACGACGATGAAACGGTGGGGATCGACGAGCGAAAGGCCCTTGCACAGGCCATTCGTGCTATCGGACGACCAAATCGACAACGACAGACAGAGGTCCGTGACATTGGGCGCGGACTTGAGAATGGTTTGCATGGCCGCCCCGTAGCCGCCCTCGACCCTCAGCTTCTTGATGAAGCGACCAAACTCTGGGTTGTCTTTCAAAACAACGGCTAGAGCAATCGTTTGAGCTTTAGATCGGAGGACGACGACATTATATAACAAAGGAGTGCCGACGCGCAGCCAATCTTTGCAGACCAGCAGATACGCGGAGGTCGATGGTGTGTAGTCCGCAAATGGGGAGGTGCCAGAGGTATCCGAGAAGAGGTCTTCGGGCACTGTGAGAGCGGGAGAAAGGATCTCGGATACAATTTCGTCCGGAAGCATGGTGGTTCGGGATAAGGGGTGAGATGACAAATGCAAACAAACAACCAGAGAGTGCGATACGGCGGCATCAGATCTATTTGAAAACAGAGAACCCAGCTTCGACATCGAAATTCGTCTTAGGAAATTCTTCCCACTGCCCGCTGTCAATCTTTCTCCACGCTCTCTTTCCTGCAACAAGCTCAATACTGTTCTGAATGATATCTCGAAGACTCGGACCGTACCAATGCAGCAAGCTCTCAAAGTCGCACTGGAATCTCCCCATGAGGACAGAATCCCCCGTTCATCAAGCGTGACCGGAAGGGAGATGGTAGTCTCAGGTTGAATGACGGCGATATACGCCAAGCGGAAGAAGCGGGGCAGGCAGGAGGCGATGAATCGCATCGTTTCCTACAGTTCGCATGTGAGCAACTTTCAAAACGATCGAAACCGAAGCCCACCTGCTCTAAGAAAATCTCCATTCGCAGGCTCGTAATGGACGGAATGTGGTCCGACAAGGAAGAGAGAATCCTTCGCACTTCATTCCCGCCCGCATTCAGATAATAGTTGGACAGGACAAATGGAAGATCGGGATGAACCAGCGGCTTCAGCGCCTGGATGACACCGTCGATGCTGGAGACGGCCCACCAATTGAGCAGAACCTCCTGTAAGCTCTGGGTGGTGAGAGCAGGAAGGAAAGAGGCCGATCCCTGATAATGCCTGACATTAGGCAACAAGGTGTGGTTCCACGTCCAATCCGATGGTTTGGGGAGTTGATAATGCCACAGGCGGACGCGCGTTAGACCGGGATGGCGAGCTAGGAAATGTAGTGTGATATTGTTGATATGCTCGGAGGATCGTAGGTCCATGCAGCAGGTTAAAATGTGGGAAAGTGCGAGGAAATCAAGACAAGAGTAGACGCAAGGGCTGCCAGGTGCCCCCGCACAGCGATCTCGGATCGATAGATATTCGAGGTGCTGCAGTGATTTCGTGAATGAAATGAACAAGTCGTAATAGTCGGACTCGAGATGCGGGTCAGAGCTTCTAAGGATACTCAGCATAATCAAGTTCGTGTATTCAAATAACTGACTTACTCGTGTATGAGGGTCAGAGATCGCACGGCATTGGCTCGTCCAGGGTGCTGGATCATCGCCGAAAAGAGAGCCTCGAGATTGCGGGAACGGTCTAAGCGGACAGTAATGTCTCGGTTGAGGATGGGGAGAGCCAGCTCCTGGAAAAGCTGGGAAACGCGACAGAGGAGGGCCTTATCTGTTCGAGGCGCGCTTTCGACGATCTGAGCGATGATCTCGTTTGGAAGCCATTGCAAGATGCTCAGATGAGACATGCGGACTTTTCAACTAAGGAGAGCGAGGACTGCGGACTCGTCGTTCGACGGGAGTCGACGGGAGATGAGATGAAGAGTTGACAGTGATCACAAACAGAGCCAAATCGATTACACCTTCATCCCAGAAAGGCAAGACTTGGCAGCGGATGTCCGTTTCTTAATGCATACAACTGGTTGCCATTATGTAGTCCCTTCAAGTCACTTCAAGTTGCCTTCCGCTTCTTTGTCACGACCTTCCCGGGCCTCTTTGTCACGATTTTCAATCGCGGAACCCACGGCTTTCCCTCCCAACTCGTCACTTTGATGTTCTGCTCCAGCAAAGATTCGGCAAACGGAATGATTTTGCACATTGAGATCTCTCGTCTGCATTGCGGATATTCAAGGTGAGCAGAGAAATATATTGGAGGAGTCGTCAAGGAATCGTACGTCTCGGTTGTCGCCGGCCATTCGAGGCAACGGATCTGGATTTCACGAAGAGCTGGGAACGTGGCTGTATCGAGTTTAATTGTGCTCAAAGCTCTAGAGAGATATTGTAGTCCACAATCGATCCGGAGATCTAGAACAAACTGAACGCACGCTGACATCCCACTGACGATTATCTTGGCCAAGGAGGGGTGAGGACGGTCGGCGATGAGTTTACCGGGATTGCAGTCCTGCTCAGGCTTTTAGTACATCTTGTATGCCATAATGAAAGAAACGCACTCGGAGTATCTCGATGGCGAGAACATTTGGGCATTCACTAAGGTTCGGCAGATGACCGACACGGTGTGCAATAAGATGCAGTAGCTTTTCCCCGTGCGCGGCAAAAAATCTACTCAAGGTATTCTTGTCGGGAATCGTCGGCGGTAAACTGAACGTGCGGAGGGAGCCCAATCTGCCGATAGTCACATTCAATAATCTTGGTGGAAAGCCATACGCACTTTAAATCCGCGAACAGGCCGAGCAAAACACCGGACGTATCCGTACGCAGTCGTAGAACTTCAAGCGAAGGGAACGACTCCGGAGGCAAGGCCAGATCCGGTGCACATTGCAGACGCTCTCCCCCTATCGACAACTCGCGGAGCGGGGTAAAAAGACCCATTGATTGAGGCAAAATCCCATCGGGCTCGATGGATATCGAAAGCCTTTCCAAGGTACGACCGGCATTCCGTGACGAAAGTTCGAGGACTTCCACCGATGTCTGCCTGGCTTCGGCAAAATCCACAGGAGCAAGCTCAAGTACCTGCAGGTGACGGGCGTAATGACATAGGCTGATTATCGCTTTGGACACTTCTTCCTCGCCCACAGTGCCCCATGTGGTACCTGAATAATTAGCGAAGATACGGAGTACGAAAGACCCTAGCTGTGGTCGACGCTTCAAAAGTCTCCTGATACTGTTGGCGTTGCGCGACTTGACTACGACGCAGTCGTAGAGATGGGGAAGCCCAAGTCGCTGGACCTAATCAGTGGCCGTTAAATCAAGAAAATACAAAGACACACATAGAAATATCTCGACACTCTTAACAATGCAAGGCGAGATGGGTGTGATTCGGAGGGGCGACGAGGGAATTCTGGGGATCGGAGCTCCTCCACATACATGGCGAAGAAAAGTACGCGCTTCCACACACACTCTCGAACCTCTTCGGTCGCACATTCCATAGGGACAAAATGAGGATTCAAAGAAGGGGCGATATCAGGCTCGGCGATGGCTTCGGGCTTAGTGTGCTTCCTGAATCGAATTCGCATAAGTGAGAGATGCCAATCGTATAAAAAAGGCCAAGGACTCACGGTAGCTGTGCCACCTTCCTGAGTTGCGCGTTGCCTTCGATCGTACTTTTCAGACGTTCGACTCGGAACACTTCTCTGAACTGCAGGCTCTTCAAGGAAGAAGCTCTGCAGAGCGTATGGATGAACGGCGGAATGTCATAGAAACACTCATTGAGCTGCACTGTATGAACTTGAGATTGAGAAAGTGCGTCGCTCAACTCCTGGGCTCTTGAGTTTGAATGGCCGTACGGGAAGCCAAACACCCTCTGCACAATATTTGAGTCTTTTTCGAATGGAACAACAGGAATACTCACCAGGTTGCTCCATGATTGGACACAACTTATAAGTGTCTTCCTCAAAGCCTCGTTCTGCTTATTTTCGAGGGTGTGAACCCCCCAATATTGATCCACCACGATGACGCGATTAGGATTGACGAGGGGAAGGCCTTTGCATAGTCCGCTCGTGTTGTCGGAGGACCAGATTCTCAGGGAGAGGAAGAGGTCCGTGATGTTGGGCGCCGCCTTGAGAATCGCGTGCATTGACTGCCCGAATCCCCCCTCGACTCGAAGTTTCTTGATGAAGCGACCAAACTCTGGATTTTTTTGAACAAAAACCGCGAGAGCGTTCGCCTGAGCTTTGGATCGGAGAACGACGACGTTGTAGAGCAAGGGGGTGCCGACGCGAAGCCAATCTTTGCAGACCAAGAGATAGGAGGAAGTGGATGGGGTGAAGTTGGCAAAGGGCGAGGGCTCAGAAGTATCCGAGAAGAGCTCCTCAGGGACTTTGAGAGCGGGAGACAGGATCTCAGAGACGATTTCGTCAGGGAGGTGTGGCATGGATGGATGGTGGTTTGCGGACAAGCCGTGATCGCCAATCAGTGATTAACCCCAGATTAACCAGCTCGGACAAACAAAACAATTCGTACAGCTCCGAGCAACAGATTTTCGACACCGCTCACGGCTTTCCTGTCTTCTTGGTTTTCAACCGGGGAACCCACGCTCGCCCCGAATAATCCGTCACTTTCACATCCTTCTTCAACAACGACTCGGCGAACGGCACGACTTTGCTCTTTGCAATGTCGTGTCTGAGGCGCCGGTAAGCTGGGCAGAGACACAAAAAAGGATGGAAAATCATACTCGGTGGTAGGCCAATGGAGACGAACGATCAGAATCTGTCGAAGAGCTGGAAACTTGGTCCCGTCGAATTTCAGGTCGGTGAGGTTCCTACACAGAGGTTCACCCTCGTTCGCTTTGAAAGAAATGCACATACGTAGGAAGTTCCATGAATGTCACTTTTGTCAAAGCTCTGTGCGGACTGTCGACCGGTAATTCGCGTAGTTTGCATGCCTAGTAAACAAATGGTTCAGCATTCGATACTTTTCCTACACGGCAATCAAGCAACGCACAGCGAGGAATTTGATATCAAGGAGGTTTGGGCAAGAATCGAGACTTGGCAAGTTGGAGACCATGTTCACCGTGAGATGCAGCAGCCTTGCCCCATGTGCATTAAAAAATCTGAGGAGTGTACCCATCTCGTAAAAGTACGGCCTGAGAATGACGGTGTGGAGACATTCAGATCTGTCAATATCTTTAGCAAAGTCCGCAGAAGAGTAACGACCTCAACCGACTTCACATCCGCGAAAAAACGGAGAAGAGCACCCGACGAGTCTGTATGAATGGACAGCGTTTCCAAGGACGGAAACGTATCTGGCGCCAACGCAAGATCTGATGCCCTCAAATTATTCCCTCCGATCTCCAGGTGACGGAGCGCAGAGAGGGGCGGCACTGGAGTCAGACTTTCTCCGGGTATAAGAGAAATCGAAAGCTTCTGCAGAGAATGCCCAGCAGTCTTTGCCAACAGCTTCAAGGTTGCCACAGATATGTGCTCGTACCCATTGCTTGCCACAGGACTGAACACCTCCAGATTAGTCGCGAGACCACAGATGGCGTGGATGGCATCGACGACATTGCTTGCAACCTGACAAGTCTCGCGAAAGTAGCAGAGAGTGAAAATCTGGCGAATAAAAGAGGCGGACTGTGGGTGTTTCTCCAAGTTTCTTGTCAACGCCAAAGCCTTGCTCGATGTCATTGTAATGGATTCGTAGAGGTACGGAGCTCCGAGACGCTGAGCAGAATGAGCGTCTGCAGAAATTAAACAACGAAAACGCACATGGAACAACTTGGACACGGTCAATATCGGAAGGGAAGATGGGCAGTTTTCAGAGGGGCAACGACCGTAACTGTGCGACCGGAACAATTCCACATCCAGGGCGAAGAAGAGGACTCGTTTCCACACGCTCTCCCGAACCTCTTCGGAGGCGGACCCCATGGGGACAAAGTCCGGATTCAAAGATGGGGTGATATCTGGTCTGACGGGCTTGCGGTTCCCGGCACTAGCCCGGTCTATTGAGTACAGGTAGATTCACATAGAATGAGGGGTACGAACGTGATTTTGGTAATCTGGACCACTTTCTTGAGCCGCTCCTCGGCATTGATCCCGGTTAGAGCGTCACGGAAGACCTTTCCACCTCCGAACTGCAGTATCTTCAGCGAGGAGATTTCGCTGAAATTATGCATCCACGGCGGAAGTGAGATGAAATACCCGTCCATGAGCACGGTGTGAGCCTGAGATTTCACAAGTGCTTTGCTCAACTCCTGCGCTCGCGACTGGAAAACGGCCGGGGGCTCGGGGAGAGAGCCGTACGGAAACCCAAAGACCCTCTGCACGATATTCATGAGTGTTTTTAATAAAATGGAAGAGAAGTGATGCGCACCAGGTTGCTCCACGATTGGATACAGGTCACAAGCGTCTTCCTCAAAGCCTCGTTCTGCTGATTTTCCAGGATTTGACGCCCCGAGTATTGATCCACCACGATGACGCGGCGAGGATTGACGAGGGGAAGGCCTTTGCATAGTCCGCTCGTGTTGTCGGTTGACCAAATGATCAACGAGAGGAAGAGGTCCGTGATGTTGGGCGCCGCCTTGAGAATCGCGTGCATTGACTGCCCGAGTCCCCCTTCGACTCTCAGCTTTTTGATGAAGCGGCCAAACTCTGGATTGTCTTGAAGGACAACCGCAAGAGCATTCGCCTGAGCTTTGGATCGGAGAACGACGACGTTGTACAGCAAGGGAGTGCCGACGCGCAGCCAATCTTTACAGACCAGCAGATACGCGGAGGTGGATGGGGCGAAGTTGGCAAAGGGCGAGAGCTCAGAAGTATTCGAGAAGAGCTCCTCGGAGACTTTGAGAGCAGGAGACAGGATCTCAGAGACGATTTCGTCGGGGAGTTTTGGCATGATGATGGTCTGGGACAAGCCAATCAGTGATTCTCCAAACACAACAGTTGCCAACGGCTCCGACTTGTCTACGACTCCGAGGAAAAATTTCGAATAATCTGTTTCAGCGTCTCGTTCTGCGAGCGGCCCGTCCAGTGCTTCCAAGGCCAGCAGTTCCGTTGATTCGGCATCTATGATCTCAGATCTCGTTCACCACCAGTGGCACAAATCTTGTACTTCCAGTTCCACAGATCCCGACAGATTGGAAAGTTCTTGGTGAATATAATGTATTTGTCGTAGAACAGTTCATCCATTTGGCCTCACGCCTATGTATAAGAAAGTAATAATGGAGCACAACTCCTTATACTGAGGTCTGTGGCTTGTAAGTACGCACCACCATCAATATGGCATCCTGTCCTCGGACGCAATGTGAAAAACGATATTCCGAGCACTCATCCCAGGACACACTTCAGCAATCACCTCCGCCGCCTCCATCCGCTCGTGGTACTGATAAGCCTCGACAGCGCGCATGTCAAAGGACAAGCGTCGCAGGCTGGGAAAGCGAGCTAGCCAGGGCGCAACTTGCCCACGGATCAAGGAGGTGCTGAATACGTGGCCCGGTTCGGTGGGGATTATGAGGTGCTCGACACGGTGCAGCTGCGTCTCGGGCTGAGGGGCATCGCTGGCTGTCATGCTCCACGGAAAGTTGGTAGCCGTGAGGTCGAAGGTGAAGGTCAGGGAGAGACTGTGCGACCCCGGGAAGCGAGCGATGGCGTTGAGGGCCGTGCAATATGCGACATAGTCGAAAGACCGCGGTCCAATGGAGATCCCTGGGATGCAAGTCGGGAGCGAGGGGAAGGAAAAATATATCCGTTCGACTTGCGGAGTGAGCGGAAGGAGATGAGGGATGTAAGAGGCGGGTGCGCAAAGATGCAATATCTTGCTCAGGATGCGAGGCTGAGCAGGCAAGACTGATACAAGCGAGGAGGGCCGAATCGAGTCGGGTGAGCAGGAGAGGATGCGCAAACTCTCCTGACGGGCTACGAAGGAGGCCAGGTCCGCGAGCGTCACACGGCTTTTCGACTTCACCTTTACAGTCTGGCAATCATGATGCAGGTCAACGGAGGCGAGGAAGGCCGAGTAAACCGAATCGGGGACGCCGCGCAGAGGAGTGATGTCGAAGGACCGCCACACAGTGAGTGGGGTGACCAGCGTATACTTCTTCGGCAGGCTCTGCACGTGCATCCCTCCAAGTTCAAACCAGAACCTGCTATATCCAGGAACGTCTTCGGATATGCGCTCCTCCGCCGACCATCCGACCACTTGACGAAACAGCCACCAAAGAGGTACGCACAAGTTGAAGACGACGCACATGGGACATAATATAGTAATGAGTAAGAACCCTTGGAAAATAATGTCGGGGAATGAAAACGATTCCGGGAGTGGGGGATAGCCCAGGGCGGGGGTGGTCCTGCACGGGGGCGAGACACATGGGCCGAAAAATCCGGCACAATCAACAGGGTGTGCTTGGCCGTCTGCGGGAGGTGCGCGAGCAGATGCAAAACGACCAAGTCACGGCGTTCCCACTCCGTATACTTACTCGAATAATCTGTCGTGGATCAAGATATCTGGAATGAGCGGCCGCGGCGTCGCGCTCAAAATGGAAACCAGTCGTTGATACTCGGATTCCCGCACGAGTTCCGAGTCTTCGAAACAATCCAGCCGGTGGATTGGGCATATGTGGGCCACGAAAAGGATGAGGTGAAGGGATTTGGAGAGCACGAGTTTCACGGTGCCGGCTTGGACGTCGGACAGTGGGATGCCCAGCTGGAAAAGGAGGTGGGGTGATGCGACACGTCGAAGACTTGAGGATATATGCATCGTTGTGCAGAGCTCGTCTCTCTCCATGAAGGAGCATATTCGATCGAGCAATTCGTCCGGGAAGTTGTCCATCGGTCTTGAGGGATGTTTTCCGAGGCGACGAGGAGTAAAGTTCGATGCTCAGGAGCGCGGCGTTGCTTTGGGCACGAATAGCAGTGAATGTAGTCACAGAGTGTGAGCAGCTGAGAAAGGGGCATCGAGGCAGGAATCATGCCGACTTCCGATGCCGTGAGTGTCGTGATGTGCCACCCTCTTTTCATCTTGCATGCACAAGTCGACCACGGCAACTCTGGCCTAGTCCGATTGGCTTTCCTGCGCGGACACACAATGCTGCGATTTTACGTCGAAAAGCGGAATCTGGAGCCTTCGAAAAGGCGCGCAAGGCCACGCACCATGTGCGTGTAGAGTGCTAGTTATATCTGGTGGAGACATCTGCTGCGTATGCCTTGACGCGTCTCTTTCTCTCTTCCTGCCCCGGAATGACGCCCCTTGAAGCACGATTCCGCATTCCTGGAGGGAGTTTGGATCTGGATGACGAGGAGGAAGGTTAGTCTCTTTGGTCTCTTGCCCTTCTAGGCTTTGACGGCGCACCACAGTCGCTCAGCAATCGTCCTCTGCTCAGTCTGACCCGCCGATTCCCAGCCCACCACCAGTCCAAGTCGTAGGGTAGCTCTTCACTGAGATGTACTGGAATCGCTGACCCGAGGAAACAGACCATATCTCACCTCAATGCCACCCAGCTGAGCCACGTTCTCTCGTCGATACCTCACCCGTTGGCGCCCAGAACAGCCGAATACGCGCTCGCGCTCAACATCTCGGGCAATGCGTTTCGGACATTGGATAAAGACGCTTTGGCTATGTGAGTACCTTGTACGAGGTTTAATCCATTCTGACGATACATTCAGACTAGCTAATCATGATACTGCGATGACGGAGGAGCTCGCGCGCGTCAAGGAGGGTGTGTTTCCGCTAGCCATCCAGATCGACGAGGAGGCCACCGTCCCTACCAACGACGTTCCTTCATCCAGCCCATCGTTCGGTGCTTCTACGGCCGAAGACTTGCCACCTTTGTCCTCCAATACACAAGAGTCGTCGAGTGATGCTTCCGCTGGCGGTGGAACGGACGTCGACCGAGACACAATACAGCAGGAGAGCCAAGAATCCGATGCCTTCGCTCATCCAGACGACGCCCCGTCACATCCATCAGATGAGGAGACTAATCTTCCTCCATCTGCTTCCGCCCCCGTGCCTCCTTTGTCCCAACCGATTCCAGACGCTGCAGCCACTCATCCCGACGTACCACCGACCTCCACGGCGGAATCCACGGCTCGAACGGCTTCATCCTCGGATGATTTGGACTCGAGCGAGGATGGCACAGATGGAGCTCTGGTGCAGTCTGAGCCCGGGAACGCACCAAGTGCAGATGCAGATGCAGCCTCGCTCCTGGCTGTCGATGACAAGGCTGCTACCCTCGATACCGCATCCTCAGAGAATACCCTGCACTCTGACGGAGCCGCAACTACACCATCGAATCTTCCGTCTGGGAAGACTACCGAAAGCACGTCTTCGACACTACCAGCTCAAGACAACAACAGTCTGTCCGCCGATGACAGAAACAGTACGGGTCCGTCCGGGTCTCAGCCTTCGACTGCGTCGGATGGAGATTCGTCACCTCATCCTCCTCCTCCCGCTCCCGAGAACACCGATGCTCCCACAAAGACCGCCTCTGGAGACGTTGTTGGCGAGGGAGGGCCCACTTCTCCTGAGCCTTGTGGTGCGTCCGCATCTGGCTCCGACGACGACTCCACCATGGCGGCGGGTGCAGATGTCCCGCTCGGTGAGGATAAGACTGCTGAGAGTCAGCATCGAGCCGACTCTCAGTCTGCCAGTACATCTGGCGAAGATTCGGCATCGCCTCCTCCCGTTCCCGCTGGTGGAGCGACCTCGACTGGGGAGGGCGGAACTACGAGTCAAACCGACGCAGAGTCTGCTAGCACGTCATCAGGCGATGCTGGTGCGGACTCTTCGAGAGCGTCTGCAGAGAAAGATACGACGGCGGACGAAGATGAGGTCGCTGGGCATTCCCTCGCGGAGGAAGACTCGGCGGCTACATCATCATCTTCGGCGTCTCCTCCCCAGAATACCGGCACGTCTTCAGAAACCGCTGGTGGGCCGACTTTGACCACGCAGGGCGGGATTACGGGTCAAGCCGACTCCGAGCCTGCTAGCGCGTCTGTAGGTGGTGGTGATGATTCTGCCAAGGCAGACGAAGACACGGCGGGCAAGGATGGGACTACCGTGACTCAGATCAACGCCGAATCTATGGGTACATCTGGTGCGGTCGAGTACGCTACATCGCCTTCCCCACTACCTACGCCTCCTGCCACCTCGACAGCTGCGGATGCGGAAACTTTGATTGCCGGCGGTTCCCCGACTCGAGCCGACGTCGGGCCTGAAGGTACGTTAGCAATTGAAGCTCATATATCGGTTCTGACGGTGGCCCAGATTCTGCAACGTCCTTGACTGGTTCCGCCGGCGATGAAGGGACTAGAACTGGAACGGAATGCGAGCCCATCAGCGCGACTCAGGGTGCAACGTCGACACCATCAACTCCTTGCACTCCGCAGAATATGGAGGGTGCATCTGCGGCTCACACCGACGATGTCGCAATACCGTCATCCAGGGAGACTTCGGGGAAGGCGGAAGATGGTCCCAAGTCGAGCGAGGATGCGGAGGCACCAGCGCCCCTTGCATTTGATACTTCCTCAGACGCGCAGGGTGGTATGGATGCCGCTGGCGAGCAAAGTCGGACTGTGAACAGTTCCGGTGACGAGGATAAAGCGACAGCCAGCTCGATGGACACAAAGGCCTCCTCTGGCTCCTCGACAGCTGCTCCGACCTCGTCGTTCGACAACGCCAATGCAGTCAGTGGGGATAGCAGCGAGAATGCGGCTACCTCGAGTGCAGCCTTGGATAGAAGCGATACCAATGTCATAGGGTCATCGGCTGGAAATTCAGGCACATCCCCGTCGTCCAATGGCGGCACCAGGTCTGAAGCCGCTACTGACGGTGACGAACGTGGATCCTCGAGTGAACAACCTCCCTCTGGGCCTCGAACGGACCCTGTGGAGCGGGCCACCCCTCCCACACCCAGTCCAAGCATCCCCATATCGACACCATCTGCCTCCCTCTGCTCCACCTCCGGAACCCCGTCGGCTCCTCCTACCGTTTCCAGCCCGGACAACAGGGACGGCAGTTTCCTCGATTTCAATCTTTTGCAGTTTTCGCCATTCTTGCAATCTGGCGCAGAGCTTCCGCGTGACGACACTGTGTTATTCAAAGACCCAGGCCGCGTGCTCGGCCCGCATCCTTCATTCGGCACCGCTGAAATAAAGTCCCGAGTGGATGATACGTCCGCCGATTCTCCTTCGAATTCCTCTGCCAGGTCATTCGACGGCACGCTGACAGCAGGCCTGGGAGCTCGCGAAGCAGAAGGACCTGGGAAGCCGTCGTCTCAAAATGGTCATGACCAACCTAATCGACACTTCGCGAAGTCAGACTGTACCCGGAGCGCGGCAGATGAGGAGGGGACTCTCTCCGGCTCCGTTGCAGGGCCTCATGATCGTTCCTGTGACGATACCGAGACTCCACTCGGAACGGATGAAAGAGCCCGCGCAGCTGATGCTCCTGATGACGCTCACGATGACGAGGACAAGCTTCGCCCAGTCCATCCACCACAGCTCAAACTTTACATCCCGATTTCGCCGACTGGACTGCAAGATGAGCTATCCTTACTATCGCCTCTATTCTCGTCTATCGAAAGTAGCACCACTGTGGATTGTTCTGAGCGGAGGGACTCTTCTGTGGCGACCTCAGCAGTCGAACGGGCACTCTCCGAGGCGTCGTTCTCCGCCTCTCGACCGTTCCGGAGGGCGCCTGTCAAACTCAGGCGTGGGCGTCGTTTACCAGCAGGGCCTCTTGCGGGCTCGGAAGCTAGCCTCATCTCCAACGAGCCCATCCGGGTTTACGCTGATGCCGGGGTGCAAACGGACGAAGATGCCGTGGAGGAGCATCTACGGAGAAGGGTCAAGGCGTTGGAGCGAGAATTGCGATCTCTGAGAGCCGCGATGCGGAGGTCGGAGGAGCATGTCGTGCGGGAGTCCAAGCCGAGATCGTTCCTGAAGAAGTTGGCTGCGACGGAACGGATTGTACCCACTCGGGAGCCGGTGTTTGGGTTGTTTAAGGACATGGCTTTCAAGTTTTCGACGGGTACGGAAAGTAGTTCTTGAACGATAATACTGTACATGTATGTAGTATTTCTTAATTTGGTCCTACTACCACTGGTTTCGTTTTGGAGAGGCTGGCGATTGTTTCCTGTAACCCATTAATGATGCTGCTAAAAAAAAAGTAGCTATTTTCAACGTACGTCGGACAATTGGAGATGGGCCTTGACTAGCTCCGGAGGAGTCAACGCAAGCCACTGGTTGAGGCTGATGTCTTGGAACCGGTCTGTGGGATCGTTAGGAAATGCGAAAGCTTGCAAGGCATGGGTGTATATACCGGTGTTGAAGATTTCGAGATATTTCAAGGTCCTACGATGCGCGATAAGAATGGAAACTTGATGGACCTAGAATAAACAAACGTACGTGTTTCCTGTATTCTCCACATAATGTCCTGCAAGGCATCAAGTCAGAACCGATTTGAATTGTATTTATGTAACTGACCCATGGCTGTAGGGACGAAGCCTATATCGCCAGGCTGTTCAATTTGCATAGTCAGTGACTATTCAACGCGAATAAATGGGAAGAAAAGTACCTGATAGTCGAAGGTCCTTGCGTTGCCTTGAGAGGCAAAGATCGTAACGCGAGCTGTGCCCTCGAGGAAGAAGCTCCATTCGTCCATGGTAGGATGCCACTGGGACCAGCATTGAGTGAATCGAGCTGGTCATAAGCAAACATAATATTTACGTGAAGCTCTCTGTCGTCGTGTTGAGTTAAACAATACAACGAGTAAGGAGTAGAAAGCCTACCGAATTGCACCAGGTTCCACCGTCACTTCAGCAGCAGCAACAGTCGTGGAGATCTATTCAAATCATCAGAAAAGTTGAGCCTTGTC
Source organism: Roridomyces roridus (assembly GCA_029378245.1). NCBI lineage: Eukaryota > Fungi > Basidiomycota > Agaricomycetes > Agaricales > Mycenaceae > Roridomyces > Roridomyces roridus. The sequence goes on along the minus strand of JARKIF010000001.1, from coordinate 3,977,491 downwards.
GAGTTTTTGACTAACAGTGAACGTGGTGGAGTCGACGATCTTCACGGTCCCGCCTGAAAGCTGCGTGGCGTTGACTTTCGAGAGCGCGAACGAATATGGGTTGGTGACTGTGCCCTGAGGACTCGACGGTGCTACTGCGTCCAACGGCGGTGGGGCTGCATACATGCATGTGTTCATTTTCATGGTCGAGTAAATTCAGAGGCAACTTACAACCGGGGAATATGTACAACTCCTTGGCGGGGATGTGCGAGAACGCATCGGGACTAGCTTGGAAATTCTTCTGGAGAACTATGGGATTCGATTTCAGACCACGACAAAAAAAATTGGTCGCAAGATAAAGGGTTACCTTCAGCTGGGACATGCGACAGCCAGTCCGTCAACTGCAGTATAAATCAGTGGGGTTGCACGGAAACTTTGGGTGGCTGCGAACCAAGAAAGTCGCGTCTTCGCTGAAAGCCCCGTCGTCGAAAACCAGGAGGAACTCTGAGCCCTCTGCACTCTCATTGGTGGCCTGTAAGCTGTGCGGGATTCCCGGGGGGAAGAACCACAAATCGCCGGGGCCCTATATTTACACAATCAGGCGGATGGATAGCAGAAGCAAGAAGAGATTAGACTGACGACGTTGGCTAGGAAATTTTGTCCGTCTGCGTTGACTGCGGTCACTTGAGTTGTTCCCTGCGTACAATGAGCAAATGAAGTTGAAATCGGGAGTTTGTGCAATGAACTGACACTGAGAACATAAGCCCACTCAGATGTCGAATGCCAGTGAAGTTCCCTGTCGCTTCGGTTTAGTATACACGCAAGATTCGGTGTCGAAGAACGTACCGAATGGCTCCGGGTTCCAATCTTGGACGGCATCAAGAAACAAGTTTTTAGATGGGACAAGTCTGACACTTACCGCATATTCACACCGGCCAAAGCTGACAACGTGTGAGAATGGGAAGGATTTCTGCGAGGGGGAGCTTCTTACAAGTGGCAATAGGCATCACTCCGATATTTTCTTGCCTCGCCCACCCACCGGTCTGCAACCGATTATGGCTGAGAGCAAACGGCCACTTTGCGTTATTCCTAAATGAGCAACATGAGCGTCGAGGGAAATGAATATAGTCGGGAGACGTACACGCTTCCAGCATCGGTGGTAGGCGGGGCAAGCATATCCGGACTCATCTGATCGAGGGGCAAGTTGTTCGGGCCCAGGACAGACGCGCCCAAGGATCCTCGGATGGGCTGCGGAGTCCCCGAGTCAATGCCCCAAACAGGAGCATTGGGGTCTGTTGAAGCGAAGGGGACAGTTGCGCTGGGTTCAGCAGCAGACGCTGTAACGGACGGAGCGGTGGCCTGGGTGGAGGACGCAGCGCTGACCGACGACTTGGAGGCTACGGAGGAGAAGCCACTCAGCGCGGGCGCTCCAACGACGGATGTCGCCAAGTATAGAGAGCAGAGACAAGAGAGGAAGGAAATCATGGGAGGAGAAGGTCTCGGGGGAATACTGGCGACATGAGACAGTTTTAGGGGCGGGCTGCCAGCGAGTCGGAATGCACGCGGGAGCTTTTCACTCACAATAGAAGGCGGTATGGGTCGGAGATGCACCCTGGAAGGACATCGGTGGCTTCTCAACAATATGACGAAGTCAAGGAAGTTCAGGTGACAACGGAGCCGCTGTGTTATTTGAGTCCTGGGTCAAGATTAGCTCCGTTGGAGCTTTCTTAGCTCCAAATGATCCTTAACTCGAGTCCTGTGATGTTACCCTGCACCCTACGGCTCACCGCACAGAAAACACGAAACGAGGATTGGTTGAAGCCATTCGCTTTCCATGATCGCACGTACTGCGGAGCGCCACATATGCATCCAGATATCAGACGCCAGGAAGTGTATCAAAACCTTGACGGCACGCGCCACAGTGGCTGGCAAGCACGCAAAAATCAGCACGGGAGCACGCCGATAGTCCGCCCAGTCTCCAAAACCTTCACAGCCTGTTAAGCTGTCACGAACCAGCCAAAGCCCTTGTGAAACGGGCTAAATGCAGAGGCATATCGCGTAGTTTGGTTTGCGCATGTGCTTGTACGGCAAACCTTGGACGTGGAGATGGAGGTGGTTGACCGAGCTGAAGGGCGGGATATGGAAGCCCATTCTAGAATGGAACTGGGTGAGACGCATCACGCAGAGTGATTGGGTGAGTGACACTCGCATGGATGGTGGCACGTTCAGATCTTCCAGAAGTCTATCGCCGACAGATTTCATCGTCTTGACTGCGAGCGGCCACGAGTAAGAATCTCAGTCTATGCAGTTCTTTTGACGGACCAAAGTCGGCGTCTTGTTTTCGTAGTGAGCGGACGGATGCTGGCAGAGGTAAAGCATGAACTTGTCAAGTGTGGTTCTATGTTTTTTTTTGGGTACCCATTGAATGTGGTTCTCCGCCGCGGGCTTTCAAGTTTCGGTCTCGAAAAGCTGTTCGTCCTGAGAGGATCTTTGGGTGATGACGAGCAGCTGTGGAACATTGATCTTGCCTCCCAGATGACTCTGAAGCCAGTATTTTCAGAGACATTGCAGAATAGGCAAGCCCTCATCCCCGGGATGGAAGCAGAGGAAGAGGCCGGTGATCACTGATGCGGGCTATGCTTTGATTGATGATGTCAACTCTTCTCTTGAACTCTCATCTGGCTGAGAATGGCGGGCTCCAAGCATGCCTATGTACGCAATTTCGAGCTCCCGGATCCACTACTACTGCCTGGAACGCTCGTGATCTTCCGTCTCGATGGCCATTCATTCCATCGGTAAGCGTGTTGTAGCCTCTCCGAAGAGCACAACTCTACAAAACGAAAGGATATGAGAGCTGTGCAACTCGTGGACTGCGCCGCTAAGGACCTAATGGACCAATATCCCGACATGACACTGGCTTTTGAGGAAGTCTTTTCGATCTTAAGCTTCGGCGTTCCAGTTGGTATTCACGTCATCATACGTCTTTCGATGGTCGACATATTCTCCCGACAGGCCCTTGAAATATCCACCGTTCTTTGATGGAGGGATCGTTCTGTATCCGAGCGACCAGGGAATACGAGACTATCTCTTGCGGCACCAGACCGATATTTAGTACCCTTTTTGTCAAGTTTTGTGTGACCGAGAAACTAACCCAAATGAAGCGCACATCAATAGTTTGCACAATACGGTCTTTTGGGCTGTGGTTCGGCAAGGCGGATAAAGCACCACACAAGCTCACGGTACCCGTCAGTCTATCCGAGTGTCGGACGCTTTTGACGCTCCTTTTAGGTTACGGTCTCCAAGGAACGAAATTCTCTTCTCACGCTTCAACGTCAAGACTCAACTACAACACTCTTGATGCTATTCAGGAAGGGAAGTACAACCATTGCCTGCGAAGAGGTCGGTCCATTACTCCGGTGGAGTCGCCGGCTCATGGTTATTATATAATATACTCCAGAGGAGCAAGCTCTGCAGGTGAAGATATGGTAATATCTGCCTTTCTCGGTCTTCTTAGACTCGAGTCCTCTCTCAACATTTCCAGGCCCAAAGTTTGTCCTTTACTCGAACAGAGGGAGAACTCGGAGTCTCGGACGTGTGCCAGCCCAGGTCCCACGAGTCTAAACGGGTGGCCGTCGCATTGAGGCTCCGCTCAATGGTATCAAGACCCATTTTAGGTGCATTTTTTCTTCACCGTTCGTATCCGAGCAAGCTGTGCATCGGGGATTCGGTCTGGCGGTTTTTCGGCCGATACATCCGAAGTTTCTCAATTGGTATGCCTCCTATTACTTATCGTCCCCTCTTAGATATCCAAACTTCTCGAGTAACATTCAGTGTCGGCGCAGGAAAGTTGATTGGAATAGCCAAGGTGCGTCGTTGCCTTGTGGATGCAAGATGAAATTTGAAAACTTAGGGTGACCGGATCAAGTTTCGAAACGCCATCCTTCCTTCACCGCCCCTGTGCGAGCTCCCATACTCTGCCGCCTGCGACGAGCCAAGGCCGACACCCACTGCAACGTTACCCGTCGCCGCAAGACCGATGGACGACTTTCCGGACGAACTGTTGGATCGCATTTGCTCATTCATGCGCAGAGAGGAGCTATGCACGACGGTGCATATATCCTCAAGCCTTCGACGTGTCGCATCGCACCACCTACTCTTCCAGCTGGGCATCCCACTTTCCGATGTCCGATCAGGCACCGTGAAACTCGCGCTCTCAAAATCCCTTTACCTCATCCTTCTCGTGGCCCACATATGCCCAATCAGGCGGCTGGAGTGTTTCGAAGACTCGGAACTCGTGCGGGCATCCGAGTATCAACGACTGGCCTCCATTCTGAGCGCGACGGCCCCCATTCCCGACCTCCTGATCCACGACAAATTGGAGTATGGGGAGCATAAACATCGCGACTTTGTCGTTTTGCATCTGCTCGCACAGCTCCCGCAAACAGCCACAGACACCCTGTTGATTGTTTCCGAGTATTCAGCCCATGTGTCTCGCCCCCGTGCAGGACCACCCCCGCCCTGGGCTATCCCCCCAGCCCCAGACTCGTTTTCAATCTGCCAGTTTGTTTACGATCTCATCTTGCTCATTCCAATATGTGCAATGTGCGCGGTCATCAACTTGTTCGTGCCTCTTTGGTGGGCGTGTTGTCAAGTCGTCGGATGGTCAGCGGAAGAGCGTATAACCAAAGACGTTAGGGTACCGTTTATAATTCCTCCAGGGGTTACAAACGGTTTATTATTTTTGGCTTCTGAACCGCCGGTTTATAGACATGTTTATAAACTGGCGCCGGCCCGCTGTCCTATCGCCCCGGAGCCTCGTTTTTGGCGTGTTGTCCGCTTGCCGTGCCTCAAAAATTACTCCCTGATCCTCCCACAAGTCTCCTGCAGCCACAAACATGGAGTGTTGCTTTCCGGAACCGTCGTCGAGCCGTTGAGCCATCGGATCAGTGATTTCCACCGGGAAACGGCCGTCCCGCCACTACGGCAGATACAAATCAACTGCCTGGACCCGGCTACCGGTGATCTGATCTCCATTTGATGTCCCGGATGCTCGGCAGCTGAGGCAGTTTACATAATAATAAACAGGCCTCTTGGTCGTTTGGATTTAAAACCGGATTTATAAACACCTGTTTGTAAACATGTTTATAAACATGAGTTACAAACGGGACCCTAAAAGACGTCGAATGGGGAGGACTCTATTTTTACGGAGGGCTGCACGTCCAGAGCCTGCCGAAAAAGTACACGCTGATCACCCCGCTCGTTGTGCGGCGGTCCTTCGCCATCAGTCCGTTGCGCGGCGTCCCCGATTCGGTTTACTCGACCTTCCTCGCCTCCCTTGACCTCCCTTGCGAGAGTTTAAAAGTGAAGCCGGAAACTCATGTGGCACTCGCCGAGCTGGTCTCCTTCGTAGCCCGCCAGGAGAATTTGCGCACCCTCTCCTGCGCCCCCGACTCGATTCGGCCCTCATCGCTGTCTGCTCCGAGTCAGCATCGTACCCTTGACAAAATATGGCATCTTGGCGCACCCGCATATTACATCCCTCATCTCCTTCCACTCACTCCGCACGTCGAGTGGATATATCTCGCCTTCCCCTCACCCCCCACTTGGCTCTCACGTATCGTTGGGTCATGGCCTTTCGACTACGTCTCATATTGCACGGCCCTCAATGCAATTGCTCGCCTCCCAGGGTCGCACAGTCTCACCCTGTCCTTGAGCTTCGACCTCACGGCAACAAACTTCAATCCATGGAGCATGGGAGCCAGCGATGCCCCCCAGCCCGAGAGACAGCTGCACCGTGTCGAGCACATCACGATCCACACCACACCGGACTTCTACGTGTTCAGCGCCTCCTCGATCCGTGCGCTTGCGCCCTGGTTAGCTCGTTTCCCGAGCCTGCGACGCTTGTCGTTTGACAACGGCGCTGTCTCGGCTTATGGGCGCCACGAGCTGCCGGCGGCGGCAGAAGTGATTGATGGGGTTTGTCCTGGGGATGAGTGCTGGGGATATCGTGTTTCAGATTCCGCTGGAGGACGACTTATCGATATCTCGGATGGGATGGTAGTGTAATACGGGGCGGGAGGGACATGGTACTAATGGACCTTGTTGGAAGTCTTATCCATACATTCCAAGATTCATTTTGAGATACAATCTGGAATCCGGATTGTATGTGTTCAAGTCTGTTTCATTTTAGAAATCACGATCAAAGTTCCTGATGCGACTTGTCCCAAACCACCATCATGCCAAAACTCCCTGACGAAATCGTCTCTGAGATCCTGTCTCCCGCTCTCAAAGTCTCCGAGGAGCTCTTTTCGGACACTTCTGAGCCCTCGCCCTTTGCCAACTTCACCCCATCCACGTCCGCGTATCTGCTGGTCTGCAAAGATTGGCTTCGCGTGGCCACTCCCCTTCTCTACAACGTCGTTGTTCTCCGATCCAAAGCTCAGGCGAACGCTCTTGCGGTTGTCCTTCAAGACAATCCAGAGTTTGGCCGCTTCATCAAGAAGCTGAGAGTCGAAGGGGGACTGGGGCCGTCGATGCACGCGATTCTCAAGTCGGCGCCAAACATCACCGATCTCTTCCTGTCGTTGATAATCTGGTCGTCCGACAATACGAGCGGACTATGCAAAGGCCTTCCCCTCGTCAATCCTCACCGCGTCATCGTGGTGGATCAATACTCGGGGCGTCAAATCCTGGAAAATAAGCAGAACGAGGCTTTGAGGAAGACACTTGTTAGCTGCATTCAATCGTGGGGAAAACTGGTGCGTAGCCCTGCTCTTCCATTCGAAAAACACTCAAATATCGTGCAGAGGGTCTTTGGGTTCCCGTACGGCTCTCTCAACGAACCCTCGGCCGTTTTGCAGTCGCGAATGCAGGAGTTGAGCAAAGCCCTTGTGAAATCTCAAGTTCACACCGTGCTCATGGACGGGTATTTTGGCCTATTTCCGCCGTGGATGCAGAATTTCAGCGACATGTCCTCGCTGAAGATACTGCAGCTCAGAGCTGACCAGATCTACGACGACGCTATCCTAACTGGGATCAACGCCGACGAGCGGCTCCAGAAAGTGGTCCAGCTTACCAAAGTAACGTTCGTGCTTCGGACTTTCCGTGAATCTAAATTTCCTCAATACTCCATGATTTTCTAGTGTCGGGAACCGGGAGCCAGTTGCACCCGATATAAGTCCATCTTTGAATCCGGACTTTGTCCCCATGGACTTCGCCTCTGAAGAGGTTCGGGAGCGCGTGTGGAAACGCGTTCTCTTCTTTGCCCTGGATGTGGAGATGTTCCGGTCTCCCGGTTACCGTCGCCGAGAATACCGTCCATCTTCCCTTCCGATATTGACCGTGTCCAAGCTGTTTCATGTACGTCTGTCTTTGTCGTGCAATCTCTAGACACGCTTACCCTACTCAGCGTCTTGGCCTTCCATATCTCTACGAGTCCATTACACTGGTATCGCGCAACGCCCCGGCGGTGAGAAACAACTTGGAGGAAAACCCGCAGTTCGGCTCCCTTGTTCGCCATATTTTTACTTTCTGTTACTTGTCCGAAAACCGGCCAGTTTCAAACGATATTGTTGACCCCATACACGCCATCTGTGGTCACGCGACTAATCTGGAGGTGTTCAGTCCTGTGACCATCAATGGTTACGAGCACATCTCGGTGGCGACCTTGGAGCTTCTGGCAAACACTGCCGGGCATTCTCTGCGGAAGCTTTCGATTTCCCTTATACCCGGAGGAAGTCTAACTCCACTGGCGCCCCTCTCTGCGCTCCGTCATCTGGAGATTGGTGGGAATGATTTGAAGGCAGCGGATCGGACGTTGGCGCCAGATACATTTCCGGCCCTGCAAACGCTGTCCATCCATAAAGATACGACGGGCGCTCTTCTGCATTTTTTCGCGGATGTGAGGTGAGCTCAGGTGGTTACTGAAGTTATGTGCGGCGCTTGCTGAGAAAGTACTTGCAGATCGGAATCCCTCCACACCGTTATTCTAAAGCCGTACTATTCCGAAAGGAATACAATCCTCAGATTCTTCAATGCACATGGAGAAAGGTTGCTGCATCTAACGTTGAACATGCCAGTCTCTAGCTTGCCCAGTCTAGATTCATGCCCGAACCTCGTTGATCTCAAATTCCTCGCTGTGCGTTGATTGCTTCCCGTGTTGGATATTAACGAATGCTGAACCACATACTAGGACTGTAAACTCGGTCAATTACCGGTGGAGAGTCCACACAAAGCTTTGAAAAAGGTGTCATTGAAGGACCTTCCAACGTATAGGCATTTCTTTCACCGTGGATTAGGTTGATTTTCTATATAATAAAGGAACCTCAACGACATCAAATTTGATGGGACGAAGTTCCCAGCTCTTAGGCAGATTCTCGTCGATCGTTTCTTTTGGCCTACCACCGAGTACGATTATTTATCCATCCATCTTTCTGTGACGCTCAGCCCGGCTTACCAACGCTACAGACGCGACGTTGCAAAGAGCAAAGTCGTGCCGTTCGCCGAGTCGCTGCTGAAGAAGAATGTCAAGATGACGGATTACTGGGGGCGAGCGTGGGCTCCGCGGTTGAAGACTGGGAAGACACGAAAGGCAGCTTGAAAGTAGCGTCGGATTATTATTATTTTGCTCAGAGTAACAAATGGGTACGAGCAAACGCAAGTGTCAAGTACATGTGGGACACGACCACATTCGAGCTAGCTGAGAAGAGTCCTTCGGGCATTTTGAGGGCGGGAGACAGGTTCTCGGAGATGATTCCCTCGGGCAGCATGATGAGATCCCTTGTGTACAAAATAATTAGCAAAGTACAGGGAAGAAGCGTCTTAATTCCAGCGAAAGCCGTACTCCGGGAAACCATGGTGCTCATCCAGAAAACACTGCTTATCTCTCCCAGACAGAAGTTTGGCGTCCATCCCATCAAACTCATTGATAATGTTCTGCGCCTCCTTCGTCCAACCCGAAGACCAGGGCTCCACGAGCAAACGGAAGGTTTGCAGCGGGTGGACAGAACTGGGCCCGTGGCGAGATTCTATCATCGTCCAAAGGGATTCCATCTCGTCTGCAGATTTATCGTCGCTCCAAAAACACGCGAGTAGTTTGAGATTGGGTAAGAGGTCGTCTGGGGAATCTGTGATTGTCATGCCGCTCCGGACTACTTCGGTTATGGATGGTGGGTCGGCAACGAGATATTGCCCCATTTCGGAGATGAGGTGCTCGAGCTTTGGGAGAGCTAGGAGCAGGCTCAAAAAGGTGCTGGCTGGAGAGTTCGAGCGCCCCGTGAACATGAGCTGCTGTAGAACGCATGAAGACCGTTCGACGAAAGAGGGGGCAGCGTCAAAGTTGCCCTGCAGGACCAAATGTTGCAGCGATGGCGCCGAGAGATGTTCCAATATGGAGCTATTCTCGACGCGGAGTCGGCGCAGACGGGGGAGTGATACAATCCCATTCGTGGGCAGGGAGGGCTCCGACGTTTTGTAACTGTTCCCGCAGGCGAGAATACATTCAACTAGGTTCGGTGCAGCGGACAGGATTTCGCGATGAACCGCCGCTTTGGATTTCGCGAAGTAATGGGTAATTTGGGTCGAAGGAAAGAGTAGTTGGGGCGAAAAGATAGTGGTGGAAGGTGAAGTGAGGAACAAGCGGCGGAGGCGAGGAGCCACTGAGAGGAAGTGGAGGTCTTTCTTCCCATCGGCCGCTTCATTCGATTGTTCAGAAGTGATGTATTCAAACGTCATGAGCTGCGAGAGCTGGCCCTTGACTCCCGCGAGCCAGCGGCAATTGAAAATACCTGGAGACTTTGCACAGGTCTGGGTGTGGATGCGGAGAGTGCGCCAGCGATTTCTGTGTGCCGACAGCATGTCAAGCTGGGCAGCATACATATCCCACGCGTAGCAAGAGATCATTATGTCGAGTGGTGCATTGGAGGATCGGTAAAGTAAGGTTTCGAGAATGCTGGAGGTGCGTGCGAGGGAATGAGGGGGTGTGCCTCCAAGAAGGAGGAAGCTCCACAGGCATGGAGTGGAGAGCGCGATCCCTCTCCAAGACCTGCAAATGAATGCAAGATACCAAGGAGGACGAAACCACGTCTGTCCGCCTAGTGTCCAGACAAATATCTCGGTTATTAGCTCGTGAGGAACACGCCGGACGGCTGAAAGAACTGCGCGATGGCTGTGGATGCAATCCTCAACGGTGGCGCGCTCAGACTGTAGGCGCTGCATCTGGGCACGGAGGTCGTCGATCTGCACGTCGAGTGCATCCAAACGCGACTGATTTTCGGAGATGAAGAGTTGAATGGGTGGAATTTCTGCCTCGGTGGGCGCTTCGTTGGACTGCAAGAGATGGGTGCAGGGTGAGGAGGAGGTTCCGGTCATGTCTCCGATCAGTGGCAGTGCATCGACCAACTTTTTTCTTGTCTTCCACCACGACATTGCCAACGGTCAACGGCGCCGTTGACTTGGCTCTGCTCTTTATCGCTCCTCCATGCCACGATATCCAGCGTTCACCTTCGATGGTATGTGTCGTGTCTTTCTCCTCTGCGTCCTGCTTTGCGTGATACATAATTTTCCTACTTTTTTTTCGAGTCTCCGCGTCTTTACCAGACCTGGGACCATGACCCATGTCATAGTTACCCTGAACTTTTCCTTCGTCTTCTCGTCCTCAACCACGTCGAGTTACTGACTCTTCATCCAGACAATGCCACCCAGGGAATGTCGTTGGCTATCCGTGGCGGCTCCAACTGGTTCTGCTGCTGTAGCGCATTCGGACATGGTGAGTACTCCAGCTGTATGCCTCCACCACCACACGACGAGATATAGGAATTACCGCCTGAGCCGCAAGGCACTGACGACAATTCCATGGCTGTATTTTTCGAAATATTCTGATTCCGCATTCCTCATCCCTCGCTCTTGTCCTTCATGCCTTTCTGACCCACCTTACAGGTATCTCCAGCGCAGATCGTGTCTGCGGGTTTGCCACGTCGGAATCTCTGACCTCGTCCACATCGGGATGCATGTCCGTGAGTATCCGATTCATCCCAGTCCTCGAGCGGCCTCGCCCTCTGTGATGAGCCTTTATCTTTTCAGTTATCCCTGTCTTAATCCCTTTGTCGAGAATATTGAAAATCTGATCCTTCCCTTCTTTTCCGCCTCCATGTCTTCCGCGACCTTGTTGACATCACTTATTCAGATGCGTTGCCGTTCGTCCGTTGCGGATGTTCCGCAAGTACCCTCGGCGGTTCCGTGAATGCCGTGAGTAGCCGCCCTCCCCGTCCTGTCCTTCACCGACGTACTCATGACCGTTGTAGACTGCTCTCTCCCTCACCGCGACCTATGGGCTGCCCGTGCCTCTTCCCATCTCGGGTCGTCATCGCCGACGTCCTCCGGAGAGCGTCCTCGCACCGACTGTCCCAAAGGGTTTTAGTCCGAACGTGCTCCTCGCTAGGTGAATATCCCAGCTGCTTCCCCATCTACTATGGGCTCACTGATATTGTTTCCCGCAGCTCCCTGATGTCGCTCTGAATCGCTGCAAACTTGTTTGCAGCCACACGCCTAGCATTCAGCCTTCGTAGTTCCTCGTCCTCCTCTAAGGCTCCTTCACAGGCGGACTTTGATCGTCCCCTCGGTATACCTTACCAACGTGCCTCGTTATCGCCGCCGCGTGAGTGTCCAGTCCTTCCCTCCTCGCAGGCCCTTTTGCCTTCGACGATGAGTCTATACCTTTTCAGTTATCCCTGTCTTAACATTCGTGTCGAGATCATTGAAAATCTGATCCCTCCTTCTGCGTCTCCGCTCCGAGTCCATTCTGACGCCTACTTCCAGGTACCTTCTACCGTTGACGACAAGGAGCATCATCCACCGCTTCCGTAGCCGAGGTCTTGCTCGCTCGTGTCGCCTCCGCTGTGAGTCCGCTCTTCTATCCTCGCCCCCTCTCCCTACATTTCCGCCTCGCATGATGCTTTACACGACGGTCTTCGTACCTCTCTGCCGAAAATGCCCGCCAGCTCATTTTCTTCGGGCACTCCAGCTGATCCCTCTCCTCTCCTCCTCCGCGTCTTGATCTGTCTTGGTGTCTTTTGCTGACTGGACCTTCAGATAGGAATGGCGCGTCGTTGACCTCAAAACTGCCTCGGAGCTGTGGGGTGGGCATTCATGTGCGTCTACTCCTTGCTCTCCCTCCCATGGATTGCCTGACAGCGACGTCTTTTGAAGGAAGAGCATCTTCCGGCTTGACGCTGATGTTTATGTAAGCACATTGATCTCTTTCTTCGATTTTGCTTTGTCGGGCATGGGAAGACCTCGTGCGGGACAGGCTACTGGTACCGTGCCCGAGTCATTGCGATGGTCTTCCGTCGCTGGCCGGTGGTGAATTCGCTTGAAGCTGTGCACGCCATGGTTCACAGCGTGCGAGGCTAATAAAGCTCGTCGTCGCCGTGCTCGCTGGATAATGGCGCGGTGCGGAGATCGGACCTGTAGCGTGCTGTTCTCACTTGACGAGTCTACTATGTGGAATCTTGTTATCATTCCTTTCGCAGTTACTCTTGCGGCCTGTCCGTGTCCTTAGTGTATGTACCACGCCACGTTCTAGTAGCTGCAACAGTGTTTTTTCCCGTTTTTCGTCGATAACGCCCGCCGGGGTCGGTCGGTGATCATAAACTAAAAGATCGGACCCTCATGATTCCCCTCGTGCTTCAAGCGGACAGTCCGACATGGGTTCTCGCATACTCTCCCATTTTTTATTTAGGAAAGCAACACGCCGGGCGCTTCGGGGCACTTGCCCCACCTTATCAGCGCCTCTGGACACACGAGGCTGTCGCACTCTGAGCGCTCCCTTCTCTAAGCTCTTTTTTCTTGTGCTCTATGTCTCGAGCCTTCTGGGCAATCGCCTCCACTGTTACAGCGGTGGTCACGACCGCTACTGACGCTGTGTACTCAGCACTCAGTGATCCTTCTCCGGTACTCGATGCTGGGCCTCCGATCGGTGAGTTCTTAGGCAGTGGACAACTCGAGGCCTCTTATTCATGAGATCTGCAGAGCACACGCCGAGCGAGGAGCCGGAGCGTGCGGCAGAGGACGACTCGGAGGAGGCTCCTCGTGAAAACACGCCCTCTCCTCTCCGCTTCGAATGCGACTGGTGTGGAGCGAATCTCACAGAACCACCCGCCTACGAGTGCCCCGGTTGCACCGAGAGATACTGCAGCCCTTCTTGTTTGGAGCAGTCGGCAGACTGGCACGTCCGCCGTTGTGCGAATCCTTGTCGGCCGCTCACTACTGCGGACCACCTCGCGACTGCCACGTTCAATGATCTATTCCCCGACGACCCACAAACAAACGAAGACTATTTCTTCACCCGCGTACGCACCCCGCACGATAAAACGATGCTGTTCGGTCTTTATATCGGTATCCTGAAGTACCATAATGTCAAGCCAAGTACCCTTCACGAATGGAGGATCTCGGGGACCATGGTAGAAAATATTAAAGCCCTTTATGAGGTGAGTACCGCGCCATTTTTGCCATTACAACTTGCTCAAAGTTGCTACAGCCGACTCCGGTCCAGGCCCGAGGCCTCTATTATCCATGGTTTCTGAAGCACCTCGATGTATTTGAGCCAAGCCCCACGGCGCTTGTTTCGGTATCCATCCCAGCCCGTCATCTGTGCGCCTCCTGTGGCGTTTCCGCGGGTGTGCGATGCGCGGGGTGCAAGAGGGTTTGGTATTGCAGCCAAAAATGCCAGAAGGATGACTGGAGCGGTCACTTGGTCGACTGCTATGCAATTTCGGGGCGCTCTATCACCAGTGCAGAACATCTGCGAGCCGCGATCCATCGTCGAAGGCTGCCCGATGATTTGGGTATTCTAGCAGAGTTCGGATTCACGCGCGTCGATGACCGGGGCAAGGCCGTCCTGCAGGAAGTCTATCGGGTCGTCTTCGATGAAGGAATTCGCCCACGCGAACTTATGGGATGGCAGCGTGCAGGGAATCTCTACCCAGAGTTGAAAGCGTTGCTCGATCGCCTTCACTTCGGGAAAACCTACAACATCATTTCCTGGTTCAACGAAAACCAGCATACATTCGACCCGTCTGCACCTGCCCCGGAGCCTGGTATCTCAGATGCCGCGAAAATCCGCGCGGCAATGGTTGCATTGTGGCAGCGTGTAGGCGACGTCCCCTCACAAAACGCCGAGGAAATATTGTCTATTATCGGCAAAACATGGCCTCAAACAAAAGCGGACGTGTTCCGCTTCATTTCGAGCCTGCAGGTTTGCCATCCGGGGCCGGACTTGGAGTATTGGGTGAACTTTGGATTTTGCGCCTGCCAGGACGAAGAGGAGGAGCGATTCCTGTCGCAGACCTATCGGATGCTCACCGACTGGTGTTCGTTCGATGCATTCTTCAACGCCTACCGCACCTCCAAGTTGGCTGACCTGTTTGACGCTCACAACCTTCGTGGGCGTCGTATCATCCATCCGTATCTCGAGGACGTCTTGTCCCGCTCTCCTATCTTGTTCAAATCGGTCTGGGACCTGAAACAGCATGTGCTGGCCACGCAGGCAACCCGCGCTCACCTGATTCCGTCCGTGAATGCGGACTATGGGTTTGCGTACTGCGCGTCGGACAGCGAGTACCATGACCTGAGAAATCTCTACAGGGATATATTCGAGCGCCGGGATGCCAATCCGCTCAAGCTGCATGAAGCCTGTGTATCGGGAAAGCTGTACGAGTACGTGCTTGGACTGTTTCCGGAATTGGCCAAGAAGAAGAATCGGGCGAAGAAATTCCAGAGGTTGTTGCGCAATGTGTACCCGCTTCCAGAGCCTCGCCCGCAACTCAAAATTTCTGGTGTTAGTGTGGGAGATATCTCTGGTATGACCGTGAACAGTCCGATGACCATCCGTTTATGAATCGGGTCAAGAAGTTGAAGGTTGCAAAAAAATATCTACCTGCTTGCGGTAAGTTGCGGAAAGTTGAAGTAGTAGCATGTACGTATCGTGTCCTTTATGCTAATAGTAGTAACATTTTGTCTTGGTTTCAACTGTTATGTAAAGAAAATGCACAAAAAGACCCACTGCGTACAGATTTCTCAACAACCACTCGTTCACACTGGCATCCAGCACTCGCGCTGAAACGTCTCGCTCTCTGTGTAACACAAAATCGCAACATCCAACTCTGGAAACTCGTTCGCCAACTGCTCCTGCAATCGCGGTTGGGAGAGCGATCCGGCGAGAGAAGTCGCAGCGTGCGGAGCCTCTGCTGCAGATGGCGGTATCGTATCATGCCAAGCATGGACGGGCCGACGGCCCATGCGCGACTGGCTCTGGGAGATGTATTGGCGGAGTATGAGGATTTTGCTGTATAGTGCTGCATAGCAGGGATGTAGCTATATGGGCACTATGTATGGTGCTATGCAGTCCTATGCATCATCCACCAGTTTTCCTGACGAGTGGCTGGCGAAAATGTATTGGCGAATTGTAGGAATTTCTGCGTCCAGAGGCGCATCTGAATCATTACTTTCCAAGAGATGAGGGCAGGGTGAAGAGAAATTCATGCTCGAGCAGATGAAAGGAGGGAGCAAAGCGTACATGCTTTGCGTTTGTTGACCCGATGATCGCGGCCGATCATGGCCACCACCATTCCCGCCGTCGTTTTCTTCATTTGCCTAATGCCACCCACGTCTGAGGACTCGGATCCGGATGTCACTCGGCGTCTACTTTGGAAGCTGTGCGCTGAAAAGCGCCGACGCGGTCTTGCTCATCGTCCACCGTGTTTGACCTGGGATGAGTTTCCCCGCCCATCCAGGGCCCGGCTCTTCCAATATTCGCAGGGATTCGACGATATACTTCATTGAGCTGGGCCGATACCTCGCTGACTATCTCGCCGACGGTACTTATTTGAAGGCAGTCCTATTTCTTGTCGGCGCTGACCCTCACCGCAGCCACCCGAAACCCTCGCTCGGAAAGTCGCCAGAAGCTCACTCGGCTTACTATCCAGCAGTGCTACGAGCTTTCCACGGACGTCTATGATGAACTGCGTCGCAGGGAGCATGACACGGAATGTGCGTGTGCCGGACTGTGTTCCGCTCCATTCATTCTCATCGGCCTCCAGTGCCTCGTTTCTTACTCCGTGCGGACTTTCATCCAAAGCGAAACCAAGCGCGACAGAAGCTTGCGAGTTTCCCCAAATCCCGCTTTCAAGATCTCTGCAGCGATGTTCACCATGAGTTAGCTCGCCGCTACCCAAAGTTTCACGACGACGTGCGTTGCCTCTCTCTCAGCGTTGCACCGGTCCTAACGTGTATACTCTCCCGCGCCAGGCCTCGAGCGACGAGTCAGATGGCGACTTTCACGGTGGGGACAGAAGCCGAGAAAATTCTGGCCAAGATCGCGAACCCGACGACCGTCTCATCGGCGCGGAGACATCTGACGAGCTTCGTCAACGTCGACACTCGTTTTGTGCGATGACCGCCTCTGATGATTGTGACACCTCAGGTACAACAGGCCATTCCATTCCATTCCACTCCGTCACCTGATACTCGCCTCAGGTCGCACTCGACGCTCCTCCCCTTGGGTAAAACCGGTGACAAAAGTCGAAGCGACAACTCAGGAGGACGGCAGCTTTGAGCCGGTTACTTGGATCATCGAAGCGCTTGGAATCGAGGATGTTCCCACAAGCGCCCTGCCTGACGATACAAGCACCCTTCCCGACTCTCCTCAGCTTCCGGTCGGACTAGATGGTGCTCACGGCCCTGGGGGAGAAGAACGGGACGGCGTAAATTCAGCGTCAGATGCTGGCTCTACGCTCCCATTCTCGCAGTACCTCGTCGAGGCTCGTCTAGGCGGGGCAGACAGGGGCCAGCCCCTGTCGCCGACATCGGGTAAGTACAGCTGTGAGTGGTTCTGTGCCATTCATTGACCTTTCTAGTAGATTCCGAGACGGATAACTGGGCAAATAGAAACGAGGTCGTGTGGCCGACAACGGGTGTGTACGGCTGCGAGTGGTTCTGTACCATTCATTGACCTTGCCAATAGATTACGCGGCGGATAACGAGCACAGAGGTGGGTAGTCCACGCTACCTTGTGCGATGCTTTGAATCAATCCACTAGATGCCACCATCCGCGAGCTTGTGAGGCAGCTGGATAGGCTCTTTCACGACGATGAAAAGTGGTACATGAGTTTCCTGGATAGCAGGGATGCTTCTGCCCAGTGGCTGTTGGATCTCCTACAAGACGTGGGTCACTCCCAGAATCATCACTTCATTTGCCGACATACATGTAGCTGCTCGACTACGACGCAGATATCCCACTCGCAGACCGACGTAGAATCTTCAAGGCCCTGATCCGGCTCTCCGACTACTCGAAGCTTTATCCCAGATGCTTCACGCTCACAGATCTCGAGCAAGAAAGACTTGTGGACGGCGGATCCTTCAGCGACGTCTACCAAGGGTACCTCCACGGCCAATGCGTCGCAGTGAAGATGATGAGGGTTTTCGATCAGTCGGATATTGAAGCGGTACTTAAGGTTTGGGCTCTTCTTCTACCTCCGCTATCCATCTGACCCAATGACCAGTGCTTTGGTCGAGAAGCGATCATATGGCGCCAGCTGTCGCATCCCAATCTCCTCCCGTTTTACGGGCTTTACAAGTTTCACCAGCGCCTTTGCCTCGTATCACCTTGGATGGAAAACGGGCATATCCGAGGATTCCTCAAGAATCAATCATGCGATACCAACCGTCTCCTCTCCATGGTGAGTCTTTGGGCACTCATGCTCGACTAATCGGCTCAGCCAGACTGAGATCCTCGACATGGCCCGCGGCCTGGAGCACCTCCATGCAAAGGGCATTGTTCACGGCGATTTGAAAGGCGTGAGTCGTTTGCTTCTGATGCCTCTCCTGGCTGACCCGGAGATAGGATAACATATTTGTGACTCCTTCGCTGAGGGCATGCATTGCAGACTTCGGCCTGTCGTCCATCACCACCTCCATGTCATCCTTCCGGTTTACCCTCTCCTCCAAAGCCACGAGGGGAGGGACAGTACGTTATCAGGCCCCGGAGCTGCATGACGGAGGGCATAATGACCTCCGCTCGGATATCTATGGCTTTGCATGCGTTGTCTACGAGGTGCATTCTCCCTGTGTGATGCCAGCAACCTCGCTGAACCACCCGGGCAGCTCCTCACGGGGAACGCTCCGTTTCCAGAGATGTCTTCTGATGGCGCAGTCATCATGGCAGTCATCAAAGGCCGACGACCGCCGCGCCCTCCTTCCTGTTCAGGATCGCCATCTCTGGATGGCCTGTGGGCGTTGCTCCAAGATTGCTGGCACGGGACGCCTGAGCATCGCCCGACGGCTGCCCAGGTCGTCCAAAGGCTCATAGGTGACCAGATCGGAGCCACTGAGACAGGAATCGGGAAAGACTGGGATGATTCGTTCACGTCTAAATTCCGTCGTCAGCTTTTGGAGCAGCAGCCCTTGCCTTCTGTCCGGGAGTTTGAGAGGATGGTGTTTGGTGACGGTTCGTGGATTTCATCGACTCGTTCTCCGGTAAATGACACGACAAGTAGATGCTCGACTAATTCTCGGCGCGGAATGTCTTGATGCGCCGGAGACTTGGCCTGACACAAACTCCTCCATTATCCGCGAGAGAGAGGCAACGGTCAACGGGTTTATCCTTGAGGACAAATTTGTATTGGAAAAGACTAAATCTGCCGAGTTGCCTCGGGTACGAGGTGGAGGTGGGCTGGTGTCTCTCTCTGATACTTGACTCACCTTTGATTAGATGGTATCCCCGAAGCTCACATCACCGCGTTCTTGCAGGGCATTGACGACTTCGTCGCTGCTACGCGTGCTAAGACGCCGCTGAATCTGTTTGCGTCTCTCACCGCGATCGTCAACGCAGTGTCGTCCATCATTGACGACGTGCGGGCCTTTTCGGAGCATCCACTACGCGGCGCGAGGTTGGATGCGTTAACAGCACTACGTGAGCGTGCGCGGTGGAACCTTAGCCCAGTCGTTACAGCACGCAAACAGCTTGCGACGAACACGGGATTAGTGTCCGTTGGGGCGCTCCATGTCACAATTCGAGAAGTGGGTGAAACTGTTATGGAAATGGGGCAGGCCGTAGGCGTCCTTACTCCCCCGGGGCTGTGGGTATATGAGTGGACGGGATTCAAGGTATGCTCTCCGTTTCGTCTGTCAGTCAAATCGGGCTCAATGGATCTAAGAAACGAGCTTCGCCCACGCTGTTTCCGATGCATTCCACAACACGGTCTTGGCCTCAACAACACAATGGGCCTGGCATTCTTTGGCCCTGAGCGTCCTCTAGCACGGGGTGTGGAGGAGGAGCGTGATTGTCTATACTTTTCGATATTTTCCTTTGAAGCCGGTCTTGTACACTTCACTGTTATTTACTGCATAGTGGTGCAAAGCCGTTTTTCTGTGTGCTGCACCTTGGCTGCACCAGACGTCCTTGAGTCGATATGGACGATCAGCGCTCAGCACCGCACAAGATGAATATCTTCCTCTTCTGATGATTCTCCGACTCAACTTACGCCAAGGGTGTCTGCACTGGCCCTCGTGCATTGCGGCTCGTTGTGAACGGACGCGTCACTGGCAGTGGCCGTACAATCCATGTCCGCTATGTGGATCACAAGGTAGTCAGTCGGAGGGTGCCAGTGAGGAGGAGGAGGAGGAGGATCCCACCAGGCAGAATCGTGATTCCTAAGGAAATCCAAGCTGGTGAGTGGCATAATTCCACTTTGTACCTCAATACCTACCCCTTGCCTACCCCCCGCGGAGCTCAGCGGACGTACTGCATTCTCTACCATCACCACCCTCCAAATTGGCTCCCTCGTTGCACACCCTCCTCAGTGATCCCCACCTCTCTACCCTTCGCAAATGCGCCTCTGAGAGACTGAGACAGACAACGCCTTTACTCCCTCGCCTCGTTCCGGAGAAAAGCTCTAAAGTGACTGTCGTCGTGTGGGAGTGTCTCGAGGCGGTGCATGCCGGAGATTCAAACGGGGAGGGCACGACCCATGGAGCATTTACTCAGCTGGTCGGCGTGGCAGCCCTCTCAATCTTCCCCGGAGCTATGGCAGGCGGGTCGTACGGTCAATGTCGGTACCGACCCAAGCACCGTCGGCGCACTCGTCAGTAGTCGCAGTCCCCGTCCTTTCACATGTCACTCATGAACTTTGTAGACTGGCCTCGCCACGATCTCTCGCAAGTCCCCATGTCCGGTTTCCCTGGGTCACTGACCTCCTCTGTAGAGTCGTCGTACCCACTCTTTCGCGAGCGCGTTTGGGCCCAATTGGGCTCCCCGCCACGTGCGGACCCGTTTCCAAGCCAATTGCATGGATGGAGCACGCTTTCGCCTGGCACGATATGCACCCGTCTGCACATTGGAGGGGGCATTTCTTGCCGGGCCTATCGCTGTGGTCTTCGTTACTTTACTCGCTGGATGAAGAGCTGTGGAGACTAGACCCGTCGCGTCACCCTTTGGAATGCATGCTTTACTGTTAGTCCTACAATAGTAATTGCCTTATGGGGCCAGAAAGCGACATTGATGTGGTCCTGTTTGTTCGGCACCGCTTTCAGCCTTGGCTTTGTGCATCATCTCAATCCGAAATCGTTTCAACGGCAAAGCCGGATAAATCCGATGCCACCGTCCACGCTGTGTCAATCTTTGTTCGCAATCGCGACGATTGCTCAATGTAAGTATCATTGTCCACGGACCCGAGGAGGCACAATGGGCAAACAATGGGCCTTTCGAGAGTGTGCCACCTCCATTCTAGATATAAGGCGCGTGCCTACTCTGACTCTCGTCCCAAACCCCCGCCATGCCCCCTCACCTCCCGGACGAGATCATTTTGGAGATTCTATCTCCAGTCCTTCACGTCTCTGACGAACTCTTCTCCGACACTTCGCATACATCTCCCTTCTCGAACAATATCCAATCATCCTCACCGTATCTTCTCGTATGCAAACAGTGGCTTCGTGTCGCCACTCCATTGCTCTACGGGGTCGTTCCCCTCCGTTCTACGGCTCAGGCGACCGCTCTGGCAGCGACTCTCAAAGCTGTTCCGGAGCTGGGTCGTTTCATCAAGAAATTGAGGGTCGAGGGAGGATATGGGGCGTGTATGCACACCATCCTCAAATCTTCCCCCAATATCCGGGACCTCTGCCTCTCTTTCGCAATTTGGTCCTCTGACAACACCAGCGGGTTGTGCAAAGGCCTCCCTCTCATCGACCCTCGCCGCCTTATAATCGTGGATCACCTCGACGTCCGCAACAATAAGCATTTGGATGCTCTTGAAGAGACGGTGCTCGCTTGCCTTCGTTCGTGGAAGAATTTGATATTTAACTAAAAACACCATTAAACGGAACTGATCGATTTTATTCAGCGAACCTTGGGCTACCCCTATGGGCTCAGTGTGTCTGGCCACAACTCTTGGATGCAGAGAGCACTGGATTTGAGCGAAGTTCTTCCAGAATCTCAGGTTCACACCATCGTTCTCAGCGGCGATTTTTGTCGACGCTCGGATATTCCGACATTCATAGTCGCGCTTTGCAATATTCCCGCACTTCGACTATTGCAATTCAAGCGTCCCTTCTGGCGCTGGAGTTCTGACCATCTGCTGGCGCAGATAGATCTGAACCCCCGACTGAAACTCCTGGCCCAGTACACTGTCGAGGAGACTGCAACTGGGCCCGAAATCACTCTCTCGTCGAACCCCCATTTCATCCCCATGCAGTTCGCGTCCGAGAGGACCCGGGAGATCGTTTGGAAGCGGGTCATCTTCTTCGCCCTGTCTATGGAGAAGCTGAGGTCTCCTTCTGTCTGCTGGGAACAATATCCGTCCCCGCTGCCGATAACCACTGTGTCAAAATATTTCCATGTGAGTTACCGTGCATTATTCTTTCGACGGTCATTGATTCCGGGACCAGCGTCTTGCGCTCCCGTATCTTTACGAGTGCATTCCATTGACGCGCGACAATTCCGGCAAATTTAGCAGGGCATTGCAAGCACGACCCTATCTTGGCTCCTTCATTCGGCGTGTATTTACCTTCGAAGGCTACCGAAATCTCCCTCTCGACGATGATGCTATCAACGCCATACTCGACATTTCCCAGCATGCTCATAATCTAGTGGTCTTTGCTCCTCATCTGTCCAGAGGGCTTTGCGCCAATTCTTTGCCCATTGAAGCCTTGGTGCTTTTAGCAACAAACTCGGGACATTCTTTACAACACCTGTCGTTGGAGACCCAGTCGCAGGGCTCAATATCTGCATCCTTACTGGAATGCTTCACAGCCCTTCGTGTCTTGGAGTGGCGATCCTGGATAGAGGTCACCGGTGTCCTGTGGCATCCTGATTCGTTCAAATCGCTTCACACTCTTCATATCCATTCGGGCGGCACCATGATATGCCGCCTCCTCACTGATGCGAGGTATGCAGACGCTTCTTGTACCGGCCATCAGTATGCTAAATATCCAGTAGATTGCCACGCCTTTGCATTCTGAAGTTAACCTTGTGGATCAGTGAAACCAATAAGCCGGCACTCGTCGAATTCCTCCGTCTGCATGGACCCAAGGTATTGCGCTTGACTATACTCCCGAGATCAGCCCCGTCGGAAAACATTCCGGTTTTGGATTTCTGTCCCAACCTCAGTGAGGTTGAAATTATGGAAATCAGTACGATTTTCGAGTTTCAAGTTGCCAACGACAAACCACTCAATGTTTTTCAGTCATGTAACCTTGGAGCGCTCATTTCCAACGCACCTCACCGCTCATTGACCAAGATAGTTGCTAAATATCTTCCGGAACGAAAGTGCGCTCACCGTTCATCGTTGAACATACTCGTGTCACTAATGTTTAAATTAGGGATATGGCATCAGAAATGTCGTTCAATCCAGAGATGTTTCCCGTTCTCCGGGAAATTCAAATCAATTCTTTGGGATGGCCGATAACAGTGTATGTCTCTTTCGATCGTTCATTCCTATATAACTCATCCGATGCATAGACGAGAAATATCAAAGAGTCTTGTTGTTCCCATGGCCGAGGCTTTGTTGCGATATAATATCAAGATAACGAACGGCGAGGGGAGGTCGTGGACGCCGCGATTGAAGACCGCGAGGGCAGCGACTCGGGTCATAGACGGAGTTGAGGATAAACGGCAGCTTACTGGAGCTGTTCAGTGGGCATTTCAATGTCGATCATAATGTGTCCACCGTAAACATCGCAATCGTTCTTTCAATACTTTGAACCAAGAAAAGAGTCGTACAATACATATTGAAGGCCACTACTTCAACACCACCTGTATACTGCCCCAGATTTGTCAATGCCGGCAACTCGTTCAAATCCAGCACTCGGCCAGAAACATCGTCCTCTGGTTCCCGCCCAACATAACAACATCCAACTCTGGAAACTCGCTCGCCAACGTCCGTTGCTGGGAAGGAATATTGGAATAATGATGCACCGACAAAAGGCGCAGCGTGCGGAGCCTCTGCGGATGACGATATCGTATCATGGCAAGCACGGACGGGAAGATGTGCGTGTCGAGTGATTCACTCCAAGGGAGCGCCAAGAATATGAGATTGGGGCAGACATTCGGCGAGTCAGAACAAAATATGGGTATGATGTCCCTCACTCCACTCCCGCGTTTGTCGAGGATGAGGGATTCGAGATTCGGCAAGGCTCGGAGGAGGTAGATGAGAGCGCTCGAAGATGATAAAGTGTACTCCGTGAGAACGAGGCTTCGCAGTACGCACGATGAGCGTTCTATGAAGGGGAGTGCTGGATCAATGCGTCCCTCGAAGACAAAATACTCGAGCATCGGAGCAGTGATATGGTCCAACAAGAAGCTGGTTTCCACGCAAAGCCGACGGAGCAGTGACGGTGTACTATGACGACGCCGTCAAGAGAAGGTGAGGGCTATTTGGAGGCAATCCCACAGTACACAAGGTCGGGAGCAGCGGTCATGCATCTTGACGCGCGATTCGTTGATTCGGGCCTCCAACTGAGTTGAACTGACCCATACGCGACTGGCTTTCGTAGATGTAACGGCGGATTGAAGCAACGTCTGCGTCCAGCGGCACATCGTTGCTTTGCAAGAGATGAGGGCAGGGCGAAGAGGAAATCATGCTGAGCTGGCAGGATCAAAGGCGTAGATGCTTTGCATCTGTTGACGCATCATCAAATCTCAGCCTTTTCTTTCACCATCGAGCTGCGAACCAAGCTGCGAGCCACGACTCTGAAGACTTGCCTCTGTGCTGCATAGGAGCAGGCCATGCGCCCAGACGAATCTGGGCCCGCTCCGCGGAAGCAATCGAGCAATGTCTTACTTTGTTCCGCTCCTTAAATTTTCGGGGGGCCAGCTCTCCTAACCCAACGCTTTTCTTTCCACAACCACTACCTCTTACTGCCTTCCCCACTCGAACATTTGACTTTTTTGCCATGCCTTCACCCAACTCTCTTCCCAATCTTACTGGCCGTATCGTCGACGACGGGAGCCTTCATCTTGAGAAGCTCGTAGGCGCAGGCTCATTCGGCAATCTGTACCGAGCTTGCGATACCGAGTCTACTCGCTCACGCCCCTCGTCATGGGCTTCCTCCTCATCCGCTTCATCCACCCCGTCCAGCTCGAGCTCGTCATCCCGAGTGTTCGCCGTCAAGTGCCTCTCGAGACCGAACCTCGACAGACGGGACGCCAAGCTGAACGAGCTCGAGCGCTGTCTTCACCGCCGGGTCTCTAGCCACCCCAACATAGTCACCTTCCACCGGAGCTTCGTGGATGACGAGCACGAATACTTTGTCATGGACTTCCATGGCGCAGGTGACATGTATCGTGCCATTGACGACTACGTCTACCACAAGGACACGCCGCAAGAGCACCTTCGAGGGCATCGTCGACGCCGTCCTCTTTTGTCACCGTCAGGGTGTGTTTCATCGCGACATCAAGCCCGAGAACATTCTGGTCGACATTCTGGGTGGCAACCCCTGTTTGACCGACTTTGGACTGGCTACAATGTCCGTCGTGTCCGACACCCTGACGGGACCAAGGCGTATATGCCGCCCGGTTCGTCTCCCGCTGTTTCTTTCCCGCTCACCGCTCACATCTCTTCAGAGTCCTTCCAGTCGGCGTACTACCCCGAGGATTGCGACGCTTGGGCTCTCAGCATCACGCTCATAAATCTCGTCACCAGGCAGTGGCCCTGGAAGTTGGCGGACCCCGTCCGCAGCACGTCCTTCAAGCAATACCTCGCTAGTCCGGGGAATTATCTTCGCGACTCCCTCCCCATCTCGCGCCCTTTGGCCGCCCTCCTCACGGGCTCGCTGCGCCTCGACCCAGAGGCACGGTTGTCGATCGCTGATTTCGCCAGCGAGGTGCAGAAGATGGACGAGCTCTTCATCAGCGACGAGGACCTCGCTCAGGCACCCGTTCAGGTCCGCCGTGCAGCGCAGTGCTCCGTCCGCGGCGTGGCATACGTCCAGGATGTTTTCAATCCGGTCGTGGACGTTGTCGATGACGTCGACTCTTTTACCAGCGGGAGCGAGTGCAGCGTTCCGGGTATCGAACAGGAGCACCTCGGTCACCCCACTCCCAGCCCACTTACGCCACTTGCGCCTCTGCGTCTGCAGCCTGAGGCGGTCGAACCGAAACGCAAACCTGGCAAGGTCAAGCGCCTCGTCCGTGGTCTGCGTTTCTGGCGCAAATAGCGGCCTTCGTTTATCGGAAAATACTTACCAAAAACATCATATGATTTGGTGGAAAATACAATGCGCGGCTCGGGATGTATGTAGTAGTTACTGACCAACCACAATGACATCGAAATTTGACAAGTCCTCTTGAGTCTGTGAGATGAAAGTGGGATCAGAGCGAAAGAAAGTCTCGGCAATCAATCCTCCTGGACCTTTCTTCCGACTCTCATCATCCCTGTTCTAGACGCCCCTGTGCGAACTGCTGGACTCTGCTGCTGGCCTCGACTGTGGGGTACGTCCCAAACCCAGTATAGTCGGCTACATGACTGACGATTCCCTCAAGACCGATGGATGACTTGCCAAACGAATTGTTGGATCGCATCTGCTCCTTCATGCATACAAAGGAGCTCTGCACGACGATGCACATATCCTCCAGCCTTCGACGTGTCGCTTCGCCCCATCTGCTTTCTGGGTTGGGCATTCCACTGTCCGACGTCCGAGCGGGCACCGTAACACTGGCGCTCTCCAAATCCCTTCACCTCATCCTTTTCGTGGCCCACATATGCCCAATTCAGCGACTGGAGTGTTTCGCAAACTCAAAGAACATGCGAGCATCTGAGTTTCGGCGACTGGCTCCCATCCTGGGTGCGACGGCGCCGATTCCAGATATCTTGATCCACGACAATTTGGAGGATGTATATGAGGAACGTCGCTCCCTCCCTCTTCATCTATTCGTGCACCTCCCGCAAACCGCCACGGACACACTCTTCATCATTACGCGCCATTCGACCTATGTATCTCGCCCCCGGTTTGGACCACCCCCGTCATTGGTTTCCCCCCCGCTCCCTAAAATGACAATCGCCTGGCTCTGTGTCGGGGTGTTCTTGGACATTTACATGTGGATCTTTTGCGCAGTCTACGACTTGTGTTCGCTCCTCTGGTGGTTGTTCCGTCGATTGGTCGGGCTCAGATGGTCGGTAGAAGAGCGTGTATCCGCAGACGTCTCCGATTTTCTTCTCCACTTTGGGGGAGGAATACGCGTCCGGAGTCTTGCGACCAAGCACACACTGATCACTCCAGTCTTCATGCAGAGTCAGTCATTGAACCTCTGCGCGACATCCCCGATTCGGTTTACTCGACCTGTCTCGCATCCCCTGATTTCCAGTTTACGGATGTAAAAGTGGACGGGAAAAGCCATATGACCTTTGCCGATCTCGTGGCCTTCGTAGCCCGGCAGGAGGAACTACGCAGCCTAGCCTGCTCAACCAACTCGATTCGGTCCTTTTCGCTGTTATCAGCCTCGCCTCCTCACTTCTCTAGCAAGATAGCACATCTCACCGCACCCGCCTCCTACATCCCCCATCTCCTTCCACTCGCTCCGCACGTCGAGCGGATATTCCTTTCCTTTCCTTCGCTCGTGCCTACGCTACGAGTGATCCATATCGGGCCACAGTTCTTCCGCTACGCCACCTATTGCACGGCCCTCAATGCCATAGCTCGTCTCCCGGGGTCGCACCTTATCTCCCTGTCATTCATCTTCAACCTTACCGTCAAAGATCTCCCATGGCAAATGAACGCTAGCGACGCCCCCCAACCCGAGACGCAGCTCTACCGCGTTGAGCATCTCATGCTACGCACCAGCGAGTCTGCGTGCTACATATACATGCCTTCCAGGATGCCTACCCCCCATGCATACACCGCCTCTACGATCCATGCACTTGCGCCATGGCTAGCTTGCTTCCCAAGCATGCGGCGCGTGTCGTTCGACGAGGGCGCCGTCGAGAATATGTCGCAGCAAAAGCGTCTCGAGGTGGCAGAGGCGATTGCTATGGTGTGTACTGGGATGCGTGGTGTTGCGGATGTCGCTTTCCAGATTCCGGACGAGGAGAGGATGGGAGCACGCTTTGGTGAATACTTGAAACTTGCAGAGGCGGAGATTGTAGAAGGATATTGACAAAGCCGTGTATTTGTTGCCTTTTAGGGTCAAAGGCGATATTGATGTGGTCTTATTTGTTCTGTACCGCTTTCACTCTTTGACTCTGTCCGTCATGATCTCGATCCAATTGTTCTTGCCGACCTTTGTTTGCAATCGTGCCAATGGCTCAATCCCAATTTTCTCCTACTCATTGTCTCCTATTTGTATCCCAGTATGTGGATAACTCACTGTTGAACGGATCCCTCGTCCAGAGCTCCAAGCGCGCGCGTAAGTCTGCTAGTCCCACCGGCGGCAGAGATCGAATCGGGCTGGGAAAGCTGGCAGCCTGGTCATGACGACGCAACTCGATTGGCGCTTACCCACCGGAAGCTGTTCTTGCTACCATTTCCGCTTTTACACGCTTGGTCGCAGGTCTCCCATCATACAGCTTGTGTACATACAGCAGTTGAAGATTGCCGCGGCGAGTGTGCTTATTCTGGCTCTTGCCTCATGGTCTTCTCGTTGCAGCAGCATACCTATTCTGAACCTGGATTCTCACACCAACTGGGTCGACTTCCTACCAACACCACATCTCGCCCTCCTACCATTCCAGCGATTCATGGATAATTTCGATGATATGCAGCCGGTGCCACCAGTGGCTGCGGTCCAGGTCGGCGAGCAGGACAAAGGACCGCGGTTCGACGACGACGATGGTCGAGATAAGCCGGCGCCGCCATTTGGATGTTCATTCTCGACTTCTGTCTCGCAGTCCGTTGGGTACGTCGTCTGCTCATTTCCTGGAAACCCCGGGCCCATTTATCTGGACACTGTCGGCTGACAGCACTTTGGCGGTGTAGAATAAACGCCGGCGCTTTCTTCCCAAATTCTCGGCACCTCACCGTCAACAACGGTAATTTTACCAGCTATGTCACCCAACACATGGACACTCCAGAAGGTCGGTTGTATTCAACTTTGTGGTGAAAAGGCTGAAATCAAGTTCTGACAATAGCGGTCCGCACGATTCCATTCTGCGATATCGACCTTCAGTATGAAATTCAAGCCAAGTACGGTGCTCGCACAGCTGTTGTCAGGCCTGAGCGGCGTCAGCGCGTCATTCGGAAACTTTACTCCGCCAGGGTGAGGTCTGCACAGCAAAATACGGCCAATGCTGTGGCTGTTTACGAGGGTCGCGACGCCGAAAAGGTATGACTTATTCCCTTTCTTTTACTTGGCTCATTTGACGTCGTCAGAAATGGTTAGAAGATATTGCCAAGCACTTGGAGCTCCGGTATAGCGTCGTATACGTCTCTTATGTGAGAGATGAGCTCAAATTCTTACAGCGATCCACATCTCGTACAGCTCTGTGCAATTGCATCAGTGTCCTCCCAGCTGTGTGCCACGATCTTTCACGATGGCAAGTCGGGCTATCTGTCGCCAATGTCTGGCTCACGACTCCGCCGATGTATAGACTTGATCCCATTCGACGATTACTGCATAAAACCCATGCTTCACAGCCCTCTCCTCACTGCTTATGTTGTAACACGCGGGGTTGGTCTTGCTCCTTCTGGATATTTCAATGATTCTTATTGCAAACATAGTCTTCCGATTTCAAGGCGAGTTCGAGCACATAATTATACGATGCGTCGCAAGATTCATGTCCTTTCAGAGTGCGAGACGTCATTGGACCGCTGTAATGAGGGGACGCACGCTAGTATGTCGTGAACTTGTTTCCCCAGGCCCCTGTCAAACGCAATGATATAGCCTCGCTTTGAAGAAATATTCTGGGCCCGTGCTTCGACAGGTCGTATCTGCGTCGAATATGCAGATGCTGGACCGCGTCCAAATGAAGCTTTTTTCTGGCCTCTTTGGGAGGCGACTTTCTCTCCGGTGGATTGTGGCATCACCAACGACCTACCTTCGGAGACAGAAATCATGTCGCTCCTTTCGCTTCGGGAGCTCGAGATGACTATGCTCCGCTATTTGGCGCGGTGCTTGGAGTTGAACTTGCCAATTGAAGCATACATGCATCTACATGTCGGCTCTGTGGTAAAACTGAGCTCTCTGGACGTACAAGCACCGACAGAGGCGACCCGTATCGCGTTCTTACCCAACTTTCGGCCTGCTGTGCGCTGCCCTTTGGAATGGAGGTTCGAGCCAGTATATGGCTGGAAGAGGTAAGATTCACATTGATGCGGCGTTTATCTGAATTAGCCCTTGTACCGCAGGGTCAGTTTTGACGAGATTCGCAAGCTGGGAAACAATGGGTTGCTTGAATATTGTCGCTTCTTTCTTCATAGTCCATGGCTCAGTCAAGCCAATCACATCTTCCATGCCTCGGGGATCACTAAAAACTTCGATGATTATGGTATGCCTTTGGCTCGCATATAGAACTTTGTAAATGAACGCCATGGCAGGTTTCATCTCTCGGATTGATTTTCTCTTCCGAGTGGATCTATTGCAAATGGAACAGTGCACCCAAGAAGGATTCTTGTTCATTTGTCCGTGGGAGGAACTTATTGAACCTACTACTGGTGGCCGCAAGTGGGCAGAGCGTCCTACTTACTGGTCTCTTGACCCATCAGGGGCTCCGGCGCTGAGCCCCGAGCAGGCAGAGCGCTTCGGGTTCCCATCCCTACAACTCTCCACAAGGTATTGGATTCGGACGTGGGAGGACAAAGTGTACGAAGCCCTGCGAGACTTCCACACTGCAAAGGGCTTCGATCCGTATAGCCAGGAAGCGGCTCAACATCACAATTACCCGCTTTATGAGGTTGATGGCGATGGACTCCATCCATTGTCTCGCATTCTTGAAGGTTCGTCCGGTCGCATCTGGCATCTGCAATACAAATACGTAGTGAATCTGACCAATTGTCTCAGTATCTGAAAACGATCCAGATACCACTGCCGGAGCTGTTTCTGGCGGAGATAAAGGTTCGTTCAATGGTTGGATTGGACATCTGTCTGATTGATCACCTTCTCTCAAGGGTTCAACGATGTTGTTCCTTCACGTTGGAGTCCGATATCCGTCAGACTTGCTCTCATCTTACTGCTCGGGGCAATGGCGATGTACAAGTACCTATTTGGATTGGTGTGAGATCTATGTTCATGTTTTTGTTCAGTGACATTCCATGAATATGATTCCAGTGTTTCGATTCGAATGAGGCATGGGCGGCGCATCTTTGTTGGATCAGAAGGATTTCCATCCATCCTTTCCCTAACAACATACTCATTCGTCCACAATCGACGCCGAACACTCCAGATATGGCTGGAACCGATGCAACTCCCAAGTCATCACAAACCCGTTTGCCTCCACCATCGACCGAAAATGCAGATACAAACAATCTGGTTCCTCCGTCGACGCGTACACGGAGACTGGTGCGGCAAGGGCGTTCCGCGGAACTTTCGCGCGCTTTGACAAGCTCTCGAAGATATCCGTGGTGAATATGTCCTCTGGACTTGTGTAATCGAGGGCTGGAAATGGGCCGAATCGGACGACGACTGGTTGCGTTGAAGAGGAATTTGACGTGGCGTTGGCGCGTCGTTTTCCTTTACTCCGAGAAGGTATCCGAGTCTCTTCATCTGCATGCGTGTCGATATCCTCTAGGGGCTTCATCTCGGAGAGCTTGTCAACAATAGCCTGAACAGCCGGGCGCCCAGAGGGCTCGACCTTCCAGCACGATTGGCAGAGTTCCCAAAGGTCGTCTGGCATTGAATTCCCTGATTTATCGAGGGGCTGGTGGAGGTAGGGATCTTGTACAGCGTTTCCGAGAGCGAAGAAGATGCCTGGGTCGCCTTTGCCTAGGTAGGTGTAGGGTACGGTGCCTTCGGTCCAAATCTTTCGTCATCTATGAGCATTTGACAACCAAGAAGGATATGGTGCTCACCTCACAGCAAACACACGCAAAAGCCCACACATCGGATGGGATGGTACGCCGAAAATGAGTGTCCGGCGGATTCAACAGTTCGGGCGACATCCACTGCCTCGATCCGCTGCGAGAAGACGTTTTCGCAGACGTATCGGCCTCCACGAAAGCAGCCAAACCAAAATCACTGAGGCATGCCCGCCCCTCGTCGTTGATGAGTATATTGCGCTGTGAAATTCAAGTTAAATCCACTGATATGATTGGGTGGAATGAAGATGTACGGCGCATAAGTCTCCGTGGATTACATTCTGCGAATGTAGATACCGAAGACCCTCAATGATATCGCGATACTGAGGAGATGATGAGCCGCACTCAATGGGTGATTCTGAAAACGCATACCAGTTCAAGGGCATGCTGTGCCGCCGGAGAATTCTTTGCTACAAAATCCAACACACTTCCCTGCTCCATCCACGGCGATACCAACGCGCGTTGTGGGCTTTCGAACGTGGTAGAATCAATCCCTAAGAAAGGGATGACGTTCGGGTGCTTCAGATACCGCCAAACCAACGCCTCTTTAGAGAATTTCTCCAACGTGCGACGCTTCTCGTCGTCCGAAAGGTGCCCGAATATCGGTATCACCTTTAGTGCAACTTGAATCTGCTGTGTGCCGGATTCGGTGGTCGACTCGTAGTATCCGCGATAAATCATGGCGAAACCACCACGATTGACCGGGTGGTCTTTTTCGAGGCGGACATTGGAGACTTCCAGCGCATCGGGGAGCAAGCCAAGATGACCAACAAGCGTACTGAGGATGCGGCGCGCCTGTTTGGAGAAGGCTTTGAATAGCTCCGCGTTGTCTTTGAAGACGCCACCAGCGTCGAGTATCTGTGCCTCAAATGAGCATTGGGTTGCCTGGTAATACGATATCTTACCGAATGAATCAGGTTGAGTACGGCAGATGAGTGGTCATTTGGGACGAGCTTGATTTCTTCCCGGTAATTTTCTACCGTAAAAAGCTCTTGGAGCAATTCAGCGACCTTGGCGTTATCCTTGACGAGTGCTTGAAACACTCTGGAGCGAGTCACTGTGGGCATAGAAGAAAGGATCTGAAACGGAACGTCGATAATTTGCCGGCATGATGGGGATGGTCGTACCTTTTGAATTCGCCCCCGGTCCTCTGCCACTCGGTGCAGCTGTGCAAAAATCCTTAATGTAGTTCTATCCGCCTCCTGATCCGGTTCGAGCCCGTGTCGGGAAATCTGCTCGATTTCGGGCCATATCCTGTTCGAAAGGCTTAGCAAACGACTGGTCCTTCTATGGCTACTCACTTTTGAGCATCCAAGCCCCCCAACCGATACATTTCCTCGACGAGAACAAGAAATATATTCTAACCAGCACTGTGAGTCCTCACCAAATCGAAGAAATAATACGAATCCAAACCTTAGATAGATACGGCGTGCGAGGCGTACTGGTTCCCGTACTGGTTCCCGAATAGATCATGAAGCTAGGCTCGACGATATGCACCACTTCCAGGCACCTCAAAGCTGCCGCCCGTTGATCGGTGACGTTGCGGAAAAACGCAGGCTCCGAAGTCGCTACGATACGTAGCGCGTGGGGGTAGTCCTTTAAGTCGATCTGTAAATGCCGGATTGTATCGAAAATCTCCCGAGCGTGCGCCGTATTTTTTATCCCATACAGGACGAGAAGCATTTGCGGCTGTACGGGGGTGCTGGGGCCGAGGAGTCGCTGCTCGTAGAGTCGAATGAGCGGTTTGGAGATATAATCTTTGACGAAGGCCTGGGTTGAATTTCAAGATTGTGACAAGTAAGACCTTCGCAAAACTCGCCTTTAACGGAGTGTCAGGACGCTTTATATCGGATGCACCACGGATCCGTCGGTAGATTGAATAAAGCGGGAACAAGATAAACAGGTCGCTGATTATGTCGGGCGTGGTCGTCTCCAGCTCTTGCCTGAATTCCGTGGATGCAGAAGCCAAGCCGTGAACGAGGTGGAAGCGAGCCGAGATGGTGTTACTCATGTCGATTGACGCAACACGCAAACTGCCCTCAGATTCGCCCTTGAAGAGTGTGTATGCTGCATCTGCGAGGTGTTTTCTAGATTCTGGATCGTCCACAGTAATCCAGAGGGATTTCGTCGTGTGCAACCAGTGGTTTATATTCTCGGAGAATCCTGCAACCTCACTCCATGGACCGCGCATACGGCGCCCGGCTGTCTCTAGCTCGAGGCTGGGAGCGTCGTCGGCTGGTAATGCGATAGGTCCCGCACGAGATTGCCTCAGGAACGTTCTCAACCAGGGCCAAAGTTTCCTCATGCGACTTGTATATGCCGGTTTCGAGGTTCCGTAGGCGAGGTATCCGAGACACGTCAAAGCTGGCCTCAGCCCATGAGCGAAGTAATTTAGCAAGATCCTGCACGCACTCATGTCACTGATCATGAAGTCTCGGAATTCTACAGCTCCAACTAGCCATTCTTCAATTACACACAGGGTGCATTCGTAGAGAGCACATATCTAGAATCTTTGTGAGACAAGCCACAGAGAAAGGGATTGAACTGACCCCGCCCCATTTCATTTTGTCTTGGCCACGGGAGAGCAGTAACGCCATGACCCTGGCAAAGAGTTTTAATCGACATAAAAAAGACGGATTGAGCGCACCAAATTAGCATGGTCACCATTGCGAACACCTATATGATGCATTGGATGGATGGCTTCGGGAGATACAACCCGGACTGACCGTGAAGAACATGCGGTTCCCGAAATATACACCACGGGTGAAGTAGTCCCCGAACACAAAGTACAGAAAGTACTGCCGCAGACTCGCTATGATGAAGCCAAACACTGCGAATGTGTTAAGACGGCCTGAGCGAGAAGGCTGTCGGAGTACATACGCATAAACACGAAGGGTAACGAGAACTTCCCTGTCTCGTGTAGGGTGTCTATGACGCCCCAGACAGCCAGGCCGACTCCCACTGCATACGCTGGCGTCCATAACCAGCTGTAGACGCGGGGAGGTATCTTGAGCTTCATGACGGAGAAGGAAAAGAAGTGGAATCTTCGATAGACGCCCATCCTCCGGCAAGTTCATCTTAATCATGCAATCATGCCATGTGTCCACCGCTTCTTGAGAAATTTCTCAGCCTGTCGCGGGGAATATTTGCACTAGAGAATCGGGCTGGTTCGGGTGTGAGAGATGAGGACGAGTGCAGAAAGGTGGTAGCAATCAAAGCGTCGGGACTGTGGCTGTTCCGGCGCATCAGATGGGCCGCAGACCTTTGCAGCAACGTCCATGAGCGCTCCACACCGGGCCATGCGGTCTTCGATTGTTTACCTCTGTCTTGTGTCCCGGTCAAACTGTCGAGAAGCTCCCAACCGCCGGCGATCCGCCGCCGCGCACATGTAGTCGTGAGATGGGCGCCAAGAAACCTTGTTTTCCCTCCGTCATGCCAAAGCTTTCTCCCCGCGTCTACAGCTGGATCTGGGGCCCTGCGTATGCTCTCGGCGTCGTCTTGGCACTCTTGAGCGAACTCAGAGGCGAAGACTACAGCAAGTGGGACCCGCCGGATATAGGGAAAGACCAAGGCACCTGGGCCGGCGTCGGCCGACTTGTCCGATACATTCTGGCAGGCATGGTCAAGGAATTTCATGGGTTTGCGTCGACGTTCTGCAGTTCGTATCCGCTCTCTTTCTCTCTTGTCTTCATCTGTCTGAACTTCGTTTCAGTGAGTCTCTTCGTCGTCGGAAGTCTATGCCAATTCACATTATATCTCACTGGGTACAACTTTCGAGATCTGCCGTATGCGTTCTTCCGTGTATTCTTCTTTGTAGGTCCCTTTCTTGGATATCAGATCCTCTCCTATTGAGCCTGTAACTCGTAGGCGGTCGCAGGGGTCACCAGCGTTTTCAGGTTTGTCTGGGCTTACGCTGAAATGCTCGAAGATAATGCTTGCCAGCATCATTGTATTATTGCTCCGCTTCGCCGTTGGTTACAGTATCATTACCTGGACTGGGGTCAGCTCCCTCTCATTGCCTTTCCCACCGATTGGATGCTCAGACTCATTCCAGACGTTCGCTCTATACCAATGGATCTTGTTTGCCACTGAAGGGTGGCTTGTGGGATACAAGGAGTTTCGAGATTTTATGATGGGTGACATGAGTGCGTCGACTCACTCTTGTGCAAGATGACGCAGCTGATTGTGTAGTTTTGACATGCCTGGGATACCTCGCCTTCGGGCGCCCTGAAACAACGCAGCCCAGACGCACAAGATTATGGGACCGGTTGAAACGGCTATTGAAGCGTTCTCGAGCGGGAGCGATTGCTTTGCCGTTGGACGATTCGGAAGCCCAGCCGATCGAGCTAGAAGATACTCCTCTCGCCGAGCCGGACCCCGTGCAACCACCTGCGGATGATTCTTGGAGCCCACCAGCAGGATTCGAGGAAAACCTATCTCGCTGGTTAGCCCTCGAATCGGGCGAATTTCTGTGGATCACGGTCGAGGACCCACGCTCCATCCATCGTCTCGCATGTGCAGCAAACAGCATCTTTGAGGGCGAGAAGAGGTTGTGGGCAGGCTTGGTCGACGTGAGCAGGGCGCAGACAGTGGGCTGGGCGTTGGTGCACGGCCTGGCATCTGCATCGCTAGATTTCCGGAGGACGGTGGGATACACGCTTCCCCAGGTTATCAGTCAACTATTCGCTTGGTTTCCGATACATCGGAGATTCTATCTCGTCCCGCCTATGCTTGAATCCAGTTCAACTTGGTATCGCGAGCCAAAAGTAAGTTGAATCCTGTTCAATTGATTCGGTGCTTTCAACTGTCGTGCAGGACCTTTTGAACGACTGCATCGGCAAACCGTTCGAGCGCCGCTATGACGATCAGGGTGTACTCATGAAGCTCAAGATGTTCGGTACAGTCCTTGTCGTGCACGGTATCAAAAACAAAGAGCAGGCTGCGCAGATGTGGGAGATCATTCATATCTTGCAGCGCCAATTGAAGGAAGAATACTCCTGGGTTCTGCGAATCGTCATCATCACGGAACCGCGTCTATTCCGCCGTGTTGTCAAGAAACAAACATTGAACTTGGGGTCTCTGCCAATAATGCATATCGTTGAGCCTGGTTTATTGCTATATTCGGAGACGCGGGGGACTCTTCGCCCGCCGCATCTCTCGGAGGTGCGTTCTTTTTTGTTGGGTTTTGACGAGCTCATCATACTTGTAGAATGTATTCAAACTCATGGTGGAGGGTGTATATCGGATGGGGGGTTTAGACGCTGAAAGGCGGGCCGTTTTTCGACTCCTCCCGCTATCGCTCATGATTTCAACCAGGACTTGGCCTGAACTCACTCAAATATCCAAGAACCGGACCAGAAAGAACACAGACCCTGCAGACCGAACAGCACTCGATATTTTCTTCTATTGGTACAAAGTCTCCCAGGACCGTAGGCACATTCAAAAGGTAGATCTTCTTTGACTGTTTGAACGCAGTTAACATTTCAGATTATTTCCCTTATTCCCTCCATTGCTCCGTCCCGATTTTCGCAAGCGCTCGCCAGAGACAACACCAAAGTAGCAGAAACGCTTCAAGAGCTTTTCCTTCTCGACAACTACCGCGAAGCGCTCGAGGTTGTACCCAGGGAACATTCAAAGGGGGTGCTCAATTTAATCCATTCAGTACTCGACAACGGCTTCAGCAAAGGCTTTGAAGAAAACAGCCAGGTTTTCGAAGCTTTCTTGAAGCAGACGCACCGTATTCTCAACGCCCTCGTCGGGCATCTCGGTCACCTCCCCGATGGTTTCGACATCTCCAATGTGAGCCTCCGGAGTGACCACCCCGTCAACCGCGGTGGTTTCGCTATCATATATCGGGGTTTCTACCCCGACCCCGTGGGCACGGCGCCAGTGGAAGTGGCGCTCAAGGTGCTCCCGATATTCGGGCACCACTCCGAGGAGGAGAAGCGCCGAACATGGGACAAGTTTACTAGGGAGGCGTTGGTGTGGCGGTATCTGAAGCATCCGAATGTCGTCCCTTTCTTGGGAATTGATTCGGCGACTTTTGATAGTCCACAGCGGGCCTTGGTGTCTCCGTGGATGGCCCAAGGGAGTGTGTTGGACTTTTTGGCAAAGAATTCGCCTGCGGGTTCGTATGCGCTTGACTTGGTAGGAAGACTTCACTTTTTTTTCCCCGCGCGCTGACATTCTCCCAGTGCCGCAACATCATCGACGGGCTCGAGTATTTGCACTCACGGAATGTGATTCATGGAGACTTGTGTGGCGTAGGTCTCCTCTCCCTCGTTGTACATGACTTGATCATGAATTTCATACACAGCGCAATATACTCATCGGACAAAATGGGCGTGCATGTCTCAGTGATTTTGGCCTGGCGGCATTCG
Organism: Roridomyces roridus; assembly: GCA_029378245.1. NCBI lineage: Eukaryota > Fungi > Basidiomycota > Agaricomycetes > Agaricales > Mycenaceae > Roridomyces > Roridomyces roridus. Next base: position 3,939,644 of record JARKIF010000001.1, on the reverse strand, counting down.
TCGAGGCCGACACCACATCGTCTCACAGCGGATCTAGACAGTGGATGTCTCCCGAGTTGCTGAATCAGCCCCCAGGAATGCGTTTCCGGCGCACTGTTGCGTCGGATGTCTGGGCCTTTGCTTGTGTCTGTTGTGAGGTGAGTACTCGTTCATTTCATTAGATTTAGAAGAAATCTAATTGTCCTCGAAGATCTGGACGGAAGGCACTGTACCTTTCAGCCGAATGGAAATGATCTCCGACGGACAGACTCTACAAAATCCGTATCCCGACAAACCCGCCGATAAAGCGGGAGTCGAGATGCCGGATACACTTTGGGAAATCTGCCAGTGGTGCTGGAATTCTGAGGCTGCGGAGCGCCCGGCTCTTCTCGTGATCAATGATATGCTCTCCTCGATGAATCAGAACACTACCGGCCTACCGCTGGCCCCATCACGAGAAAATAGGACCTCCTCCCCGCAGCAGCGCAGTCCCTCGAATCCCTCGGCACAGACGGTTCTCGTCCGATTCGGTCCGGTTCCATCCCTCGACCTCTCTAACCCAGAGGAGACATTCAGGACGGAGATATTCGACAATCTGATGGAGCACGCACAACTTCCACAAAGTGCTCTTGTAGAGCCGTTACTCGTCTACACATCCGTGGACGAGCCGGATTCTCTGGATCTGCATTTCCGATCTGCGGTGGAGGCGAATGGTTTTGCGATGACCTGGAGGATGAGACGGTTTGAGCCGTATCTCGAGTGCTCGGCGGAGATTGTAGAGGGATATTGACAGAGCCGTGTACTTGTTGCCTTTTAGGGCCGAAGGCGATATTGATGTGGTCTCATTTGTTCTGCACCGCTTTCACTCTTTGACTCTGTCCATCATGCCACATGGTCTCGGTCCAATTGTTTCAACGGCAGAGTGCGCCGACCTTTGTTCGCGATTCTGTCAATGGCTCAATGCAAGTACCATTGTAGTGGACCTGCATAACAATGACCCTTGCGATGATGTGCCACTTAGATTCGAGATATTTAAGGTGCGTGCCTACTTTCAATCTTGTCCCAAACCCTCACCATGGCCCCTCATCTCCCCGACGAAATCATCTCAGAGATTCTATCTCCATTTCTTCACGTCGCCGACGAACTCTTCTCCGACACTTCCAATATCTCTCCCTTCTCAAATAATGCGCGATCCTCCTCCAAGTCCCTCCTTGTATGCAAACAGTGGTTTCGTGTTGCCACTCCTTTGCTCTACAAGGTCGTTATCCTCCGATCTACTGCTCAGGCGATCGCTCTGGCAGCTACTCTCAAAGCTGTTCCGGAGCTGGGTCGATTCATCAAGAAATTGAGGGTCGAGGGAGGATATGGGGCGTGCATGAACACCATCCTCAAATCTTCCCCCAATATCCGGGACCTGTGCCTCTCATTCGCAATCTGGTCCACTGATAACACCAGCGGGTTGTGCAAAGGCCTGCCTCTCATCAACCCTCGCCGCCTTGTGATCGTGGACAACCTCGACGTCCGCAACAATAAACATTTGGATGCTCTCGAAGAGACGGTGTTCGCTTGCCTTCTTTCGTGGAACAATTTGGTATTTACCTAAAAATTCCGCTGGACGGAACTGATCAATTTTATCCAGCGGATCTTGGGCTTTCCGTATGGGCTCAGTGTCTTTGGCCACACCCATTGGATGCTTAGAGCATCGAACTTGAGTGAAACTCTTGTCGACTCACAGCTTCACACAATCGTTCTCAACGGCGATTTCTGTCGACGCGAGCCCGAGATTCCGAGATTCATTCTCTCTCTTTGCAATATTCCGGCACTTGGAACATTACAATTCAAGCGTCCCTTCCCGCAACGGCATTATCACCGTCTATTGGCACATATCGATCTGACCCCCCGACTCAAACTCCTCGCTCAGTACACCATCGACTCGGAGGAAACTAAAACAATGTCTCCCGACAGCACTCCGTCGCATTTCATCCCCATGCAGTCCGCGTCCGAAGAGACCCAGGAAATCGTTTGGAAGCGGGTCATCTTCTTCGCCATGTCTATGGGGACCGCGAGCGCGCCTCCCGTTCCCTGGGAACGATCTCCGCCCTCGCTGGGAATACTAACTGTGTCAAAATATTTCCACGTGAGTGACCGACCGTCCCTTTTATTTGGGTCATTGATCACTGGAACCAGCGTCTTGCGCTCCCGTATCTTTACGAATGTATTAGATTGACGCCAGAAAATTGCCCCAAGATCACCAGGCTACTCCAGGACCGACCCGATCTTGGCTCCTTCATTCGGCGTGTATTTACTTGTCACTCCGGCCGCCATCTCAAAGCCGATTCTATCAACGCCATACTCAGCCTTTGTCGGCACGCACACAATCTCGAGGTGTTTGCTCCACACCCGTTCGAAGGGTACTTCACCAATGGAAGTTTGCCTGTGGAGGGTCTAGCTCTTTTAGCAGCTAATGCAGGCCATTCTTTGCAACACCTATCGGTGCACTTGGACTCGGAGCCCCCATCGCAGGTCCCCATATCTGGATCGGTACTGGAATCGTTCATAGCACTCCGCGTCTTGGCGTGGCGATCATCGATAACGATGACCGGTGGCCATGGCTTGCATCCCGATTCGTTCCAATCCCTCCATACTCTGTCCATCCATTCGGAAGGCACCATAATAAGTCGTCTTCTCACTGATGTGAGGTAAGGAGATGCTTCCATACCACCGAGCCCTTTGCTAAATATCAAGCAGACTGCCATGCCTTCGCGCTCTCGACTTACAGTTGTACATCACCGGCGCTACTGACAAATCGGGACTTGTAGGATTTCTCCGTGTGCATGGACACAAGGTGTTGCGTTTGTCTATATTCCCGAACTTGTCAGGCCCGTCGGGCGACTTCCGGATTCTCGATTTGTGTCCAAACCTGACTGAGGTCGCGCTTTTGGGGGTAAGTACGGTTCTCCAGACTCCAGTTGGAAGAACCACTCAATGCTTTCAGCCATGTTATTTTGGGGCCCTGATTAACAGTGCCCCTCACAATTCGCTGACCAAGATATCTGCTCGTCAGATTCCGGACCAAAGGTGCGGTCATTAACCTACGACTTCACCCACCGTTCACACTCAGATTAGGGACATGGCAGAGATGGCATTCAATCCAGCGATGTTCCCCGCACTTCGGGATATCCACGTCGATTGTTTGGCCTGGCCAACGACCGAGTATGCATTTCTCAACTGTTCTTCCACATCGAACTCATCCGATGCAGACGAGATATCTCGAAGAGTCATGTCGTTCCCATGGCCGAGGCTTTGTTGCGACATAACATCAAGATAACGAACGGCGAGGGGAGATCGTGGACCCCGCGATTGAAGATCCAGAGGGCGGCGCCCGGGGGTAGGCGGAGTCGAGCGTGAGCTGAGTGCACTGCAACTTGGGAAGGTGCTTGGGGCCTTGCGCACCAGAAATTTTGATGCTAGTCAATATGGGCATTTCAATTATAAGTCGTGGAGCATTTCACATACATAGAAAAGGTCAACGAGCAATTTTGGCCCATCAGTGTTGCGATCAACGGGGCTTGTCCGGAACCACCACCATGCTGCCCGATGAAATCCTCTCCGAGATCCTTTCTCCCGCTCTCAAAGTGCCCGGAGAACTCTTCTTGGATACTTCCGATACTTCCCCCTTCTCCAACTACCCCCCATCCACCTCCGCTTACCTGCTGGTCTGCAAAGACTGGCTTCGCGTCGCGACACCCCTGCTCTACAACGTGGTCGTTCTCCGATCCAAAGCCCAGGCAAACGCCCTCGAGCCCGTCCTCAAAGCTCACCCAGAGTTCGGCCCCTTCATCAAGAAGGTGAGAGTCGAGGGCGGGTACGGGTCGGCGATGCATACAATTCTCAAGTCCGCGCCCAATATCACCGACCTCGTTCTTTCGTTGTACATTTGGTCGTCCGATAACACCAGCGGGCTGTGCAAAGGCCTCCCTCTCATTACAGCAGTTCCTGAAAATAATGTCAAACACCGAACTTTTTTTTCATTTTCCCGAAAAGGAAATTCAGGCCATCGCGGCTTCGTCTCGCGTCCTCTGCCCTCGTGAGGCTGAGTGCATACACAGGGCGTCATTCTGAAGTATGTATACGAGAAATTCATTGGTTTGGAGCTACAGTAAAACTACGTAGACGTGAAACGCGCCCTGCACAATGGCTGCGCCCGCGACTGCCGGGTCGGCGAGCCCAGGTAAGACGAGGCCGGTACATGGCCGTACTTATGCAGGCGCACGACTGGGAAGATCAAACCGCCGTCTGCTGCGCACAAGAAGAGGACGGGATGGCACGGAGGACGCTGCATCAGTGCTTCCGCTCGTGGGTCGTACCGTCGTAGTTATGCACCATGGCTGTCAGAAGACAACGAAGGATGTTGTATACGCAAGTGGCCTGAGCGTCCTGAGCGGCTTGTGGGGCGGGCGGATGGGCGAAACGGCACAGGTGGATGTGGGCGACTGGGTCTGGGTTGACGGATGTGGGTGACGTGTCGGTGGATGTCTGCGCGATATGATGCAAAGAGAGCGGGAGGTCCAGCATCGCCAAACAAGACAGCATGGAAAGGCTCATAAGCTTCTGGCGTCGAGACAGTAGGTCGGACTACGCACCTGGGCAAGATGGATGCCGCGACACTCCATCTTGCAATCATCTCCGCATCGTGTCCAGCCACCGTCGCCCCCAACCGGCCCTACGAGCTTTCCGGGCTGCCCGCTAGTTGTTTCGGATGCCGATGGGTGCAGATCCACCCGCGCAAACGCAGTAGACATTGTCGACCGACGGTGATGACTGGGCTTGGCCACGGGGAAGAACAGCTCAGTATGTGTTACTGCGAAGCTTGAGGGCCTTGGGGAGAGTGTTCTGTAACAAGTCAATGGGCGGCGGGTGGAGAAGGGTGGAGAAGACTCGAGACAAAGGCGAGAAAGCCAGAATTTCCTTTTTGGGATGACACGGGAAAAAAAACTCATGATTGACATTATTTACGGGAACTGCTGTAATCCCCACCGTGTCATCGTGCTCAATCCCTCGAACCTCAAGAATAAGCAGGTGGACAGTTTGGCAAAGAGGATGTACGAATGCTTTCGCTCGTGGGATAAGATGGTAAACTCCTCGTCTTGTCTCAATGCTTGGATCGCTAATTCCAATCCTGCTTAGCGAATATTCGGATATCCATATGGGTATCCGATTGACTTGAGTGACCTGAGGCAGGAGAAGATGAGTGAGGCCCTTCGCGAGTCCCAAGTACACACTATCATCCTCCATTCCTCATTCACCCGCATTCCCCGGCACATTCTGTCTCTCGGTGAAATTCATTCGTTGGAGGTGCTGCGGTTCCAGCGCCCGTTCATCGACCCACGCTTTTGCGACTCTTTGGTCTCACAAATCGACTCGGAACCGCGACTCAAAAAGTTGGCAGAGTACACTAAATTATGGCAAGTTCTATAATCTTACAGTCTCTCTCGTGCCTGAAGATCCTCCTAGCGACCTAAACAAAGAACAGCCTCGGACAGCCTCGGACGTACACTGAGCCTGAAATCACTCCCTCGTTAAACCCCCACTTTGTCCCCATGGTTTCCGCTTCCGAGGAGACCCGTGAGCGCGTGTGGAAGCGCGTTCTCTTTTTCGCCATGTTTGTGGAAGAAACGCGGACCCCTGAGTGGCCTCACCGGCACCCTTCATCTCGTCTTGCCGTCCTAACTGTATCAAGATATCTTCATGTGTGTGTTGTAGTCCTCGCGTTGTGTGGCCGTTGACTGACCCTGGCCAGCGCCTTGGTCTCCCATATCTACACTGACTCGGAAAAAGTAATGGATCACGTGTGGTTCGAAATTGTTTGATGCATTGCTTCACAGCCACGCCACTTCTGGGCAATTTTAAGGTCTCCGAAGGAAGCTTACAGGGTCTAGTATATACCCGTAAAATATTGAGTCACCTGACCCTCTCCTTGCTGTAGCAGAGCGATCACAAAAATGAAAGTGATCCATTTTAAAATCTGGTTTCCGTCAAATCTGTGTGTTTGATCTTTTACCAGGACTCAATGGGGCAGGTGCAGCTGGAAATTGGACTGGATGATGATGTGATGTCTGTTGAGCAATTCTGGGCCCAAAAATCCGCTCTCAAGTGGGTTGGTTGTGAAGCCCTTGGTCAATGAAGTGGTGACCACTAATCCGGCAAAGGTGCCCATGGCCTGCCAGTAGTCTTTAATGAGAGGTCTCAAGCATGTATAGGGCAACTCTCCCAATACTAAGGAGTGCCCCAATTACACAGGCAAGGTGACTGTGACCACCTCACACCCTATCAGGGTCGAAGAACTTCAACCACCGTTTGGCCACGGCTCTTTGGTGGCCTCGATCTTGAAATAGGGCCTTGCACGGTGTGAAAGTCCGGCTGAAAACAGTAGATGCGGGTCACTGAATTACACCTAGAGTGTAAAAAAGGCAACTCATGCAGACGTGCATGGTGGGTGGTTGCCTGATGTTGATTTTTGCATGATCTGTATATACAGCCTGAGCAAGGAGCCTCCCAACAGCCCCCGTAAGCCATATTTCTGGGTCTTGATTGATCAGTTGTGCTCTTTGGGATCCTATGAGATGCCTAGAAGATGCACAGACTCGATGGTGTGATGGTTGACCCTATGGGAAAATCCGGCCACAGATCAATGCTGAAAAACAACACTGTCTGGTGTCGGGGCATATATGTAGCTCTGTTCTTGTACCTGGGAGATTGGATCAATGGAGTAGAGTATTCTAGGCTTCATCCTGGTCAGTTTCTGTATGGCATTGACACTCACGACACCTGAGAACAAGTGCTGAACTTTCAACCCAATGTTCAGCTTGGCAATGAAAATTGAATGGAGGACTCTTCACATTGAATTTCCACTTTTTGAGGACAACTAAACCTTTCTGGCATCCATGAGCTCCCACTGACAAGTTATACCATACAGGTAAGTGGTCCTGGGCACACGGGAGGATTATTTTACTGATTTCTTCATTTGATGTTTCTGAGTCCCTGAGCAGGCTGGAAGTGCACTACTTTGGGTCACAGATGGAAGATGGGATAGTGAAGAGGAGTTGTACAACATTTTAGCTCATTTGGGCCAGTCGTTGCAGTGTTTCACGCCAAATAGTGTGGGTCAACCAAATGCAGAATAACAAATGGATCACATGTTCGCGTTTGACACGCCACCGAAGCCGAACAAAGCCGATTTTGGACTCCGATTTTTACCTGCTGATAATAGCCCTCCTTGTGCTCCTACTACACCCCACAACCAGTTTCCAATGTCCCTCCATCGGGCTTGACACCGAGTCCAATTTTCAAGATCTGGTGATCCATTACTTTTTCCGAGTCAGTGTATACGACTCTATCTTGCTCGCACCATATAACGCGACTGGTATCCGAGATAACTTGAGCAAGCGCCCACATCTTGGAAATTCCATCCGCTGCACATTTGCGGCTGGGGAAATTAGCACTTCTTCGAATTTTTACGCTGACATTGTCGATGTACTTCGTCGTGCAACCCGCCTCCAGGTTTTTACTCCTGCCTCGCATCGATTCAACGATATGTCGAAAGAGGCTCTCGAGGTCCTGGGGACCACCGCCGGCCACTCTCTTCAACAACTATCGCTATCGATGACCAGCACCCAGTTGTCGCCTTCCGATATGGCGAACTTCACAGCACTCCGTGTGTTGTATATCGAAGGAAGGAGACTCGAAGTTGCAGGATTGGAGTCGCCTCGTCCAGATGCACTACAGATGCTAGACACTCTACGCATACACTCCAGCAGGTTCGGCCGGTTCATCCAACTCTTTGTGGATATGAGGTTCGCGTCGATGGTCCTTGTGACGGTTTGCTGAGCTTGGCCACCAGATTGGAGAATCTCCACACCCTCGGATTGTCAGATCATTCTGACGATGCATTGGATGGGTTACGAGCATTCATGAGCGCACACGGAAATACATCGCCGGAGAACCGCCACACCCACGAGTTGTCAGCTCATTCTGACGATGCATCGAATGGGTTACCGGCATTCTTGAACGTACACGGAAATAAATTGCTGCATCTCACGATTGAGTCGACCCACGCCTTTCCTACACTCGATCAGTGTCCGAATCTTCTTGATATCAAAATCTCTTCCGTGCGTTCTCATTTCAGCCGTCGTCATATATTAATGACTTCCTTAACCAGGACTGCGATCTTGCTGACCTTGTTTCCAACACACCCCACAAGTCGCTGAGTAAGATAGTCGTCTCAGATATTGAAAGCCACATCAAGAAAATAGAGTTTGATACCGAGATGTTTCCTGCGCTCCGAGAAATCCAGATCCTTGAACTGGGATGGCCGACTACCGAGTTTGTCTTCCTTCTCTTCCTATTTTCCGTGGCTCACGTTACGTAGAAGGGCAATTGCCAAGAGTAGATTCGTCCGATTCGCAGAATTTCTACTGCAGAAGAATATCAAGTTGACGAATTCTGAGGAGAAGGCGTGGACTCCTCGACTCAAGACTGGCAAGGGGCGGAGGGCGTCGTAGTGTTGGGTTTCTGAGTGTGAACTTATCTCACTGAAGCGAGTCGTTTTTACGTTTGATTGAACCTGCTTGGATCATCTGGGACTGCGGACAGACTGAATCGCTTTGTCTTGACGCGGACGGCATCGCCTCGAAACATGAGGTTTGGGTGGCATGGGAGAGGCCTCAATGCTCATATCGGGGCACGACGCGTGTAATTTTGATCGAACATCTTCTCATCATGTGATGGCGTCGCAGCGTGACCACGCGGCTTGCTCCCGACCACAACTCGACTCAAACTCAAGTCCGGCGAATCATCCTGTTTCTTCCGGGTTCCCTCGAACTCTTTGGACACATTCTTCCCAGTCAATCCGCCTGTACCCGCTTCAATGGCAATCGGGAACTCCCCATCACCTCCACCGCGCCGCCGTCTGCCGCCGTGTTCTGCACCACGTTGATTTATGTCCAGCTGATCAACCTCCCTGGCAGATGGTCATGCATCATGGCGGGATACATTTAAAGCTTCGACTGTCGCACCGGTTTTCCGCCCCACGATGCACCTATCCCGCAGCTTGAAAATCTTCTTGGTTGCAGTCTGCGTCCGTGCCCAATCTCCCATAGTCGATCTGGGCTACGCGCGATACCAAGGCACGGTCTCCCCTACCAACATATCCCACTTTCTGGGAATTCGATACGCCGCGGCCCCCCTAGGTGTGTCTCAAAATCTCCTCCAGTAGAACCCAGTCAAAACTCCCCACTAGGCGACTTGCGTTTCCGTGCGCCGCAGCCACCTGTGAACGTCTCTGGCGTGCAACAAGCCACGGAAGAGCCCAATCAGTGCTTTCAAGCGTCCAATGGATTGTCCCCGACCAACCCGCTGGAGAATCGCGCGACAGATGATGTTATCTCTACAGAGGATTGCTTATTCCTCAAGTGCGTCCTTCATTCATTTCCGCGATTGGGTTTTTAATGCTTGTTTAAAGTGTGTACTACCCGAGCGACGCATCCGGTACCCCCGCCGGAAATCTTCCAGTGCTGGTTTGGATACACGGCGGCGGATACCTTGCGGGACAGGCCAGCGCGTACAACGGGGAGGATGTGATTAACCAGAGTAATCGAGGTATCGTCGTCGTTATTATTCAATATCGGCTGGGAGTCTTCGGTAAGTGATTTTCTCAAGACGCTGCTGGGCCTGATGGTGGTTATAGGATTCCTTCCCGGGTCGGAGGTGAAGGAAAATGGAACGTTGAACGCTGGATTACGTGCGTAACCTACGGCCGTCCCTTTCACCTTCCTTAGATTCGCACAGTCGACCAAGACGCCGCTCTCCGATGGGTAAACAAGCATATAAGCAAATTCGGAGGTGACCCCTCCAAGGTAACAATCTGGGGCGAATCCGCCGGCGCTGGCTCGGTCCTTCAGCATGTCGTGGCGAATGGAGGAAAGACCCAGCCTCAGCTTTTCAGAGGGGCTATCACCAGCTCGACTTTCCTGCCGTCGCAGTATCGTTATAACGACCGTGTTCCTGAGGTCAGCGCGCTCGTTTCAATTACCTACATCTCGATTAAAACCTTTTGGTAGTTGTTGTTCAGTGAGGTTGTAGCGCAAGTCAAGTAAGCATTCCGCTACTTGCTCAATTCAGCACTTATTTGAAACTAGTTGCACGGGAGTAACGGATACGATGGCTTGTTTAAGAACTGCCGACGCCAACGCGCTCCAAACCGCCAACACGCAGATCAACAACGGCGGGTTCTGGGGCACCTTCCTATTTGTTCCTGTCGTCGACGATTCATTCATCACACAACGCCCGACACTGTCCCTCCGTCAAGGCAAAGTAAACGGCGACGTCATCTTGACGGTGACCAACACGTTCGAGGGGACAGATTTCGTCGATCAGAGTACAGGTCCGACAGCGAATGTGACGCAGTATGCGTTGAATTTGTTCCCGGATTTTGGGCCGGTGCAAGCGGATAGGGTGGGCTCGTTGTACGCTGGCTTGGGGACGCCTTTGTTCCCAGAGAATGCGGTTCAGGGCGAATGTGCGTGTCTAAACCTGGAGTGAAACTCAATATTGATACCGAACAGCCATCTTCATCTGTCCGACGTACTTCCTCCTCGAAGCATTCGGTACTCGCGCCTTCAAGGCCGAATTCGCCATCCCCCCAGGCCTGCACGCCAACGATGTCGCGTATTACTGACCCACGCTCTCCACCCCGCCGTTCCAAAACACTCCCTTCATCGATTCGTTCGCACAGATGTTTACATCATTCGCCATTTCGCTCGATCCGAATGTAAAGATTCAGCCGGTGACGAGTATCACTCCGCCGTGGGGCAGGTGGGCTGGCAGCCACACGGAGATGCTGTTCAATAAGACAGACTCCGGGAACGAGGCTGTTGTGGTGCCCGTCAAGACCGACGATGCATTGTTGGAACGGTGCAGGTGCGTTCTCTTATATTTGTTCCCGAGTTCCCGACTGATTTTGTTGTAGGTTCTGGGACAGTGTCGGGGATTTGACGAATCAGTGATACAGTTTTATTGTACGAATAAATCAAAGATGCAGAATGCCCAGCATCCTGCTCAACCCCCCACCTCGGGTTCTACCTATCATCGCCAATCTGAAATCGACATCCTCTCGAACGGCGGTATTATCTCCAACACACCCTCGCGCGTGTATTCTGCATCCGAGTCGTCTCTGGCTGTGGAATACGCCAGTAGTTCTCGCTTGTACTGCTCCTCCTCGATGTCCAGGTCTGGGTTTTCGTCTCATTCAGAGTGTAGTTCGGATGTGCGATGAAGGGCAGGTTCTACGCACAAGACACGACGATCTTGATATTCCTCGGCCAGTGTTTAATAGCTCGTGCGCGGCAGCGAGGGGAGAATGGTTTTTTCGACCTCTTCGCGAGAAGTGCGGGTTTGTGGCCATGGTAGGGTACTCCGAGTCGAGAGGACGGCTTGAATGAGGTGAGTATTCTGAATCAGCTGCGCGCCGAGGGAGGAAACTGACGAGTTTGGAAGGCTTTGATGTTCTTGAGGGGCTCATATCGTCGTTGTCCGTGGAGGGAGTTCGCCGTGCGTGCGGTGAGGAAAGGTAAGGATTTGGGACTATAGGATGCGGCAGCAGACGTGACGTTTATATTCACCCGTTGGAACACGCATGGCATACGCACGGCACCGCAGTAGGCATGCATACCTTGCTTAGTACTTACTGCGAATGTGCCGCTTACACGTTGAATTCGAACCACTGGCGCCCGAGGTTGCAACGAGGCCGGCACTTGATATTTACCACAGCAAGGTCCGAGACGCTTTTTCTGCCTTTTCCCTTCCGAATCGATGCAACGGGTCGGGTCGACATCTCAGGTCTTCCAATGCTACAAAACATGGTGCAGCTGGAAATAAGTACATTGGTTCAAACTTCATCGCGGCGGCTTCGGCCCGGTAGCTGATTGAATCATAGTATAACCGACCTCTCCTTTTCCCCAAGTCCCCTTCTGCGAGACCGGGCGAACCAGATGCTACACCTTCAGGCCATCCAAGTTGTCAATTCCTCTCGGCCCAGAAATAGTTCACCAAAGCGCGCTCCCCATCCTCTCCTCCCTCCGAATCTGAAAACGGACATCTCCCGCACCACTCAACCCACCACACGACCCAGCAATCGCCTCCACCACCTCGAGACGCTGGCTCTGCGACATCATACATGGCCTCAACAGCGCCCTGGTCGAACGACACGCGCCGCAAGCTCGGGAAACACGAGCCAGCCACGTCGCAAGCGCGCGGATCGTAAAGGCGGCATATGCGTGTCGCAGAGGCGTCCTGGAAGGAATGTCATAGTAGATGTCAGTCTGGCGCGCGGACTCGGTGGTACGGAGCATAAGGTGCTCAACGCGGTAGAGCTGCGACTCCGGTTGAGGGGCGTCGGTGGCATCCATTTGCCATGGGATGTTCGCCTCGGTGAGGTCAAAGATGAAGGACAGGGCGAGAGGGTGCGATCCCGGGAGACGAGCGATGGCATTGAGGGTCGTGCAATAGGCGACGTAGTCAAAGACCCGTGGCCCAATGGAGAAAATATATATCATATAAATCACTTGCAGTCGAATCGCCAGTGAAGGAAAGGAAAGGTAGATCCGCTCAACGTGTGGAGTGAGTGGAAGGAGATGGGGGCTGTATGAGGCGGGTCCGGTGAGACGTGTTATCTTGCTGGAGATGTGAGGAGGCGAGGCTGATAGTAGCGAGAAGGACCTGGCAATCGAGTTGGTTGAGCAGGCTAGTTCCTCCTGGCAGGCTACGAATGCCACGAGGTCGGCAAAGGTCATATGGCTATTCAACTGCACTTTGATATCCTTGAACTGGAAATCGGGGGATGCGAGACAGGTCAAGTAAACCGAATCGGGGACGCCGTGCAGAGGCTCGATGACGAAGCCGCTCTCCCTAAAGATCGGAGTGACCAGTGTGTAATTTGTCGGCAGACTCTGGACACGTATCCCTCCGCTGAAGTGGAACCAATTGGAATTGGAGACGTCTGCGGATATACGATCTTCTACCGACCATCTGGGCCCCACCGATCGACGAAACAACCACCAAATGAGTGAGCACAAGTTGAATACTGCGCACAGGATCAATATCTGAATGTCGATGAGCAAACAGACGAGGAGCCAGGCGAATGAGATCTGGCGGAGTCCGGGGAAGGCCAACAGAGGGGGTGGGCCAAAGCAGTGGCGAGATACATGGATCGAAAAGCGCGTGATAATCAACAGGGTGTCCGTGGCGGCTTGCGGGAGATGCGCGAGCAGATGAAGAACGAGGGAGCGACCATGTTCCCGTTGGCTATGCTCCAATTTGTCGTGGATCAAGATATCTGGAATGGGCGCCGTCGCACCCAGGATGGGAGCCAGTCGCCGAAACTCGAATGCTCGCATGTTCTTTGAGTTTGCGAAACACTCCAGTCGCTGAATTGGGCATATGTGGGCCACGAAAAGTATGAGGTGAAGGGATTTGGAGAGCGCCAGTGTCACGGTGCCCGCTCGGACGTCGGCCTGCGAGATGCCTAGCTGGAAAAGCAAGTGGGCCGACGCGACGCGTCGAAGGCTGGAGGATATGTGCATCGTCGTGCAGAGCTCCGTTGTATGCATGAAGGAGCAGATGCGATCCAGCAATTCGTTTGGCAAGCCATCCATCGGTCTCAAGGGAATCGTCAGTCAATGTAGCCGACCATACTGGGTTATGGGACGTACGCCTGAAGGATGCAGCGAGCTGAGAAGGAGTCCAGCAGCGCGCACAGGGGCGTCTAGAACAGGGATGATGAGAGTCGGAAGAAAGGAGGATTGATGCCGAGACTTTCCTCTTTCGCTCTGATCCCACTTTCATCTCAAAGACTCAAGAGGACTTGTGAAATTTCGATGTCATTGTGGTTGGTCAGTAACTACTACATACATTCCGAGCCGCGCATTGTATTTTCCACCAATTATATGATGTTTTTGCTAAGTATTTTCCGATAGACGAAGGCCGCTATTTGCGCCAGAAGCGCAGACCACGGACGAGGCACTTGACTTTGCCGGGTTTGCGTTTCGGTTCGACAACCTCAGGCTGCAGACGCAGAGGCGTGAGTGGGTCGGGAGTGGGGCGAGCGAGGTCAGGAACGCTGTCCTCGCTCCCGCTGGTAGAAGAGTCGACGCCAGCGACAACGTCGACGACAGCCTGGAAGACAGCCTGGACGTATGCCACGCCGCGGACGGAACAGTTCGCCGCCCGGCGAACCTGAACGGGAGCCTGAGCGAGATCCTCATCGCTAATGAAGAGCTCGTCGATCTCCTGCACCTCGCTGGCAAACTCCTCGATCGACAAGCGCTCACTGGAGTTGAGGCGCAGCGAGCGCGTGAGGAGGTCTACCAAAGGGGGCGAGATGGGGAGGGATTCACGGAGATAGTTCTCCGGACTAGCAAGGTACTGCTTGAAGGACCCGGTGCGGCAGGGGTTGCTGGACGTCCAGGGCCACTGCCTGGTGACGAGGTTGATCAGCGCGATGCTGAGAGCCCAAGCGTCGGAATCCTCCGGGTGGTACGCCGACTGGAAGGACTCTGCAGAGATGTGAGTCAGGAGGGGGAAGAGATGGCTGCAAACGTACCGGGCGGCATATACGCCTTGGTCCCCGTCAGGGTTTCCGACACTATGGACATTGTAGCCAGTCCAAAGTCGGTCAAACAGGGGTTGCCACCCAGAATGTCGACCAGAATGTTCTCGGGCTTGATGTCGCGGTGAAAGACACCCTGACGGTGGCAAAAGAGAACGGCCTCAACGATGCCCGCGAACGTACTCTTGATGAGCGGCGTGTCCTTGTAGTAGACATAGTCGTCAATGGCACGAGACATGTCGCCGGCCCTATGGAAGTCCATGACAAAGTACTCGTGCTCGTCATCCACGAAGCTCCGGTGGAATGTGACTATGTTAGGGTGGCTGGAGACCTTGCGGTGAAGGAAACGCTCGCGCTCGTTCAGCTTGGCGTCACGGCTGTCGAGGTTCGGTTTCGCCAGGCACTTGACTGCGAACACTCTGGACGACGAGCTCGAGCTGGACGGGGTGGAGGAAGCGGAGGAAGAGGAGGCCCATGACGAGGGGCGTGAGCGAGTAGACTCGGCGTCGCAAGCTCGGTACAGATTGCCGTATGAGCCTGCGCCTACGAGCTTCTCGAGCTGAAGGCTGCCGTCATCGACGATGTGGCCGGTAAGATTAGGAAGACGGTTGGGATTAGAAGGCATGTCAAAAAGTCGAATATTGGAGTGTTGAAGGGTGCAAGAGGTTGCGGTTGTGGAAAGAGAAGCGTTGGGTTAGGAGAGCTGGCCCCGAAAATTTAAGGAGCGGAAGAAAGTGAGACATTGATCGATTGCTTCCGCGGAGCGGGCCCAGATTCGTCTGGGCGCATGGCCCGCTCCTACGCAGCACAGAGGCAAGTGCTCAAAGTCGCGCGTCGTAGCAGGATGGTCGTCATTGGTGGAGGACAAAGGCAGTCGCCATCATGTGATCCGACTCGGGCCGAGTCATCTTGTCCCGAACCGTCATGCTCCCCGACGAAATCATCTCCAAAATCATCGCTCCCGGTCTCAAAGTGCCCGAAGAACTCTTTTCGGATACTTCGCCTGTCTCCCCATTCTCCACTTACACTCTATCGCCCTCCGCATACCTGGTCGTGTGTAAAGATTGGCTTCGTGTCGCCACCCCTTTACTCTACAATGTCGTCGTTCTCCGCTCCACTGCACAGGCGGCGGCTCTCGCTCTTGCTCTCAAAGATACTCCCGAGCTTGGTCGATTCATCAAGAAGCTCAGGGTCGAGGGAGGGTACGGGCCGCCGATGCACGCAATTCTCAAGTGCTCCCCGAATGTCACGGACCTCTTCCTCTCATTCTCAATTTGGCCGTCCGACAACACGAACGGGCTTTGCCAGGGTCTCCCCCTAATCAACCCCCATCGCCTCATTTTGGTCGATAACTGCGAATCTCGCGAGTCTCGCCCTCGCAAAAATAAAGACGGGGATGCCCTGAGGAAGGCAGTCAGGGAGTGCATCCCTTTGTGGAATAATCTTGTAATGTTCTCTTCTGTGCCTTGCACCCTTGCTCAAAATCGTTCAGAGAATATGCTATTACCCCTACTCATCTGACATCGTTGACATGGCACCGTATAGGCCGAGAGCAACGAAACTCAGCCAAGCACTTGCCGCATCGCATGTGCATACAATTATCCTCTGCTCGGAGTTTTCTTTCATTCCAGCATTCATACGCACTCTCTACGACATTCCGTCGCTTCGGGTGTTGCAATTTGAGCAACCCATCACCATTATCAACAGTCCTTTGATTTCGCTCATCAAGCAGGACCCGCGGCTCAGAAAGCTGGCCAAGTATACTGTCCAGGAGTGAGACATCGTGTTTCGGTTCGGTCAACCGTCTTGACATTTTTTTAGCAGCTACAAGGAGCCTGTGGTGCCGAGCGAGCCTGACATCACACCCTCATTGGACCCGCAGTTTACTCCAATGGCATCAGCGTCAGAGCAGGCTCGAGAGACCGTGTGGCAGCGCGTGCTCTTTTTCGCCATGTACGCGGAGGAGGCTCGGTCCCCCTCTTTCTCTCGGCGGCCAAGCGCGTCTCGCCCATCCCCAGTTCCGATATTGTGCGTCTCGAAGGACTTCCACGTACGTCAGAGCCATGGCTGTTAATCTTGGGTGGTGATTGATCTTGCCCATTAGCGTCTCGCTCTGCCCCATCTATACGATTCTGTCAAGCTCACACCGCGCAACGCTGCCAAATTCAGAGAGCGACTAGATAAGGAACCGACTCTGGGATCCTTCATTCGTCGCATTTTCACCACGTCGGAGGTGACTGTCCAAACAACTACGACTTCAATTCCTGGGCAAGACATACGGGATGCGGTCCTGACGGCCTTCCGGTCGGCGTGTAATTTGGAGGTCTTCAGTCCCGTGCCCCAGTGCCCGCGCCAACATGTTTCGTCAGAAGCCTTTGAGCTGTTGACAAAGACTGCTGCTCTGTCTTTGCAACAACTCACGATGACTCTGGAAAATATGTCTATATCGGCGTCCATGTTTGAGCCCTTCTCCGCGCTCCGTACTCTGGACATTGCGGAGTCGGATATCAAGGCAGGAAGAATGGCCTCGCCTTCGCATTCGTTAAAGTCGCTACACAACCTGGAAATCGAAGTCGACTCCTATAGCAGTGTTATTCTGGCCGTTTTCGAGGACATGCGGTGTGTGATAGGTGAATATCATCGCGATTGAGGCTAACTCCGCTCGACAGATTGGAGTCTCTGCGCAGTCTTCGGTTTAAATACCGCTCCAAAGCCGCTTCTTCACTCGTGGAGGTTCATGGCGCAAAATTGCTGCATCTCATGATGGACCAGATCAACGACTTTCCGGCCCTGGATATGTGCCCCAACCTGGTTGACATTGAACTCAGCGGGGTGCGCTCTTCCTCAGAAAGGACCAACGAACGATTTTATACTTTCCTTAGGATTGGAATTTGGCCCAGTTCGATCCCAGCAATCCGCACAATTCGCTAACCAAGATAGTCGCCTCGAACCTGCCCAAGTGAGACTTACATCCGATTCTCCCTTCCCACTCACCGCCACGGCGATAGAAACATGGAAGAGGACGACTTCAACCAGGAAATGTTCCCAGCTCTCCGAGAAATCCAGATCAAAACGCTGGACTGGCCCACTAACGAGTGTGTTCTTTTATTTCCATCCCTTCAAGTCTTCTCATGTCGTAGACGAGACATCCGGAGGAGCAACGTTGTGCCGTTTGCGGAGTATCTGTTAAAGAAAAATATCAAGCTGACGAGCCGCGATGGGAAGGCGTGGCTTCCGCGGGTTCAGCTGAAGACTGCTAGGGGACGGAAGAAGGCGTAAAGGTAGACTCGAACCAGCCCTCGTTGGTACTTTTGCGGGGGAGGAATTAGTACCAAGAGGGACTGGTGGATCTTAGGCGAGGCGTCGCAGGGTGCGGGTGCAATTGAAGTTATTTGGGCTTCAAAGTGCTTTGCTGATTGAATCAAAATTGAAGCAAATCACAGAACACTAAATGATCAAACTTCTGCCACCAGCGGGTTTTCAGCCATGAGACTGGTGCCTAGAGGCCATGAAATTCAGGTTCCTTTCAGTAAAATAGCCTGACAAGGAGTACATGCTCCAGTATGGAAAGCCAGAGCACCACGCTGATCTGATGGACGTCGGTTAGCATTTGAGGCAATTGGACCCTGGACACCAGCCTGCATCGGCAACCAGTGGTGCTGTGCTGGCGCATCAGAGACCCATTGATAAGCATCTTCTCAACTTGCAACCACGGGGTTCGTTGAGTAGTACTACTAGTAGCGTGATCATGAAGGCCTCCAGGATAGTATGTACTACTTTGTAGCTTTATTCTCAAGTAGCCAGCGGTGGTACAGTTTTTTCTTGACTCTTCCCTTCCTCCGGCCCTCCTCGTTGTCTTGTTCGTCCCAACAATGAACGCGGCCTGCTTCCAATATCTATGAGAGAAGTGGGGTGAAAGTCAAATTTGATGGGAAACTACAACAAAAACATGGATTCATATCCTGGAATGGAAACTCGTAGAACGTCGCTCTCCCGGGCAGTGCTCGGGCAGTTCGGGCAATACTGTACTATTTCGACCAATCCTTACAGGGTGTCACGCGTCACCGCCAAAATTCACCAGATAAGAGATTCACCGAGCGGCCATCACATCAAATTTCCTTATATGGACTGATGGTATCATCCGGATCAGATATTCCGTCTGAAATTGATGTGAAATCATTGTTTCCCGAGTTGCCGAAGCGAAAAAAGTTGACCGTCACCCGCCACCGGGTGCAAAATCCTTCATTTCACAAGGGGTCGTCACGCGTCACTGAACCTTTGGTCGAAATAGTACAGTAATAGTCAGTTAGACTCGATGTTTGTGATCTCTCAACGGCATCATCCACGGAGCCCACTAAGCGCTTACCCAACCCGCTTTTGAAGCTTCTGGAACACTCCCTTCGCATCAACCACGTCGCTGCCTAAGTTTTGGAATCAGCCAGCTCAATGTCATCTCGATGGGCAGCGTGAGTCAACATCGGAATATGATTTGTGTTGTCCAGCGCCGCTCCAAAGCTCGAGAAGGGATTGGCCTCTGAATCCCGATAGCTGTTGAATAGCTGCCTGATCCGGAGCTCGGTGATCTGAGTGCCAATGCATCAATGTTGCATCAGCGGTGGGCAAGCTGAACTTGATCGCATTTGGCAAGCATTTGGTGCGGGATTGTTGACGGAGCGGTCCGGCTGACCATTTACTGATGGCAACAGCACGTCGGAGGCGGCTGCCGGTGCAGTCAGTCAATTGTCAGGTCGGTGTTTCTGCCTTGCGAAAATACATAGTCAATTGTCAGGGCCCGATCCGACAGTCGATTGTCAGGTCGCTCACTATTGACACGAATTATCAGGGGACCCTAAAATGCAAGAAGCCGGCAGGTACGGGTGACCCATCAAATCCCCATCACCCGTGTCTGCCACGCCCTGGATCGGACCACACACGGCTGAATCGGTTATCAAGTGATGAAACCCAGTTAAGTAACTGAGTAAGCAAGAGGTTTCCGGGTCCGCCTGCCTAAAGCAGTAAGCGACGTCAATCACTGAGCGTGGTGCTCTGGCTTTCCATACTCCAGGAAGTCCGGGCAAATACAATTGATTACCTAGATTTAGATCCAAGTTTATGTCATTCCTAGTGCAGGTGATTTTTCTAATTTTTCTGAGAGCTGTTTGAGGTGGTACAACACTCTGCCCTTCCTTACTACCTACACAACAGAGACTCAGAACCCTTGGGGAGTACAGTGGAAGGTGATCACAAAAGGTGGGTAAATCCCTAATATCACCATCAATCTTGAGAATGGCACTGGCATCCTGGGAAACCAAATCCAAGTTCAATTACCAGGAGTCTACCCACAAAGTTTCAAGTCAATGGAGTTAAAACTGGGAACTCCAGAGAGAAAAGAAAAATGACCTGATGGGAGCTGTCAAAATCAGTGATTGTGGCCGCAAAAAGGAAAGTGCACAGCCGGCTTAATCAAAAGTCCCATTTTGTGAAACCTCACCCAAATTTTGGCCCACTGCAATTCTAAAAGAATGAGAACTTAGCAAGTAAGTTCTCGTAACCACATCACCAAAAATGCCAAACCCATACAAGGGCTATGGGAGGGGTGTAGGAGGCCCAAAAGGCGGTAGGAGCCCTCAAAAGGCTTGTACAGTCTCACAAGTCCCTCTCAAAAGTTGTCCCAAGCCCCCAGCAGGCTTCTGGCCCTTGTATGGGCTTTTGAGGGCTCCTGAGGCCGTAGGAGGCCTCCCGCCGCCCACCATTACTGCCCCGCTCCTGCTTTCCCAATTCAACCACACATAAAATTCAAAGTCAAATAAAATTTATTGGTCTACACACGAGACATGCGAATCCGGGCTACAGGACGAATACAATGATTCTAAAAACATGGAGTGAGGACACGAAACGTTCGGGAACCAGGAAACACTCACTTGCGAGGACAATGAGTGAGACAGGACTGGAATATTATCAGCATGAGTTCGGAGCAGACTGAGGAGGACGAACAAGTGCAAGTTTCAATGATACAGAGTCTGTGGAATTGAATGAGTACAAGCGCTAGGAAACGATGAGACACGCACGCGTTGTTTCGAGTTGCAAAGGAAAGAGTGAGACTGAAGCAACATTAGCGCGCTTCGAAAGAATATAAGGACGTATGAGTGGGGAAATGAATAACGTTGGGATACAGGAACGAGTTGCGGTCTTGAATAATGATTCCCAACGAGCAGAGAGGAACTGCGAAGAAATGTCAGAGCCGCACCCAGTGCACGAGGGTTCACATACAAAAAGAACGACGGATACGACCATGAGCCTGAAGATGGATCAATCATCCGGCCAGAAAAAAATGCGTAGTATCATACCGAATGCAGGGAACGATGAGAATCAAATCTGGAAGGAGAGTCAGCTCCGTGTGCATGACAACTAAGACGGCGTACCACGAGTAAGGACCGGTAGGGTTACTGAGTCCGCATCAGCGTCGATACCTTGCAGAGTTGAGAACTCACGGAGGCGCTCGCTCCAGAAGAACCAGCGGTCGAAGACCCGGAGGGATTTGCAGGTGTCGTCGAGTCTTCCTGCTCCTCGTCATCACGCTGTGCAGCCTCGCGGGCAGCTTTGCGAGCGCGGCGTTGGGCGAGGATGATGTTCGTAGCACTTATGTCGTCGTCTTCCTCCTCCTCTTCGTCACCGCCGTTGATCGAGTCCGCAGGAAAGACTCGTCTGGAAAATTGGGTCAGAGAAGGAAGGGATCGAGCGCCAACACGCACTGGGTAAGCCACTCGAGAGTCTCCACCACCCAAGGCTCCTCTGGATCCTCCTCAAACAACTCGACGATCTGCCGGTGCACCCTCACATAATCGTATCCTCCAGCAGCCCATGCTGTAGTGTTAATGCAAAACAAGCCGTGAACACTCCAGCGTGCCAATGCAAAGTTCGTCGAGACTTGTCGGACCACTAAAATTTGGTAGGGGCAGCTCTCCGGCAGCCCTTCAGTTTGATCGGCACACCGCGGCAGCACATCAGAATTCGATGGTAAACCTATATACTGTTGAAACTGAATAATTTACTGTTTGGCAGACTTTGGCCTTCTCGGGATTGGTAGAAATGATTGATGGCCGTGCCAAAACGTGATATGAATCCCTGAGTGATTTAGAACGGCGGCATGCATCAAGAATGATCCGGCCATCAGAAAAATCAAAGTTGTAGAGCCGCTCAAGGGCTACAGGAGTTGTCAATAGTGTTTGATATCAAACTGACTGGTTGGCCCGCAAAATGCAAAATACTTTTTCAAACACGAGTCTTTTATGTCTAAGTGGTATACTTGTGATGCCCACTGGGTCTCACAACTCCCTACACACTCAATTGTGGTCTTTTCTGACCTTGGGGTGCCGCCATCAGCTCAGGATCTCAGAATCTTTGGCATTTCTGATGGTCTTCCTAATTGGGCCACTACGCCTTTGGCCCAGATAGGCAATTTTCTGCTTTTGCACTCCCATTGTGCTTGCCTCTTGAAACCTTGCCTTGTCTTGCAGACAACTATTGTTGCTATAAGCCTTTCACATGGTCTGACAATACCTATCCTCATATCCGGTGTAGGAACCTGCTGTAAAAGTGCAAATGG
This sequence comes from Roridomyces roridus, assembly GCA_029378245.1. Lineage (NCBI taxonomy): Eukaryota > Fungi > Basidiomycota > Agaricomycetes > Agaricales > Mycenaceae > Roridomyces > Roridomyces roridus. The sequence continues at coordinate 3,917,397 of JARKIF010000001.1, read as the reverse complement.
TGTGTTTATTTTTGCATCCTTGATATCATTTCCATTCTGTCTTGCAATTGTGTGATCTGTGGTCGAAACATGCTCTGGTACCACATAGGATACTAGATCTGAGATATCGGCCTGGATGTGACCCTTGGGAGAGTAATATAAGTGAATGAGATAAAAGGTAGATCTAGGTGTAGGTATTGATAGTGGCACTGGATAACCCGATCTTTGGTGCCCCAAGGAATGAGTATATATTCTGAATGGAGTCTGAAGTCCCATTGTATAAAGCTGCTCAATGGGCTAGGGGAAAGGGACATATGCCACTAGAGAAGGTGTTCCTTGTAATGCTCAGGCTCTTCAATTTTCTTCCTTGGGCAAACTATAAAATACAGATTCTATTACCTTCATGAAGCCTGTAGCAGCAAAGACTAGTTGAATATCTTCTCAGAAGGGCAAGTTATATGCACAGAGATTTTCCAATCATTCTGCTAATAGGGGACCAATGGAGTTGAGTCTGGCCCATTGGAAGTGACCAGTATGGAGAGGGAACTCAAGGGGTCCAGAAAATGTCATTGATCTTGAGGATTGGTACAGGATCCATGGAGTTCTGTTCAAGACCTCTACTGGCCATTTGAACAAATTCTTGCCCTTCAATACGGACAGACCTCAACTCAACCAGAGGAATATTGCAAGAACCTTTACATATATGAGTAGAGGGAGTAATCATAAGATGTTCCATATAGTTTTGAACCTCTCAATGCAGATACATGGCTCTCTAGGTGCAGAATAAGAGGGATCAGCTGAAAATGATTGCACTCAGATCTCAGGTCTTTGCCCATATTTTGGGTAGTTTCTTGCGTCCATTAGATTCTAATGGCAAGGGTCATGTCCACTGTGGTGTTGGAACCAGTGTAGTAGCTACCTGTAGTGAGAACTGGGGTCCAGCTACTGCTCCCAGAGTTCAGCCATAATCTCTCTGAGATCATGGTCCTTAGTTGAACCATGTTCAAATATGGGCTACTGTAGGTTAGGATCAGACTTTGAACACACAGATCACACATCTGGTCAAGAATAGCAGTCACTACCAAGGAATCAATGTTTTGAATCATTGAGTAGTTGCCCCTCTTAGAGAGCATAAATGGCTGGTGTAAAGACATGTGGCCCATCTGGAGGAGTGCTAGAGTAAGTATACAGAGACTCAAAGGATCTGAATGGAGGCATCACAGCATATGGAGGCTACAAAAAAGGGATGTGCATGCCGGGATTTGAACTCCAGACCGTTGCAAAATGGATGAATAAGCCGAACGTTATTAAGAAACACGGAAACCACTACACTAGGCCAGCATGATAACTGTTGCATAGGGGGCTATTCGATGCACGGGTCGCACATGTTGTACCTCTCTTAACCCTGTCCTGTGCCGTGTGCCCCAAAAATCTTCATCAAAACACCCTAAGAAGTGGCCCACACATTTTGAACCATATAGTAAAGGGGTTTCACATTCTTGAAGCCGGGGCTTGGAAAGTATTTTGCATTTCCTGAACCAGCCAAGCTTTTTGAGCTAGTACTATATAGGGTGAATCTGTAGCTAGAAATTTACTCTACAACTTTGATTTTTTGATCCTGTATCATTTTTTGATCCATGCCGGGGGTGTTCACCGATTGATAAAGGTATCAATGATTCCTTGGGTTGTTCTGATGGCATGAATCAATGTTTATGGTTATCACATCTGCCATCAGCCATTTTCTCCATTTCCAACGGATATGTGCTTGCCATCAAACTCAACACTAACCGAGGGATGCCGGCGTCACCCAACACCTGCCGGGGAGCTGGCCCTACTAAATTTCAGTGGGCCGACAAGTCTCAGTGAACTTTGCATTGGCACGCTGGAGTGTTATCGACTTACTTTGCATTGGGACCACTGCTACGGGTGCCTCCAGCATTCCGGCCCCAGTCTTTGGTAGTCAACGCCGTGCGTCCCTGCTGAGCAGTCAGCCAGAGAACAGACCATGAAGACGATCTCACCGCACCTGTATACATGCATACGCCACCATCCGACCCGTCACCGTGAACTGACCGTGCGCGCGGGCGTTGCACGTCGGATGCAAGGATTCAGAGCTTTCCAAAGCCGTGTTGGGACCCGTCCAAATCCGACGCAAGCTCTGGATATGTGAGTAGAACAGTCAGTTAATGAACACGTACTCGAACAATGAACGTCGACTTGAAGAGGCCCGCATCCACGTCAGCGGGGTCGAAAACAGTTCCAGGAGCGTAGAAAATGGAGGGGTAGTCACGGTCGGAGAGCTTGAGCTTGTAAGATTTGAGCTCGTCACGTAGCCTGTTGACAGATTACATGAGTATATGCGCGCGAGAGTTGAGCATGACTCACTCCAGGGCCTTGGCCGTGGGCTGCTCCACACCCTCTACAACCTCGACCTCCTCAAGCTTCGTCCGAAGAGGCCACGGGGCCAAGTACCGCTGGATCGTCAGGTTGTGCACGCCGCGCTTGGACTTGTTGCCGTCGTCAGGAATGGGAGGCATAAAGGCGTCGCCGGCTTCCAAAGCGTAGGAGGGGTGGGTGCGGATACCGTTGGTGTCGTGGTGTCTTGCGCCGGTGGCTGCGGACCGTAGCTGTAGACAGCGATGAGAGGGCATAATGATGAAGCAACGACGACGCACCAGCTGGATCAATGGACTCCAGTCCTTCTTCTTCATAAAGACGGCTTTGAGGAGGTCGATAACGTCTGGAGCTTGCGCAAGCATGACACCAAAATTCTTCTCCAGCCGTTCGCGTTTGGCAGCAGCCTCTTTCTGGGCCCTGGAAAGAAATCAGGCGACGAGGCTTGACAGTGAGGCGGATGGATACGTACTTGGTCTTGGGTGCAGGACGTGGTGGAGCGGTGGGACCAAAACGCGCCGTCATTGCGCAGGTGAGGGAGTCTGAAATGTCATCGAAAGGGGAGACTCCACGCGACCAGAATTTGGCAAGGGATGCGAGCTTCTCCGACGGCGTCTTGTTGTCGCTGAACGACGCGTCAGATGGGTCCTATTGCGTGTAAAGTGACTCACAGAGGCCCTCGACGCGCTCGTTTGCCCGCCCGACGCGATTCCGTGCCCTCCGACTCCAGATACGGCGCGAGTAGACGGCTGATACGTTGGACGATGGCCGTGTCCGACACGGACGTGTCTTCTTGTGTCTCGGGTTCGGGAGAGGAGCGGGAAGTGGCGGAAGAGGATGATTCGGGGGCGGGAGCCATGAGTGATGGTGGTGGTAGAGGACAAGAAGAGTCAAGCGCGTCCAAACAACGCGACACTTTTATACCTATCACCACATCCATTCCCGCTGACGCCTTACCTGGCCTCAGGCAGTCTCAGGCGCTCAGGTGGTGGTGTCTGATAGCAAGATTCATCGAAAAAATCTACAATTTGTCTACAATTCATCGTATCCGACCGTGTCATACACATCTTCATCGTCGCAATCACCCTGTAGCGCCTCGAAATCTTGTTCCTCGTCATCTTCTTCTTCGTCATCTTCTTCCTCACTGCTCTCAATCTCCTCTTCCTCCTCTTCCTCATCCATTGGTGCGTCGACATCCAGCATCCAATTGTCGCTCGTCGTCAACATCCATCTCCTCCTCCCCGTCGCTCTCCTGCGTCTCGTTGTCCAGCTCGACACCGAGGTCTTCCGGAGAGAGCTCTGCGGTGTGGTGACCAACAGCATCACCGGCGTATCGCATGAATAGATCACGGTCAGCAAATCTGACATGCATTAGAAAACAGGAGGAGCGAAAAAATCAGAAAGACATACTGATTCACGTAGTAGAATGTATAGTCAGAATCGTCTTCGCCGTGAATGTGACGGACAATAGACGAGCCTTCCATGTAATCGTTCGTCTTCCCGTAGTGGAAAGCCGGGATGAGGTGAACGCCGCGAATGACTCGAGCAGGGTCTACAAAGCCGAAACCTGCAGACGGGTCATCACTCGTTCCAACAAAGTTCAGGCGATGGAGGCGTTTATATTTCCAACCGCCCGGCTTGCGTGTATCGCGTTCGAAGAATCGAACCCAGAGAAATTGCATCTCGTGCACTTTTCTCTCGTTTTTGGATCGTGGCCCGATGTGTTGCACTTGAGCATGAAAAATCGAGACGACGCGCGCGTAGATATACGGGTGAGCTGGATTTTCTTCACGAGAGAGCATCAGGATGTCTGGGCGAGTCGTGGCATGGACCATATCCGCATCACGCAAGCAGTCGTAAGTCGTATAATTGACCCGCATGTACTTGTGCGAGAAGATGCGGTCTTTCACGAAAACAATTTGGGTGAGGTCGTCCGGAGTGTATTGGCCGTTCCACCTGGAGCCCAGAAGTCGCCCCAGGAGATGAAGTCGAAGTTTATCGACGAATCCCTGCCCAACATCGTTGAATACCATCATCACGATGCTGAAGGAATATTCACCTCAAATGCCGGTTCGTCCTCAACGATATCCGGCATGTCCGTCAAATCCATCCACGTGCGGCGCGAGTCCGAAATGTGATGATGCTGCTTGGGCGGAGTTGGGGGTAGAATTTCATCATCGCCCAGCAGAACCGTTTGCACTTTATGGCGTTTGTGTGTGGACTGAGGTTTCGCAACATCAGAAGCGGATTTTGTAGTGCTGGTAGCCCGAGTGTCGTCGGCGGATAGAGTGGCGGTATGCATGTTCTGCTGTACTCCACGGAGGATACGGCGGCGGCGCTCGTGAGTAGCAATCTGCGACTCAAATCCACGCCGATTCGTACGCCCGTAGAGAATCTTGCATAGACGATGAGCGAGCTCTCCCTGAGGCCCATAGTTAGTTTCCGATTCAGTCAACGCCACAAATTACTCACGATCTGGGTGGAGTACGAATCCAGAGTGCCAAATTCTTCGATACTGTCCGCGTAGTCGCCCATCGCGTGCCACTTGTAAGTCGAGATGTTCCAGCTTTTTTTCTGCTTTGCGGTGGGCTCGGACGTCTTCTTGTTCTTGGCGTCTCGGCGCTGACGGCGCCTGATCTCGGCGGGGAGTTCAAAGACCATGATATCGACCGTCTTGCGGATGAATCGGCGTGCTTGGGAACCCAGCTCTTTTGTAACGGTGCGGAAAGTCGCGATGGTAATTCCCGTGTGCATGCGGAGCTTGGCATATGCGTGGAAGGTGGCGAAAGTGTACACGAGGCTGAGGACGAGAGGTTCATATTCGGGTGGAAACAGACCCTCGAGAACGGGAAGACAGCACTAGGTCAAGATTAGAAGACTGCGATCAGAGAATGAACTTGTAACACACCTGTAGTATATCCTCCCAGTCACGAGCGGCGAGCTTTTTGAGTTCCGACACGTTGGCGGTAAACCGGCGAATGGTGCTGCGTCCAAACGTTGGAATCAATCGAAATCTTCAGCGTGCATGAGTCGAAATCAGAGGGAATAAAAGTACACATACCGCTCGTCGAGCATCTGGATGAATTCCTCGCCGCGCGCTTGCAGAAGCCGGAGCAGATGAGTGAAGAGTGATTTCCAGGTTCCAAGCTCAACCTCATGGAGAAGATCAGGAACGAAGAGGCTGAATAAATTGAGACCGTGTTCGGCGAGCTTGGAGAATGCATTCTGAAAATAATAGTGAGATTGTGTGTTCGTGGATCATGAAACACTTACCCGTGTGGGCACCCAAGACTGTGGTTTCAACAACTTCTCCACGTCCACTCCGGTGATTACTCGACCGAGCTTGAAGATGAAGTTGCGAGCGGACTCGATCATTCTGCGATACCGTGGGGTGTCCTCGCGTGTCTCCTTGCGGCGGCGCATGTCGTTATGGGTCCCCATGTCGTCAATCTTGTCTTTGGAGATGAAACACCGCGGGCACGGGCAGCCGCCAAAGTTGCGAATGGTCGCGAGAATGATTCTATGAAAATTCAGAACCAGGAAGCGAGAAATGAAATTGCTTACTTTTCAGGATAGTCGGCACTGTAAGAGAAAAATCGCGGAAATACCAAACACTCGACGCCGTCAAAACATTTGACCAGATGGCCATGGATGTAGGCATGTATGAACTCGGCAGTGATGAGCGTGTCCCAAATGGCATGCATCAACTCGCGCTTGAGATGTGTGAGGATAGCGGCACTCGGCGCCACATTGAAATGCTGCCGATAAAAATCCTTGATGCTGTCGGGTAACTGAGACACTGTTAGTATACAGACCAATGAGCCCGGGAGGAAACGTACCGATGGAAAATAAGCGGTGTGATGGCATGCATTCGACGTGGGACGAGCGCGCGGGTACTTGGACTGGTTACCGAAAAAGGTGTACAGCGGCCAAAGAGACACATTCCAAAAGTTTGCAAGGTGAGTAGCGTCCGACCAGAACATATACGCCGCAATTATCGTCTCGATATTGGGTGTGGGAGACGGAGGAAGTTCGCTATGCATTTTCCTGAGCCGCTCCGAGGCAAAAACCTCGCCGTACACGGGGGTGTGATCGTCAGGGAGAGGGGGAAGACCAGCATGATCAAGGGGCGCATCGGGCAGGTCCGTTGTATCGGTCGGATCGTAGGCTGGATCCAGGCGGTAGACAAACGGCGTGGTGTGGTACTCGGAAAACGCAGGCCCGGAAAAATTCTCGACCATCACGTCGAGGAGGTCGCGATAAACAAGTCCTCCCACCTCAAACTCGACCGCTTCCTCCTCGGCCGTGCGAACATTCTTCCCAGGCACCTTGATGCGCACGGAGGTGCGCTTCCAAGTGTCTGGGACTGGCATACCATCCGGAGACGATTTGAAGTCGTCCAGAGTCTTGTTGCCAGGTGCGGCGCGGAATCCAACAAGTTCCTCGCGGTTGAAGTCGTCCTGGAGCAAGACATTGGTGATGAGCGCGTCGAGGTCTTCAATGGATTTGAGACTGGAGCCGAGATGAAACCACATCATGAGGCGAGCCACGGTTGCGCTAGCGAAGGGAAACCACCAAGGTGTATTCGATGGCTTTGCGAGCAGGGGGCGTTTCATCACAGATAGCTTCGATGATTTGCAGAGATCATCGAGCGAGGTAATGTCGTCCGGATCGTGGGTCGTAGGCCGAACTAGGACCTTGTAGACGCCGTGTCGATTCGGGGTGGTGCGTACCCACGTAGCTGGAGGAGTATCTCCGCCGTCAGGATCAGCAAAGTCCTCATGGGCGGGGGCAGCGGCAGCAACAACCGTTTAGACGGGCTCCGGAGCAGCGTCGTCGTTGTCATCTTGGCGGTATCTCGCAGGGAGGATGATAGTCCGGCGAGGACGTTTATCAAGACGTGGGGGCAGAGCAGGCGGGGACGGAGGTGCGGGAGTTGGCGCCGGTTCATGAAGCTAGCAGAAATAAATGGGCATTAGTCTCCGATGGTGAGCATGAAGCGCACTGGTTCAGCAGCCAAGGCCGCCACAGTAGCCGCCGCGACCGCCGCCTCGACAGTTGAGGCGTGCTCGACAGTCTCGGTGTGGGCTTGCCGCTTCCCCGTACATTTCCGCGTGTGAGCGTTCATAGCTCGCCCAGCGTCGAATTCTTGTTCGCACCAGAGGCATAATTCTTTCGGCATGAAGAGAAGAAGAACAGCGAGGAGGAATAGCCAGAGGACTGGCCGCATACGAGGACGAGACGAGACACCCGTGTCCAATGAAGGGTGATGTGTCGACTGAGATCGGCAAGCTGGGGACAATATATATTGCATAGACGAGGTATTACAGCTTTGTGCACGAGGTCGGCCAGAAGGGTCCATTGGAACGACGATTTAGACGTTGGACGTCACAAAAATCATTGTCCGAAGGCGATCGCACCCTGAAATGCAGTCAGGAGCCAGAGCAATAGAAAGGCGTAGAACTCATGGCCTTTGAGACCGCGGTAAAGTCGCGAGTCGAGCGCGGTGTTAAGTTGGCGTCGAGGCGGACGTGCCTGGCAGAAGGCCCGAAGACTGCATCCAGGGTGCGGGTAAAGCGGGAGACCTGCGGATGTGGATGAGCTGGCAGGTAAGAGGGTCTTGATGGATGTATATGGCGCTTGGATGACGGCTGGAAGGCTTGTACGAGGTTGTGAGAGGAGGAAGAGGGTTGTGGGCGCTCAGAAGCCGCTGACAAGCCGATCAAAACTCTGATAGCCGCTCAGAAGTGTCAAAAGTGCTTACATGCGTTTGACAAATTTGGTGATGCACTCGATCCACCAGGATATGTCTTCCGATGCCTCACAACTGCCACACAACTCCCGTGTTGCCATTACCGAGCGGCTCCCCAACGACTCGGAGGTGCTGGCAAAGATCATCGAATATGCACCCAGTGCTTCGCTCTGCCGCATCTCAAAATTCTTCCACGTGCTTTGCCTACCCATCCTCAATCGCAACGTTGTTCTCCTTATGATCCGTCCCTGAGATATCGAGATGTTCTTTCGGTCTATCATCGCCCATCCCGAGCGAGCCGGTGCTACCAGATCCCTCACCTTCAAGAGCGGGTGAGTAGGCGTACTGTCTAAAGGTCTGAACAGTGAAAGAACTCATCCTCCACAGTCGTGGTACCTCCCACTTGCGTTTTGAATCCTCTTTCTATGCTCTTCTCATCGGATCGACAGGACTGATGAAGAAACTGGAGCATTTTTCTGTGATGACGGGGACAATATCAAAAGCCCATCGCGAGCAGTGAGCTGCCTTGCGTCCCTAACCTTTCCCTGTCTTTCCACCTGCAGAATATATCTTCCGGTCGACGATCAAGATTGTCTTGCTGTGGTACAGTTTTTTGGCGCGCCATCCAACTATAACAGATCTTGCTCTCTGGGGCTTGGGCCGCGGAAGAGTCACAAGCACGGTAAACACCGGCGCTTTGCTTCCCAATCTCAAACACTACGAGGGATTCGTCCAATTCCTTCCCGTGCTCTCCTCACGATGCCGCTTGACAGAGGTTAGGGTGCAATAGAGCTTGCATGACGATTAGTGAGCGGCACGAGTATACACTCGTGAGTATGAGTACTCACAGAAGTTGGGAAAACCATACTCGCACTCGCACGAGTATTGATGGCGAGTATTCATGTATTAGTAAGCAATATTCGCGAGTATTCGCGAGTTGCAAGTACTTGCACTCAATGAGTTGGAATACTCGCGAGTTGCAAATTATTTGTGAGTTATTCATGAGTATCATATATTTCAGTTACCAAGCTATGTACTATCATCATCAATGACAATAACTCTCACTGATCCTGAGGCTTCTGCTGCAGCAGGGGCCTTCCACTTCTTGTTCCATGTCCAACCCTCTGCAAGCTGCTTCTCAAACTCATCAACTGCTATCAAGTCCGGGTCACTGGCCCACTGGCTGACCATTACAGTGGAATGGGCTGATTGCTCACTCAGTTGGTTGCAGAGTTTCGTTATTGTTCCTCCTGATGAACAGGTAGTGACTGATAGGTAAATTGAATTCTGTACAGGAATAGACATACATTACGGAGTGATTGCTACATGCCGGCATGCCAAGTGATGCCGAGTGATGCTGGTGATCAAATTGCCTATCTGGGTCTGTTCCGTGAGCTTACGGTAGCTAGGTGAATATTCGCGAGTACCAAGGTTTTTGGAAACCAATACTCGCACTCGCACGAGTAGCACAGCCACCACCCACTCGCGAGTATGAATACTCGTACTCGCGAGTGAAATGCTGCGAGTATTCGCAGCACTCGATACTCGTGCCGCTCCCTAATGACGATAGCATCCTGCCAAAGGAACTATTGGATTCTCGTCTTCCTGTCATCATTTCCATTGACCACTACTACTCGCCGAACCACGACATGATGAGGAGTCGAGGACACTATCACTAGTGTTGTCAAAGTCCGGTTCGAGAAAATGGTTCGAACTCGAACCGAACCGAACTGAACGCAAAGTTCAGGTTTGAAGTTCAGGACTTAGTCTATCACTCCTCTCAGAGAGTAATTGTCATGTCGCGATTGTGTCGCGAGTCTACACGTACGGCTCTGGGAGTCAAGCAGACCTGAGGCGCACACAGTAAGCTTACATCTATTTCTTTCATATCATTTTTTTTTTCATGCATATGAATATCCATCACAGAATTTATGTTCTTTTGGCTGCAAAGATTTTTTGTAATTTTCAAGGACGGTGTTCTAGGCAATAGTACACCTCATTCTTCAGCCTAACTACATCCCAGAGACCCAAGGTCTCTGGTTAACTGAAAATGAGCTGATTGCAAACGACAGGTAAATCACAGATATCATATGTAATATCTGAAATGAGACCTCACATTGAGGGAACGAAACTCGAGTCCAGTTACTAGGAGTGTGCTTGCAAAATCTCAGGTCATTTCAGCGGAAATTGAATGCTCTGGAGAGAAAGGAAAAACTCACTGATGGCAGCTGTCAAAATTGCTGATTGTAGCTGCAAAAAGGAAACAGCACAGCCGCCCTCACCAAAAGTCTGAACGCATATAAAAAGTTGTTGGGATTCTGCCAGTGGCCTGACTGAATTTTAAAAGAACGAGAACTTAGCAAGTAAGTTCTCGTAACAAGCACAGGTTGAAAAGCCACACACTGGATATGTCTGGAAATATTTGATTTAGCCTCGGGAGTGGCTATCAGTGCCAGCACATGTAGCCATACCTGGCCGGATCCGGGTCTTATTCATCTGGCCCCACCCCGAGCCAGGAAGTGGTGCCAAATGGGCCAGATTGGAAATATTACCTGGCCAGTGGGGTATCCAGATTTCGCAAAATTCAGTGATAGGCGCACAATGAAGGGGCGCGATGTGGCACCGACATCATGCCTGCGGTGGAGCCCGAGAGGTGCCTGAGTGTTACCGCAGGTGAGTTGACGAGGAAAAGAGGGTGTGCTTGACATGCACCGTAGTCCACAAAGCAGCCCATCCCATCCGACAATGTCAGGCTACAGCAGTGTGACGAGCGGCATTTTCCTGCTTCTCCATTGAGGGTGGTACCAGGTCCGAGGGCGGGAGAGAAATAGGGAGGATCCAGGGCATTTGATGTTATATACCGGCGGAGACAGGGAGAGACGTGACACAATACGGGCATGTGTGTGCAGATGCAGAAGCCGGCGAAGAAAAAACAAAACGGGGGTAGCTATCCCTCATCAGTACGGGACTGGCACAGCTCGAGCACAGCAAGTTGTAGAAGACTCAGGCGCCAATGGGAAACGACTCATATAAATACCTACCTGTAGAAGACTACAGCCTGTAAGTAAGGTAGCAGAGGTAGGAATAAAGGGGCGTAATGGGAAACGACTGAGGCTCCGCAATCTGATGGCGGCTCTACACTGACTCGGAAAAAGTAATGGATCACGCGTGGTTCGAAATTGTTTGATGCATTGCTTCACAGCCACGCCACTTCTGGGCAATGTTAAGGTCTTCAAAGGAAGCTTATAGGGTCTAGTATATACCCGTAAAATATTGAGTTGCCTGACCCTCTCCTTGCTAAAGCAGAGCGATCACAAAAATGAAAGTGATCCATTTTAAAATCTGGTTTCCGTCAAATCCGTGTGTTTGATCTTTTATCTGGACTTAATGCTGCAGGTGCAACTGGAAGTTGGACTGGATGATAGCTTGATGTCTGTTGAGCAATTCTGGGCCCAAAAATCCGGTCTCAAGTGGGTTGGTTGTGAAGCCCTTGGTCAATGAAGTGGTGACCACTAACATGGCAAAGGTGCCCATGGCCTGCCAGTAGTCTTTAATGAGAGGTCTCAAGCATGTATAGGGCAACTCTTCCAATCCTAAGGACTGCCCCAATGACACAGGCAAGGTGACTGTGACCACCTCACACCCTATCAGGGTCGAAGAACTTCCACCACCGTTTGGCCACGGTTCTTTGGTGGCCTTGATCTTGAAATAGGGCCTTGCACAATGTGAAAATCCGGCTGAATACAGTAGATGCCGGTCACTGCGTTACACCTAGAGTGTAAGAAAGGCAACTCATGCAGACGTGCATGGTGGGTGGTTGCCTGATGTTGATTTTTGCATGATCTGTATATACAGCCTGAGCAAGGAGCCTCCCAACAGCCCCGATAAGCCATATTTCTGGGTCTTGATTGATCAGTTGTGCTATTTTGGATCCTATGAGATGCCTAGAAGATGTACAGACTCGATGGTGTGATGGTTGACCCTATGCAAAAATCCGGCCACAGATCAGAGCTGAAAAACAACACTATCTGGTCTCGGGGCATATATGTAGCTCTGTTCCTGTACCTGGGACATTGGATTAATGAAGTAGAGTATCCTAGGCTTCATCCTGGTCAGTTTTGGTATGGCATTGACACTCAAGACACCTGAGAACAAGTGCTGAACTTTCAACCCAATGTTCAGCTCGGCAATGAAAATTGAATGGAGGACTCTGCACATTGAATTTCCACTTTTTGAGGACAACTAAGCTTTTCCAGCATCCATGATCTCCCACTGACAAGTTATACCATACAGGTAGGGGGTCCCGGGTACACGGGAGGATTATTTTACTGATTTCTTCGTTTGATGTTTCTGAGTCCCTGAGCAGGCCGGAAGTGCACTGCTTTGGCTCACAGATGGAAGATGGGATAGTGAAGAGGAGCTGTACAACATTTGAGCTCATTTGGGTCAGTCGTTGCAGTGTTTCACGGCAAATAGTGTGGTTCAACCAAATGCAGAATAACAAATGGATCACATGTTCGCGTTTGACACACCACTGAAGCCGAACAAAGCCGATTTCGGACTCCGATTTGTACCTGCTAATAGTAGCCCTCCTAGTGCTCCTACTACACCCCACAACCAGTTTCCAATGTCCCTCCATCGGGCTTGACACCGCATCCAATTTTCAAGATCTGGTGATCCATTACTTTTTCCGAGTCAGTGTATGTACCCGCGCACGGGCCACCCGATGACACAGCCGTGCTGACCATCAGCGATCTCCAACACAAGTAACTCAACAAGGCGATGTCCCACGATTTTCTTGTCGCTCACGTGGCTCTTGGGCCCTTGGCTTAAATGCGTGCCGGAGGTGCATGAGAAAAAAAATGGAACCACGCAGACTCAAGGATTGAAATTTAGAAGGGGATTTGCAAAGCTGTGAGGTTGAAATCCTCTCTTTTCTCTCTCCTCCCTTTTCCTTTTTTTCCTTCCTTTTTTATTTTTTGGCAATTACAGCTAAATGCGGAACATAAGGCGCGGCTCGATTTTTGTCAAATTTTGTGAGATTTCGATCACTTGCAGTATTTGCATTGTTCTGACTTCAATTCTCGTCCAATTGTCATCGGACATGGACCAATCGATTCCTACGGCCGTTTTACAGTGCTTAGGACATAGATATCAATTATATTATACTGTCATTGGATCTAATCACATCAACCAGTGTTTTCTCACTGTTGTGCACTCTGGATCACATTCCCAGTATATCAGACCGTTGGAGGACGCGGAACAATATCAGGGGGTATAATTCCAGTGTGCCAGATGTTTGTTTTTGCAACAGTTACTGTCTGTCAGATACAATTCACCTGAGTGATGATGCCCACATTTCTCGACACATCCTGTGTCTCTGAATGGATGCCTTGCCAAATAAAACACATGTTGCACTTTGGAATACCATCCAAAGCCACTATACAGAGTCTTGGGACCAAGGAATCCTCCGGTAATTCCGTGGAGTGTAGATGGTTGAAATTCATGCCTCGTCTTTTTTCCTCCAGACCCCTATGTACAACATAGGTATCTAGCCAAAAATGTTTACATAGAACTGAAACTGCTGTGATGTCGTGAGGACCTGTGACAGTCGGGACACCAATGATGTCCTCATGGCTTGCATGCATCTGTCAAACTTGCTGGCCATGGGCAACAAGGATACACTTGGGGGGTGTTATGTCCCGTTCCAACACCAACCAGATTCCGGTTCCATCCCGGAACCCCTCGAACTCCGGTTCAGATGTCGTAGCGCATCACGCGCTCCTCGGAGTTATGCGGGTTCTACAGGTTTTCACGCGATGAAGGTATCTGAGTGTTTCCCATCCGGACATGGTAACCATCCAGAACATCTACATGTTCCCTCCGTGCGGACTTAATCAGCTTATATCCACATAGCCGTACTAGTCCATCTTCACTTGTGATCTGTGGTAATGACATGCATCTCTACTTACTTGTATATAAGACTTTCCTTATGTGTATTGTACCTCAGTTGATAATTGACGTTCTTGACTACTCGTCTTGGCTGGTTCCTCTTCATCCCCTTCCTACCAACATAGCAAGGCGACTTTGACACCCTAATCCTCTGTGGTGCTCTTACATCATTCCTCCAGTCAAATCTCCAACTCCAGTTATGCCCGGAGTTCCGGTACCTACTCCGGACTTTGCCTTTGGAATCGGATCTTAACAGGGGGAAGGGCCGTTGCAAGCATGGCATATACGAGAACTTCATTTTTTTTTACCTTCTCTGATCGAGCGGAGACAAGGTGAAGAAATTTGTCACATGTGACGGTGCAGGTTCCTCACCGTGACATCAGTCACACGTGACAATACCGCAAAAACCTTCAACTTTGCAAGACACACCAGTTAGTTAATAGTGACACAGTCCAAAGGAAACGACAATGAACTGATGCTTCAAACTGTCTGCCACCAATAGACATATGACAATGGAAATGGTGGCCAGAGACCATGAAACATCTGTTGCTCAGGAGCAAATAGTTGGCACAGGGATATGTGACCCATGTTGGACCCAGTGTGGCCCCAGACGTCAACCGGATCCACTGGATAAGACTGAAGAGCGAATCTGCCACTGCCGGTCCTTGCTGAACCCTGATCAATTCAGATCACAGTGCACAAAGGCTTCCCACTTTCCGCCACAAGCAGGCCTACCATCATGAAAATGGCACCAACAGCTCATGAAGGTTTACTGCCCTTTTGTAAAATGACCAAGCAAGTGATATCTCAGCCAGACACTTGAGGAAACTGGGATGCTTGGCCTGCACTGCGCAGATGTGTTCCCGAAGCTTGCCCGGAACAGCCCAGGGTGCTCAGGAGAAATTTGGAGTCTAAAGCAGCAGTAGGACTAAAAAAACCAAGTGCCTGATGTCATGTAGGAATTACACCGTGGTTGTCTACAGGTACAAGTATATGGATTTTGATGCATAGAGCAGGATCAGAGAGTTCAACATAATTTGGATCCCACAAAATTTCCCCATTTGTTTGAAAGCTGCCATCCACATTGTAGTACCCTAAGCTTCAAGCAGATGGATATTGCAAAGACCTTGTACCTCTGGTGAACTTGAGATGAGCCAATCCCAAAACATGGGTAAATCAAAAATAGCATATACAATATTGGAAATGAAAGCTCAATCTTGCAGAGCAAAACTCAAGTTAGAGAACCAGGAACGTACTTCCAAAATCTCAAGTCAATTGGTGCAAAATGAGAGGCTCCAGAATGAAAGGAAAAATGTGCTGATGGCAGCTGACAAAATCAATGATTGTGGCCGCAAAAAGCAAAGTGCACAGCCGCCATAATCAAAAGTCCCCTTTACTGAACCTCACCCAAAATTTGGCCCACTGAAATTCTAAAAGAACAAGAACTTAACAAGTGAAGTTCTCGTAACCTTAAAATTCAGTCTTAGTCTCTTGGGATATGGACAATGAATGTGTATAGTGTACATGCAGAAATTCCAAATGCTACTTGCCAGTCAGTCTTTGTGCCAACCCTGAAATTCATGTGGCAAGACTACACACCCAAAGTGTTTCCAGGTGGAATCCAGGTGGCGAGCATCTGTGGTACATATAAATCTGTCGCCTGGAATTCACATGTCATACCGATGGATTCCATACTTTCCCTTGAATGGGTGCCACACGGATCCAGCTTGACGTAGATACAGCTGGAAGATTCAGCTGGCATCCAACCGATTTGACAGGTCCTGTACATAGCATTCATTGCTGGCTACCCGGTTTCACCCATCTTGCAATTGACTTGTGCTCAGGTATTAGGAGTAGAAATTGAATGCATTGGAACGGACAAAAAAGGAGAATGAATCCAATAATATACGCCCTCCCACCCCAGCGCCCTCCTCTTCACCGCCCGCACTTGGAAGCCAATTGCCCACCAGGCAGCCCGCAGTCGCGTGCCTGGATCGTGTCGTCGATGTGCGTGTGATGCGAGATGAATGCGGCATTCGTTTTCAAGGATACAAGTGAACGCGCTAGATAACTGTGATGAGTTTTGGCTGGCGGAGAATGAAATGACTCGACACACCATGCAGCCCGCTTTGATACCCTCGCCCGCTAAGGTCCGGACCCTCTCGAATCCCCCACAAGTACATCCCTCTTCGGCGGTCAGCGATGCGTGCGAGTTGCACTGGAAAAGTTGATTAGCGTTAAGCGCTTTATAAGCAACGACAACGCACCATCCGGATACAAAGGGATAGCGTAATGTTGTGCTGCCCAGGAGAGAGACGGCTAGCAGCGCGTCGACCGAATTTGTTCGCAGCGGTGGCTGTCAACGACAGCGTCTAGGCCGGCTTGCCAGGTGATCGGATCAGATGCGGAACGGCGTAGGTGACACGGCCGGGTACGACGAGAAGGTCGGCGAGCTCGAGAACGTCGAGTGGAGACGAGTTGAGTCTCGGCGAATAGGCGAGTCGGGTTGTATCCGTGAGGGAAGAGAACATAACCCGTAAGCCAAAGTAGCGCTGGAGATTAGACGAGGTAGAATCTACTGTACATGAGATTCTACCCAGGTATAAATACTGAATCCCTCAGGAGCGTTCTCCTGTACAATCGGTCCCTGACCCTTAATTACCCCTACACTGCTCCTCTCTTAATAGAGTTCTGTGGAGCTTCCCCTGTGACCCTATGAGTAACCCCTCCTCGGCATGATCACTCTGGTCATGCCGAGGGCATCGTTGACATGTGTTTAGACCCCTCATCAGGTTCTAACACGGCTCGTCGGGTTCTATCCTAGCAACCCTTCCCGCGCTGGACAAGTGCTATTGCCCTATTGTTTGAGTGACAACCACTTGGTAGTAAGCTGTCCTTCTTACTCGGGCGGGCGACATCCCTCTCGCAAGGAAGGCTTTGTCGTGCGTAGACTGAGCGTACGTTTGTTGATGATAACAGATCTCATGCTCCATAACTGATGGAGGTGATGGCGGTGATGGCGCATCGCCGGATCAGTCGGCAAGCGCTGGTTTCATGACAGTGGCCTTGGGCGGAATCAGCGAGAGAAAGGAGGGCGGGCGGGACACGTACCCAGAGAATCACCGTCAAGAACTATGGGGGGAAGAATCCGGACACTGGGGAGGAGGATAAGTGACCAAGTCAAGAAGAAGGGGGCAGCAACACACCAAGGTGCCTGTCCAAAACACAATCTCAGCATCGTCCTTGAGCTCACCGAAGCCTTGAGATGGATAAGCATGGCGAACAGGAGAGAAGCGGAGAGGACACACCCTTTGGCCATGAACAAGATGAATGTCCCAGAAGAGCGCTGGGGAAAGTCAATGTCGAGCCGTCAGAATGCCTGACAACGCACACGATAAGTAATGACGCGCCGATGTAACCATGGAGGGAAGAGACACACCAACTCATCCCCTGCGGCGTTGCGGTTGACGGAGCCTGAGAGACACGGATGAGAGATAGCGGAAAGAATAAATACCATGAGGACTTGCCATGTGAGCTCAGAGCGCTGGGTTGGTCAGGACTGGAGGGAGGGGAGCGGGATCAAGATGGAGGGAAGAAAGGAAGGGTTGTTGACAACCGTCGTCGCTTTTCCAAATCTAGTCATCAACAACATCACGTGCCAGGCACACGGCTGCCGATTCGGACTTGTCAAATTCTTCATCTCTTCCCAGCTCTCCCTTGTCCATTGTGCCGGACCCGAGCTCACCATCCACCACGCTGGTCACATTCCAACTAACGCAAGGCCGCCAACGCACAGTTGCCTCCGAAGTCACTCTGAGTCAGAACTCCTCGACGACTAGTACTTGACGGCGCTCGGCGTGTGGGACTCCAGTGACAAGCAAGCAAGGAACGGCGGCGGGCCAGTGGCACGCCGGGCGTCGACATTAGAGTTCAACGCCAGCTTTTTGGGGCTGTCAAAGTCGAGGGAAGGTACCGATAGTAAGCACTAGCCTAATTGACGGTCTCGAGTCATCTCCATTTGAGTTTACAGTACAATATTGTATGTACAATTTAATACACAACCACTCGAAGGATATCCCTGGTCAAAATCCCGCTTCATACTACCCAAAGTCAAATTTTGTACGACCAGAACATCCGGCTGTCCACTAGAAAACTCAGTTACCTGGATTCCAGCGCTCTTGTACCTGGAGCCCAGCTGCCGTATTCAGCTGGATGCACAGCCGAATTCCAGGTGCGCGCCATCCGGTACCCAGACTTGTCATTTATCTGGATCCACACAAAATGCTCAGCTGAAATCCACATGGCAACAAGTTGGGTGTGTATCTTGCTGCTGTGACTGCTGCCCCATGGTCAGTGAGCAGCTTTGCAATGTCAAAGTGGACATTTGAGGAGGCATAGTGCAGTGGAGTCCAGCCATGCTTGTCAGCAGCATTGACTGCTGCCCAATGTTCTATGAGCAGCTTTGCGATGTAAAAGCGGCCATTTATGGAGGCAATGTGCAGTGGAGTCCAGCCATCCTTGTCAGCAGCATTGACTGCTGCCCAATGTTCTATGAGCAGCTTTGCAATGTCAAAGTGGCCATTTGCGGAGGCAATGTGCAGCAGAGTTTGGCCAGTCCTGTCAGCAGCATCGACTGTTGCCCCATGTTCTATGAGCAGCTTTGCAATGTCAAAGTCGTCATTTGAGGAGGCACAGTGCAACGGAGTCCAGCCATCCTTGTCAGCAGCATCGACTGCTGCCCCATGTTCTATGAGCAGCTTTGCGATCTCAAGGTGGCCATCTGAGGAGGCACAGTGCAGCGGAGTCATGCCATCCTTGTCAATAGCATTGGCCACTGCCCCATGTTCTGTGAGCAGCTTTGCGGTGTCAAGGTGGCCATTTGAGGAGGCATAGTGCAGTGGAGTCCAGCCATCCTCGTCAGCAGCATCTGCTGCTGCACCAAGTTCCATGAGCAAAGCCAACACCCCTCTTGCGAACCCTATTCTTGCACACATACAGATAGCTGGTAGATCTTGTAAATCACCCATTGTTCTGTATTCTTGTAGATCACACAATGTTTTGTACTGGCTACTCTTATCATTCAGCAGATGCATTGTTGATGGCAGTAGCTGCTCCTGGTCTGTGTCATCACAGTGTTGCAAGTGAGTGAACCAGTTTCTAGCTGCATATTTTGCAAATGGGTACCTGGTACTATTCCACTGCCAAATATGATCACTTTCTGCAAACAAAAGGAGATAACGAAGACAGGTTTGTGCAATGAACTTTTCCGAGATATTCTCTCTGAGATCAAAAATGGGGTGCTCTTGATGGAACTCTTTTGAAAGGACATACTCTCGCACAGATGAGTGTGCAAAACTGATTAATACTTTTCTTGATTTCTGGGTGTTCATGACAATGAGCCCATCAAGCAGCTTGAAGAGCCGAGAATTTCCTATCCGCCTGGCAGGGTAATAGATGGATCTACCCAGGTTGGAAAAGTCAAAATTTGGCAGGTCCAAGCGAAAAGCAATAGCATCTGCAAGCTCCTCTGGTGATAGCTCTCTTGTTGAAAACAGGAGCCACCGCAATATTGCCTGAATGAAAACTGATGCCAGTTTGGATTCTGCCTTTGCACGGCTCAAGAAGCGGCCGTAGATACTGAACAGATCACCTGGCAGAACTTCAAGGATATCATCCCATTCATCCTCCCAGAGACAATGTCTTAGCTCAATAATGAAGCAAGCTGCCATCCGGAACCTATATATCTACTTAATTTAGATTGAGGATTTACAGAAATCTGACTTACATTCCATTGCTTTGATTCACAATTCGTTTGGTGACTGTTTTGGCATGTTCAACATCACTGGACATTGCAGAAAGCTTGCTGTGGACAAAAGATCTTATGTCTTCATCCAAGAATGATGCTTGTAGCTGTATCAAAGGCAGGTCTTGGAACCCTGTTTGGAATACCTGGAGCGGTTGACTTGTGAACAGCAAATGCAGCCCTTTTGTGGCAGCATTAAAAAGTCTGTTCACAAATCTGACAAGACCTGTCTGATCATTCTTGTGGCATTCATCCAGTCCATCCAGGACAATGTATATTGGTGACAGTTCCCTGATTAAGCTTTCAAAGAGTTGTTGGAGATCATCAACCCGTGGCTGTATGGATCCATTTCCAAGCCTTTTATGAAGATTGGACAGAGACTCATATGCTGTGTCTGACTTCCCAGAAAGCTGCCAGACGATGGAGCGCAACATGATATCCAGGCTCTGTCTGTCTGGAATCCTGAAGTCAAAAAAGAAATATGAGACTGTGTTGCCAGCGTCAACAAGGTCCCGAAGAATTGTTGAGCTGTTCATGTCAGTGGAGGTAGAGCAGTAAAATGGTGAAGTACCTCAGTACACTTTTCCCTGTCCCAGCTGAAATAGATTAGATATGATGAGCATTGAAATAAAGCTCACATACAAATTCCTTGAATCCACAAGCTGCCAGGTGTCTTTTTCCAACTCTTGAACTGATCATGCTCTAGCAGCCAAGTCCCAGTATCCTTATGGTGATACCCTTGCAACTCATGCTGTCTGTCCTGTGTATCCGGAGGTTTTCCCAACCACTTGAAGAAATCTTTGTCGGATCTACAACAAAGGTGAGCCACAAGAGGTATGCGGGGAGAAAATGTGACAAGCCCTGGGATACTGTCATACAATGATAAATTAACTTGGCAACAGGGTTGTCAAAAAGCATACATTTTGACATTGGGGCTTCCACCAGCACCACCAGCACCCCCAATTTCACCCCCTGTTGCCCCTGGACCTCCTAGGCCACCTATCGCCACGGGTCATTCACTGTGAGATTTGACCAAGTTTTCACACACCATGGATAATTACATCCCGGACTCTTCCGACTCGGTGGGTATTAGACATCATGCAAGTGATCTGCAAATCATTAGCCCATGGGATGGGACACAACAGCAAGAGAGCAGCTCACAGCAGCCAGAGAACTGGGAGAGGTGGTAGTTGTAGTAAAATGGAGGGGAAAAAGTTTGTATTCTACTGCTAATACATCCTCGTATTTATACCTTTTGAGTCTGTCTCCAAGTTCACAGCCCACTGCAACAGTTGGCTTGGTATCTAGCTCATCACAGCCTGGACACTGGGAGGTGGCGTACAACGTTTCAGCCTCAGAGTGGCGTACTACGTTTCAGCCTCCGCCACATCTCTCGTTTGGGATCTGCCGGGCTGTGCGTCGCCAGCGACGCGTCCGATCCCATCCCAATCTCGAAGATGCCAGCATGCAGGGACAGATATGTACAAGCTTCTCAGAGGGCAAACATGGGCAAACTTGCTGTCACATGTCCCAATAGATCTGACCTGGCATGATGCCGTTTCCGGCAGAACTCGTACTTATTTTGTACCCTAGGTCCCTAAAGTCAAACCAGACATAATGCCAACACTGGGAATCAGGGTGCTAAGGGAATTTTTATGCTTTGACTGCACTGACATGAATAAGGCTTGAGTATGCACTGCTGTCAACGACAGCGTCTAGGCTGGCTTGCCGGGTGATCGGATCAGACGCGGAACGGCGCGGGTGACGCGGCCGGGTACGACAAGAAGGTCAGCGAGCTCGAGAGCGCCGAGAAGAGACGAGTCGAGCACAACGAGACGAGTTGAGTCTCGGTGAATAGGCAAGTCGGGTTGTGACCACGAGGGATGAGAACGTAACCCGTAAGCCAAAGTAGCGCTGGAGATTAGCGAAGTAGAATCTACAGTACATGAGATTCTACCCAAGTATAAATACTAAATCCCTCAGAGTGCGTTCACCAAAAACTTGCGGGTTTCGGTTTGATGGGTGGCAACGGGTTTGATGGCAGTAACGTAGCCGATAAGCAGCGATAAGCCATCGATCTTAGTATAGATTGCATACAGATAATACAGATAATCCCCTGATAACACTCGTTCTGAGGCTTTCCTCCTCTTTCCTCTCCCCTAATCCACGGGACATCATCCTCCACCAATACCGCCTCTTGATTACGTCTACTACATGGTGATTCAGCTCATTACGTTCGCTGGGATGCTGGTTGCTGATGACACATACTGGAATCAGCCCTACCATACCTCAAAGCTCACTGGTCAGATGTGGGTTGACGAATTGATCAGGGGACATCCAGAACGGATTTACCCCGAGCTCGGGGTTCATCTGCATGTCTTTGTGGCACTTGTAGTGGAGCTAAGGACGATGGGATACCATGACACCAAATTTGTTACACTGGAAGAGCAGTTGGCTATATTTCTGTACAGTGCACGAACTGGGCTTGGGTGCCGCCACGTCAGCGAACATTTCCAGCAGGCCAACAGCACAATCACAAAGTTTGTGGCAATTTTGAGAGTTGAATCGGTGCTGGTTGTATTTAGATTTGTTCAAAAAATGATGTTCATCTTCTCCGGCGAGATCTTCTACAACAAATATGTCACCCTGCCCACGAGTCTTGATCCTCCAGCAAATTACCTGCGTCAGAACCCGAAATTCTGGCCGTTCTTCAAGAATTGTTTGGGTGCATTGGATGGATCTCATATTGCTTGCACATTTAGGGAGGAGGATCGAGGAAACACACGCAACCAGAAGGGCTTTCTCTCCCAGAATGTTCTAGCGGTGTGCAGCTTTGGGTTCCAGTTTATCTACATCCTCTCTGGATGGGAGGGCTCGGTCACGGACATGTTTCTGTACGCAGACGCTCGGATGAAAGACTTCCTCATTCCTCAGGGGTTCTACTATCTTGGGGACATGGGCTTTGCATTGACTGCCAAGGTCCTCATACCGTACAAGGGTGTGTGGTATCATTTGCGCGAGTGGGCTCGAGGCAAGGAGCGGTATATTCTTGATATCCTTCGTCTCGAAAGGCT
The DNA here is from genome assembly GCA_029378245.1 of Roridomyces roridus. Lineage (NCBI taxonomy): Eukaryota > Fungi > Basidiomycota > Agaricomycetes > Agaricales > Mycenaceae > Roridomyces > Roridomyces roridus. Next base: position 3,894,443 of record JARKIF010000001.1, on the reverse strand, counting down.
ATTGATTCTTTGAAGGCCGCAGAACAGCAAAGAGCTTTTCAACTTACGCCATGCACAGGCCCGGAACATAATCGAACGCATATTCGGTGTCATCAAGAAGCGTTGGCGCATGTTGGTCCTTCCCCCGTCCTACAGCATGGCTATTCAAGCACGCATCCCACCGGCACTGGCCGCCCTTCACAACTTCATCCTGGAAAAGGATCTCGATGACCGCGTCAACACCAAAGTGCGTGATCCATCTCCTGGCAGCACGGTGGACACAGAGCAAATCAAGCAATACGGTTTGCGAGGGGAGCTGGCCACCGAAAGGCGTAACGTGGCCGAGTCGGATGCAGGGGCGGATCTTCGTGACGAAATTGCAGATGCAACGTGGGCTAGTTATCAACAGGTGCTCGCAGAACGAGCTGCGGAGGGACTTGCACCGCCGGATGAGGATTATGATGAAGACGAAGAACCAGAGGAGGAGGAGCGGGAAGACGATGATGGGGACGAGGACAACAACATTTATTAAGTAGCTATTCAATGTATGGAGTAGCTACACATTATTGAGAACACCCAAGTCTCGCCAGAAATCAGAGGGGTAGCCCAGCTCCTCACAAACCCACCCCTTGCGTTCATCCTCCAGACGGAACTCATACAATAAGTACTCCTCCCGTGCATCCTTGTTGCTGTCATGATATGACCCCAGGCAACAACCCGACGGGTTGTAACCCGATCAATCATCAACCATCAATACCCTAATCAGTGATCATCACTGATCGGCCGGGTCTTGTCTCAACCCCTACTTGGTACTCCACTCTCCCCTGCATTTAAACCCCTACGTGTTGCGATCACCCCTGCTCCTACCCCCTACCCCTTTCTCCCTACGGCTTGCTCTACCTCTTGAGTCTCGTCTTCTGCTCTTCGCTCAGTCGCCTCGTTCGTTACCGACTAGAACCCGACTTAGCCCTAGGTGCTGACAGTTGCGCAGGATCCTCATAAGCCGGTGTGACGGAGAGCTAACGGCAATCGGCGGCTAGCTAGTTCCGGCACAGAGAGGGATCGTTCGGACAAGGTGAGTGTCGTAGGGTTTCTGGTATTCGAATCTCTACCTAGCTAACTATGGACTACAGACTTATATACTACGGGTACGATCGGAAAAAAGGGGCTAAATTATGTGCCAAGGAATGTGGTGCGACGGCGGAGCCGTCGCGTCGAGTCGATAAAGAGAGTCGGGGTTCTAAAACCATCAGTGGAAGAGTAGATAATCAAAATGGAAATATATTCGTTACAGCCGGTGACCATCGTCAACGTCAAGCCAGGACTCTTGATGTGTGAGGTCGAGCGCATTTTTGCGGTGCGAAGGACTGGCGTTGCTGTTAGCGTCACGCAGAACAGCTGTAAGTTCCTGTGTTGCTCCCAGAACCTTGTCGCCGAGGCCATCCACGGATGCGGCAAGCACACTCTCAGCGTTCCCCCGCGCCTTCTTGCGGGACGCTGCCGACAGAGGTGCAGTGGCGGGACGTGTGGCAGAGGATGGTGCTGGAGTAGCGGGGGTGCTCGGGATGCTGGAGATGCTGGAAACGCGTGGGATGCTGGGTACAGTGGGCTGGGACCCAGGCCGCATTGCCAGTTGAGATGTTTTCAGCCTCCAGGAAGGGCGGGCGTGAGGTGAGGGTGATTTCGGGGTAGGGTTTATACCCAATGCTGGGCGTGTACTATGTAGTGTTGTTAAAGTCCGGTTTGAATCCGAACTGGACTCAACATTTCAAGGTTCAGCTTAATGTTCCGTGGAACACTGGCCAGAGAAATTTTTATCGGGAGATTAGCTTGGTTGCAGACTCCAGCCTTGGACATGAACTTGACATGAACAGATTAGATAAACAACCAGTACCCACACAGCCTGAGTACCCAGAGTTCATTACATAAACAGCAGAAGCATATTACATAATGTCCGACTGGACTCGGATGGAGACTCGGACGTCGGCCTGCGAGATGCCTAGCTGGAAAAGCAAGTGGGCCGACGCGACACGTCGAAGGCTGGAGCATATATGCATCGTCGTGCAGAGCTCCTTTGTATGCATGAAGGAGCAGATGCGATGCAGCAGTTCGTTTGGCATAGTGTTTTGCCGGCTACGGCTTGAAGCCCGAAGCCGGCAGAGCCGGGGTCCGGCTAAGCCGGGCCAAGCCAAGCCCAAGCCGGGTGTGCACCCCGGCTTACGGCTCCGGCTTGGGATTTCTCAAGCCCCAAGCCGGCGGCTAAGCCCCGGCTTCCAAGCCCAACTTCAGAGTCATCTCGAGAGTCTGTTGAGTGGACTACTCTGCACCCAATGTAACTGAAAAAATACTCAAGATCAGCCATTATTGCACTTTGAATTTCTCGAGTCGAACAACAGTAGAAATATTGACAGAGCATGATCATCATGATCCCATCAGCTACCGGCTGGTAATCCGACTTTCAGAAACAGCTCAGAAATCCCACTTGCAATCTTTATTTTCGCTTTGCATCCGTCAATCTATACTACTGATGCTCCATCGAACAGTAGTTCATCTGTAGAGGGTGAGAAAAGAGGTTTTAAAAAATCAACCAAAGCCGCCGGCTAAGCCGGAGCCGGGCCCAAGCCGGCCGGCATAGCCGGCTCCGGCTTGGGCTTGGGGATTTCGAAAGCCGGAGCCGGGTCAAGCCAAGCCCAAGCCGGCGGCTTCAAGCCAAGCCGGAGCCGGGAAAACACTAGAACTTTGGCAAGTCATCCATCGGTCTTAAGGGAATCGTCAGTCAATGTAGCCGACTATACTGGGTTTGGGACGTACGCCACAGTCGAGGCCAGTAGCACCAACAGCCTCTCGCACAGGGGCGTGTAGAACAGGGATGATGAGAGTGGGAAGAAAGGAGGATTGATGCCGAGACTTGCCTCTTTTATCTCGATTGGGCATCTCAGAGTGACCCTCCGAATCCCGGCGCACTCCCCACGCGGCTGCTGGCACTTATGGTCAGAGACTCAAGAAGACTTGTCAAATTTCGATGTCATCGTGGTTGGTCAGTAACTACTACATACATCCCGAGCCGCGCATTGTATTTTCCACCAATTATATGATGTTTTTGCCAAGTATTTTCCGATAAACAAAGGCCGCTATTTGCGCCAGAAACGCAGACCACGGACGAGGCGCTTGACCTTGCCGGATTTGCGTTTCGGTTCGACCACCTCAGGCTGCGGAATGGGGTGAGCGAGGTCAGGAACACTGTCTTCGCTCCCGCTGGTAGAAGAGTCGACGCCAGCGACAACGTCGAAGACAGGCTGGAAGACAGGCTAGACGTATGCCACGCCGCGGACGGAACAGTTCGCCGCCCGGCGGACCTGAGCGGGTGCCTGAGCGAGGTCCGCATCGTCGATGAAGAGCTCGTCGATCTTCTGCACCTCGTTGGCAAACTCCTCTACCGATAAGCGCTCACTGGAGTCAAGGCGCAGCGAGCGCGTGAGGAGGTCGACCGAAGGGAGCGAGATGGGGAGGGAGTCACGGAGATAATTGCCCGGACTAGCGAGGTACTCCTTGAAGGACCCGGTGCGGCAAGGGTCTGTCGACGTCCAGGGCCACTGCCTGGTGACGAGGTTGATCAGCGTGATGCTGAGAGCCCAAGCGTCGGAATCCTCCGGGTGGTGCGCCGACTGGAAGGACTCTGCAGAGATGTGAGTCAGGAACGGGAAGAGATGGCTGCAAACGTACCGGGCGGCATATACGCCGGGGTCCCAGTCAGTGTCTCCGACACGACGGCCATTGTAGCCAGTCCAAAGTCGGTCAAACAGGGGTTGCCACCCACAATGTCGACCAGAATGTTCTCGGGCTTGATGTCGCGGTGAAACACACCCTTGCGGTGGCAGAAGAGAACGGCGTCGACGACGGCCACGAAAGTGCTCTTGATGAGCGGCGTGTCTTTGTAGTACACGTAGTCGTCAATGGCATGGGACATGTCGCCGGCCCTATGGAAGTCCATGACAAAGTATTCGTGCTCGTCATCCACGAAGCTCCGGTGAAAGGTGACGATGTTGGGGTGGCTGGAGACCTTGCGGTGAAGGAACCGCTCGCGCTCGTTCAGCTTGGCGTCACGGCTGTCGAGGTTTGGTTTCGCCAAGCACTTGACTGCGAACACTCTGGACGACGAGCTCGAGCTGGAGGGGGTAGAGGAAGCGGAGGATGAGGAGGCCCATGACGAGGGGCGTGAGCGAGTAGACTCGGCGTCGCAAGCTCGGTACAGATTGCCGTATGAGCCTGCGCCTACGAGCTTCTCGAGCTGAAGGCTGCCGTCATCGACGATGCGGTCGGTAAGATTGGGAAGAGAGTTCGGGTTAGAAGGCATGTCAAAAAGTCGAATATTGGAGTGTTGAAGGCTGTAAGAGGTTGTGGTTGTGGAAAGAGAAGCGTTGGGTTGGGAGAGCTGGCGCCGCGAAAATTTAAGGAGCGGAAGAAAGTGAGACATTGATCGATTGCTTCCGCGGGGCGGGCCCAGATTCGTCTGGGCGCATGGCCCGCTCCTACGCAGCACAGAGGCAAGTGCTCAAAGACGCGCGTCGTAGCAGGATGGTCGTCATTGGTGGAGGACAAAGGCAGTCGCCATCATGTGATCCGACTCGGGCCGAGTCATCTTGTCCCGAACCGTCATGCTCCCCGACGAAATCATCTCCAAAATCATCACTCCCGGTCTCAAAGTGCCCGAAGAACTCTTTTCGGATACTTCGCCTGTCTCCCCATTCTCCACTTACACTCTATCGCCCTCCGCATACCTGGTCGTGTGTAAAGATTGGCTTCGTGTCGCCACCCCTTTACTCTACAATGTCGTCGTTCTCCGCTCCACTGCACAGGCGGCGGCTCTCGCTCTTGCTCTCAAAGATACTCCCGAGCTTGGTCGATTCATCAAGAAGCTCAGGGTCGAGGGAGGGTACGGGCCGCCGATGCATGCAATTCTCAAGTGCTCCCCCAACGTCACGGACCTTTTCCTCTCATTCTCAATTTGGCCGTCCGACCACACGAACGTATACGAACGGGCTTTGCCAGGGTCTCCCTCTAATCAACCCCCATCGCCTCATTTTGGTCGACAACTGCGAATCTCGCGAGTCTCGCCCTCGCAAAAATAAAGACGAGGATGCCCTGAGGAAGGCAGTCAGGGAGTGTATCCCTTTGTGGACTAATCTTGTGATTATTTCCTTTTTCGCCTTGCATTCTTGCTCACAATTCTTCAGCGAATATGCTATTACCCCTACTCATCTGACATCGTTGACATGGCACCGTATCTGCCGAGAGCAACGAAACTCAGCCAAGCACTTGCCGCATCCCATGTGCATACAGTCATCCTCTACTCGGAATTTTCTTTCATTCCAGCATTCATACGCACTCTCTACGACATTCCGTCGCTTCGGGTGTTGCAATTTGAGCAACCCATCACCATTATCACCAGTCCTTCGATTTCGCTCATCAAGGAGGACCCGCGGCTCAGAAAGCTGGCCAAGTACACTGTCCGGGAGTGAGGCATTGTTTTTTCGGTGCGGTCAACCGTCTTGACATGTTTTTTTAGCAGCTACCAGGAGCCTGTGGTGTCGAGCGAGCCTGACATCACACCCTCGTGGGACCCCCGGTTTACTCCCATGGCATCAGCGTCAGAGCAGGCTCGAGAGACCGTGTGGCAGCGCATGCTCTTTTTCGCCATGTACGCGGAGGAGGCTCGGTCCCCCTCTTTCTCTCGGCGGCCAAGCGCGTCTCGCCCATCCCCAGTTCCGATATTGTGCGTCTCGAAGGACTTCCACGTACGTCGGAGCCATGGCTGTTAATCTTTGGTGGTGATTGATCTTGTCCATTAGCGTCTCGCTCTGCCCCATCTTTACGAATCTGTCGAGCTCACGCCGCGCAATGCTGCCAAATTCAGAGAGCGACTAGATAAGGAACCGACTCTGGGATCCTTCATTCGTCGCATTTTCACCACGTCGGAGGTGACTGTCCAAACAACTACGACTTCAATTCCTGGACAAGACATACGTGATGCGGTCCTGACGGCCTTCCGGTCGGCGTGTAATTTGGAGGTCTTCAGTCCCGTGCCCCAGTGCCCGCGCCAACATGTTTCGTCAGAAGCCTTTGAGCTGTTGACAAAGACTGCTGCTCCGTCTTTGCAACGACTCACGTCTATATCGGCGTCCATGTTTGAGCCCTTCTCCGCGCTCCGTACTCTGGACATTGCGGAGTTGGATATCAAGGCAGGAAGAATGGCCTCGCCTTCGCATGCGTTAAAGTCGCTACACAACCTGGAAATCGAAGTCGACTCTTATAGCAGTGTTATTCTGGCCGTTTTCGAGGACATGCGGTGTGTGATAGCTGAATATCATCGCGATTGAGGCTAACTCCGCCCGACAGATTGGAGTCCCTCCGCAGTCTTCGGTTTAAATACCGCTCCAAAGCCGCTTCTTCACTCGTGGAGGTTCATGGCGCAAAATTGCTGCATCTCATGATGGACCAGATCAACGACTTTCCGGCCCTGGATATGTGCCCCAACCTGGTTGACATTGAACTCACCGGGGTGCGCTCTTCGTCAGAAAGGACCAACGAATGATTTCATAATTTCATTAGGATTGGAATTTGGCCCAGTTCGATCCCAGTAATCCGCACAATTCGCTAACCAAGATAGTCGCCTCGAACCTGCCCAAGTGAGACTTCCATCCGATGCTCCCTTCCTAATCACCGCCACGGCGATAGAAACATGGACGAGGACGACTTCAAACAGGAAATGTTGCCAGCTCTCCGAGAAATTCAGATCAAAACGCTGGATTGGCCCACCAACGAGTGTGTTCTTTTATTTCCATCCGTTCAAGTCTTATCATGTCGTAGACGAGACATCCGGAGGAGCAACGTTGTGCCGTTTGTGGAGTATTTGTTAAAGAAAAATATCAAGCTGACAAGCCGCGATGGGAAGGCGTGGCCTCCGCGGGTTCAGCTGAAGACTGCTAGGGGACGGAAGAAGGCGTAAAGGTCTCAAGCTTGTCTCAAGCCCTCAATCTGTACCTGTGGAATATCCACCTCTCCTGCGTGTAGATTTGAGATTTGAGTTGTATGTATGCCAACTCACTCGGGAGTCGTGTGCAAGTCGTGTGATGAACCCGGTCTTCGAAAACTTCCCGTTTTGGTGACGAGCGTACTGAATTTGTACTTGTGTGTGCGCTTGCTGTCATTTTTCTCTCTTTCTTTCTCCACACTCGATCCCCCAGGATATGGCTTCCGATGCCTCACAGCTCCCAAACCCACACAAATCCCATGTGTCCATCGGCGAGCGGCTCCCCAACGAGGTGCTGGTAGAGATCGTCGAGCACACACCCAGCAGTGCTGGCAAGGCATCGCTCTGCCGCATCTCGAAATTCTTCCACGAGCTTTCGCTGCCGATCCTCAATCGAAAAGTAGTCCTCCATATGATGCGTCCTCGAGAGCTCGAGGCATTCTTCCGGGCGATGATTGCCAATCCCGAGCGAGCCGATGCTACAAGATCCCTCACATTCACGAACGAGTGAGTACATAGGCATTTCGTTCGAGCTCCGAAAGTTATCCTACCCAACTACAGGTATTCCGACTTTCATTACAATGCCTCTTTCTACGATCTCCTCATCGAGTCGACGAGGCTAATGAGGAAATTGGAGCACTTCTCTGTGCTTGATGAGAGCTCCAACACGGCCACTAGAAAGATCAGCATCCTGACCTGTCTCGCGTCTCTTGAATTCCCCTGCCTTTTGACCTGTGGTATCGATATTACGGCCAAGCGCGGCGGTTGCCAAGATTCGGCTGTAGGACACTTTCTGGCCCGCCATACAACAGTAACACGTCTGCGTCTCTGGAGCTACGGAGAATTCGAGAACCCGGTTTACACCAGGGCTCTGCTCCCTGACCTTCAACACTACGACGGAACCATCCAGTTCCTTCCCATGGTCTCCTCGCGCCGCTTAGCGAAGGTTAGGCTTCCGTGGGCTGCCTATGCAGATTTTGGTGCCATCCTGGAAGCATTGAGGGTCACCCTGGACTCCCATCTTCCAATCGTTCTATTCTTTGACCACTTTTTCTCTCCACAAAAGGATGTCCCGGAAATACTCTCGCTCCTCGCAGAAAAGATTCCCCATGTAACGAGTCTACAAATATCCACAACAAGATGCGAGGATCGCCCACCGGTAAGCCCATTATCTCTTGTATCGGTTCAGCTTTTTCAAAGCATCCCACCAGCCTGAGGAAACCTTGAATGGGCTGACAGAGTGCCTACCACGATTCAGTCGTCTCAAATATATCGCTTTGAAAAACACCAGCCCGGAGCTCATTCCATGGCAATCGTGGCCGTGGGCAGAATCCGTTCCGACTCTCAAAGCCTGTTCCATCGGTAAATAACCCTGGCCCTCCCTCCCACTGTGAGTCTGACCATTAATATTTTCAGGGCGACGCGCATGGAGAAAAGTCGATGGCGTATGGGAGGAGTACCGGGAAGAGGAGTTCGAGGCAGAAGCTGGATTTTCTGGGTTTGATCCGTTTCGAATCTAACAACGGTACTCTTTCAATGCAGGGTTCTGGGGCACTTGGCCCATCTCCGTCCTCCTCATTGCGTACTCTGCCGAAGCGCTGTAGCTGTATGACCTATTATTTTACAGTTTAATTTTTCACGGAAACGAGAATCATTTCAGTCGACTGGCACGGGCGTTGTGTGGCCATTCTTGGTAAGCGCGCGGACTTCTGTTTCGGAAGCGTATTGAGTTTGTACTTGTGTGTACGCACTAGCTGGCATCTCTCTTCCTCGGAGTCGGAGCTTGAAGCTTCCAACTGTTTACGAACGAGTAAGCACTCCCTTCAAATTTTGAAGGCACGCTCACCCCCTTTTTGTCCATATTTTGGCGCCCTTGACGAATATAAAATGAAGATCCCAGCACTATTCAACCAGAACCTAAAAATCGTCAAAGTCTGGACATTCAATTCGCACAAGAATAATCCTTTTTCGTCTGTGCACAATATATTTACAAATAAATACTACTACTGCCCAGTGAGATGCCCAACACTATGCCAGAACCTAGAAGCCATAAGTCGACATTCAATTTGCACAAGAAAGCACTTACTGGCAACGCTGCAAAAGCGCATTGTCGGTCTTAATGGGACGGACATCAGGCTGCGGCGGCATCGCGGCAGTCTGATTGAACAACATCTCCGTATTTCCAGCCACAAATTTATTCCACTGCGGGGTGATCGTGTTGGACACCTTGATGTTGGGGTCATGGTTGATGATGAAGGAGGTGAACGATTGTGCAAAGGCGTCGATGAATTGGGTGTTGTTGAACGGTGGGAGTCCGCCGGCGCTCGGGAAGTAGTACGCGACGTCGCTTCCGTGCAGGCCTGGCGGAATGGCAAACTCGCCCTATGTTATGGCATTGTGAGTTTCGTATTCCTACCAATTTTTGAACTGACCTTGAACGACCTCCCGAAGAACGCGTGTTGCATGTAATACGTTGGACAGACGAAGATGGCTGGTATTAGGCTCAGATAACGTCTCCGCCGAGAGCCTATGGTGGGATACTCACATTCGCTTTGAATCGCATTGACTTGGAATACATCAGTGCCGAGGCCAGCGTACAGCTGGCTGACAATATTCGCCTGAGTCTGAGTAAACTTTGGGAAGAGCGCCAGAGAGTATTCCGCCGCCGTCAAGCCAGTTGTCTGGTTCACGAATATCGTGCCCTCAAAGGTATTTGTAATAGAAAGAAGAGCTTGCTAGAAAACAAATCAACGCCGTGGACAATTGATCGAGGCAATGGGAGCGCACCCCATTGACGCAGCCTTCCAGCAACGACAGCGTGGGTCTTTGGACGATGAACTCGCCGTCAATGACAGGCACGGTTGAGAAAGTACCAAAGAAGCCAGCAGAGTTGATGTTGGCATTGACGGTACTCAGCAGAGTGGTGTCTGCGGAACGGAGGCAGGTCAACGCGTTCGCGGCGGAGGAGCAGCTGTTGAAGGATCAGCTATTGCTCGAGTGGTAGGAGAAGCGTCTCTCTCACTTTGCTTGAGAGACGACTTCACTGAACAAGAACTCAAGAAAAGGTCAACAATAAGCCAGGGAGAACAGCTCGGCATACCTCGATGATTGGGTCATCGAACTCATACTGAGGCGGCAGGAACGTCGAGCTGGTAATCGCACCCCGGAACAGCTGTGGTACAGTCCTTCCTCCGTTGGCGAGAACGTGCTGCAAGACAGAGCCAGCACCTGAGACCATGTGAGATTGGCACAGTGTCCGCTCGACGACGAATGTCACCTACCAGCGGATTCTCCCCAAATCGTAACTTTCTCTGGGTCCCCTCCAAATTGCGTGATCTTCAACGACTCGGTCATCTTCCAAGGTATCATCGGCAGAGAACGTACATGTTGATTCACGAAACGCAAAGCAAAGTCTTGATCCACTGAAGAAGAACACCTCGTCAAGCCCGGGAAAAAGGAAACACAGGGGGTATGATATTACTTACACAAACCGGCATTCAGCGCCCCATTCTCTTTCACCTCCGCACCGGCCAGGAACCCTACAACTTGCGCTTGAGATTCCCCATCTCAAATCAATATTCGCACTCACCAAAAAGACCGAGACGATATTGGATGACGACAACAACCACACCGCGATTACTTTGCGCGATAATGTCTTCGCCGTTGTAAGAGCTGGCACCGCCGAGAGCATACCTGGTCAATTACGCAGGTTGATTTTGGTTGGATTGAAAAAGAATAGATTCATACCCTCCACCGTGAATCCACACGAGAGTCGGAAGGCCCTTTGGCGGGGTTCCCACGGCGTCGCTGGGATAGTAGACGCTGGAATGTGCGGTCAGAATAAAGACATGACTTGGAAAGGTCACATAGAAACGAACTTGAGAAACAGACAGTCTTCGCTAGGAACGACTGAAGCAGCACGCGGTTTGAGCGGGTTGGTTGAGGACTGTCCAAATCCGGACTGGCGAATACTCAGATGTGCAAAAACTGACACATTTTGCTCACCTGCAGACATTGGTTCGGCTGCACAGTGGCAAGCTGAACACCGGACGTGTTCAACGGCGGCGCTGGGGCTCTGAAACGTAAGTCGCCTGGGTAGACATCCCGTCAGAACGCCCCCACTCCATGGACGAATATCCCACCAAGCGGCGGCGCAGCATATCGAATACCCAAGAAGCTTGTTATGTTGGTAGCAGCATCCACCGCTCCTTGGTACTGCGCGAGCCCGAGATTCACAGTCGGAGCAGCTTGCACAACGGCGAGCGGAATAGCCAGGAGGAGGATGCTGATTGTGAGCATTGTGTGTAAAAAACGAGTGTGTTGAATCCGAATAGGGGGGGAATAATTCAACAATTCGATTTCCATCGACTGGGAGGACTTTTATCCCCAAGATAAGGTTGGTTCGTCACGGGTACACGGTTGACCCGCGGGTTGGTGGCGAGCCCGGGGTATGGCGGGTATTATGGCGGGTACGGGTACATGTACAGGTACAGATACAGGTTGAAGGTCCGCGAAACCCGCACAACCCGCGTACCCGTAACCTGACCCGTAAACCCGCGGGTAATATGCCACACTGCCGGCACCTCTGCCGAGCGTTGATCAGACCTCAATCAGTGATCAGATCGCTGTCGGAACCGTCGGCGATTAATTCCAGCCATATACCGCTCAGTTATTGGTTGATGGTGTTGAAGGTCAGTACACACCTCTTTTCGCCGTCCAGTCGATTATTGAGTTCTTTGGTTGTTTGCCTCAAGTTCAACAGTGCTATATGGCTGAGAGATCAAAAACCCGTTGGGTCAGTCAATTGCGCCCAGATAAGGTTGGTCATAGATTTGCGGGTCGGCTATGTGCGCAAGGTAAGCGGTTTGCGCGCCCGTACCCGCACCCGTGTGCACCCCGGGTGTCGGGATACTCATTGATTCCTGGACGGCCACGAACTTGAAGGGTCGAAAGCAGCGTGATTGCGACGGACCAGGAACGGAGCAGAGTCTGGACGAGGAAGATGTAGAATGGCAGTAGAGCGTCGGCGCTGGCAGGGAAGCAATTGAGAATGAGGTCGAAACTCGGAGCCAGCCAAGTTCGTTGAACTTCGTTCAAGCACACATCAAGGTTCGGGAAGAGCAGTGCGAAAATCACGTGCGCTGTCATCCGAGTCTCTCTTTCTTCCTCCACGCTCGATCCACCACCATATGGCTTCCGACGCATTTCGCCGCCCACACAACTCCCGTGTGGTTATTACAGAGCGGCTCCCCACCGAGGTGCTGGCGAAAATTGTCGAATATGCACCTAGTGCTGACAAGGCGTCGCTCTGCCGCATCTCGAAATTCTTCAACGAGCTTTCCTTGCCGATCCTCAATCGGAATGTCGTCCTCCATATGATCCGCTACAAAGAGCTGAAGAGGTTCTTTCGGGCTATCATCGCCCATCCCGAACGAGCCAATGCTACAAGATCCCTCGCATTCACGAATGAGTACTGAGCAGCCCATCCGAAAGTCGAAAATACTTACCGGGGCCACTCGTAGGAGCTCCGACTTGGATTTCAAATCCTCTTTCTATGATCTTCTTATCGAATCGACCAGCCTGATGAGGAAACTGGAGCACTTCTCTGTGATTGACCGGAGCACCGCAATCACAAGAGAGACGAGCATCCTCACCTGTCTTGCGTCCCTCACCTTTCCCAGGCCCCGGGAAGCTCCACCAAAGGATTGTCCGGAAAAGTGGCTTTTTGAGGGCGAAAAATCGCAATTTCCTTGTCCGAAAAGTGGCTTTTCGAGGCCCAAAAATCAGAAACCTTGTCCGGAAAGTGGCTTTTTGAGACCCCCCTGCCCAAATCGTAGATGCATATTTTACATGCTCACGGCGCGGCGCGGGCGAAAATTTTGGGCCCACGTGACAAGCCTTGTCCGAAAGTGGCTTTTTGAGGCCTGAACTGCCCAAATCGAGTGGCTTTTCGAGGCCGATTTCCGGAAAATTTCCGGACAATCTTTGGTGGAGCTTCCCGGGGCCTCCTTTCCCCTCCTTTCGACCTGTCATATAACTCTTCCTCTGCCGAAGGGCCGGTGCCCTACTGTCGGAGATTTTTTGGCCCGCCATCCAACTATAACTCGTCTACGTCTCTGGAGGTACGGAGAATTCGATGACCCAGCCCACATCGGTGCCCTGCTCCCGAACCTTCAACACTACGACGGAACCGTCCAATTTCTCCCCATGCTCTCCTCCCGCTGCCTGGCGGAGGCTCGAATCCCATGGATTTTGGCTTTGGAGGACATTGACAGCATGCTGGGAACGTTGAAGTCCCTTCTGGATGCTCGTCTCCCTAACGTCGTCTTCTTGGACTTTTCATATTCGTTTAACAGTGTGGCTCCGAGGACACTCTCGGTTCTCCCAGAGAATATTCCCCATCTGTCGAGCCTCAAAATCTGTGTTCGCAGCATGACGGCCCTATCACAGAGGGTGAGCTTTGTGCTTTTCTATACGCGATAACTCAAAAATGGCGCAGAACATCTTGAACTGTTTCAAAGAGTGCTTGCCACGATTCAGCAGCCCGAAATATATTGCTTTCGAGTACTCCGACCCAACCCTGTCAGGAGACGGCGACATCCTAACATTGCAATCGTGGGCCGACATTTGCCCCACGCTCAAAGCCTGCTCCATCGGTGAATAATTCTGGCTCTTTTCATCATTCATATCTCACCGTTTATCAGGCGGAAAGGCTTGGACGAAAGTGGACGACGGATGGGAGGAATGCTCGATAGAAGAGTTCGAGATTGAAGCGGGATTTTCCGTTTTTGAATCAATTTGAAGACGAGCCGACGGACGCGAGGTATCAATGCCAGCCACCCCATATTGACTCCCCGCTCACCGCGCACGGAGCAGGTCCACACCGCACAGTCACAGACACTATCTACAAAATAGTAGATTAGTAGCGTTCAAATACTAGAAATCATGAATGAATGCGGTCGATTACCGTTTTCAGGGCAACACGCGTCGAGGAAGGTGGACGCCCGAAGGGAGAAATACCCGACAAAAGGGTCTGGAGGCTGGGTTTTCACTGTTTGCATCGTTTTGAAGAATGCTTCCAGTGCGGTACAAAATGGTCGATTAGCGTTCCAATACTACAGAGCATGAATGAATGTGGTCTAGCGTAAATATACCCAGCACAGTCCCAAAGCAAGAAAGAAAGACAAGTCATTCCCATCACGGATCCCCGCAATGCTTCCACATCTTGACATAATCCACTACCATCGCCCTATCCCGAAAGTCTTGCGGCCACGTCGGCCCCCACTGCCCCATCCCTGATACGAAATCCACCGGTGGGTTCCCGGCATGATTCACCCACGGCTTGTCGCCCTGCCCATCAGGAAACCATCCATTCGTCCCACCGACAGCGACGTTCATGATCAGATAAAAGTCTTGATCAAACGGCGTCGCGTTGGTCCCGTTCTGCCATGGGTTCTGTACGGCGACGGCTTGCCCGTGGGTGTCGATGATGGTCGGCGGGAACTCGCCGCGCGTGTAGAACGGCTTGTCAAAGGGCATGTCGAGGAGGGTGTGGAGCCGCGAGTCGACGGAGATGCGCAGGAACTTGTCCGTCCACTCTAGAGCGTACGTGTGAAAGTCGCTGCTAAATAGCTTCCGGCGGTCGCTCCACCACGAATAGGACTTGGAGACGCCGTTGAGGAGGACGTTGGGACCCCAGTTGAGCGAGCCTTGGACGTAGTTGGCCCCGCGGTTGGTGTACTGCAGGCCGTTGCCGCGGGATTCGACAATGTCGATTTCCCCGCTCGCAGGCCATGGGCCATAGGTGTTGTTGACGGGGAGCATCCAGATCGCAGGCCACAGCCAGTCGCCTCGTGGCATCTTGGCCCGGAACTCGACACGGCCGTATCGTATGGACCCCCGTGAGAGGGTGCTCTCGCTGCCGCTGCGCGCGCTCACAAGGGTACTGAGGCGGGCGCTCTGGATGGGGTTGATGATGGTCCCCGCAGTGTCGTTGGTCGTGCGACTGCAGGCGGTGTAGTATCTTTGACAGAAATGAGCGGGATAGATGGAGGAGAGATAAAGACGCACCCGCTCCAGTCAAACTGTGCACCGTCGCCGGTCCCATCAGCATTCTTGCCGCCGATGTTGTACCCACCGCCAGGCGCGGTGAGGTTAAAGGTACAGTCGGTGGCATTATACGTGGTGCCGTCGGCGAAAGGCTGCCCGTCGTTTGTGAGCGTCGGGACGAGGTACAGCATGTCGTCGAGGAGGAAGGAGTTGTTGCTCGACCCCGTCGTCATCTCAAACTCGCCGTTCCCAAAGCCCGACAGATCCACCTCGCGTAGCCATCGTCCCGGGGTCGAAGCTGTGCCAAAGACAGCAGCGTCGTCGCCCGAGTTGAAGTTGTCCTCGAAAACGAGGCAGAGTGGTTGCCTGTCGAGCCGGACGCCGCGATAAGTGAGTGCAGATTGGAGGCCGCCGAGGCCCATGCCAACGATGAAGAGCGTCCATGTGAGGTAGTAGGATATCCTTGCGCGGGGATTGGGCTTTGTCGTCCAAGGTTTGGGTACGGCCTTGTACGGTTCGGCAGGGGGCAGCGCGGTGGACTTCATGCGCTTGGTGGGAGGGCCTTGCACATGGGCGTTGGCGTTGGCGTTTGCGGTGATAGCGTCGACGGCAGGCTTTTCGTTGAGCGTGACGGGGTCGGAGAAGGGATTGGGGAGGGCTGCCATGGTGGACGGAGGCAAAGCCCTGGCGAGGATGAAAAAGAGGGACAGCCGAGCAAGATGGATAGATCTAGAAAAAGCTACATGGCGGATCGGGTTCTTGAGAAATGATGGCAGGTAAGAATCTTGTTAGAGTCGTCCACTTGTTCCCCTTGTCTAGGAACAGGGACATGCGTCAGTGGTGAGTAAGTGTGTACATATTCATGTCAGTCTTTGAAGGGAGAAATGCAGAATACTTAATTGTAGGTGCAAAAAATTTGACGTATCTTCCGACGATCCTCTTATCGGGCCGAATTCAGCGGTTCCTCACTCTATAGGTCCAGCGAGTAAGTAGCCTCATTTACCGTTTGCGCGCAGATTCGTTGAAACAACTCGGTTTGTTCGGTCGCGAACAACGCATACCTCTTGCGGCCGACTGCCTCGTCGTTACATCGCCTTTGTGCCACATTTCGGTCTAATGTTGCCATTCACCTGGGTCCGGATGCCATTCCGTTTGTTCTGCCTGAGAATTGTTCTGACATTGAATGTTCCTAGCATATTCTATACACTGCCTGCGTGCGACAAGGGAATGCAAGCGATGTCCTCCCAGTGCCAGCTGATCTACGCGGTAGCAGTCTTGTCTTGGACAAGGGCCAGGCAACGTTCTGTGGTCTCCTGAGGCCTGATCTAATGAGCCTTTGTTAAACTGGAGGCGCGTTATGCCCCTACCCCGCCCGAATGGCGTTTTTGTGGCCCCGAATAGTGTGCGGGAATACGCTATGCATTTCGGCGCTCAGCAGGGATACGGTCGAGTCGGAGTCGCTATTTTACTCGCTGGGTTTACCGCTGAATGTGTATATACCGTTGAATATTGCATTGCGTCGTTCTGCTGAGTTGGAGAGAGTCTCGGTCAATTTTCAGTCACCTCCCATTCCACCCTTCATCTTCCTACATTTCATACGCGTCTAATCCACGCGACGCGATTTAATTTATGCCCGGAGTGACCACCCTATCACCGTTGACGTAGCCATTCCTCCGTTTCCGCCACGCCTGTTCCGTCAATCTTCCTGCCATCTCATCCGTGCCTATCTGTCCAAGTGAACCCCAAGCGACTCACCGAATGTGCATTGCCAGCATGGCACGACAGCAGCGGCCTGCTGATTTCACACACGCAATCAGTTCCTGGCTTGGGCAGAGCCGAGGAAGCAGGAGCGAGTCTGTCATATTACTACGACCCGTCGTGGTGTCTTCTTCCGCTCTCCTTGTCCCTCCGAGTGTGTAAGGCCCTTTTTTTGAAGGGCCAGGATGACCTCGCCGACATCGTACTCTTCGTACGCCCGCACGACAATCGGCGGCCGATCTCCTCCCACTACACCGACTACGCCAGTGCCAATGCAGTCCCTCGGAGTGCCACATGCATGGGACTCACCTGGCTCTGGGTCGAGTGGAGAGCTGAGCGAGCACAAAAGTTCAGCCGAGCTCGACGACGAGAACACCATCCAGATGCAGACCAGGCCTGTGTACCGACGGACGCACAGCAGCTCTGGTCGCAGTACGATGCACAGCGCTACTCCGAGTGCGAATGGGAGCGAGGGAGTCACTATCTTGACGAGCGACTATGACCAGGTCGATGCGTTGCTTCATAGCATCTGTGAGTATTCAAAATACTCTTTTTCTTCAGCGACTTACATGCTGCAGACGAAAAGACGCAGCAAGACGCTTGGTTTGCACCGAATCCCAGTGCTGGCGCGATTGCCGATGCTTCACTCGGAGGTGTCGCTGTTCGTATCAGCAATCCGACGGGTGGTGGGGCCTTCCCTTCTCCTGCCTTGGACGGTACTGGCACTCCAAGCAGTGGCAGTGGCACCCCACACCAACTGCCCACCTTCCGTACCTTCCCGTACAACGCCCCTCACCTGGTGCCTT
Organism: Roridomyces roridus; assembly: GCA_029378245.1. Lineage (NCBI taxonomy): Eukaryota > Fungi > Basidiomycota > Agaricomycetes > Agaricales > Mycenaceae > Roridomyces > Roridomyces roridus. The sequence goes on along the minus strand of JARKIF010000001.1, from coordinate 3,876,821 downwards.
TCGTCTCCGCTATAACTGCCCTCAACCCCGCTGGCGCAGTCCTTGTGCGCAACGCAGCTGTCACTGCAGCTGTCGGGCGTGTGTGAGTCCTCTGCCTTGTCTGAATAAACTATCACTCACCTCAGCCACAGACCGCTCAACAAGGACTCGATTTCCCTCGACACTGAAACCCGCATCCAAGTCCTCCCCCGGCTCTCCGACCTCGCGCACGCCGAAAAAGACCAATGCGGGGCCTTTATTCGACGCCCTCCCTCACTCGTCTTGTATGCGCCCGACGTCGAGACCCTCGTCCCTCTCGCAGCAGAATTTGAGGAGAAGCTCATCAAGCATGTGTGGCGCACCCGTTCTGCTGATGCTCCCCGCAGCGCACGCGGAAGTTCTGCAGCGCCTGGCGTACTCACCGGCTTGTTTGGCTCTGCGGTCGACGTGGCGTCCATCCCAGAGGGCGAGGACGACATTGCTTTGGCGACGCGTGAGGGCAGTTCCGCCTCTCTTGCCCCTGAGAAGGCGGAGGAGACGTCACAGCCAGAAGCCCCCAAGAAGTCTGCTTGGTGGTCGTGGCGGCTGCAGCCCAAGGTCAAGCCACGAGCGAACGCGGACGCGGAGAAGGGTGCGGCGCCCAAGGAGCGGAAGCTCGTCTTACTGGGCCCGCTTTATGCTGGGTGTGGAGCTGCGCTGGCGGGCTGTGAGTAACTTCCTTCTGCTTCGACTTCTTATCCTTCTCGTCCCTTCATTCCACTTATCCCGCCACGACTTGTCACCGGTGGGCTCCCCCTGGAGAGTGCATGCTGCCGCGCACCTCTATTTTCATATCCGGTGCCGCCAGCTGCCGTGTGTCAGCGCCCTCTGCGCGCTGGGCGGCCTGTCTTTACGTTTTCCTATGTTTTTTTCTTCTCTGACCCTGGATCACGCCCTGGGCGACAGGGGACCTGTTTCTTCGATTATGACACTGACAATACTGCAGACTTTGTATTCGCCGGTGTCAGCATACTGCTAGAAGAGTACGCTCTAGACCACGACCCCAGACGTTTCGCCCTAATCCTCACGTTACCCGTTATCTTCTGCGTCTCCATCGTGCGTTGGTTCCTCCTCCTTCTGACGTCACTCTATTCTGACATGACACCCCGCTCAGTTCTTCTGCCTCCAACTCGTGGGCAACATTTCCCTTATCCTCGGCCCCATCGCGCAGTACCACGAAAACTCGGCATTCTACTCGGCCGTCAAGCCCGCGCCCAATCCCGCTGTGGACAACAACCTGCCGCACATTACGATTCAATGTCCTGTGTACAAGGAGAGTCTGAGCGAGACGATTGCGCCCTCGGTACTTTCGGTCAAGAAGGCGATGCAGACGTATGCGAGGCAGGGCGGGACGAGCTCGATATTTATTTGTGATGATGGGATGCAGATTATTTCCGAGGAGGATCGGCAGGCGAGGATGGAGTTTTATGCGAATCATAATATCGGGTGGGTGGTCGCAGCCTTTCCTCTTTTCAAGGCCGGAGGGCTGACGGGCATTTCAGATGGACTGCGCGGCCTGCGCATGGTAAAGATGGGTTTGAGCGCAAGGGCAAGTTTAAGAAGGCGAGCAATATGAATTATGGACTTGGTACGTCCTCTGTCTTTGCGTCTTTCTGGGTCTAACAGGTCTGCAGCACTTTCCCTCAAGCTCGAGCGCCACCTTGCCGAGCTAGAAGCTGCTGGTGTGTCCGAGGACGATGGCGAGTGTCTCGAGGACAAGGCGATGCATCTGGCGGTGGAGGAAATGTACGAGGAGAGCGGGCGGAAGTACCGGCCCTGGGCGTGTAATGGCAAGGGTCTCCGCGTCGGCGAGATTATCCTCATCATTGACTCGGATACGATCGTGCCGGAGGATTGCTTCCGGGACGCTGCGAGGGAGATGTATGAGAGCCCTGATTTGGCTATTATCCAGCACGAATCGGGTGAGTTGCCTACTATCCGCAATGTTTTCGTGGTCTTGGACTGAAGGACTCTAGATGTGATGCAGGTCGCGCATCATTATTTCGAGAACGGTATCACGCACTTTACCCGCCGGATTAACAAGTGCATTTCGTATGGATGTGCCAACGGGGAGGTCGCGCCGTTCGTGGGACACAATGCGTTTCTTCGGTGGAGCGCTGTTCAGGATGCGGCGTTTATCGACACGGAGGATGGGAAGCGGAAGCAGTGGAGTGAGAGTAATGTCTCGGAGGACTTTGATCTTGCTTTGCGGCTGCTGTTGGGCGGGTACACGCTGAGATGGGCGACGTACTCGGAGGGTGGATTCAAAGAGGGTGTCGTACGTCGTTCCTTTCTTTCATGCTGCTGAGTCACTGACAGGCTCGTTAGTCGCTTACTGTGCTCGATGAGCTGTATCGCTGGCAAAAGGTACTTGTTTGCTGCATTTGTGGATATCGTTACTGACGGTCCTTGCACAGTATGCTTATGGGGTATGTCTGCCCGCCATCGTGCCTCTTCCGCTGCTAATGATCTCATAGTGCGACGAAATCATCTTCAATCCGATCTTCACGTGGTGGAAGAAGGGCCCCATAAGTTTGCAATTGCGCAACTTTGTGTGGTCTATCGCGCCGGTGCACTACAAGATCGGGATGATGTCTTGTATGTCCTCAGTTGTCGGTCTCGGTATCCCGCTGATCAAACGCAGATATGTTCTCATATTGTTGGTGCTCACGCCTCGTTGCCTCGGCGTTGGATTAACACGTTCTTTAGATGGCATCGCCGCTGCTACCGTCGGGTCCATCATGAACTACCTGCTGCTCGGGCTCGGTCCGGACCTCGATCGTTTCTACCTCCACAGCTTCGAGATTCTCCTCGCATGCACGGTCGTCTTTCCCGCCCTCGGTAACCTCGGCTTCACACTCCTCGAGTACCGAATTGGCCACCGCAACTTCTTTTCTGGCGTGGTGGAGAATCTGCGATGGGTACCCTTCTTGTGCGTTCCTTCGCACTCCTCCTCAGCCCTGCCCCTGACTAACCACGCTCACGCTCCGCAGCCTCTTCTTCTTCGGCGGGCTCAGTATACATCTGTCCACTGCCATACTCGCTCATTTGTTCTCTTACAACATGTGCGTGTGGTATTCCATCCTTGTCGGATGTTCTCCCATACTGACGCGCGGCGTTTTAGGCAGTGGGGATCAACGGTCAAGGAAGTTGAGCGCTCGACGTTTTGGATTGAAGGTACGTTCCAGAGCTATCCATGGTCTGTCATTCCCCTGACGTTGGCTGTTCGGCCCTCAGTGCCTCGCATCTGGCATAACTTCAAGCTGTCCTTCCTCATCTGCTTCTCGGCCATCGTTATGATGATAGTCTTTGCGTCCGACGCCGTGCCGTTTGAGTGGCAGATCCCAGGGTATAATTGGTCCATCATTATCCCGCTGTCGCTCGTGGTGGGATGCCATATCTTGTTGCCGGTGCGTTTGGTCCGGTTTCTCTTGATGCGATTGTTCATTCATTCTTCATGCGTAGATCGTGTTGAACCCTTGGTTAATGATATTCTCTTACTAGAGATCGCCGCGGACCCTCATTGTAGACTGTTACTTGATTCTTGGACGCCCCCAAGTACTATCTGTCGCTCTTTTTTTGTTTTGTTTTGGGACTTTTGCTGTCGTTACTGTTCTCAGGGCTATTGTAGTCGTGTTTTACATATCTAATTAGACGATAAATTACGAGCAAAGCTTTGCGTGGCCATGGGTAGGACTCTCGCAAGTGCTTGGACCGTGACTGTGCTGGTACCCGGTTCAGGCCTCAAGATAGTCCCTCAGAACGCTCCGGTTTCTTCCTGGAGAAGGTCCAAGCTGCTCGGCAAGTACAGACTTCAAACATTGGCCATTTTCAAGTGCCCCGCGACGCGCCGAAATGATGTCACATGATCGTGCCACTCTTGTCTTGAACCACCATCTTCTGATTCTTGGAGCACTCCGGGGCACCTCGTTCTCCGGACGGCTGGACTCTGGGCGTCACTCCACCTTCTACTGCTTGTTCTCTCTTCATGTCGCCGCATCATGCATCATGTCCGATGCAACAAGTCTTTCGAGTTGTAAGCCTCAAGTTCGTGCTGCTTTCGACATGTGCCTTGGTTTAGAAGGTATCCGGATCTTGTAAACACCGAAATCTCCCGGAGTTTTGCCCTTCCGGGGCTCGCAGATTCAAATATGAATTGTCTCTACAAGTTCTTTCGAGTCTCAAGCTTGTCTCAAGCCGTCAAGTTCGTGCTGTGTTCGACGTACTACGTCTTCGGTTAGAAGTTATCCGGACCTTGAAAATACCGACATCACCCGCAGTCCTGCTTTCCCGGTGCCCGCAAATGCAAACAAACATGATTTAAAAACCCAAAAGCCGTGCACCACTCGTCTTATCCCACAAAATGCTCACGATCAAGCTCCTCCTCCTGGGTATTCCGCTCGCCGTTGTGCAAGCTGCTCCGACTGTGAATCTTGGGTTCGCGCAGTACCAAGGATCGGTGGATGCTGCCACCAGCATAACAAGCTTTTTGGGTATTCGATATGCTGCGCCGCCGGTTGGTGAGATAGTCGTCCGTGGAGTGGGGGCGTTCTGACGGGATGTCCACCCAGGCGATTTGCGTTTCAGAGCCCCGGCGCCGCCGTTGAACACGGCGGGTGTTCAGCTTGCCACTGTGCAGCCGAACGAATGTCTGCAGGTGAGCAAAACATGTCAGTTTTTTCACATCTGAGTTTTCGCCAGTCTGGAAGCGGAAGATCCCCGACCAACCCACTGGAAGCGCGTGCTGCTTCGGTCGTTCCCAGCGAAGACTGCCTATTTCTCAAGTTCGTTGTTTCATACACTCAAAAGCCATGCCTTGATTTTGACCACACATTCCAGCGTCTACTACCCCAGCGACGCAGTGGGAACGCCGCCAAAGGGCCTTCCGACTCTCGTGTGGATTCACGGGGGAGGGTACGAAATTATTATATTCTTTTTCAATTCAACCGAAATAAACCTCCGTAATTGATCAGGTACCTTTCCGGTGGTGCCAGCTCTTACGACGGCGCAGACATTATCGCGCAAAGTAATCGCGGTGTGGTTGTTGTCGTCATCCAATATCGTCTCGGTCTTTTTGGTGAGTGCGAGTATTGATTTGGGATGGGGAATCTCAGGCGCAAGTTGTAGGGTTCCTGGCCGGTGCGGAGGTCAAAGCGAATGGCGCGCTCAATGCCGGTTTGCGTAAGTACCATTGTGTCATTTACGTTTCCTTTTTCCCGGGGCTGACGTTCCTCAGTGGATCAGGACTTTGCTTTGCGTTTCGTGAATCAACATGTACGTTCTCTGCCGATGATACCTGAGATGGTGATCGAGTCGTTCGAAGATCACTCAATTCGGAGGGGACCCAGAAAAAGTCACGATTTGGGGAGAATCAGCCGGTAGGTGTCATCGAGCGGACGGTGTCGGAATCTCACGCAGTTTCAGGCGCTGGCTCTGTTTTACAGCAGGTTGTTGCTAACGGAGGAAAGACCGTACCGCAGCTGTTCCGGGGTGCAATTACCAGCTCGAGTTTCCTCCCGTCTCAGTATGACTTCGATGACCCGCTCACTGAGGTATGCCGAGCTATTCTGTCCAACTCTGGCAGGACTGACTTTTTCAGTTCATATTCAGCGAAATCGTTGTTCAAGCAAAGTAAGAGACGCTTCTCCTACCACTCGGGCAATAGCTGATACTTCCACAGCTGCTCCTCGGCGGCGAACGCGTTGACGTGCCTGCGTGCCGCAGACACGACTCTGCTGAGTACCGTGAATACCAACATTAATTCTGCTGGCTTCTTTGGCACGTTCACCACCGCCCCTGTCGTTGACGGCGAGTTTATCGTCCAGAGGCCCACGCTTTCGTTTCTTGAAGGCCGAGTCAATGGGGTGCGCTCTCAGTCCAGCACTCAATTCCAAACAGCTTTAATTTGTTTATAGCAAGCTCTTCTTTCCGTCACCAACGCCTTTGAGGGTACAGACTTTGTCAACCAGTCTAGCAACCCATCGCCGGCGGAATACTCATTGGAGCTCTTCCCGAAGTTTACCCAGACCCAGGCGGATATCGTTAGCGAGCTCTACGATGGTCTCGGCACTCAGTTGTTCCAAGTCAATGCGATTCAAGGCGAATGTGAGTGATCTCAGATTCTCTTTGTTCAGAGACTTTGCTGAGTACACCAGCCATTTTCATCTGCCCGACGTATTACATGCAAAACGCTTTCTTCGGGAGGTCGTTCAAGGTCAGTTCAACAAGTGCTTCAAATACGAAGCTCATGTGTCATAGGGCGAGTTTGCCATTCCACCGGCGTTGCACAGTGAAGATTTGGTCTACTACTTCCCTTCAAGAGGAACCCCACCGTTCAACAACGCCCAATTCATCAACGCCTTTGCGCAGTCGTTCACCTCCTTCATCATCAACCAAGACCCTAACATCAAGGTGTCCAATACGATTCTCCCGCAGTGGAATACATTCGCGGTTGGAAATACGGAGATGCTGTTCAATGAGACTGCCGCTGCGTCGCCGCAGCCTGATATCCGTCCTATTACAACAAACAGTACGCTGTTGCAGCGTTGCGAGTAAGTCTTTTCTTGTGCGTGAATTGCATGTCAATTGATGTCTTTTAGGTTCTGGAATAGTGTTGGGAATCTCACTGGGCAGTAGTATCGGTATTATATTCGTTAACGGCCTTGAAATGTACATTTGTGCTGCGTGCACAGACAACAAGGGGCGTGAGCGTAGTCTCGAGCTCTGGGACAGCAAGTTTGAAGTGAGATAAGTCAAAATAAATTAGACCCAGTGCTGGCCTCTCGCAGTGATTGTACGCCACCACGGACCTCACTCAAGACTGTTGGGTTAATTCTTGGACACGCGCCTAAGTGCTATTCTTTTTTGTTTTGTTTCGGGACTTTGTACCGGCCTTATTGTTCTAAGGGCTACTCTAATCGTGTTTTACATATCGAATAAGACGATCATTGATTAAAAGTAAAGTTTTGCAGTTGCGACTGTCTCCCTTGAAGTGCTTTTACCGTGACTGTGCCCAACAATATGATTTCAGGGATCAATGGAGAAGGTGCAAGCTGCTTGGCGAGCGCAGACTCCAAACTCCAAACATTCGCAATTTTCAAGTCCACCTGGCACCCAAGTATTCAGTGTATATCAATACTTGTTCGTCAGTGATACCACAGTCTGGTCCCGAGACTAAGTATTCAGTCGTGATTGGTCAGCCGAAATGATGTGTCATATGACCGTGCCACTCTTGTCCCGAACCACCATCTTGGCATCTTCTGATTCAATAACACTCCTGAGTGCCTCGTTCACCGGACGGGTGGACTCTTGGCGTCACTCCACCTTCCACTGCTTGGGTCACCTTTTCATGTCGCTGCATCATGCATCATGTCCGATGCAATTCTGTCGAGTTTCAAGCCTTCAAGTTCGTGCTGGCTTCGACATACGCCTTGGTTTAGAAGCTATCCGGATCTTGAAAATCGCCTGCAGTCCCGCCTTCTTGGCACCCGCAAATTCAAACATGAATTGTCTCCGCAACTTCTTTCAAGTTCCAAGCCTTCAAGTTGGTGCTGCCCTCGACATACGGCTTGGTTTAGAAGTTATCCGGATCTTGAAAATACCGACATCACCCGCAGTTCTGCCATCCCGACGCCTGCAAAGGCAACCAAACGTGGTTTAAAAACCAAAAAGCCGTGCACCACTCGTCTTATCTTACAAAATGCTCACCATCAACCTCCTCCTGCTGGCTATTCCGCTCGCTGTTGTGCAAGCTGCTCCGACTGTGAATCTGGGGTTCGCGCAGTACCAAGGAGCGGTGGATGCTGCTACCAACATAACAAGCTTTTTGGGTATTCGATATGCTGCGCCGCCGCTTGGTGAGATATTCGTGAATGGAGTAGGGGGCGCTCTGACAGGATTTCCACCCAGGCGACTTGCGTTTCAGAGCCCCAGCGCCGCCGTTGAACACGTCGGGTGTTCAGCTTGCCACTGTGCAGCCGAACGGATGTCTCCAGGTGAGCAAAATAAGAATGTCAGTTTTTGCACATCTGAGTGTCCGCCAGGCTACAGATGGGAAGTCCTCGACCAACCCACTCGAGGCGCGTGCTGCTTCGGTCGCTCCCAGTGAAGACTGTCTATTTCTCAAGTTCGTTGTTTCATACATTCCAAATGCATGCCTCGGTTTTGACCATATCCCAGCGTCTTCTATCCCAGCGACGCGGTGGGAACGCCACTGAAGGATCTTCCGACTCTTGTGTGGATCCACGGCGGAGGGTATGAATTTATCCGATTATCTTTCAATTCAACCAGAATAACCTCCATAATTGATCAGGTACATTTCCGGCAGTATGAGCTCTCTCAACGGCGGAGACATCATCCGGCAAAGCAACCGCGGTGTGGTCGTTGTCTTCATCCAATATCGTCTCGGTATGTTCGGTGAGTGGGAATATTCATGTGGCGATTTGGGATGGGGAATCTGACGCGGAAGTTGTAGGGTTCCTGGCCGGTGCGGAGGTGAAAGGTAATGGAACGCTCAATGCTGGTTTGCGTAAGTAATATCGTGCCATTCGTGTTTACTTTTCCCCCGGGCTGACGAGGTCTGGTCATGGTTTTCAGTGGACCAAGACTTTGCTTTGCGTTTCGTGAATCAACATGTACGTTTTCTGTCCATGATATGTTAGACGGTGACCAAGTCGCTTGAAGATCACTCAATTTGGAGGGGACCCCGAAAAAGTCACGATTTGGGGAGAATCAGCCGGTACGTGCCATTTGGAGCAGACGCTGTCGGAATCTTACACCTTTCAGGGGCTGGCTCTGTTTTGCAGCACGTTGTCGCCAACGGAGGAAATACTGTGCCGCAGCTGTTCCGGGGTGCAATTACCAGCTCGACCTTCCTGCCGTCTCAGTATGATTTCGATGATCCCATCATCGAGGTATGCCGAATTATTGTGCTTAGCTCAAGACTGACCTTCTTCAGTTCGTATTGAGCGAAATCGTTTCCCAAGCTAAGTGAGAGGCCCTTCTTAAAATACTCGGGTGAAAGCTGATTCTTCAACAGCTGCTCCTCGGCGGCGAATGCGTTGACGTGTCTGCGTGCCGCAGACACGACTCTGCTGAGCACCGTCAATGCCAACATTAATTCTGCTGGCTTCTTCGGCACGTTCACCACCGTCCCTGTCATCGATGGCGAGTTTATCGTCCAGAGACCCACACTTTCGTTCCTTGACGGCCAAGTCAATGGGGTGTGCTTCCATTCCGCTAATCAATTGCAAACGGTGTTGACCTGGCTTCTAGCAAGCCCTTCTTTCGATCACCAACACCTTTGAGGGTACAGCATTCGTCGACCAGGCCACCAAGCTGACAGCGGCGGAGTATTCATTGGCGCTCTTCCCCAAGTTTACCCAGACCCAGGCCGATATGGTCACCCAACTCTACGGTGGTCTTGGTACGCAATTGTTCCAAGTCGACGCCATTCATGGCGAATGTGAGTGATTTAATCACTCGGAGAATTTACTGAGTATACCAGCCATTTTCATCTGCCCGACATATTACATGCAAGACGCTTTCTTCGGCAGGTCGTTCAAGGTCAGTTCAAACAGTGCTTCAAATACGCACCTCATTTGTCATAGGGCGAGTTTGCCATTCCACCCGGGTCGCACGGAAGCGACCTCGCGTACTACTTCCCGGGTGGCGCAGCCCCACCCTTTGACAACACCCAATTCATCAACGCTTTTACGCAATCATTCACTTCCTTCATCATCCACCAAGACCCCAACATCAAGGTGTCCAATACGATTCTCCCACAGTGGGATGGATTCGTGGTTGGAAATACAGAGATGTTGTTCAATGAGACTGCCGCGGCGCCGCATCAGCCTGACGTCCGTCCCATTCAGACCGACGATGCGCTTTTGGACCGTTGCCTGTAAGTATTTTCTGTGCGAATTGAACCTCGACTTATGGCTTTTACTTAGATTCTGGAATAGCGTTGGGGGTCTCACTGGGCAGTAGTATTGGTATTCTATTCGTCAACGGCAATGTACATTATTTGTGCACAGAACAAAAGGGGCGTGAACATACTGACGCTAAGTAGGATAAGCCCAATAAATTCATACTGATCAATGTACACCACCATGGAGACTGTGATTTGTTTTTTTTTGCTGTCGCTACTGCTCTCTGGGCTTGACTAGTCGATGAAATTTCAATATGCATTTCACATATCTACCTAGACATTGAATCTACGAACAAAGCTTGACACTGGCGGGAAAGTTGAGCCTCTGGCAGCAGTCGGTTCCTGCTGGTCACCAGTAGCCAGCATAGTCGAGGTCGCCTTCCGTCTGTCTTCTTCATGTTGATGGGGAACATGGAAGAAGTTGCGAAGAAGGCCGAAGAAGGTCGGACGTCCAAACTGGGGCCGGCAAGCGACGTCAATCAAAGTCACCTCGCCGTGCCACTCCTTCTCTTTCGAACCCACCATCATCATGCTCTTGACTTGCCTCTGACTTTCGATCTTGCTCCGCTGACTCAGCGCTCTACTGTCATTCTGGACCATTCTCCTCAAGACTCTGGTCGAATCATTCAAGAATCATCCGGAATCATCCCTTCTTTCGACCATTCCTCAACCATTCCTGGGAACTATTCCCATAAACGGCGTCCAGATCTCCAGCCCTTTGATTGTCACCCTTCACAGTAGGTTGGCTCTCCGTTCATTCGGGTCCAGTGTCTCGAAAACGTGGGCTTCTTACGGCGTTATTAGCTATAAAATAGCATTAATTGCCACGCAGTCTCTGCTCTTGCAGGGTATCCTTTGGATCTAGTCTTTGGTGGCTCTCTAGCTCTTGATCTCCAAGAAAAGTTGTCTAACAATCGATTGGCATCGAACACAAGGAATAGCTTGGGCATCAAACTAAAATGCAAGAACCCTCTCTTTCTCGAGGCCCCACATTCATGGAAAGCGGCGGTCTAACGATGGAACCCATGACCGCCCCCGTGCCACTTTGACGATTCTTCCAAGTGTGCATATGTCAGAATGGTGGGCGTAACGCGGTTTAAAAACCAAAACGCCGTGCACCCCACTCGCTTGAACTCTGTGCATCCCACCAGCTTGAAAAATGCTCACAATCGGCCTCCTCCTCCTCCTGGGCATACCGCTCGCCGGTGTACAGGCTGCTCCGACTGTGAATCTGGGGTTCGCGCAGTACCAAGGAGCGGTGGATGCTGCTACCAACATAACAAGCTTTTTGGGTATTCGGTATGCTGCGCCACCGCTTGGTGAGATATTCGTTGGTGGAGTGGGCGCGTTCTGACGGGACGACACACCCAGGCGACTTGCGATTCAGAGCCCCAGCGCCGCCCTTGATCACGCCGGGTGTCCAGCTCGCCACTGTGCAGCCGAACGAATGTATGCAGGTGAGTAAATATACGCGTCACATACATAGTTTTCGCTCATCCGCCAGTCTGGGGATGGAATATCCCCGACCAACCCGCTCAAAGCGCGTGCTGCCTCCGTCGTTCCGAGTGAAGACTGTCTGTTCCTCAAGTTCGTTGTTTCATACACTCCAGAGCCACGCCTTGATTTTGACCACACATCCCAGCGTCTACTACCCCAGCGACGCAGTGGGAACGCCCCCAAAGGATCTTCCGACTCTCGTGTGGATCCACGGCGGAGGGTATGAATCTATTCTATTCTTTCTTCAAATCAACCAAAACCAACCTCCGTAATTGACCAGGTACGTTGCCGGAGCTGGGAGCTCTTTCAACGGCGAAGACATTATCCGGCAAAGCAACCGCGGTGTGGTTGTCGTCATCATCCAATATCGTCTCGGTATTTTCGGTGAGTGGGAGAATTCATGTAGCTTTTTGGGATGGGGAATCTCACGCGCAAGTTGTAGGGTTCCTGGCCGGTGCGGAGGTGAAAGAAAATGGGGTGCTCAACGCCGGTTTGTGTAAGCAACATCGTGTCATTTGTGTTCCCTTTTTTACGGGTGCTGACGAGGGCTTGCCATGGTTTTCAGTGGATCAAGACTTTGCTTTGCGTTTCGTGAATCAACATGTACGTGTCCCCAAGTCGGTGATAGAGCGCAAAAACTAAGTCATTTGAAGATCACGCAATTCGGAGGCGACCCAGAAAAAGTTATGATTTGGGGAGAATCACTGCATTCCGTAGCCTCCTAGGCAGAGGGTCTGCCTAGGGCGCCTCGGCAGAGGGTCTGCCTAGGGCGCCTCGGCAGACCCTGCTCAGTCCGACCCTGGGGGAGAGTCTGCCTCGGTCTGCCAGGCTTGGTATGGGTTCCTGGCACTCGAAATTAGTAGACAATCCCCGGGAATAGAATGAACCGGAAGGCGCACTGAACCGGCGAGCGTTTGACGTGAGTCGTGGGGAACTTTTCGGCGTACAAATGCGGCAAATGTGATGCTTGTCCGCGCCTTCCCACAGGCGTCAAGTGGCAGTTGCTAATTTTGAGTTCGTCTCGGTGGCAACGGTGAACTTCACAGAGATACTGAGACAGTGGAATGGATATTAGCATTGTACGCCCCAAGGCCGAGCCAGCCCTGCCCCAACCCTGCCCCACCCGGGCAGAGGCGATCTAGACCCACCCTCGGCAGACATAGCCCGACCTAGGCAGAGTGGGGCCGGGGCCGCCGGGCAGACCTCGCTTAGGCACATCGGCAGACCTCGGCAGACATAGCCCGATCTAGGCAGGGTCTGCCGAGGGGGCCACGGAATGCAGTGAATCCGCCGGTAGGTGCCATTGGCCAGAACTGTGTTGGTGTCTCACACGGTTTCAGGGGCTGGCTCTGTGTTACAGCAGGTTGTCGCCAACGGAGGAAAGACCGTACCGCAGCTGTTCCGGGGTGCAATTACCAGCTCTACTTTCCTGCCGTCTCAATATGAATTCAATGACCCGATCATCGAGGTATGCCGAGCTATCCTACCTAGCTTGTTACTGAGCTTTCCCTCAGTTCCTGTTCAGCGAAGTCGTTTCTCAAGCAAAGTTGGAGACGCTTCTCTTACCACTCGAGCAATCCCTGATTCTTTAACAGCTGCTCCTCGGCGGCGAACGCGTTGACGTGCTTGCGTGCCACAAGCACGACTCTGCTGAGTACGGTCAATGCCAACATCAACTCTGCTGGCTTCTTTGGCACGTTCACCACCGTACCTGTCATCGACGGCCACTTTATTGTGCAGAGACCCACGCTTTCATTGCTTGAAGGCAAAGTCAATGGGGTGCGCCCCTTATTCCCTCAATCAACTGCAACGCGCTGACTTGCTGTCCAGCAAGCTCTTCTTTCGGTTACCAACACCTTTGAGGGTACAGCATTTGTCAACCAGGCGACTAACCTGACGGCGGAGGAATATTCATTGGCACTGTTCCCCAAGTTTACCCAGACTCAGGCCAATATTGTCAGCCAACTCTACGGTGGCCTGGGGACGCAGTTGTTCCAGGTCGATGCCATTCAAGGCGAATGTGAGTGCTCTGATTAGTCGGAGACTTTATCTGAGTATACCAGCCATCTTCATCTGCCCGACGTACTACATGCAGCACGCCTTCCTCGGGAGGTCGTTCAAGGTTGGTTCAACAAGTAATTCAAACCCGAAACTCACACGTGTTAGGGCGAGTTTGCAATTCCACCGGGCTTGCACGGTGAAGATGTGGCCTTCTACTTCCCGGGAGGAGCAACCCCGCCGTTTAACAACACGCAATTCATCAACGCATTTGCGCAATCGTTCACGTCGTTTATCATCAACCAGGACCCCAACATCAAGGTGTCCAATACGATCACGCCCCAGTGGAATAAATTCGTGGTTGGAAATACGGAGATGTTGTTCAATGAGACTGCTGCTGCGCCGCCGCAGCCTGACGTCCGTCCTATCACGACGAATAATGCGCTTTTGCAGCGTTGCCAGTAAGTGTTTTCCTGTGTTAATTGAATGTCAACTTATGGCTTTTAGGTTCTGGAATAGCGTTGGGAATCTCACCGGGCAGTAGTATTGGTACTTGTTGAACTGTACATTTGTGCAGACAAAACGGGCGTGAGCGTAAGGTAGAGCGCAGGCGCATCGATCAACATCACGTGAAACAGTACTTCCGACAGATAAGCCATTGGGGCCTTGAATAAGGGAAATTTTGCAAATCGGGCTCCGTGAAGCCCAAGGTATGGACTTTCCTGAGGGCCCCACGGAGCCAGATTCCCCAAAATTGAGATGCGCAAAGAGTTCATAGCGATACAAACTCGACCGCGGCAACACGTGATGTTGATTGATGCGCCTGCGCTCTACCTTAGTAGTCTCTGATATCTGTGACAGACGCTAAGTGCGACAAGTCAGGATAAGTTAGACTACTAATCGCTTGGCGGGCACAAAGTTTCACATCAATCAAAGTCACCTGACCGCGCCACTCCTTGTCATCATGATTCGATTCTCACTCTGCTGACTCAGCGTTCTACTACCATTTTGGACCATTCTCCTCGTCCAGGCTCCAGACTCTCGTCCAATTCTAGCTTCTTCCGATTATTCCTGGGAGAAATTACTTGGCAATTACCATGAACTGCATCCCGATCTCCAGCCGCTCTCCGTTCAATCGGCTCCAGTGAAAACGAGATGTGGTCGGCCGGATATCTCGAAAACGTGGGCTTCTTACGGCGTTATTAAATAGAAAATAGCCTCAATTGCCACGCAGTCTGTGCTCACACGGTCCCATCCTTTGGCTTTGGACTCTGCTGGCCCCCTAGATCTCATTCTCTAGTCAGAGTTCTATACTGCAGCTGGCCGGCATCGAACACAAGAATAACTTGGACATCAAACCGAAATCCAAGAACCCTCTCTTTCTCTAGGCCCCACATTCATGAGAAGCGCCGCCGAAGTGGCGGTCTGAGGAGTGAACTCATGACCGCCCTCGTGCCCTTTGACGGTTCTTCCAAGCATGCATATGTCAGAATGGTGGGCGCAAGTAACGCGGTTTAAAAACCAAAACGCCGTGCACCACACTCGATCGAATTCCCCGTCCCATCCCACCAGCAAAAAAATGCTCGCAATCGGCCTCCTCCTCCTGGGCATACCGCTCGCCGGTGTACACGCTGCTCCGACTGTGAATCTTGGTTTCGCGCAGTACCAAGGCGCGGTGGACGCTGCCACCAATATCACCAGCTTTTTGGGAATTCGATATGCCGCAGCTCCTCTCGGTAAGGAGTTTCTTTTCCACCGGAGTAGAATCTGCTCTGAACGACTAGCACAGGTAATCTGCGTTTCAAGGCTCCGCAGCCGCCCACGATCACTTCAGGTCTCCAGCTCGCCACTGTCCAACCAAACGAGTGCATGCAGGTATGCATACGTGAATTTCACCTTGGAGTGAATCTCATTGGAATTGAAGGCTGGGAGTGGCACCTCGCCGACGAACCCGCTCAAAGCGCGTGCCAATGCGGTTGTTGCTAGTGAAGACTGTTTGTTCCTCAAGTTCGTCGCATGCATTCCAAAGCTACGCCTCGATTTTGACCACACATCATCCCAGCGTCTACTATCCCAGCGACGCGGTGGGAACGCCGCCAAAGGATCTTCCGACTCTCGTGTGGATCCACGGTGGAGGGTATGCGATCTATTCTCTTCAATTGCGAAAAACCAAAATAAGTCGAACCTGAACCAACTTCCAGGTACATTGCCGGTGGCGCCAGTGGGTTCGACGGGGAGGACATTATCCGGCAAAGCAACCGTGGTGTCGTTGTCGTCATCATCCAATATCGTCTCGGTATTTTCGGTGAGTGGGAATATTTAGTATTCATGGAACGAGGACATCTCACGCGGAGGCTCTAGGGTTCCTGGCCGGTGCGGAGGTGAAGGAGAATGGGGCGCTCAATGCCGGTTTGTGTAAGTGATATCGTACCATTTGGGTTTCCTTTTTCCTGACGTTCCTCAGTGGATCAGGACTTTGCTTTGCGTTTCGTGAATCAACATGTACGTTTTCTCTTGGTAATCTCTGAGAAGGCCACCAACTGGTTCGAAGATCACGCAATTCGGAGGGGACCCAGAAAAGGTTACGATTTGGGGAGAATCAGCCGGTAGGTGCCATCGAACGGACGCTGTCACGGTGTGGATCTCACACGGTTTCAGGGGCTGGCTCTGTTTTACAGCAGGTCATCGCCAACGGAGGAAAGACCGTACCGCAGCTGTTCCGGGGTGCAATCACCAGCTCGACTTTCCTGCCGTCTCAGTATGAATTCAATGACCCGATCTCTGAGGTATGCCGAGCCTTTCTGTCTCACTCAGGACTGATCTTTTCCAGTTCATATTCAGCCAAGTGGTTTCTGAAGCAAAGTGAGAGGCGCTTCTTATAATTATAACACTCGGGCGGAAGCTGACCCTTTTTTCAACAGCTGCTCCTCCGCGGCGAACGCGTTGACGTGCCTGCGCGCCGCCAGCACGACTCTGTTGAGCACGGTCAATACCAACGTTAATTCCGCCGGTTTCTTTGGCACTTTCACAACCGTGCCGGTCATTGACGGCGAGTTCATCGTCCAGAGACCCATCCTTTCATTCCTTGAAGGCAAAGTCAATGGGGTGCGCTCTCTATTCCCTCACTCAAGTGCAAACATTGACCTGGTGTCTAGCAAGCTCTTCTTTCGGTCACGAATACCTTTGAGGGCACGATATTCGTGAACCAAGCAACCAACCTGACGGCGGAGGAATACTCATTGGCGCTCTTCCCCAAGTTCACCACTACTCAAGCGAACATCGTCAGCCAACTTTATGCTGGCCTCGGCACTCAGTTGTTCCAAGTCAATGCGATTCAAGGCGAATGTAAGTTCTCGACTTGTCCCTCGAAAACCGGGACTGAGAATCCCAGCTATCTTCATCTGCCCCACGTATTACATGCAGCACGCTTTCGTCGGGCGGTCGTTCAAGGTCGGTTGATCAAGTGGTTCGAATACCAAGCTCATATATCATATGCCATAGGGCGAGTTTGCCATTCCACCAGGCCTGCACGGAAACGACATCGCGTACTACTTCCCGGGCGGCGTAGCCCCACCGTTCAACAACACGCAATTCATCAACGCATTTGCGCAATCGTTCACCTCATTCATCATCAACCAAGACCCCAACATCAAGGTGTCAAATACGATCACCCCGCAGTGGAATAAATTCGTGGTTGGAAATACGGAAATGTTGTTCAATGAGACTGCCACTGCGCCGCCGCAGCCTGATGTTCGTCCTATCACGACCAACAATGCGCTTTTGCAGCGTTGCCAGCAAGTATTTTCTTGTGCGTGAATTGAATGTCGGCTGATGGCTTCCAGGTTCTGGAATAGTGTGGGGAACCTTACTGGCCAGTAGTAGTATTTTGTTTGTTTAGGGCCTTGAAATGTACATTTGTTCACAGACAAAAAGGGGCATCAGCGGATCAGTTAAGCGGGCGGTCCGGTTAGTCAGATTATTTTTTTCATCTCCCACCACCATCCAAGCTGCGATGGCCACCGATAAAGGTACCCTCGGCGCATATAGCTCGACGACGACCCTGAACACCCTCTTGCAGTCCTCGTCGGCGTCATAGGCGGCAGCGGCCTCTACAATCTGGGCAACTTGACCTTTGTGTAAGCTGGGTCTCATGAATCCTGCTCGTCCATCTCATCTCGGTCTAGGAGGGAAGTTAACCCAGAGACGGTGCGCCATATTCTCCTCAGTTGACGACGTCTAAGGACTCTCCACAGCCTTGGGGTTTCCCGTCGTCCCCAATCGTCATTTCCGCGCTCCCTTCTGGCGCCCAAGTCGCCTTCGTGGCGAGGCACGGCAGCGGCCACACGATATCGCCCACCGCCATTCCCGTGCGTGCCAACATCGCAGCCCTCAAGTCCCTCGGCGTACGCACCATCATCGCCTTCTCCGCCGTCGGATCCCTTCGCGAGGAAATCGCCCCAGGCCATTTCGTCTTGCCCTCCCAGATCATCGACCGCACCAAGGGAATTCGTGCTACGACTTTCTTTGACGACACGGGCCTCGTCGCGCACACTGGATTCAGCGACCCCTACTCTCCCCGCCTCGGTGCGTGGCTCGCGGACGCCGTCCAGCAAGCGCTTGATGACGAGGGGAGCGGTGTCAAGCTGTGGACGGGAAAGACCCTCGTCGTGATGGAGGGCCCCCAATTCTCTACTCGTGCGGAGAGTCTGATGTACCGTCAATGGGGTGGCGACCTCATCGGTATGACTGCCCTCCCGGAAGCCAAGCTCGCCCGTGAGGCGGAGATTAGGTGCGTTTCCTCACTTTCACGGCACTCTCATACTGATGTTTATGGATAGCTTCGCCCTCATCGCCACCTCGACCGACTACGACGCTTGGCGCCCGCACGAAGCCGGCGTCACTGCTGCCGAAGTGGGTGCGATCCTCAAGAAGAACGCAGACGTCTCGCGCCATGTTGCTGCACACGTCATCGAGCGTCTGCTCGTGGCTGACGAGGCGCTCCTCGCCGAGGAGGTTGGCTCGATGCAGTTTGCGTTCATGGCCCCACCGGCGGCGCACAAGAACAAGGCTCTGGCGTATATTCTGCCCGAGTACTTTGAGGCGCCGTGAGGACTGTAGTTACATACTCGATTGTATATGATTATCCTAAGGAACTCGGGGAAATGGCATAACAAGGTTATTTACTGAGCGCGCTACTCGGCCCTCCGGATGGTCCGGGCAACAAGGGTGTAGACTGCAGTCATTCAGCTTTGTAGGGATTGCATGTATTTCAACACTAATTGACTATCGGTATCGTACTGGATGGCGTGAGGCGTGTGCGGACTGAGAGGTTTAGAGCTGTTTCGCGCGCGCTTAGCGGGAGATATGGTGCAGCGAACCACTGCTCGTACCTTGTCCCTCTTTAAAAACGATTCAAACACGGAAAATCCTGCTTCCACCTCAAACTCCTGGGTCGAGTATTCCTCCCATCCGTCGTCCACCTTCCTCGACGCCCGGTGCCCTGAAAACGGTCGTATACCGATAGTGGCCAGCCAGAGGTATAACTTACGAATGGAACATGCTGTGAGAGTCGGGCAAGCATCTGCCCATAGTTGCGGTACTAGCCACTTGCCGTCCTTTGGCTTGAACATTGGAATGTCCAAAGCGAGATATTTGAGATCACTGAATCGTGGCAGGCATTTAACGAGCCTTTCCAAGACTTCCTAACATCATTGTATGAAAAAAAAAAATGTGAAAGACGATGAATATGAGCTTACCGTGTGCGCCTCGGGTCTGCCTGGGATCCGTACGTGTAGACTCGCGACATGAGACATATTCTCTGAGAGGAGTGAGAGTGTCCTCTTCTGCACCTCGTAGTCGGACGAGTGGTAGTCTTCAAGGGAGACGATGATGGGGAGACGAGGATCCAGTAGTTCCACTGGCAGGATGGTATCATCATAGCCGCTCCATCGCAACCTGACCTCCGTTAAGCGGCATCGTGGGGAGAGCATGGGAAGGAGTTGGATGCTCCCGTCGTAGTGTTTGAGATCAGGGAGCAAATCAACTATGGGGGCTTGGTGTCCTTGGAATGCTCCGTGGATGAGGCTGCTCAGATGTGTTACAGTTGAATGACGCGCCAAAAACTGTATTATATCAAAACATTTTTTTTCGTCGAACGGAAGATCTATGCTGCAGGTGGAAAGGCAGGGAAAGGTGAGTGACGTAAGGCAGCTCGCGATGTACATCGCCCCTTTAGGGACACATAATGTGGTGGGGTTCCGGTCATACACAGAAAAGTGCTCCAGTTTCTTCATCAGTCTGGTCGATTCGATGAGGAGATCATAGAAAGAGGATTCCAAACGCAAGTAGGAGGTACTGCGCGCGTTGAGGATGACTTCTTTGAGACCTTTGAACGGATGCCTACTCACCGGTTCGTGAAGGTGAGGGATCTGGTAGCACCGGCGCGCTCGGGGTGAGCAATCATCGTCCGGAAGAACATCTGGAGCTCGCTACGACGCGTCATATTGAGTACGACATTCCGATTGAGGATGGGCAGGCAAAGCTCATGGAAGAATTTCGAGATGCGGCAGAGCGACGCCTGGTCAGGGCGGGGTGCATATTCGACGATCTCTGCTAGCACCTCATTGGGGAGCTGCTCGGTAATGGCCATACGGGAGTTGTGTAGGAGTCGCGAGGCATCGGAAGCCATATGGTGGATCGAGCGTGGAGGAAGAAAGAGCGGAAGATGACAGCAAGCGCGTACACACAAGGACAAACTCAGTACGCTTGTCGCCAAAACAGGAAGTCCTACGACCACACTCACCACACAACACAGACACAGACTCACGAGGTGTACTACTTCATATTAGGAGAAAACGGCATAATAATATATACGGCGCAACGCTTCAGAAATAAGTATTTAGGATCGGCGTCGTACTTATGAGTTACTGTACGGACGTTGTACGATGTACGTGCAAATGGTATCAGACAAGCCAATCCCGGAGATGGGCCAAGGTCCGATTTCGCATTCAGAACGCGCGGGAAATGCTTGCTTTTTCCGGTAAATAGCCTGAATGCCATTACATAATTTGCCATTCGTACCTGGCACCCGTGACTTCTCGTCTTCAGAAGGAATCAAACACGGAGAATCCAGCTTCAATCTTAAACTTCTCTATTGGGTATTCCTCCCACCGAGAGCCCACTTTTCTCCGTGTGTGATGCCCTGAAAATGGTCAGATTTTAATGATGAGCAGAGGCAGGATTGTTTACCGACGGAACAGGCTTGCACAGCGGGACAAATGTCTGTGAATGATTGCAATGTTAGGAGGTCGCCGTCTCTGAAGAAAAGCTGCGGATGGGAGAACTCCAGTGCGAAGTATTTAAGACCAAGGAATCGTGGTAAGCACTCCTTGAGACAGTTCAAGACACTCTGCGACGTTTGTCAATAAATTATCCCCAGAAACATGAAGCTTACCGTAGACTGTGCATGCACCTCCAGAATCCGAATATTGAGGCTCGTTAACCAGGGAATACTCTCGGGGAGAACCGAGAGTGTCCTCGGAAGAATGTCCGACGAATACGAAAAGTCGAAGCACAGCGCGGTGGGGAGACGAGAGTCCATTGAGGACCTCAATGTTTCCAGGGTACCATTAATTTCCTGCAAGTCCAACTCCCAAGGGAGTCGCGCCCCTGTCAAACTGCGCGAGGAGAGTATGGGCAGGAAACGGATGGTTCCGTCGTAATGCTGAAGGTGAGGGAGCAGCCCAGCACCGTTGTAGTTCGCGTTTTCGAATGCTCCGTGGGCCCGCCAGAGACGCAGGTGCGTCACAGTTGGATGGCGCGCCAAAAAGTGTCCTACAGCGAGGCAACCGTTTTTTGTGGGTGTAATATCTATATGGCACGTCGCGAGGTGGGGAAAGGTGAGGGAGACGAGACAGGTGAGGATGCTCGTCTCTCTTATGATTGTGTTGCTCCCGTCAATCACAGAGAAGTGCTCCAGGTTCTTCATCAATCCAGTCGATTCAGCGAGAAGATCATAGAAGGAGGATTTGAAGTCCAAGTAGTATTGCCTGCCAGTGGTCGCAACGAGAGGTTATGATGAGCTCTTCCAGAGTTGCAACGGAATGCCTGCTCACGGGTTCAGGAACGTTAGGGATCTTGTAGCATCGGCTCGCTCGGGATGGGCAATCATCGTCCGAAAGAACGTCTCGAGCTCTCGATCGCGAATCATATGGAGAACCACGTTGCTATTGAGAATCTGCAGGGAAATTTCGTGGAAGAATTTCGAGATGCGGCTGAGCGATGCCTGGTCAGCGCTGGGTGCGTATTCGACAATCTTTGCCAGCAGCTCATTAGGGAGCCGCTCGGTAATGGCCACACGAGCTCGAGAGCTTTTGGGACGCCACGATGCATCGGAAGCCATTCGACCAGCTAAGTCGGAGTTGGGTGTGGAGGAAGAGAAAGATGACAGTGAAGCGTACACACAAGTACAAACTCAATACGCTTGTCACCGAAATGGGAAGTTCTCGAGACCGCAACTTGGGAGTCAGCTGAATCTCTTGCTTCGTGGAACAGGATGAGATCTACGTTCAGCATACTCTTCCGTTTATACATCCAACTGACAATCCTCGATTCACTACTTCCGTCCCCTACCAGTCTTGAGTTTAAGCCGAGGAACCCACGCCTTGCCATCCCGGCTCGTCAACTTGACATTCTTCTCCAACAAGTACTCGGCAAACGGCACAAATTTGCTCTTGACGATGTCGCGTCTAGGGTATGATGAGTCGCCGGCGGAGACTGCGAAAAAGAAAGAAACGGACTCGGTGGTCGGCCAGTGGAGACTTCTAATTTGGATTTCTCGGAGCGCAGGAAACATCTCTTGATTGAATTTGTCCTCATCCATATCTCTGTAATCACGGTAAGCGGCAACGGAGCATACGATGGGGGTCTCACGTGGGCATGTTCGAAGCGACTATCTTGGTTAGCGAGTTGTGCGGATTGCTGGGAGCGAGGTCGGTGAAATTCCAAGGCTGAGTGTGAAATTACTTGTCGGAACCTTTTTTGAATAAATTAGACAACGCACCCCCGTGAGTTCGAGATCAACCAGGTTCGGGCAGAGACGCAGGGCCGGAAAATCACTGGCATATTCCATCGTAAGATGCAGCAATTTTGCGCCGTGAGCTTTAACGAGTGGAGAAGCGGCTTTGGAATGCTCAGGGAACCCAAGACTGTGGAGGGATTCTAATCTATCAAAGGGAGTGAGTCGGGAAGCGGGATGGTAGATACTACAGGCCATGACGCACCCCATGTCCTCGAATACGGCCAAAATAGCACCGGGGGATCCGGAAAAGTCGAGTCCAATTTTCAGGGTGTGTAACGACTTCAATGCATGCGAAGGCGAATCCAGTCTTTCTGCAGTGAGGTTCCACCCCCCGATGTCCAGAGTACGCAACGCCGAGAAGGCCTCAAACATAGATGCTGATATGGACGTGTCCAGGGATATCGTGAGTTCTTGCAAAGAGCGACCCGCAGTCTTTGCCAAAAGTTCAAAGGCCTCTGTCGAGAAATGCTGGCGGGCGCACCCGGGCACAGGAACAAAGACCTCCAAATGATGTGCGCACTGAAAGGCACCCAGTACCGCATCCTGTATGTCTTGTTTGCCACTTGAACTCTTTGGGACGAATGGCTCCGATGCGGTAAAAAGACGACGGATGAAGGATCCGAGCAGCGGTTGGTTATCCAGGGCCTCTCTGAATTTGACGGCGTTGCGCGGCGTGATCTTGACAGATTCGTGTAGATACGGGAGCGCGAGGCGCTAATGAGCAACGTCAGTCGCCACCTAGGGTGAGTACGATGGGCTCTTACGCACATGGAAATACTTTGACACACACAGAATCGGAAGCCGCGATGGATACAGAGATGCATTTGGCCGGCGACGGAGAGGAGACCCAAACAGTTCCACATACATGGCGAAGAAGAGCACACGTTTCCACACGGTCTCGCGAGTTTGCTCGGACGCTGAGTCCATTGGCCTGAAATGCGGGTTCAGCGAGGGCGCGATGATAGGCTCGTTCAAGACAGGTTCTTGGTGGCTGCTAAAAACACATGATCAGGACGGCTGACCGAATTCGGAAACAGACTTACTCCTTCATTTCGTACTTCGCCAGTCGTTTAAGTCGTGGATCGCCGTTGATAACGGAAACGAAACGACTGTCAACGCCGAGGGAGGGCTGGAATTGCAACACCTCAAGCGAAGGAATGCCATAGAGGGGGGGTATGAATCGAGGAATCGATGAGAAAGTGGAGGAGAAGATGATTGTCTGCACGTGGGATCCGACCAGGGTTTGACTGAGCTCCATGGCTCTCTGCACCCAGATTGGGCCGCCGAAGATGATGTGGGACGGGTATGGGTAACAGAAGATTCGCTGAATAATTTTGAGCAAGGATATCTTATGTAAAAGATGGAATTACAAGATTGTTCCACAAAGGAATGCACTCTAGAACGGACTTTCTCAGAGCGTCCGCTTGTTTATTTTTCATGGGGTGGGAGTTCCACGGATCAACCGTAATGAAGCGATGAGGATTAATGAGAGGGAGGCCCTTGCATAGCCCGCTTGTGTTGTCGGACGACCAAATCGTCAAAGAGAGGAAGAGGTCCGTGATGTTGGGTGCGGACTTGAGAATCGCGTGCATCGACGGCCCATATCCTCCCTCGACCCTCAGCTTCTTGATGAAGCGACCAAACTCTGGATTATCCTTGAGAACGGCGGCAAGAGCCGTCGCCTGAGCTTTGGATCGTAGAACGACGACGCTGTAGAGAAGGGGAGTGGCCACGCGAAGCCAGTCTTTGCAGACCAGCAGATACGCGGAGGTGGATGGGGTAAAGTTCGCAAATGGTGAGGTTTCAGAGGTATCGGAGAAGAGGTCATCTGGTACTTTGAGGGCAGGAGAAAGAATCTCGGAGACGATTTCGTCGGGGAGCATGGTGACGGTTCGGGACAAGCGCTGGTGATGGCAACATTGACGGTAAAAACACCTTTTCTTCCACCACCATCCTCGCTGCGACCTACGATGAGCACCTCCCTCTGTGCTGCAGAGGAGTAGGCCATGCATCCAGATGAATCTGGCCCGTTCCGTGGAAGCAATCGATCGAACAATGTCTCACTTTCCTCCGCTCCTTGAATTTCGCGGGGGGCAGCTCTCCTGACCCAAACGCTTCTCCTTCCACAACTACCACCTCTTAAAGCCTTCAATACTCGACACTTTTAACTTCGTTATGAATTCTCTCCGCGATCTCACCGGCCGCCTTGTCAACGACGGCAGCCTTCACCTCGAGAAGCTGGTAGGCGCCGGTGCATTCGGCAACCTGTACCGAGCCTGCGACACCGACTCCACTCGCTCTCGCCCCTCCTCATGGGCCTCCTCCTCCTCCTCTTCGTCCACCCCGTCCTCTCATTCTTCCACCCCCTCCTCCGCGTCTAGCACCTCCTCCAAGGTCTACGCAGTCAAGTGCCTCGAGAAACACGTTCTTGACAGCCCGGAGGCCAATTTGATAGAGCGCGAGCGCTGCTTGCACTCACAGGTGTCCAGCCATCCCAACATCGTCACTTTCCACCGACACTTTGTGGACAAGGAGCACGAGTACTTTGTCATGGATTTCCACGACGGAAGCGACATGTTCCGCGCGATAACCGACCATGTCTACTACCGAAACACGCCGCTTATCAAGCGAACGTTTGCGGGCGTTGTCGACGCCATTCGGTTTTGCCACCGCCAAGGCGTGTATCATCGAGATATCAAGCCCGAAAACATCTTGGTCGATGCCTCCGGTGGCAACCCCTGTCTCACCGACTTTGGATTGGCCACGACGTCCTGCGTGTCAGAGTCGGTGAGTGGCACCCCGCCGTATATGACTCCAGGTGCGTATCCCGCCACTTCTTCCCCACTCTTCACTGACGCCTTTTCAGAGTCTTTCCAATCGGAATACTCGCCTGCCCAGAGCGACGCCTGGGCTCTCAGCATCCTGCTCATGAACCTCGTCACCGAGCGCTGGGCCTGGACTTCTGCGAGCCCAGAACGCAAGGGGTCGTTTAAGAAGCGTTACCTCCCTGATCCCGAAAAGTTCCTGCGAGACACTCTCCCCATCTCGCGCCCCTTTGCCTCCCTCCTCATGCGCTCGCTGCGCCCCGACCCCGGGTCGCGCATCTCGTTGGAGAAATTCGCCGAGGCGGTGCAGCTCACCGAGGATCTCTTTATCAGCCACGACGACCTGGCCACGGCATCACCTGCCGTCCGTCGGGCTGCGAAACGTCCCAGCGGCGTAAAGCATGTACAGCCTGGACTCGAAGCGCCTGCTCCTGCCGGCGCTGCCCATGGGACGGATCATGAGTGTCCTCCAGGCCTCACTCCTGCCCCTCCTCCGCGTGCTTCTGCGACTGCCCGCAGCATGCCCGGAGACCCCTCGCCTCCCTCTCCTCGACGCCTGCAGCCCGAGGCGAGCAAGTCCCATCACAAGCCTGGCAAGGTCAAGCGCTTCCTGCGCCACCTGCGTTTCTGGCGCAAGTAGCGGGGCCGATGGTCTATTGCAAAATCATTACCAAAAACATCATATAATTAGGCGGAAGGAAGGAAGGAATGAATAAAATAACAAGGCGGCTCGGGATGTAGTAGTTACTGACCACAATGCGATTTATTCCCTACACTACTTTCCTGTGCGACAAGCTATGAGATGCATTAGAATGCGGAAAATGGTTCAAGATTTCGAAGAGGAGCTGAGAGAGTCTGACGGCCAAATGGCAAAGGAGACGGCGATCAAACGATGGCTGACGCGTCACTCACTTTGCTTTTGACCACCATGGTCCTCACGCGACGCGCCCACAGACTCAAAGCTCGCATGTGCATTGCCTTGTGGCTCCCCAACGAGGTCCTCACCGAAATCATCAAATATTCCTCAAAGTCAGACCAGGCGGCGCTTTGTCGCGTTTCCAAATTGTTCTATGCACTCGTTTTGCCCATCCTCAATCATGCCGTTGTCCTCGATTTTAGGAGGGACAACGAGTCACACAACCATTTTGCCCGAGCTTTGATCAAGAATCCTGAGAG
This sequence comes from Roridomyces roridus, assembly GCA_029378245.1. Taxonomy (NCBI): domain Eukaryota; kingdom Fungi; phylum Basidiomycota; class Agaricomycetes; order Agaricales; family Mycenaceae; genus Roridomyces; species Roridomyces roridus. The sequence continues at coordinate 3,850,300 of JARKIF010000001.1, read as the reverse complement.
GGCGGACACAATCCGGTCTCTGACCATTACTCAGTACGTCCGATTGTTTCCACCGAGGGCGGGACCTCTCATGTCTATCTGTAGAGCTTCGTTTCGTTTCACTCAAAGAAAAAATGAAGTCAACTATGACTTGATCTTTGAATCGATGGAACTGATGCAAAGCCTCCATTATATTTCCCTCAAAGATTGGTGCGAACCGACGACGATTAATTCTCTGAATCGCCTCATCTTTCCGCAACTCTCGTCGTTCCTTCTCCCAGCGAGGGACGGATTCAGCAGCCCCAGCGCACGAAACCTTTCTCGATTCTTTGCGCAACACCCATCCATTACTCGTCTTCATCTTGTGGTCAACTCATGGCGCACCGTCGAACCCGTACAGAATTTTCTCCCAAATCTACGCGAATCCGTGGGGCCAACGCCACTTGTTCGTAGCCTCGCTACTCAAAGTCTCCGGGCTGCTCGACTTTGCCCCGTGACCGAACTTTCAACGAGCGACGTGCAGGCCCTCAAAGCGCTCACCAATCCCGGTCTCCCGTTTGTCCTGTCCATTGACCCGGGGGCGGGGAACCGGACACTCGAGGTTACGATTCCGGCCATATTGTCGACTGTTTCTACCGAAATGCCGTCCTACATTCACAGCCTTGAACTGCGAACCTTCGAAACAGGCCGGCTTAGCACGGTAAGTCAGCTCCACACTATGCAAGCTCCGGTCTCATGCTTCTATGCAATAGGAAATATTCAACCACATCATCACGCACTTGCGACGGTTCACCCATCTTGCATATTTTTCATTAACACGTTTCGATGCCGGGTACCTCGGTGAATTCTTCGTCGACATCGAGGCCGTTGAAGCCGCTGTGCGAGATTGGGCAGCCGCTTTGCCGACTCTCAAAGGCTGCTTTAATATTTATAGGTAGCCCTGAGTCCCCAGACACCTGCGCGTGGATCAAAGTGGGAGAGCAGTGGCAGCAGTGTACCATGCAAGATTTCGACGTACAGGCCGGACTTTCTATATTCGATGATGCAGATACTTGAGTAGCACTTGCAAGTTTTCCGGCTTCTTACATACAATTTCCTGAAATTGTTCAGCGATAGCGACCGGCAAACGGGAGCCCGTTAAAATAAATGCCGCGAGAATTCGAAGCAAGAGCCGCACTCAATCGGCATGAAAATTTTAAGGTACGATGCCATGGCGTCGGCCATACGCGTGGGCTGAACGCTGGGGACGTGATGACGCTTTGCCCGTAGGTACGTTGACTGAGCCGGTGGGGCTGGAGCACGCTGTGTGGGGTATACCGAGAAGAAGTATAGCGCCCCTGCAGCGCCCAGTCCTTCCGTTCAGTCTGGCGGTTCCATGAAGGAAAGGAGAAGAATCCTCTATTCTGTCAGCTGGCTACGACGGCGAGAATGGCCTTAGGGCGGAAAAATGGAAGGATGAGCAACACGGCGACGAGGAGGATGCACTGGATCCATGTACAGTCAATCCGGAGACGAGCATAAGGAAAGTTGAAACAGAATCAAGGAGGGCGACTTCAGTGTCATTTGTTCAGCCATGGATCTTGTGAAAATCTCCCTCGATTAACTACTTTCGACCCTTCCCAATCTTGAGTTTAAGCCGCGGAACCCACACCTTCCCATCGCGGCCAGTCAATTTGATACTTTTCTCCCAATGAATACTGAGCAAACGGTACGAACTTGCTCTTCAGGATGTCGCGTCTAAAGTATGATAAGTTGCCGGAGGAGAAAACGAAAAGAAGAGAAAAGCACTCGGTAGTCGGGCCAATTGAAGAATTTGGAATGTATTTATTTCTTGCAGCGCTGGAAACATCTCAGGATTGAATGTTCCCTCCTCCAATTTCCTGTGTTAACCGGGAGTAGAAGAAAACGAGCCTTGAAGGGAAAACCCCACGATGGCATCCACCAGGCGATAATCTTGGTGAGAGACTTGTACGGATTTCTGGGTGCCAGTTCGGAGAAATCCCACACCTAGAGGATCGTGAGATCGATTCCATAGCATCGACCTCTGACAAGCAACGCATTTCTTTGAGTTCAATGTCACCTACGTTTGGGCAGAGATTCAAGGCCGGAAAGTCAGTCGCATAATCCATCGTGATATGTTCTAAGAACTTACTACTTGATAGTTTACTTGGCCAGTTGCTTAAGCCGTGGATTGCTGTCGAGAAGGGAGATGAAACGACCGAGATCATATACGTGCTGAAATTGCAACACCTCAAGGGAAGCAATGTCGTAGAGAGGGGGTATGAATCGAGGAATCGACGAGAAAGTCGAGGGCAATACGATTGTGTGCAAGCAGGAGCCCACCAGCGCTTGACTGAGCTCCATCGCTCTCTGCATATAGGCTGGGTTGCCGTGTGTAGTAAAAGAAGGGTAGGGGTAACGGAATATTTGCTAAGCAAGTGTGAGCAAGAGCACGCTGAATACGACGGGGAGAATACCCTTGCAGAGCCCGCCTGTGTTTTCGGACGACCAAATCGTCAAGGAGAGGAACAGGTCCGTGATATTGGTCGCAGACCTGGGAATCGGGTGCATCGGCGATCCGTACCCACCCTCGACCCTCAACTTCTTGATGAAGCGGCCAAACTCTCGGTTGTCTTTCAAGACAACGCGAGAGCGGTCGCTTGAGCTTTGGATCGTAGAACGAAGACGCTGTATAACAAAGGAGTGGCAACACGAAGCCAGTCTTTGCAGACCAGCAGATGCGCCGACGTGGCTAGGGTGATATCGGCAAATGGTGAAATTTCAGAGGCATCAGATATCATCGAAGACTTTTAGGGCAGGAGACAGGATTTCAGAGATGATTTCGTCGGGAAGCATGACGATTCGGGACAAAAAGACTCGGATCACATGATGGCGACTGCCTTTGTCTTTTTCTTCCTCATCCTTGCTGCGACCTACGATGAGCACCTCCCTCTGTGCTGCATAGGAGTAGACCATGCGCCCGGGCGAATCTAGCCCCGTCCCGCGGGAGCAATCGATCGATGTCTCACTTTCTTCCGCTCCTTAAATTTTCGGGGGCAAACTCTCCTGACCCAACGCTTCTCTTTCCACTACTACAACCTCTTACTGCCTTCTCCACTCGAACATTTGACTTTTTCGCTATGCCTTCACCCAACCGTCTTCCCAATCTTACCGGCCGCATCGTCGACGACGGCAGCCTTCAGCTCGAGAAACTCGTGGGCGCAGGCTCATTCGGCAACTTGTACCAAGCCTGCGACACAGAGTCTACTCGCCCACGCCCCTCGTCATGGGCCTCCTCCTCATCCGCTTCATCCACCCCGTCCAGCTCGAGCTCGTCATCCCGAGTGTTCGCCGTCAAGTGCCTCTCGAGGCCGAACCTTGACAGACGGGACGCCAAGCTGAACGAGCTCGAGCGCTGCCTTCACCGCCGGGTCTCTATCCACCCCAATATCGTCACCTTCCACCGGAGCTTCGTGGATGACGAGCACGAATACTTCGTCATGGACTTCCATGGCGCAGGTGACATGTATCATGCCATTGACGACTACGTCTACCACAAGGACACACCGCTCATCAAGAGCACCTTCGCGGGCATCGTCGACGCTGTTCTCTTTTGTCACCGTCAGGGTGTGTATCACCGCGACATCAAGCCCGACAACATCTTGGTCGACATTGTGGGTCGCAACCCCCGTCTGACCGACTTTGGATTGGCTACGACGTCCGTCGTGTCGGAAACCCTGACGGGGACCAAGGCGTATATGCCGCCCGGTTCGCCTCCCGCTGTTTCTTTCCCGCTCACCGCTCACATCTCTTCAGAGTCCTTCCAGTCGGCGTACTACCCCGAGGACTGCGACGCTTGGGCTCTGAGCATCACGCTGATCAATCTCGTCACCAGGCATTGGCCCTGGAAGTCGACGGACCTTTTCCGCCGCACGTCTTTCAAGCAGTATCTCGCCAGTCCGGAGAGCTATCTCCGCGACTCTCTCCCCATCTCGCGGCCTTTGGTAGACCTCCTCACGCGCTCGCTGCGCCTCGACTCCCGCGAGCGCTTGTCGATAGAGGACTTTGCTAGCGAGGTGCAGAAGATGGACGAGCTCTTCATCGACGATGCGGACCTCGTTCAGGCACCCGTTCAGGTCCACCGTGCAGCGCACTGTTCCGTCCGTGGCGCGCCATACGTCCAGGCTGTATTCAATCCGGTCGTGGACGCCAGCGACTCGGACAGTGTTCCTGATCAGGAGCGCCTGGATCATCCCACTCCCAGCCCACTTCCAGCCCTTACGCCTCTGCTTCTGCAGCCTGAGGTGGTCGAATCGAAGCACAAACCCGGCAAGGTCAAGCGCCTCGTCCGTGGTCTGCGTTTCTGGCGCAAATAGCGGGGCCGATGACGGCCTTTGTCTATCGGAAAATATTTACCAAAAACATCATATAATTCAGCGGAAAATACAACGCGGCTCGGGATGTAGTAGTTACTGACCACAATGCAATTCATTCTGCATACATATTCTCTGTACACAAAGCTACGATACGCAGTCGAAAGCGGAAAGTCCAGCTTCCACATGGAATTCTAGGATTGGATATTCGTCCCAGTCCCAGTCCGAATCCACTTCTTTTTTCCTCCAGGCTCGATACACTAAAATCCAGGTGAGTGTGGCCAGGCTGTTCCGCGGTGAACTCACTGATGCTGATGGAGCAGGCTTTCAAAGTCGGACACAAATCGCCCCAAGTGCATACCGTGGAAATCTGATTGTCGATTTCAATTTTCGGTATCATACATGTTCAACCCATCTTGGTCGTCTCCTGGACTGAGGGCGACGTACATCAGATTGAAGAGCATAGGCAGGTACTCTGTAAACAATGCGATAGCCGTCTGCTTTTTGTGAACCAAACTTCAGTATTAGGGCAGAATAACTTGCCAGAAATCTCTCCGAGTTCATTCCTAGGCTGGGTTGGATTAAGCGTATTTGAAGGCTCGTGATGTGCACTTGGGGCATCTTGGTCGACAAGGACACGAAAAGATCTACGAGGTCGTCCCTCTTGGCAAACATATGGTCGCTGGAGAGGAGAAACGAGGGATGAGCCCTTGAATTGAGAATGTCGAAGACATGCCCAATATTCACCACACGATACCAGTTGAGCCGCGCTCCCTTCAACGGTCGGCGTGTTGAGAGTGCCGGAAGAAAGTGGGTTGTTCCCAATAGTATCGGAGGTTGGGCAGGGAAGTTTCGGTTCACTCTCCGGGCGTGGTCATCAAGTTATCACCGTTGGCCTCCACCATGGGAAACGTACATACATACTAATATGATTCTTCCGTCGACGCATGCACGGAAACTAGCTCTGCAAGAGAGCCTGAATCGCTGCAACAAGCTCTCTGAGATATTGCTAAGATGTCTGCGGAGGATGTGTCCTCTGCCAAAGACTCGCGCCATCGTTGGTTGCTTCGCGTACGTATCATAAGTCTGTGATCAGAATAACGACGGAAACAAGTGGGACTATAGTTCGAGAGAGAAGACACGTGTCGAACATGAACCGATAAATACAGAGTCTCGATGTTGCACTGCTGAAACGAGAGTGGTGTCGCACAAATGGACACTGATTCGAGAATGTCGAGGATGGTGGAATGACGAGATTGGATGGAAGTCCAGGGACGGAGCCTGCGCGGAAGAAATCTCGACACAGTCAGGTAATCACATTCGCATCTGCGGGGGAGCCATTGGGCACTTCCACGCCGGTGGGTGCAGACCCGATATTAACATCCATTTCGCGTGGAAGCATCCCCGAGAGAACGTCGACAATCATCTGAACAGCGGGGCGTTGCGACGGCTCGAAGCTCCAGCACCATTGGCAGAACTCCCACAACTGTTCAGGCATTTCGTTTCCCGCTTTATCCTGAGGTTTGTCTTTGTAAGGATTTTGCATGGCGTTGCCGAGTGCGAAGTGGAGGCCTGGATCGCCTTTGCCCAGGTGGCTGTACGGTACGGTGCCTTCGGTCCAGATCTTCCAAAGAAGACTTTGTGAGCATTTACCGGGATCAGGAAAGACTAAGACGCTCACCTCACAGCAGACACACGCAAACGCCCATACGTCAGACGCAATAGTGCGTTTGAAATGACCTCCTGGTGGGGGATTTAACAGCTCCGGCGACATCCACTGCCTGGACCCGCTGCGAGAAGACGTCTTGACGGATGTTTCCGCCTCCACGAAGGCAGCCAAACCGAAATCACTGAGACATGCTCGCTCATCCCGGTTGATGAGTATATTGCGCTGTACATCCAATTTCAATTCAACTCTGTCGGTTAGTCGGATGAAGACATACGCCACACAAATCTCCATGGATCACATTCTCTGAATGTAGGTACCGAAGGCCCTCAATGATATCGTGAAACTTGAACAAAAGGGGAGTGTCATAATTGGAAACGCAAGTCTGCTGTGCTTACTAGTTCAAGCGCATACGGAGCCGCGGGTGAATTTTTTGCCACGAAATCCAGAACGCTCCCCTGCACCATCCACGGAGACACCAATGCGCGTTGCTGGTTTTCAAAGGTCGTTGAATCGATCCCAAGGAAGGGGACCACGTTCGGGTGCTTCAAATAACGCCACACCAACGCCTCTTTTGAGAACTTGTCGAACACTCGGCGCCTGTCCTCCTCTGAGTGATGTTCAAATATGGGGATCACCTTGAGCGCGACATCAAGTTCGGTGTCGTCGGTTTGCTGGTAGTACCCGCGATATATGATGGCGAAACCACCGCGGTTGACTGGGTGAACGTTTCGGAGACGGACATTCGAGACGCTCAAGGCGTCGGGTAGCAGAGCGAGATGCCCGACGAGAATGTTGATTACCCTGCGTCCCTGCTTCGAGAAGGCTCTGGACATTTCGGGGTCAAGTTCGTTGGATGCATCTTTGTCCAGTATCTGAGTTAGAATGGATAAACACGTGGGTATGATGTTATGTGCTTCGTACCGAATGGATTACATTGAGCACAGAAGCTGAGTGGTCTTTTGGAATGAGTTTGAGCTCGTCCCGCAGGTTTTCAAGGCAGAAAATCTGCTGAAGTTTTTCGGTGACTCCTACATTGTCCTTGACCAGCGCTTGAAAAGTCTGAGGCCGGGTGGTTGCGTGTATGGACGAAAGGTTCTATTATAATTTGAAGACAATAAGACACGTAAATTACAAACCATTTGAATGTGTTTGCGAGGATAATTCTATTTGGCAACCCCCGTTCTTTGGCAACCCCCGTTCTTTGGCAACCCCCGTTCTTTGGCAACCCCCCCGTGCCACCAATTGGCAACCGCAGAATTATGTAAAAGTGATAAGATGTCAGATTAGATATTGACACATTGATAAGATATTCTCTATTGACATTGCTGCTCGGCTGCGCTGTACACCAGTACAGCAACAAATGCCCAATGTCAGGCAAGTTTCATCTAATCTAATCTACAAGCCCTGATTGCCTTGTTTGCAACTTGTGCGGTTGTGCCCTGGTTCATTACACAATCCACAACGATTCTGGCGCTGGGGTGGTTGCGATAGATCAGGGGGTATTCTTGCCCCTCCACCCTGCGGCCTGCCCTCAGTTACACCAGTCAACCTTTGAGTCAGCGGCCGGCCCTTGCGCCCTACCACAGGTGGATCATGGATAGTCTCTCTGTGGTTCTCTTCGACGATAGATCGACTGATAAAAATTAGCACCATTCAAATCAGTTGGATATTGTTGCACCTGACACCACTGAGCCGTTCGTGAATAGAGTCCAGTTGTTCTTGGGTCTGGATTCCATTCATCATTGACCGGAGATCTGCCGTGAGTGCTGTATAAACGGATCGTTGGGGAATCGTTCGAGTCGGTGGCGGCGGCGTAACACCGAGGTTGGGTCTATTGAGAATCCGGGGCGCCGAAACGGGATTGGCAATTGTAAGTCCAGGTAAATCCCGAGCAGAAAAGCGGATTGAATGGTTTCCCTGTCCTCTGAGGGAGACCGAATCGATCTTCTGAGCCTCCAGAGAGGGATCCTGATACCACCTGGTGAGACTGTTATAAGACACTCCATAGATATTCAGATAAACACAGAGCCCACCGTGCGCGAACCAGGGAAATATGGAAGGGAAGACCTGGAATTTTTGACCATGCAACATAATAATGGCGACATGGAATTCCAAGGTTAGTCCCCATGCAGCAATCACACATGTATCGGCCGTCTGCGAAAAGAGCCAAGATGTGTGTGACTTCGGTGGCTTGGTGGGTGATTTTTATGACATGTGACGGGACAAGTCCACGTTCTTGAACCAATCGAAGGAGGAAGCGAGTCCCAATGTAGGCGTTGTCATTCAAAAAATCATTTCTCGCATGCTGGCAATTGTGTGAACATCTTACAAGTGAGCTCGGGCCAGCTTACCTGTTCTTCGCCATTTTGCCAAGTATATCCCGACTCGCGGGGTGCAGCTGCTATAGCGTACTCAGACTGACAAGTTATTAGCAGATTCCACAAAGTAGAACGAAATATTCACCCAATCCCGTATTCCCTCAGGGAGTTGCAGTGCGTGGGCATTATAGAACAAGGAAAGTTCCAATTGCTTCCAGGATACTTGGAGAGCATACGGTCCCACATGGCACCTCATCAGATCCAATATAGGCTTGAAGAGTGTGTCCAGCTGGCCAGGATGTTGCTTTCTCGAGGCCTGAAAAGAGCGGAGTCAGCGCGGATAGATTTACCAGATTAGGATGCCACGTACGTCCCGAACACGGATGAGCTCATCCTTCTGCTGGTTCTGAGTGCGCTCGCAAAGCGCAGCGAATACCTGGTAAAGACTTTTGGTGGGCCCACTGATGTTCTTCGTGATTCGATTTTCAACCTCCACGCGCCCATTTGTGCGAATTCCTGCAGTGAATACGACATTGATCCACGCCGCTGCCCAGCGATCGCGGACAGAGTAAAGATCATTCAGATATGCCCGGGCAGGAGGATATTTGGTCTTGAGTGCATCCCATTTCCCATCGAAGTCCTCGGGAGACACTGCACGATAGCAAGTCCAAAAGTCCTGTAGAAAAGAGGGCCATTCTCCACCGAGCAATTTTGCAACATTGCGGTCAATGTTTTCGAGCAAGTGGGAGAGGCAGTAGATATGGAAAGTGAAGATGAGAACAGCAGCTGCGGCCGCAATAACAGCCCCCGAACGATCTGAGATTAGCACCTCTGGGTGAACATCGCCCGTGGATTTGAGATGTTGACGGAATATCCATGCATGTGTCTCGGTATCCTCCTTTTTTTGGAATGCATACCACGCATTACGGGATTTGCCATGGAGGTCAATGACAATCCCGATGGACAAAGGGTATTGCTTGTCATTGCGGTTGTATGAGTTGTCATTGATGAGGATGTCGGTGTACCGGCGGGTAAGCTGCGCTTGCGAGGGCGACTGCCACCAAATGGTCACAACCACATTCTGTGAATCCATTTGAACTGCATAGTCCCAGCCCGGCTCATTGCGGTTACGCTCTTCAAGGGATGCAAGAATGGCGGCAATGTCGCCACCCATGGATTCAATATGGTCATGGGCTTCTTTCCGTGCCTGGTTGCGCATATTGGAAATTTGGCGTGGCTCCAGTGTATTGTCCGGGAATTCGGAGTTCAGAACTTGGCCAATCAGTCCGCGGGAAAAGGAGTCAGAGAAACGAGCGGCAGTGTTGCGCTGAGCAGCTGTGGGTGGCCGCTGTGCCCTCCCCTCCTCAGGAATCGATCGAGAATGGTTGTGCTCGGCATCGACGTGTGTGATATGCCAGCGTACAATCGTAAATTACAAACCATTTGAATGTGTTTGCGATCCTCGGAAACTTTGTGTAATTGTGAGAAAATGCTGGGCACAGTTGTATCCTCCTCCTCATGCTTGAGCCCGTTCTGCGAGATGTCTTCGATCTCGGGCCAGAGGCTGCGTGGGAAGGTGTTAGTGATCAACTCGTCGCAAAATGGCTACTCACCGTTGCGCAGCAAGTCCTCCCAAACGATATGCAGAGTCCACAAGAACTAGGAATAAATTCTGTGTACAGTTAGCATGTAAAGTTTGCCAATGGACCGAACTGTTAACCTCTGATAGATACGGCAGGGGCGGCCTTCCACTCTCTGAATACAAGAGAAAATTGGGCTGGACCATATGCAGCACATTGAGACGTGCCGATGTCGATTCATCTTTTTCAGCAATGTCGCGGAAAAGCTGGGGCGTCGAGACGACCACTATACCCACAAGATGCGGATGGTTCTTCAGCCCGGTTTGGAGGATGCGGATTGCATCGTAGATCTGCGCGGTCTGGGATTCTCCCTGGATGCCGTGTACAACGAGGATGGTCCGTGGGATTGGGTCGAATTGTGTCACCGCCGTCTTATATGGGCTGACAATGCACTCATATATGTGATCCTGTCTTCATCTCAGCAATGCAGATTGGACAAATGACATTGTACTGACATTGAGGTCCGAGTAACGAGACCGCAGCGATTCAATGTGGGAGGGTTCACCAAAGATTTTTCGGTAAAGGGGGAATCCGCGGAACAAGTGCTCGAGAATTTTGGGGGGGTAAAATGCCAACCCCTCTCGGAACTCGGCAGACACGGATGCAAAACCGTAGACTAGATGCCAGCCAACGGACGGAGCTCTGCTGACGTCGACCAATGTGGTACGAAACACAGAGTCTGTGCCGAGGAGGTGGTACACTTCACTTGCGATGGCCTCCCCAGCATCTTCATTGTCGCAGGTGATCCATAGAGATTTGTTGATACAGCTGCTCCAGTGATTTATGCTCGTGGAAAATCCGGCAGGTGCTTTCCCGGGGGCGGTGGCCGATTGTGCGGCCTCCAGATCGATGCTGAGAGAGTTATCGGGTGGTAACGCGGCGATGGGGCCGATCGGAGGACATTTCCGAAGCCGGGCAAGCCAGAATCCTTGTGGCGGATCTTTCTTCTCGGAGTCACATCCGAAAGCGAGGTATCCAAGACCTGTCAAAACTAGGACAGTTAGTGGTGCAGTCTAACCTGAATTCAAAGTCCATTCAACTTACTCATGTCTTTCTTGACGTAGACCCAGAGCCGGAAGTATCTGGCCAGGACCTCATCAACCAGCAACAGGACAACATTGTAGGAAAAGAAAATCTGGGGATTGTAAGACTTGTGAGCTGTGAATGAGAGACATCGGACTGACCCCGCAGCATATCCTAACGGCTTGACTCGAAGATGTCACGACCGCCAACATGCTGGCCATAATTGAGTGATATTCTGACAAAGTGGACACAGACCGACGTCGTGACCATGACTGGTGCTAAAAGCTACATGTCCCCCATTTAAGAAGCAACAGTTTCCTGAGGGCTGGGAAACGTACCACTGAAAGGAAACATGATGCGCCGTCGAGAAAGTAAGCCCCCAAGCCATACATTATGAATCTCAGCCCTTTGTCAATAAGGAAGAACAACACTGAAAGGTGACGAGAGATCGAAGAGTGAGGATGATTGAATGCATACTGGAGATAAATATTGCAAGGTACAACACACTCTCCAAATAAAGGACGTTGAGCACCGTGGCAGCAACCCAAACGCCCAAGATGGCTCCGATCATGTGAGCAGGGAGCCATGCCCAACTCCAGTACCGGGCAGCAATCGCAAGTCGAGGTAACATGGAGGGGAGAAGAGAAAGTTGCTGTGAGCTCACAGCTTGCACCGGTCGAAGAACAATGGCTTTTAAGTTTCCTATTATAAGGCTTCAACTCGAGGCATGATGGAGAGAAGAAGAGAAGGCTGCTGTGAACTCACAGCATCGGTCAAAGAACAAGGGACCCAAACATAAGCTTCCATCTCCTGTGCTCGAAGCATGATAGATGGGAGAAGAGAATGCTGCTGTGAACTCACAGCATTGGTCGCGCCGGTCGAAGAACAAGGGGCTGTCACGATAAGTTTCCTACTGTACATCTCTTGTGCTCGGGCGCGTACCATCCCTTCCGAGGGCCAAAGACATTGTGCCAACCGCAGAACGTTGAGAAGGTCGAAGGGAATCGATATCCGATCTGGATCTACTTCAGTGCATCTTGTCAAAGACAGCAATCTAAGTCTGTCGGGCGTCCGGGGAGATTGGGAGCAGAAGGAACCCTGAAGCCAAGAATCAATTGCAAGGGCTTGAAATTTCTGCTCGCAAAAGGTGGAAAGCCATTTGTTCATCAGCACATACTTATTTTCTTTCCATTGCGCAGCTATAGGATCTCTTGGGGAGTGAGGAGATGATAGTTGGCTTGAGAAAGTTCACAGAGTCTGTCGGGGGCGAGAAAACTTGCAAGCGCCGAGATGCAGGATGGGCCCTGAGCGCTTGAGCAGCGAGATAATTTGAGCGAGAGATGTTGGAGAGATGTATCATGTATGGGGTGGAGGGATGTTGGGAGCAGAGCGCCGGCGCCTCTTCCAAGTCCCGAATCCACACGGCCTTGAATGCGGCGACGGCGACGATGTATCGGAGAGTGAGTTGAGAGTGAGCCGATTGTTTATTTACACCTATTTTCTTTCCATCGACGCCATTGATCACGCTCTCCTCTCACCATCACCGACGATGGCGACCATTGTGCAACGCCCGACTCCGACACCATCCTTCGACATGCCTGCTCGCTCCAACAGCCTCATCCCACAACGCAGAAGCCGCCCCTCGGTCGAGATCATCGACGTCGACCAATTTGAAGAGACGGAGACAGCCACACGACCGGCTCAACGACGTCGGGTGAATGAGACTCCACAAGTTATTGAGGTTCTGGATAGTGACGACGAGGACCAACCTGGTGAGTGACTTGTCTCTCGAGATCACAATTGCCATCGGGGGAAGACCGTGTCAAAAGGCCGCCGCTGGAGCTGCCGTCGCCGACTTGCGAGACATATGGGTCCGTGCATGGAGTCGTAATGGGTGGTCTGCAGCTGTCCAGTTCTTATTCCTTGCGCTGCACCATACACCGCACTACTCCTCGGACGACTCGGCAGGTAGTGCAGCCAGGGCATCGGGTACCCTGCTTGGTGGCATGCCCATGGCGTCGTCAGGTCCTGCTCCGGTAGCGCTTCCCTCCCCGCCCCGCCCTTTCACTCCTTTAGTCTCCAGTGTATTTACCTTCCCTTTAGGTCATGCTTCTAGCTCGAGGCACCAAGGCACGAGCTCAGGCGCGGCTGCCAGCGGCTCAAGACAAGGTGAGTGCGCATTCTTTCCCTTGTATCCATCTGACGCATCTTGTACAGGACAACCAAGCTCTAGTCGTCGTTATAGGTCTCCTCTGCCACCCCCTTTCGATATCTCTGTACCCCCAGTCCCGCCGCTTCCTCGACGCTACTCCGGTTTTGGGAGCATGATCCCTCGTGCACGGCCTCCTCGCCTTTCTCCTCCACGTTCCTCCAATGCAGGACCAAGCAGAGTTCCCGAGCCTATTCGCCCCATCAACCGGCCCTTCATCTTCTCCCTCACACCGCCTCCTCCATTCGTGCGTGGAATATCGCCACCTCCCGCTGAACAACGCGCAGCGCCCGCTGCGAGACATAACCCTCCCATGGGCTTCGGTGGTGCTATCATCAGCAGCAACCATGCTCGTCTTGCTGCCGAACGTCTGGAGCGGCAGCGTCGCAACGAACGCCGTGCTGCTGGTGGACGCGTGGCGCCGTTGGTAGCCCAAGACGGCCCGCGCAACATTTTCAGCCGTCTCTCTGATTACCTTCCACGCTTTGGTGGTGGCGGGCATCTGGCTCACCTCGACGATGAAGAAGACGAGCGCACGCGGGCTGATGCACAGATTGCGTTGGACATTTTCCTCACGGAGCAAAACGACGTTGTAGGGCGGCGTGGATTTGCGCAGCGCGAGGTGGCGTTGTTAAGAACCTGGCGTAGGGGTCACAAGGACGATGTGGATTACAAGCCCGAGTGGACGCACCCTCCCCACGCCGACGGGGGCTTTGTATTCGATTTTGCGCCGAGCGAGTTGTCGATGGCACCGCCGGCTGGTGGGAAGGGCAAAGGCAAGGAAGTGGTGATTGACGTGGACGAGGTGCAGGAGAAGGAGGGGGTGAGCACACTGCTTGTGTGTGCAAAGTGTTTGGATCCGCTGGTGCTGCGTCCGGATACCATGCCCGAGGAGGAGGCCAAGAGGGTCAGAGTGTGGGGATTGCGGTGCGGGCATCTGATTGACGGCAAGTGTTTGGAGGAGCTTATGAAGGTCGAGGAGGAGGAGGAGGAGATGGGGATTGCAGAGGGGAGCGGGAAGGGCAAGAGCAAGGCGAGCGAGCAGGAAGACGACTTGGACTCGCTTTTCGAGGATCAGGCTCCTCTCGAGCAGGATACCTCCATTCGCTCTCGCCTCCGCTCGCGCAACCACGCATCGACAGTGGTAGCATTTGAGATTGCTGTACCCTTGCCTCCGCGTCCCAAGAAGAAGTTGAAAGCGCGCAAGAGCAAGAGCAAGCCCAAGAAGCCTGTCGTGGAAGCGAGGTCTGAGTGGCTGTGTCCTGTCGAGGGGTGTGCGAGGGTGCATGTTAGTGAGCGGATTGGGGGCGTCTGGGGAGATGCGCCTGGGCAGGGGGCGATTGGGGTGTTTGTATGAAGGATGGATGGATGATCTTTCTTGGGTGGATTTCTTGGAGGAGGATGGAAACTACTAGATGCTAATTATTTCCAAATCGAATTACCCGACGCTATTTGAAATCCCTTTTTTTCTTCTTCCAAACCACCATGAAGACTCTCACCGACGGGTCAGACCTCGTCAAGGCCTTCAAAGGGCTGCCTCGCTCGACGCGAACCCCGTCCGGGAAGGTTGCCAACATTTGGCACTTTGATTTGCGCTACATTCATCTCAGTCCGCCAAGCCACGTCCTCTTCCTCTTCCAGCCGGGGAGCTCGTTCGTCCACCAAGAACTCATTCCCTGCGACAAGAATCCCGGTGAAAGTGGCATTATTTTTTCCCCTGAAAATGCCAAAGCCGCAGCTCCAGAACTCGCCAAGGCGCTCATGCACGCTTTCGTTGACGGGCTGGGCAACAAGCAGATGATGGGCGACCGTGCTCCGCCCCCGTATGCGCCTTGGAAATTGTCTACCGAGTCGAGGGATATCGCCAAGATGGTCGGAGAGTCTCGGCGCCGTCCAGGAGCTATGCACGATTGATATTGCGAGCGCCTCGACTATCGAGAGCGCGCAAGATGCTTATACACGCCTTTTCTTCGCCCTCACGAAATCGATGGGAATCGTAGCGATGAACGTCCCTTCGTCGATCCAGTACCGGGCCACCGACGTTCCCAGCCATGATAATCTCGAGCACCACAGCTCTGAGCTTGCGTATAGTCTGTCGATGCAGAGGCGACGCTTTGAGCGGCAATGTGCCCGTTGGACAGGAGACCATGCAGCCTGAGACCTTGGAGATCACCAACAAGCTTCTCGATGCCCGTCCGGCGGCACTCGTCAAGGCAGAGGCGGACACTGGGAACCCACTTGCCGCACTCGACTACAGGGTTCGGCTGTACCACGGTCTGCGCTGTCCACTCGACCGTGCCTCCTCCAGAGCGTATCTCATCCAAGTCGTCAGCTCCAGCAGCCGCAACGCCCGAGACCCAGGCTATGGCCCACGCGATGCTCGTCTTGTGGTACATCGAGCACTTTCGAGGCTCTGACAAGTCCATCGTCGCGCGCTACCTCTTTGCCGGGGCATACCACGCCAACGAATCCGCACGCATCATCCAGCCTGTCCTCCCTAAAGGATCTGCGGTGGCGCCGGTAGTGCTCCTCACCGCCCAGATACTCGAGAACTCTCGGTAGCAGCTGCCCGAGCTCGAGTTTCTTTACGCCGATGTGTTCAAGGCGTTTGAGGATCGGAAGAAGCAGATGAGCAAGGAGGGGGAGAAGATGGCTGTTAAACGGATGGAACGCCCTCTCAACTATCGGTGCGCCAATCCCATTTGCCCCATCGAATCCGACGCGAGCCGGATTTTGAAGCAGTGTAAGTGTCCTTCCCTTCCCATTGCACGTATTCTGATTCCATCCTCGATGCAGGCTCTGGCGCGTGCGACAAGGACAAGAAGTCCAGCTATTGCAGCAGGGAGTGTCAGAGGGCTGACTGGAAGAATCATAAGCCGTTCTGCAAGTCGGGAGCGCCGTGTTCGGTCATTGACAGAGAGTTTGTGAGCCCGGCGGCGCGGCATGTTGTGCCCACTGGCTCGATTAGCATGCCCATGGGCGGGATAAATGCGAGTTCGTCGACGATGACGCCCGAGTTTATGAAAGAGATCAAGGAGCAGTTGGATGAGCTTATTCGCACGGGCGGGCGGCGTTGAATCGTGATAATGAATGAATGAATTCCATATTCCATCTAGTACATCAGATAATCCTCTCTGCGTCCTCCCTCTCCATCCGCTCCTTCCTCTGCTTCAAGAACCCAGGAGTCATGGTCGACGAGCTGAGAGCCATGCCGCCTGGCATCTTTATCTTTATCGCACCGGGTGGCAACTGCGAGCAGCGTCGATGATCATGACCGAATACCGCACCGCCGCCTTGCAAAAGGGTTGGTGATTGTGATTCTTCCAGTAGGGTCTTGGAGCATCTTCATCGTGCGCTCGAATTCTTCCATATTTCTTGACCGGTCATGCCACAGTCGGACTGGGGTTTCGGGGACTTGATGTTCTGTATCGGCGTCCAATGGTCCAATGCTTGCTACTAGGGATCCGATTCAGATTTATCTGCCTTGGGGACGTCGGTGGGGAGGTAGTGAATCGAGTGAGTAAGTTCGTTACAAGCCCATCGGACTTGATCATCAGTGGGGAGGAACATTTCGAGAAACGCCGCATGTGCGTCCCTGCAGCTTTTGGCGCTGCTGACGCTGATAGTCCAACGCCTGCGCGCCCATGATATTCTCGTTGCCCAGTCCATGGATGAAAGCGTGCATGAGCGCTTTGTTTGGCCAGCTCGGGGGCCGCGTCTTTCGCGTTTTCGGGGAAGAAGAGGACACCTGCGCTGGGGGTCTGATTTTCGCAGGGAAGGAGCTCTTGGGCGGTGTATGAGCTGCCGGGCTGGAAGAGGAACAGGACATGGCTCGGGGGGTCGAGATGCACGTAAGTCAAAGTGCCAGATGTTGCCAGGAGAGTTCTCCAGATGGGGAGCGGGGAGAGTGGCCAAGCTGTTTGAAGGACTTGACGAGCTCAGATCAGTCAGTTAGAAGGTTCATGAATCATGGTGGTTGCATGGTGGGGACGAAGGCAAGACGGTCGGCCGGCCCGACGTACTCCCAAATGCGGCAAGTCGCGATCGCTTTGATGCCCCTCTTCTTGACCGCAACCTTGACGAGATTTTCTTTCAATGATTCGTGAGTCAATAGTGAAAGGTTCAGGTCTCAATAACGTTGATAATTAGCTACCATCGTTGTATAATCGTCAAATGAGTCAACGGCGAGCTTCAAGTTGATTGTTTTTCAAATCGTACCGTTACGCGTCCTACACGGAGATTTCTGCCAGCCATGGAGACCCTGAATGCTTGGCATTGATTGCTCGATGGTGTTCGTCGACTTCCCCGCGAGATGACTCGCAGACCTGTCCACTACTCGCCAGCGCCGGCGACTCAGCGCGACTGATTCAAGATGCCTGCCATGTACCTGGGACCTGCCTGGGTCCTGTCGCGACTTTGTCGAAGGCGCGTCGAGTCGCGTGAGTCATTCTTGACTTCTCCGTTTCTCTCACAATCTCGAACCGTGAACGTCCTTTTGTGCAGTTCCAGCTGAGTTCATGGTGTCGGAATGGCAGGAATAGAAGGGAGAGATCCTGCCATCTGGACACCTTTTCTTCCATGGAACTACAGCTTGTTCAACGATGCACAAAAACTTGATTCCGAGTCTGAAATCGTGTCTAGCGGCGTCAATTGGCTGATGCGCTCATCTGGGTCGGCGCCGCGATTCTTAACCGCTTCTGCCACCGCGCTGTTGCGCTCGTATGGAAAAATGAATGAATGAATCTCTTCCCCCGATTGCCAACACGTTGGACATCGGCGCATGAAGTGGGTGGTGAGTCACTTCTTCAATTGTGTATGAGCATCCAACGTGAAAGAAATCCATTTAGAATCGCGCCGCTCGAGCCCGACGCTTGCTCGGCACCGAACAACGCGTCGGTAGCGCCCAGTTGTGCCTGGCCATCAGCCAAGCATTTCTGGATTTGGGAATACACCGACAGATCCCGCCCTGAGCGCGCCCGACGCGGCGGGCTGTCTCTGATGGTCCCCGGCTACTTTATGGAAAAACCTCTTGGCATCCGAATTTTCAGCGCTGATGGAGTCACAAGTCTCCGGTATCAGAAGTGTTTGTTCGCATGCATGGTAATTGGTTCTCGCGGGTTCTCGCGGTGCTTCTGTCGTGACTTGGCCACGGAGGCGCCGCTTCAGATATAAAAGGGGGAGGCCATCCAGTCTGGAAGGCATCTTCGTCGAGGATGATTCCCTCCGCAACATACCTCCTCGCGGCTCTCGTTGCTGGCGCTTTGGCGCAGTCTGACCTCGACACTGTGCGCCAGCGTCGGTTGTCGAATATCGTCGGCTCGTCCACAGGCGCGGCCAACATTGCCTTATGGTGCGTATATTTCATTCTCCAGCATCCTCTGCTGACCATCCGTCTTCCAGGCAAAGCGAGTTGCAAGCCAATGGTACATGGGCCGACGTCGACTACACCAGCGGATGCACTGCACAGCAGAGCAGTTGGCCAGCGCAGCAACATTGGTCGCGTATTAGTAAGTTATCGGCCTGTTGCGATAAGTGAATTTCAACGTTTTGCAGACACCTTCGCCTCTGCATGGCACGGGGGCTTCAAGAACGCCGCCAACTGGACAGGCGACGCATCTCTGCGCGCATCCATCTCCACAGCCATGACATTCTGGTTCAACAACGACTTTACCATTCCCTCCTGCATTGACTCTGGCGGCCTCAACGGCAGCGCGTGCACATGCAGCACCCCCGGGCTGTGGAACCCCAACTGGTTCTCCAACGTGATCCTCATTCCCACCTGGGTCGGCCAAGTTTGCCTATCGCTCGGCGGCAGCCTTTCGACATCAGAGCTCGCTGGGTGCACGCGCATGACCGGCAGGGCGTTCAACACGCTGCAGACTGGGATTAACGGTGTTTCCGCCATCACGGGCGCGAATCTGGTTGGTATCGCGTCTATTGGGATTGATTTTGGGTTGTTCACGGGCAATGCGACGACGGTGGCTGCCGGGTACAACGCCGCGCATTCGGACCTTGTGGTGCAAGACGCAATCAAGGCGGATGGGATTCGGGCTGATGGATCGTTCGGTCAGCATGAGGGTCTACTTTACAATGGGTAAGACTATCTTGATTCAATTCCCTGTTCGTTGGCTCATGTGTTCCAGGGGATATGGGAAGGATTACGCCAACGACGTGTTCAATCTCGAGATTTGTTCTGGAGGAACACAATTTGAAGCCGGGAGCGAGGCCATGAGCACTTTCACCAGCCTTTTGCACGCAGATCGTTGGATGATTTTCTTGAACACTGTCACAAATGTGCTTCACTGGGATTATGTGCGTGCTGTTCGTCTTCTTTCCTTGGAATCTGGATCTGATCACCACAAAGACTGCGATTGGACGGAATCTCGCCGAACCGGTTTCAGATAAAACGTATGAAAACACTTTCTGACGTACATTGAAGCTGAGGACACCACAGTGAAGCTGCTGATACAGAGTTCAACCTGACCCAGATCCAAGTGTTGGGGCAATTATGGCAGTCGCAAGATATCACAGATTTCTACGATGCCCTCACGACAGATTCTACCAGTGTGAACCCGGGATCGTTGGTGGGAAATCATATGTTCTATACGAATGATTATATGGTGAGCGTCCCTGGGTTATCTTTGCGATCTAATTCCTCATGGATTTGAACAGGTTCATCGCGGGGACAATTATGTCATTTCGCTCAAAATGTACAGCACAAGAACCCAGAATACCGAGTGTGTAAATTCGCAGAACAACTTCGGGTTTCACCTCTCGGACGGCGCGATATATACGTACACTACTGGTGAGGAATCTCATTATTTTCACTCGCATCTCACTAACTCGTTTGTAGGCAATGAGGTCAGACTTTCTTTTAGCTGACCAATTTCAACCTAATTCTCCACAGTACCAAGACATCTTCTCCGCTTGGGATTGGAACTTGATTCCCGGCACGACCGTCGACTACGGCGCTACTCCCCTCAGCTGCGACACTGCCCGCAAGACCGGCAAGCAGCCGTACGTAGGCGGTGTCTCCGACGGTGTTGTCGGAATCGCAGCAATGCGCTACGCCAATCCAACCACCAACACTCTCACCTGGCGCAAGACATTCTTCTTCCTCGACGACGACATCATGTTCGTCATGATCGCACTCATCACATCCTCGACCACCGACCCCGTTTTCACCGTCCTCGACCAGCGGACGCACGTCGGGGACGTCTTTGTCGACGGGTCTGCTGCTGGTACGGGTAATTACACCGGTGTCAGCACCCTCTGGCACGCCGGGACCGGATACTCGTTCAACGCCTCCAGCACCGCGACGTCCCTCTCCCTGCAACTCGGCCCCCGGACAGGCTCGTGGCAAGCCATCGGCAGCTCCTCCGCGCCTCCCAACACGGTAGACATATTCGCTGCCTGGCTATCACACGACACCGTCTCCGCCCCTGCCACTTACGCCATGTTCCCCGGCACGACTCAGGCTCAATTCGCACAGAAGGCACAGACGGCCAGTACGAATCTGCAAGTCGTCCGGAACGACGGGTCCATCTCGGCTCTACTAGACGGCGCACACAACACAGCCTACATCGCCTTCTGGACGGCTGCGGGGTCCACGATCACGATTCCCTCGCTCAAGAGCGGTGTCGGCGCCATTCAAATCAAGTCCAACGGCAGCTCGGCACTTATATTCAGGATGGATACGTGGGATGTGACGGTGTCGGATCCCAGTCAGACTTTGACTGCCCCGCTTTTGCTCAACTTTACATTGTTGAGTGGGACTGCGCCGTCCGGGTGGGGGACGGCGAAGAGCAGGGCTGTGACTGTTCCGCTTCCGTCTGGTGGGATGGCTGGAGCGAGTGTTAGTGCTCAGTTGCCTTGAGTGCTTGGTGTGTAGAATGTAAATTATCCGGACCATTCGTCCTTGCAATTGCAATCAAAATGTGTTGAAACAAAACATATGGGCTCAAAGTACAGTAATAATATCAAGATAGATACAAGGCACGCCTAGCGATCGCTCTCATCCACATTGTCCATCGTAGAGAACATCCCCTGCATTCGAGTGATCGTCTCTTGTACAACGTTCATGTAAAAGCTCAACGCTCCCCGGAGAGGAAAAACGTCGATCTCGCAAGGGAATTTGGTCCGGAACTCGGCGGTCTGAAAGACGCGCGCAAGGGGCTCGCTTATAAATATAATATCAGATTCCGCAGCAAGATCTAAATGCTAAAAGTGCTTACCCAGGCTTGGAGTGCGCTTCAGCCCACGCTACCGAATCGCGGACGAATCGACAGCATTTGAGACCACGTTGGCGAAGATCCTCGCGTTCCAAGTCGGAAAGGTCCGAGTGAAAGAGTCGAGGGGAAGTATGAGTTGCAGAGTAGTAGTCATTTAGCATTGGAAAGTATTCGCACAAGCGCTGAGTAGCCAACGAGGGAGAAGGAGGATTCTGTGTCCACCGATAGTAAATGTCCTGTCCGACAATCAGCCAACGTTCGACGGAAGCAAGGAGCACGTACGAGCTGGCAAAACTTGAAAACAACCTCGATGTAAATCTCTCGCAGGCCAGTATGTGCGCTCTGGTGATCCCGCAGACGGTCTTTATCCTCCCTCGTCAGAGTCCGTTCACCGCCCCGTGCATTTTTTTCCAGCGCGTCATCCGCCTTCTTGAGCGCCAACCCGCGATAAAACTCGAGAGTCGTGACAAAGTCGAGTAGGTCCGGGATGCGTAAAACCTCGATCGGAGCGCTCAGAACGCGTTCGATAGCGAAGATGACGACGTCGAGCGGCGGCACTTTGTTTTTGAATATTTCGTTGGGGTGCTCCAGGATGTGGGACGAAATGTACTCTGCGATGAGTGAGAAGGGTAAAGGCGCCAGA
Source organism: Roridomyces roridus (assembly GCA_029378245.1). NCBI lineage: Eukaryota > Fungi > Basidiomycota > Agaricomycetes > Agaricales > Mycenaceae > Roridomyces > Roridomyces roridus. The sequence continues at coordinate 3,828,215 of JARKIF010000001.1, read as the reverse complement.
TGAATGAACACCTACCGGACACTTTGCGATGAGAGGCTGGACTCTTATGTCCCGCGGCTCGAATGCGCTCTCTGAGCTCTTGCAATTCGTCCATCATCCGGACAACATGAGCGTTCAGAACAAGAAGCAACTGATGGCAATCAACAAATCAAACTTGTTTTGGCAAGTTACACATCATGCTACGAATCCTCATCCCCAGCCTCGGTAATGTCCAATCCTGGCGGAGGCGACGGCGACGGAGACGCCTGTAATCCTTCCCGAGTAACCATCCGCTCGAAAACACCCAGGGAATAAACCCGCGGACACTCTTCTCGTACATCCCTCTCAACGACGCCACTGCGAACCCTTATCCCACAAACCACGTCCGCAAACAGCCGAAATCGCCACAACGCCTGTGGCAGCACATTCTCACACTCTTCGTCAATCTCGAGCCCACAAATCCTCGAGCCACCTTCACGGCGTGCCCAGAGTAGCGCCGCCAGCAAATCCGCGGGGAAGGCAGGCCCAGGGTGCGCGTCCTCGGATTCACCCAGGTCAATGGAGTGCAGACCGAGACGCTGCAAGGAGGGCCATGCATGCGGAGGCGGAGTGTCTGGACTCGCGCGATACGCCAATCCGTACAAAGCATATCGAAAATGTGTGAGTCCAAGCACGTACATGGCCTGTGTCAGCATAAACTCGAGCCACCCCGGCGGAAACGCGTCGTACAGGTGAAGCGCACGGACACAAGGCATTCCACGGCCTAAGACACGCCACATGGATATGGTATCCGTGAATTCTGGCACGCCGGTGTGGAGGTGCAGGGTGGTGATGCGTGTAAAGTCGAGGTGGGTCGACACGCTGTCTACGGCCCACGTGATGGTGTATATGGAGGATTTTTCGTAGGCGCGGAATTTGCGCCGCCACCAAGGACGCGCCGTATCCCGGAGGATGTATGTGGTGCCTTTTTCGCAATGAACGATGCGGACGGTGTCGTAGGCGCTGGGATAACTGTCCCAAACAGGGTGATAGGTTGCACCTGGTGCGCCCTCCTCGTTCGCCAGCATCCAACAGGCGGCATATAGAGTAGCCGAGGGGGGGAGAGCGAGATATAGGAGAAGGGGCGCGCATGTGTTGGATTCGGTTTTGTAGATGACCCTGGAGAGGCGAGGAAGGTTGATAATGCAGCCCGTGCTCGTTGTCGGACCACAATTAATCAAAGTGAGGCATTCTAGATTCTTTGATCCAGCGATGACGAACAACAGTGTCTCCATTGTCGGCCGCAACGCCATAAGAATCTCTTCGAGATGGAGATGGGTCAAATTGGAGTACCACGCAGAGTCCCACGGGAACGCGCAGCCGACGAGATGGAGAGAAAGGCCGGGAGAGTACTGGCCCTCGGTGACCTGCCTTCTCCCAAAGAGATCCGTGGGCAGCCTTGCCCCCTTGTCTCCGTAGTACTGCACATGAGGATATATGTTGATGATTCTGATATCCTGGATCCGGGGCGCAGAGCCCGCCTCGTTCAGGTTCGAAAAAATCCCGTTAAGCGCCCACGGGGTGCCGCGAATATCCAACGTCCCCAGGCGGGACGCATGGTCACAGAGAAAGGACTTGATTCCGAGCGGGTAGACTTTGGCGCTCAAATCCCCGCGCACCACGATTGGTACAGTCTTGGACCTGTCGAGAAACAAATCGGTCCATGTCGGCCTCGAGAGTACAACAGTGCTCCAGAGTTCTGGACAAGCCAGCGCAACGCTGCGCCAGAACTTGCTGACCACGGTGATATAGAGCCAGCTGACGTTGGTCTGCACCTTGCGAGGGGTCACGGGGACGCATCGCACAAAGATGTCTGCAAGGAGCTCGGGAGGGAGAGCAGAGATGGGTGAGCTCGTAGCCATCGGGGAAGTGGAAGAGGCGAGGCGGGGATGCTGTGCAGAGAAGGCATCATTTTGTTCGCCGCGGCACCATTGACGGGCGGCTGACGTTATCGCCTTTTGATCATGACCACGATTCACCCTTCCCTTCATGAACGGAACATTCTAAAGCTCCGCCCTCATCTTCGTGTAAGACTCCTATTTTCGCTTGCCATGAGAAACCTACCACTTTTCAAAGGAGGCAGCGACGAGTGGCTCCTTGGTCGACCTCGACCGCCTGCGTGCCTTCTTACCAAGTATCACGAACGGCGAAACTGTTTGTCTTCTTCCCGTCTTTTACGCCAGTTTGGACACATCCTTGATTCCCTCTTTGGATGATCTGGACACCACCAGATCGACCCGACTGCCCTACCTCGGGAAAATATTGGCAGCATTCACTTTCCTGGAGCTGCTGGAGCAGCGTTCTCTACTCCCAACCGCTGCTTGCCAAGACCTCTGGTCCCGCCTCTGGAAATGGACAGAATTCCTGACGGTATATTCCGAAATGATTCCACTCACGCAGGGCGACCAGCTCATTATACATTCCTCCTTGCCTCAAATTTTCTGGAGATGCGCTAAGCACCCAGCTACTTGCCAGGTCATGTTCTCGACCCCGGGTATCCGACGTGTACTTGCTTCCTCTTGGAAGACACTATTGGACCTCCTCGGAGAGGGCAGGCTGGGCAGCACTGTTCGCGAGTTGCAGCTTACTGCACTCCCGTTGCTCGGGCAGTTGCAGAAGCACGCGGAGGAGGGGTGTGAGAGAGGCCTGGAGGATAATCCGTCTCATGGAGAGCGCCGGGAGGAGCAGGCGCTTCGGATGCAGGCTGTACATACTTGACGCCGCTGGGACGTTTCGCAGCCCGACGGACAGCAGGTGATGCAGTGGCGAGGTCATCATGGCTGATAAAGAGGTCCTCGATGAGCTGCACCGCCTCGGCGAACTGTTCTAACGAGATGCGGGCCCCTGGGTCAGGGCGCAGCGAGCACACGAGGAGGGAAGCGAGGGGGCGCGAGATGGGGAGAGTGCCTCGCAGGAAGTTCTCGGGATCAGGGAGGTAACGCTTCTTGAACGACCCCTTCCGTTCTGGGCTCGCAGAAGTCCAGGCCCAGCGCTCGGTGACGAGGTTCATCAGCAGGATGCTGAGAGCCCAGGCGTCGCTTTGGGCAGGCGAGTATTCCGATTGGAAAGACTCTGAAAAGGCGTTAGCGAAGAGTGGGGAAGAAGTGGCGGGATACGCACCTGGAGTCATATACGGCGGGGTGCCACTCACCGACTCTGACACGCAGGACGTCGTGGCCAATCCAAAGTCGGTGAGACAGGGGTTGCCACCGGAGGCATCGACCAAGATGTTTTCGGGCTTGATATCTCGATGATACACGCCTTGGCGGTGGCAAAACCGAATGGCGTCGACAACGCCCGCAAACGTTCGCTTGATAAGCGGCGTGTTTCGGTAGTAGACATGGTCGGTTATCGCGCGGAACATGTCGCCTCCGTCATGGAAATCCATGACAAAGTACTCGTGCTCCTTGTCCACAAAGTGTCGGTGGAAAGTGACGATGTTGGGATGGCTGGACACCTGTGAGTGCAAGCAGCGCTCGCGCTCTATCAAATTGGCCTCCGGGCTGTCAAGAACGTGCTTCTCGAGGCACTTGACTGCGTAGACCTTGGAGGAGGTGCTAGACGCGGAGGAGGGGGTGGAAGAATGAGAGGACGGGGTGGACGAAGAGGAGGAGGAGGAGGCCCATGAGGAGGGGCGAGAGCGAGTGGACTCTGTGTCGTAGGCTCGGTACAGGTTGCCGAATGCACCGGCGCCTACCAGCTTCTCGAGGTGAAGGCTGCCGTCGTTGACAAGGCGGCCGGTGAGATCGCGGAGAGAATTCATAACGAAGTTAAAAGTGTCGAGTATTGAAGGCTTTAAGAGGTGGTAGTTGTGGAAGGAGAAGCGTTTGGGTCAGGAGAGCTGCCCCCCGCGAAATTTAAGGAGCGGAGGAAAGTGAGACATTGTTCGATCGATTGCTTCCACGGAACGGGCCAGATTCATCTGGATGCATGGCCTACTCCTCTGCAGCACAGAGGGAGGTGCTCATCGTAGGTCGCAGCGAGGATGGTGGTGGAAGAAAAGGTGTTTTTACCATCAATGTTGCCATCACCAGCGCTTGTCCCGAACCGTCACCATGCTCCCCGACGAAATCGTCTCCGAGATTCTTTCTCCTGCCCTCAAAGTACCAGATGACCTCTTCTCCGATACCTCTGAACCCTCACCATTTGCGAACTTTACCCCATCCACCTCCGCGTATCTGCTGGTCTGCAAAGACTGGCTTCGCGTGGCCACTCCCCTTCTCTACAGCGTCGTCGTTCTACGATCCAAAGCTCAGGCGACGGCTCTGGCCGCCGTTCTCAAGGCTAATCTAGAGTTTGGCCGCTTCATCAAGAAGCTGAGGGTCGAGGGAGGATATGGGCCGTCGATGCACGCGATTCTCAAGTCCGCACCCAACATCACGGACCTCTTCCTCTCCTTGACGATTTGGTCGTCCGACACCACCAGCGGGCTATGCAAGGGCCTCCCTCTCATCAATCCTCATCGCTTCATCGTGGTTGATCCGTGGTCCCCTCAACCTCTGAAAAATAAACAAGCGGATGCGCTCAGGAAGAAAGTCCTAGAATGTATTCCTTCGTGGAATAATCTGGTAATTCCCTTCTTTATACATAGGTATCCCTGCTCAAAATTTTCAGCGGATTTTCCGCTACCCGTACGGGGTCTATCTCATAGAAACCGACGCATTTTGGATGAACAGAGCCATGGAGCTCAGCCAAGCGCTAATCGGATCCCACGTGCACACAATCATTATCCCCGCGACTTTCTTCTCCGTTCCTCGATTCATCCCACCTCTCTACAACATTTCTTCGCTTGAAGTATTGCAATTTCCGCCCTCCCGCGACGTTGATGGTCGTTTCGTTTCCGCCATCGACAGCGATCCCCGGCTTAAACAACTGGCCACGTACACGATAACGAAACGGTAATCCTTTGTTCTGAATTCAGTTGTGGTTCTATCCTGACGTGTTTTCAGCAGCGACCAGGAACCTGCAGTCTTGAACGAACCTCACATCGCACCCTCGCTGAACCCGCATTTCAAGCCAATGGCATTAGCGTCCGAGCAGACTCGAGAGACCGTTTGGAATCGCGTGCTCTTCTTTGCCATGCACGTGAAGGAACTCCGGTCTCCTTCTTTCTCTCGCCGGCCAGACGCGTCATATCCATCCCGGCTTCCGATTTTGTGTGTGTCCAAAGATTTCCATGTGCGTAAAGCCCACGGTGCTCATCCTAGACGGCGACTGATGCGGATCCCCAGCGTCTCGCGCTTCCGTATCTCTACGAATCTGTCGTGATCACGCCACGCAATGCCATCACACTCAGGGATCGATTGGATACCCAACCGTTGCTTGGGTCCTTCATCCGTCACATTTCTACCGCGTCCGACTCTTTCCTTGACCACAGTTCCGTTAGCAGACAACTCATACGGGAGGCGGTATTGAGTGCTTTTCGGTCCGCAGATCGTTTAGAAGTCTTTGGTCCTGTGCCCGGGCACGTCCGCCAATATCTCTCGACAGAGGCCTTGCAACTCCTGGCACAGACTGCGGGGCGCACTTTGTAAACACTGACGATATCCATGGACACGTCTATATCAGCAGCTATGTTTGAGCCCTTCTCGGCACTCTGTACTCTAGATATCTGGGCAGCCAAGGGTTTTACAGCGAGAAGACTAGACTCATCTTCGCATGCGTTGAAGTCGCTTCATACTCTAAAGATTGATTCGGGCCTCTGGGGTGATGGTATTTTGCCTGTTTTCGAGGACATGAGGTGGGTCTGACGCGTCTGCTCTCAAGATCGAGACTGATTAATAATTCTTGTCGACAGATTGGAGTCCCTCCGAACCCTTAGGCTCGCTCGGGATTCTTCGAGCGCCTTTCCCCTCATAATCGTTCATGGTACAAAATTGCTGCATCTTACGATGGAATATGCGAGCGACTTTTCGGCACTGAATCTCTGCCCCAACCTGGTTGATATTGAATTGACCGACGTGCGTTTACTGTCAGAAGTTGTTTAACCACTGATTTATTATTTAGGAATGGAATTTCGCGGACCTCACCCCCAGCAATCCCCACAACTCACTAACTAAGATAGTCGCCCCCCACACCCCCACGTGAGAATGCCATCGCATGCTCCGTTCCCTCTTACAGTGCTTACAGAAACATGGACGCGGGAGAATTCAACGAAGAGATGTTTCCTGCGCTCCGAGAAATCCAAATTAGAGGCCTCAAGTGGCCGACCACCGAGTCCGTTTCTTCCCTCTTCTTCAACGGTGGCTCATTATACCATAGACGTGACATCGTCAAGAGCAAAGTTGTGCCGTTTGCCGAGTACTTGTTGGAGAAGAATGTCAAGTTGACGAGCCGCGACGGTAAGGCGTGGGTTCCTCGGCTTAAGCTCAAGACTGGGAGGGGTAGGAAGTAGTCAATCGAGGGAGATTTTCAGAATGAGTATTGTATATGTTGAATGCATAGTTACACAAATGACACTTGTCCTCGACTGGAGGTCGCTCCGTTTCTCGTAAGATAGACAGATCGGAGGAATCTACTGACGTTGAGCCTGAACCTGGGTTCAGTTTTATGAGCCAAGTTCGGCTGAATCCCAAGTTGTTTCAAGTCCGTGTGGTCACGCCAATTTCCCGTTACGGGACAACGGGGATCACGCGGACATCCTGTTTTGGCAACAAGCGTACTGAGTTTGTGCCTGTGTACACCCCTCTCTCTCTCCGCACACCGACACACTGAGCGACCTCCTTCTCAATCCACCGTCCTATGGCTTCTAATACATCCCAGTCTCCGCAACGCTCTCCTGTTGGCATGACAGAGCGGCTCCCTAACGAGTTGCTGACAGAGATCGTCGAATATCTACCCCGCCGGGCTGACCAGGCGTCGCTCTGCCTCATCTCCAAATTGTTCCACGACGTTTCCCTGCCATTCTTCGATCGCACAGTAGTCCTTCCTATGACCCGCTCGCGACAGCTCAAGGCCTTCTTCCGGAGTATAATCGCTCATCCCGAGCGAGCCGATGCTACCAGATCTCTCACATTCACGAACCAGTGAGTAGTACATCCCGTTTAAATTCTGAAAGAATATAAGCCCGTTCACAGGACCTCCCTCTTGGATTTCAACCCCTTTTTCTACGATCTCCTCATCGAGTCGACCAGACTGATGAAGAACCTGGAGCACTTACGTGTGCAGGACTGGAGCGAGACAGCAACCATGACAGAGCCGAGCATCATCTCATGTCTCGCGTTTCTTACATTTCCCTGCCTTTCGACTTGTCGTATAGAAATCCTGCCAGTGGCCCAGGGTCTGGGTAGCAATTGCCACGTTGCTATCGGAGACTTTCTGGAGCGTCATCCAACTATAACGCATTTGCGTCTCTGGCCCTACGGAGGATTCCACGACCCGACGCACACCGGTGCTCTGCTCCCTCGCCTTGAACACTACGACGGAAACCTCCATTTCCTAACCATGCTCTCCTCACGCTGTTTGAGGGCCGCTCGATTCCCATGGGTGCTGGACTGGGAGGAAATTGATAGCCCCCTGGAAGCATTGCCGTCCCTTCTGGATGCTCGTCTCCCTACCGTCCTGTCCTTTGACGATTCCTGTCCGTCATACAATGCCATTCCAAGCACACTCTCGGCTCTCCCCGATTATATTCCCAATTTGACGAGCCTCAAGATCTGCGCCAGGAGCATGAGGGTCCATTCACAGACGGTGAGTTTTGTATTCTTTCCACATGCGAGTGGGAATTGATTGGAAAATGGCGCAGAGTGTCTTGAACTGTCTCAAAGAGTGCTTACCCCGGTTCTCTGGTCTCAAATATATCGCTTTCGAACACTCCGACCCGACGCTCGTTTCGACGAACGACGACCTCTTAGCTTTGCAAGCATGGGCAGACGTCACCCCGAGTTTCAAAGCATGTTCTATCAGTACGCAATCCTGTTGTCTCCGTCATTCAAACTTACCGGCCCTTTTCAGGGCAGCGCGCGTGGAGAAAAGTCGATGGCCTGTGGGAGGAATACAGGGAAGAGGAGTTCGACGTGGAAGCTGGATTTTCTGCGTTTGCGAAATGCGTTTGAATGTCAGTAATCCCTCAATGGGTGTGTGTGTCCGGAGCATTTTTTTCATTAAAAAAGGCCGAACACTTTTCAGGGCGCCTTGTGTGAAGAAATTTTGATGGCTGGTGCCAGTGGGAAGAATACCCGAGCGCGAAGTTTGAGGCGGAATTCGAAGCGAGGTGGAAGCTGTATTTTCCGTGTTCGATGCTCACAGCGCCGATATCCGGATTGTTTACCGAGAAGAAAATAGAGTATATTCAAGCGCACACTGGCAGCTCTCAAAATTTCTTTGTTCTGTCCAAAGGTTTAGCAAGTTCAAAGCGAGTTTGTATGTACTTGTTGGCTCTCGGCACGGCACGGCAGGGGAACCACCGCAACACAGCTTGAACACAGCCCATCCGATTGTACACCTCTTGTCTACTACCGCCACATCCATGGACGAAAACCCTCATTCAAGCTCTCATTTCTCGTTCAGAAGAGGGCAAGATGTCCCTCAGTGAGCTTGACCACCATTACCTCCGCACTAAACTTCTCCTAGTTGACGCTTTCCATGCAGGTATTCGGGCGCTTTTTTCCCCGCGTCGCAGCACCTCACCGTCCACGGGGGAAACTTTACCAGCAACGTGCATATTCATCAGGACCCTTCTGAGTCTACTCTGTTCTCCGGTACGAAGCTGTGACCCACGGTTGTATCGGGTCCCCTCAAATTCCTTTGAAAGATTACAGGATGATACGCCGCGGAGACATTGACCTCAGAAAAGAGATCACTTTCGATAAAGAAACTGCTCAAGTCCATCGGCTTGAGCGTAGACCCCATGTGCGCCGCATCTACTCGGCAAAAATACATGGCGTAGAATCCGACAGGGCTGTTTTTGTCTATGAGGGGCAGAATGGTGAGCAGGTAAGTATTTCAGTTCCTATCTCCGGGTCTCTATAACTCAGTTCTGTGACGCAGGAATGGCGCGAGTACATTGACCGACACTCGCAAATGTGGTGCGTCCTGATGATTGCCGGCAGTATCCTACATGAACTTGGTCACCCAGGCACCCCACGATATTGCAGATTTTTGGGTTGGCGAGCTCCTCCGGTGTACATGCTGTAGTGGCTCAGGATGGTACGTTCGTCTGCATGTGTCTTTCAGTTTCTGATTTCTATTTTTTTTTTCGAAAACTAGATCTGCTTCCACTTGATCGCTTTATGGCGCTTCGGCGTCTTTCGCCCGTCATGACGGTGTATGTGTATGCTCTTTTGGTACGTAGTTGCATTTATCCCTTCGATCCTCGTGTCCATTACACTACCTAGCAAGCCGATTATAACGTGAGACTTGTTCATTTTCTTGTCGACAGGCAATCTCATAACATTCGAAATGCGTAGCGTTACCTCCGAGATATGGACCCGGTGAGACGGCTGGCCCGTGGTTGCTCCCAAATCATTGACCATTCCGCAGAATGACCCCGAGGAGGAAACTTGGTGGATCCGACTTTCAACTGGTCGGCTTTGTGTGGAACTAGCGGAGGGTCCGGAGAATCAAGCATTCCTTCTAACCTCGGCCCTGGGTTACGAAGGGAATCTCGACGAGCAAGAACCACCATTGGCGCTGAATGATGCAGCTTCAGAGGCCAGAGCAATGGAAGTTATACCCATGCATATTTATCACGGGCTTTGTTACACGGCACTTGCAATTGTGGAGTACGTTTCAAACCCACCATTCTCGGAGGTGCCGCTGGGAGCTCTGATCTTCAGTTCCTCCTGGGTGCACACCGATATGTCTTTCGAGCCTGTAGGTGAATGCTCTGAGGTTCCTTATCACCGAGGATGGCTTTGCTCTAACGACGAAACTGATAGTTTCCCCAATAAGGAGCACGCGAGCGCAGGTTGGACTCGGTACGGCACATTTTTCCGTTCAAAGACTTACCACTGTTGAGCTGAGTTATATCGGAATTAAAGGTTCGACGTTCAAGAGATTTACAAGAGCGAAATATCTGTATACCTGTTAACCGATCAATGTTCTTGGTTATCACAAGCGAATCATGTCTTCCATCGTTTAAACATCACCTCGAGACATGAAGATTATGGTGAGCCGTGATCCCAGGCTGGTGTGGCCGCACATAGTTGACTGGGCTGTAGCATATGTTTGCCATGCACTATTTCGACTGAACATCGCTGCCCCAGCAAGACCGGACATACCGAGGGGATATCTCTTTGTATGTCCTATAGAACATCTCAGGACTGTACGTGGAGCTTGGTTTGGATGGCCTCAACGTCCATGGTTTTGGTCCTTGAATCCTTTGGGCGGGTCACACTTGACGCCTGAGGGTGCGCGGAGTCTTGGATTCCCCGAGGTCGAGCAGAAACCGATTCGAGTCTGGAGCCGTCGCTGGGACACAAGCGTCTACGAAGGGCTAGCCAAATTCCACGCTGCAAAAGGGTTCGACCCATATAGTCAGGATCTTGCAAAACACCTTGGACACCCATTGCTGGAACTTCCTGGAGATGCGGAGACTTTCCACGCGCATGGTCAGCTTTATTATTGCCTGACACCCGACTTGACTAACCGTTGTTCAAGTTAATGAAATGGAGGAGGAAGGGCTCGATGAAATGGAGGACACGGATGCCGACGCGGGCCTACAGAAACTACCGCACTGCTGCCGTGCGGCACGCAGCTGCGGTAGGTATATCTGCCGCAAGGTGTTTTATACCGTCGAACTCTTCCATGTGTGGGAAGCGCTCTTGTATGCAACACTGTTGTACCTCGAGTCCAGCAGAAACCGGGATTGAGCCCGTTTCATCCGTTTTTGAACCCGACGCTGGAGCTGGATCGCAACTTTCGTCCCCTGACCCGGCTGATGCGTCTCGCGCAGGAACCGGGCTGCCGAACTGAACGCATCGTCAAGGAAGATGAGTTGGAAATATAGGAACTGTGGGATACCCGGAAAAGTTAGCGAACGCGCATACGAGAAAGTCGAGAGAGAAGATCCATACAAGCAGACTCTGTAACATTTGATGCTCATTAACGTTGTTCGGCATGTGGATGGGTATACCGTTCAAACTGGTCGGCCGGTGGCCATATTCATTCATCAACCAGTCACGACCAGTGACGAAGCACGCCCCGAATCAATTCTATCGTACAGAATACACGAGCAGCAAGTGTCGGAAAAATCGAAGATTGATTAGATAGGAATCTAATCGTATAGAAGCCGTTGTAATCCCATAATGAAACCGTGGATTATATCGCATCACTTTAGGATTGTAACTGCTTAGGATCCCCAGGGTGTATTACAAGGGATTGTTGACTTGCAATATATTGTAATGCATTTGCTGGAGAACAATAAAAGCTTTTGAAGGCCTTTGCGGCCATCTGCATTGGGATTGAATGTTGTGATTTTGAAGTGTTCAACATTGAATCGCCAGTGAGTTCACAAGGATGTTCTGCTTATTTTATCTGACTGTTCACACCAGGAGTTGAACACTTGACCTTAGGGATCTCTCAAATTAAAGGAGAACAGTGAATACTAAGTAGACTATTATAGCACATGCATACATGAGAACAAGACTCAACATAGCACTACTTTCTGTTACCAAGATTATTCCTTCGTCAGAAAGGATGTATTATAGCTTCCTTGGGTTCATTGACTCTGTTGAATTTGTGCAATCTCAATGTATGCTCTGTTGTGTAGGAGTTCCGAGTCGGAGCATGCCTGGTCCATGGATCCAAAAATTAGCATTGAATGACTGGACCTGGAGGGTGCCAATGGCAAGCCACTAAGCAAATTCAAGCCATTACAAGCCAGGGGTTGCTTTAGAATCACTCCCAAGCAATTGTAATCCACCCCGGGTGGATTACAACAGGTTGCAATCCGCGCCAATCCCCTAATCAATTACAATCCAATGTAATCATTTTGGGGTTTTTCCGACAAGCGCAACTGGGAAAGAACACCCTTCCCGGGACGGTGTGGATGGGGCAGAGGTAGATCGACTAGAAGTCTGGGAAGGGCGAAGGGATGCCAGGTTCCAAAGCAAAGAGCGAGGCGGGTGTCGCCTCAAGAAGATCGGACAAGATCCCCGTGTAGCCTTCTTCAAGCCGAACATCTCGCGCACCACATCCTCGCCATGTGAGTGATCCAAGCGAGCCTCAGCCTTAGCGAGGTGAGTACGGGGAACGTGCAAGGGATCGGATGTCTCCATTGCAATTGCTTTCTGCCAGTGGCCACGGATGCAGACAAGAAGGCGGCGATGTGGCTCGGGAGAGGGTCCATTGAGACAGCGGCGGCTGTAGACGTATGTGAAGGCTGCCTCGACTCTCGAGCAGCGTCCAGCTCTGGCACCGACGCGATCGCTTGCAGAGATGCAAGCGGTCGGTAGCCCCGACGAAGGATGCCCACCGTGACGCGCGTGACGGCTGACACAGATATTTGGCACACATCAATGTTGTGATCAACGGGCTTGTCTTGAACCGCCATCATGCTCCCGGACGAGATCGTCTCCGAAATCCTCTCCCCCGCCCTCAAAGTGCCAGACGAACTCTTTTCCGATACTTCCGGTATTTCCCCTTTTGCGGACTGCACGCGATCTGCCGGCGGAAACTACCTGCTGGTCTGCAAAGACTGGCTTCGCGTGGCAACCCCCCTGCTCTACAACGTCGTCGTCCTCCGATCCAAAGCTCAGGCACAGGCCCTAGAGGATGCTCTCGAAGCTAATCCAGAGTTTGGTCGCTTCATCAAGAAGCTGAGGGTCGAGGGAGGATACGGATCGTCGATGCACACCATTCTCGAGTCCGCGCCCAATATCACGGATCTCGTTCTTTCCTTGGCGATTCGCCCTGCGGATAGCACCGATGGCTTGTGCACTGGTCTTTCTCTCATCAATCCCCGTCGTCTCATCTTGCTGGAAACCTCGTGGCAACCTCTCACAAATCGACAAGAGCGTGCCTTGAGGAACGCTGTCATCCTAGACTGTATTCCTTCTTGGTCCAATCTGGTAAATCTCACTCTGCTTTTTTTCTTGATATCCTTGCTCACATATTCTCAGCGAATAGTTGGATGCCCATACTCATCCTTCATGCTAACCATGAACCCCGGTTGGATAGACAGAGCCATGAACCTAAGCCGAGCGCTCTTGAAGTCCCTTGTGCACACAACCATCTTGTGTGGGGATCTGGATTCAATTCCATCATTCGTACCTCCTCTCTACGACATCCCGTCGCTTGAGACGTTGCAATTCCAGCCCCTGGATGTGCATTATGACGCTCCTCTCATTTCTATTATCAACGGCGACAAGCGGCTTAAACAATTGGCAAAGTACACTCTCACGGAGTAAGTCTGTTTCTGAATTCAGTTGTACATCTGTCCTGACGTTCGTCGTAGTCGCCGGAACTCGGAGGTCTTGAACGAACCTTACATCACGCCCTCCCAGAATTCGCATTTCACCCCGATGGAATCTGCGTCAGAGCAGACCCGAGAGACCGTGTGGAAGCGTGTGCTCTTTTTCGCCATGTATGCGGAGGAGGCATCCTTTTCTCGGCGGCCCAGCCAGTCACGTCCATCGCGGCTTCCCATATTATCTGTGTCGAAGGACTTCCACGTACGTAGAAACCCGCGGCGTCCATCCTGTGTGGTAACTTACTCGCCCATCAGCGTCTCGCACTCCCATATTTATACGATTCGGTCAAGCTCACGACTCGCAACGCCCAGAAACTCAGCGACACCCTGGATACCCATCCCATCCTTGGATCCTTTATCCGCCGCATTTTCACCGTGTTGCCGTGGAGAACGGCACATGAGCCTTCCCTCAACGTCCTTCGTTACGCAAATCGTTTGGAGGTCATTACTCCTGCGCCCCCATCCCAGAGGATGTTTCTCACCGCTGAGGCTTTCAAACTCCTGGTCAAGAATGCTGGCCACTCTTTGCAAGAACTCAGGATAGGCCTGGGTGACATGCACCTATCGGCATCCCTGTTCGAGTCCTTTTCAGCGCTGCACACTCTAGATATCGAGGGAACGGGGCTCCGTGCAACGACACTGGGATTGCCTTCCCAAGCTTTGAACTCGCTTCACACCCTCAAGGTTTGGTGCAATCCTAGTATCTTGCCCGTTTTTGAAGACATGAGGTGCGTAGCAAGTGTCTGCCGTCCAGATGATCTTTGTTCACCGGCGTATTCACAGTTTGGAGTCCCTTCGCAGCTTTAGTTTTGTCCGCGAAGACCCTTCTTCATTCATCAAAATTCATGGGCCGAAATTGTTGCATATCGAGGGCATAAGATCTGCCAGGGACTCGGGGGTTCTGGATCTGTGCCCGAATTTAGTCGATATTGATATCTCGGACTTGGACGTACGTGCGTTCCTCGAAGAAAGACACGCACCGACACAAGATTTCACAATACAGGGTTGGAATTTCGTCGATATCACTCCCAATAATCCACACAACTCGTTGACCACAATAGTGGCCAGCGTGATGCCAGGGTAAGACTCTCTAACCGATACTCTCTCCATACTGACGATCGCGAAAGAGGCACTTGCGAAGAAGAATTCAATCAGGAGATGTTCCCGGCGCTTCGAGAAATTCATATCACACAGCTAGGATGGCCGACCACCGAGTGTGTTTTCTCCACTTCGTTCACATAACCGTGGCTTGATCATCCTATATAGACAAGCTATCTTAGAAAGCGAAGTTGTACCAGTGGCCGAGTATTTCTTGCAGAGGAACATAAAATTGACGAGCAAGGAGGGCAAGGCGTGGGTTCCGCGACTACAGTCCCGGCGAAAGTAGTTCAAGGCAGGAGGTCGATTCATTTTAGCCAAAAAAAATCGTGTTGCGTCTTATCTTGTTTTCAATATCCCTGCGTTGCGTCCGCCCTTCGACTTCCTGCAATTCCGTTCTACTTTTCAAGTACTTTCAGTCCGACCCTCGAGGTCATCTCTAGCTCTATTTCACTTGAAGTACACTGGTGCACAATATCTATACAATGCGTAGTAGGTCGTCCTTGCGAAGGCCATCTTGTCAGCGAAGCATCTCGACCACACTCCAATTACATAAATGAATACACACCCTTCTTCAAGATCTGCACTCAAGAATTCCACGAGCATAAGCCAAAGGCATCAACCGCTGTGCCTCGGCAGCTCGCAGCACCGACACACCATCATACTCTGCCCGAAACCGTCGAAGACCACGAAATTGAGGTCTCGCCAGGACAGTTTCGACGAGGGCATAAGGGAAGGACGAGTCAAATTCCTCCTGTTCTCTGCCAGTGGGTGCAGTCCAAAGGGAGACGTGTATGACCCTCAAGTCGTGTGAAGTTATGGTGGACAAGATACCCGGGAGGTAGTCGGCTGTGTTGCATGATTTAAGGAGGAGTTCGGTGAGCATGGTGGTATGTTGGAGTACTCCGGGCAATAACCCTGTGGAATACATGTCAGTAAGGAGGCATATACATAGGTAAGAAAGAACAACTCACCGAAATCGCCTGAATTAAAAGCAAGTGAGAGAAACCTCAACTCTTTCCCCGCCCGTTCGCAGTAGGCCTTCAAACGATCCCACTCATTGGGGTTGAAAGTACAGAAATCAAGCGATTTGAGCACCGGGAGTACGCGGCACGAGAGGAGCCAGTCAAGAAATGGACGGCTGCTAATCGGTTTGCTGAGATGCAGGGTGTGCAGATGGGTAGGGTGTGAATGCGAATGCGTCTCGGCATTATTATCCTCGTCGGGAAGAATATAAACGGGCATCGTTCCTGGGCGGCTACTGCTCATTTTGAACACCTCGATGGCTGGAAGGCACTCGAACAGGTGCGGAAACATGCCCCACGGAGCACGCACTGCCATGTCGTGCGCAACCCAACACAGTTCAAAATGCTTGATGGAGCGACCGATGGTGGGAAGGTAGGTTTCTAGGAAACTGTTGAATGCAACAACGTCCTCGGTATAATCCTGTTGTCGACCTGTAACAGTAACCTCGATCTTCAGAGCGGTCAAATTGACCAGTTGTTGAAGCCTCCCTATATACCGCCTCTCGAACGGTGCGCCGTCGTTAAATTGGAGTTCCACCTCCCGCGCTAGCTCGAGCAGAGGTAATACGGACGATTCGACCAATTGGAAGAACCGCCCGATATTGGACCCGTTCAAGACTAGACGCCGAAAGACGTGGACACGGCTGCAAGGAGTCCACTGTCTGCACACTAGCCCGCAGGTGGCGATGGAGGACAGTTGCGGCGAGTCCTCTACGAGGCTGCCAACCTCGTCTAGAACCGCATCGATTGTTTCTGGAGCAAAGTCGCGCATGGTGGGTGTGGGGTCGAGGAAGCGAAGGGGTTCAAGTACATACCGAACACGCTCCCAGAGCGAGCAATGCCTCGACTTGAAGCGAACCGGGCCTCGAAGTTTATGTCACTGCAAGACGGCTGAAATGGTGGCATTGGTGTACATACTCTATATTATAATCCCAGGTCCATAGCGATGTAAAATTATACAAGTGTTGTGGTGTTCCAAAAGTCCAAATGTGATGATAGGATGTATCGTACAGTTACTGGATCGGACGACCGAATGATCTTGGTGCAAAGGAGGGTAGTAGTAGTGCGGGAGAAGGAGCGGGGATGTGGAGTGCAGAGATCGGATCTTGTGTTGACTGCGACGCAGCGGACGAGTTGTGCGAATCCTTCAAGGCGCGTTGCTTCCGGGCCTCAGCCGCTGTAGAGCATTCGAGTCTAAGAAATATTCCGAAGGATATTACACGCACTGCTGAGTTCCCATTCTTTGGGCGCCCGTTTGGTATGCATGCCAATCAGATTCAAACGAAGCTTTGCATCGTCAGCTTGAGAAACGATGCACAACACTGATCTTACATCCTCGGAGTATCCATTGGTTTCTTGTTCTTGCCTGATCCGCTGTGCTTTGGCACGTCTCGCCACAAGGTTTCGCAGCTAAAGGGCGTTCGGTTACCATACTGCGATCGCCGATAAGATGGAACGACTCACTGCTTTAGTTGAGGGTCCTTTCTCCTCGATCGTGATGTCTGCGAGCATCGCGTCAGATTGATACGGAGGAAAAAAAGACCAAAACGCACTTGAGAGCCCGTGCTGCTGGATGCGTCGATTCTCTACAAAAAAAAAGTCAATAGGCACGGTATCTTCACTGTGTACATACGGTTCTTGGGAGCCTTGATTTTCCTCCAAGAGTGGAGCAGAGAGTCGGGGTCGCGTTGGACGCACAGCGCATTTTCGGCAGCCTCGGCGAGGACGTTGAAGATGCAGCTGAACCAGAAGGGGACCTCGTCGGCGCTGCTCTTCGAGGTAGATTGGGAATCGAGGGCAAGGCAGAGTCTGAACGCGTCCCCCGCTTCCGAGTCTTTCCAACCTGCTGTCTCTCTTTTACTGCTGAGGGCAAAGATGCGGGCACAGGTGACGGGCGACATGAGCACGTCGATGATAATCTGGTCTAGGGTGAGGGAAACTCGCGCCAAACGCGATGTACTCGCCTGACGATCCTCGGCCGCTGTGCGCAGCCTGGGCACTACTCTATCGACGCAGATAGTGGTGAAGTTTCGGAAGATATCGTCGCCAACTTGAATCAAACTGCCGCGTTTCGCGTCTGGTATGCTCTGACCGCCGGTTCTCGGGAGTCCATCGAGGCGATATCTGAAGATTCGGATGCCCATCTTTTTCACGACCGCCTCTTGAATTGACTGGGCCTTCGGGTGGGCTGCGGCGGGGCACGAGATTGGGTCGGTGTCGGACATGGACAATGATGATGGAAGAGGAAAGGCAGCGCTCGGCTAAACCAGGCTTCTACAGGCTTGTCTTCTTGCCACCATGTCGGTCGTTGGGCACCGTGCTCTCCACGACTCAATCCCCCCGACTCGTTGGAGCCCCATGTCTTGGAATCGTCTGAATCCGGGGCCAAGTCTCACCTCTTCCGCGCGGTCAAGTCTCACCTCTGCAGGTATAAATGCACACCATGCCTGCGTCTCAGACCCCAACCCTTATCCTCTCTACCCATGTCTTTCCTGCGCCCCTCAAACTCTCGTATACCCATCTTTCGCCCTTTCACGCCCCCGGCCACTCCGCTCGTCATCTCCAAACCTCTGACACCGGACAGCTCTCCCCGGAGTTCGCAGTCAGAGGACGACTCGTCGACAGACGAGGAGCGTCGGGCTGAGGCAATCAGGATCCGCCTGACATGCTCTACTCCAACTTTTAACCAGTCGACAAAATTTTTGCACCTCGTCAGTACCGGTGGCAAAGATCCCCTTCTCCCCGGAATCCAGCGTGGGCAGGGTATCGGTGGCCTCAAGCGGTACACGGACTACAAGGAAACGCTGACGGATGGGGTCGTGCCCTCTCCCTCGTCGCCAACCCTCACCCGGAAACCTTCTCGATTGCGAATGACTCTTCGTCGTGCCAAAACCATGGCCAGTCTCCGCACTTCAGACAGGAGATCAGACACGGACACCTCGCGCTGCTCCAGCCCTGGTGCGACCGTTCCATTCGACAAGCCGCCCCCGCTCCCCTCGTTCTTCTCCCCATGCACTTCGCCTGCGAAGGAATATTTGCCCGACTACGACTACGAGTCCGAGTTCGTGGCCCCCCAAATAAGATCTACGCGATCGCTCCAGTCTTTCAAGATTCGACGTAAGCCCGTCCCTACATACTATCCCTCTCCTCCCACTTCCGACTCGTCATCCGACGACAGCTCGGCCTCGGAGGATAACGTGGAGCTCGAGCAGTCCGGTGCGATCCAAAACGTTGGGCCCGACGTTTTTATCGCCTACAACGACGACGATTCCTTTGCTCTCACCACCGCATTCACACACGTCATCCGACTGGTCCATGCAGATGCGGTCGGCCTTTGCCTGCCCAGCTCGTCCACCACTTTTGATCACAGCACGGGCGTCCACCCTCCTGCTCCCCACATTCCATCGCCAGTCGCGCCAGTGCAGGATGACATTTCAGTCGCGGCTCTCCGGCCCATTGGCGAAGTCCCACGGCCACATAGGGGCCGGGCACCCGCACCTGATTGCTCACTTTTATTTCATCCAAGACAACCACCAACAATTCAGTGGTTCCAGTCAAGGCGTGCAATCCGAGTTTGACTCGGCGCGGGTTCGCGAATGGCATTCGTATCTCACTAAATCATCGTTCTTTTGCACTCGACAACTCGGAGCAGAAGGGATGACGATGCTCGTACAGATATATTATGTCAAAAAGTCCAAAGAGCACCGTAAATATACCGACTACCACAAAGTCCATTCACCACGTTCACCACCCACTCGCAGTAGCCCACGCACTCGCACTAACACCACTGGGGAACGCATTGCCCGAAACACGGGGCTGTGCCTGCTTGGTATCCTGGGCGGTGCGCTTGAGGCCGCAGCGCTGCAAGCACGCGTCTGTTCCGAGGGCGGCGTTGTCGGGGACGATGTCGGCAACACCAATGACTTCCTCGACGCCGATGTCGCCGAGGGTGGCGGCGATGATGTCTGCGGGGAGGCCGAGGACTGTTTGGAGGGAGTGTTAGTTGGGAGGTTTGGAGTATATGAGGGATGAGATGACTGACAACGCTGAGCGATCTGGAGAGCACCGGGGTCCTCACTGTTGAAGCCCGAGACAAACAGGGCCGGGGCTGCATTTCGAAAATCAACTCCCGATCAATAAGAAAGAAGGAAAGAAACTCACAACACCCATCGTTGAACTGGAAATGAACCGACCCTTGAGGGAAGATGGTCATCTGCCCAGGCTTGAGCTCCGTCATGATGAAGCGCGCGCCGTTCTCAGTGATCATGCCCGTCTGCAGAGTGCCGTTGACGTTGAATTGGATTTCAGTAGCGCGGGGGTGCGTGTGGGGGGTATTCATGCCGCAAGGTTCCAAAATACCAATAGCTAGTATTCAACGGCGGTCAGTTAGTTGTACGTAATCCATCAAAGGAGAGACGCACCCATGGCGGCGCCGTTGCCGATAACGGCAGGGAACGTTGCCGAGCTGGCGAGGACGATCTCGCCTCCGGCACCAACAGTCTTGTTGGGGCTATTGAAGAAATCAAAGACGAACTGAGTTTCCAATGTGAGAAAAGTAACTCGGAAAAGTGAGACAGAAGACAAACCTGATCATCGGTATTGAGCAAACCAACGCGGGCCGCAGCGGTGGGTGCATCACGCAGCTCAGCGACGAGCTGTGCGGGGCTGGTGGCGAACCCAGCCGTGAAGATGGAGGCGAAAACAAGGGCGGACGTAAGAGAGAACATCGGTCGATTGCAGGGAGGGAAGGGTAGTTGTGGGTTAAAAGGAAAAGAGGCTGAAAAAGCCGGCAGAAGATGAAGATAGTTTTGGAGGTTTGGGGATCCATCTTTTATACCGTCCGTCCGCCCGGCGTCCCTGGACCCAAAACCGAAAGCGGGGCGCGGGGCACCTCGGGTTTCAATGAGCGCCCAATCGGTCATCTCGTTCAGAAAGGCCGCCCGGGATTGCCTTTCGTAGATAAATTGTGTAAAGGCTTGAAGGCCGTACTACACGAGTCGGAAGTGCGGACAGCCAGCACTGCCAACGATGCGGCGATGCTTATACCGATTGACAAAGTCCAAGGATCGAAAGCAGTGTAGTTTCAGTTGATTGAAGTCGACAAGACAAGACAAAGAACCCATATAGATGGCAAGGACAATAGGACTGACTGACGCGCCCCACCGAGGTGCCCGACGTTATCCAGTGTTTAGCGAGCGGGTTTCAAGTTTGCTTAAGTATCGCGACTCCGGCATTACGAAGAGGACACATAGGATTGGCAGGGCACACAGACACGGCGGGATTGAGGTCCGACAGAGAAAAACGAGGCACAGATGCGGCGTCTTGAAGACGAAGATGAGGGCAGAAGCAAAGATGTTTTTTTGATGCTATCACAGATTGGTGAAGACTCGGCATACTTTCGAAATCTGATTCAGACCAAATGTAATTCATACGGAAAAATTCTGTATGTACTGTGCAGAGAGTCATTGTGTAACAAGGATGGGGACTTGGATCGAATGCCGCACTCGAGACGTGCCAACCACGCCTCTGTTGAAACCAACCAGTGTGACGGAACGCACCATGGCTGCCCGGGGAAGACCACAGAGAACATGGCGTACGAGCAAGGACGTCTTCACAGCACAGAGTGATGTTATTGAATGTACAAGTTAAGTATTGCCCGTTGAGCTTGAGGACGGAGTGTAAGTGACTTGGGGTTCGCGATACTAGCCCAATGACTCCCGGTCCGTGTTGGCCTGCAATCCGATTCCCATCCAGTGGACAGTCGGTGAAAGAGATTCATTATTCTTATTCCCATAATCCCAGTCACTTGCTAGCATGGGATCGGAATGTTGACAAAGAAAAGACCAAGTGCTTACTATGTGTCGGGTCGGATGATTGAAGTCTTCAAGACAAGACAAAGGGACGCGCCCCACCGAGGTGCCCGACGTTATCCAGACGCGAAAAATTGCAGTGTTCAGCGAGCGGGTTTCAAGTTCCCGCCGTGATACGGTATTACAAAACAGAGACGGCAGGACACAGAGACGGCGAAATGCCATTGAGGTCCGAGAGAGAAAAACGAGGCACACAGACATACGGCGTCTTGAAGAATGAAGAATGAGAAGATGAGGGTAGAAGCAAAGAAGTTCTATTTTTGATGCAGCGGAAAACTTTTTTTGCGAGTTTCCCCCCAGACAAGATTCGGAACCAATGTAAATTCATACGGAAAAGTTCTGTATGTACTATGTACTGTGCAGGGAGCACCAATCACCCCAGATTCATGCCTAAAGCGGCGCGGCCCCGGTACTAAGACTATTAGTGGTGCATCCTTGCATGCAGAGGTAGAGCACGAGAAGGATCGTGGTAGGAGTCGACGTCAAGAGATGGTTACGCAGCAGGCAGGCATGTCATTCAGGGAGTGGGAAACGAGTCGGGCCAGCCGGGGTGGCCGGGGCGGATGTGGTGGTCATTGAGAAAAACGAGGCACAGATGCGGCGTCTTCAGGTTCAAGATGATGAGGGCAGAAAGCAAAAGAAGTCTCGAAATTTTTGATGCATCACAAAACTTGAAGTCGAATTTTTTGAGCGAAACACGCTACTATACATACAATAATTCCAGTCTACCCACAGCCCAGAGAGTGGATGACTTTCCATAAGACTAAAAAATGTTTTCCGAATATTTTGAACCAGTTTGCCGACATGCCGAGGCACCTGTCGGGACCCCGGAACTTTAAACAATTCTCAAATGCTCGACTAAACCACGAATCTGGTGAGGGGTTCACTACCCCCCGCCAGACTTAATCCTCGTCCAATAAACAGATTTGGGCCTTACCCGTTATCAAAGTTGTGATCCCATGGCGAATCATTCATCTGCCGACCTTCGGCTGGGTGATGATACTGCGTCGAGCACTCGGCCTCTTCCCAAAGCATCATGCCGTCGACCTTGGATGATCTTCAAGTCATATCCGGGTGGAGCCGAATGAAGTGGCACATTTTTTCTTCATATCCAGGCTCCAGGTCATCGGTTCCTTGGAATGGAGGGAAAGGGCACCGCGCCGGCGCGTGAAAACGCGTCGGGTGAATGAAGAGCAGCGCGTTCGCGGACATCGGCATACCATTATGTTTAAATTGAACCCACACCAATAGCTTATGGAAAACCTGGCAGAATAAAACTATCTCAAGCATCAACTGCATGCCGACATCCCTGGCACCGCTCAGATAATGCGAAAACTTATTTTAGTGTTATGGAAAGTCATCCAGTGGTAAGTAAGCAAGTAAATAATACAGTGGTTGGTTCGCAAGGTAAGTAATCGTAAATCTACTCTACTCTACTCTAATTCCAAAGTAGGAGCCGTACCCTCAACGAGCAGGGCATCAGCAATATAATCCATACCCCTCCGACTCAAAAGCCCCCGCCACGCATCCTTCAATCCCCTAGACCCCTCATCCTCCCGGTCTTCATCTTCATCCGGCGAAGGCAAATCATGCCATCGCATGACGAGCCGGTGCAGTGGTTTAGGCTCTACGCACATCAGCTGCCCGTCGTTCGCAACAGCTTCTTCCCGAGAGACAGAGTAGACGGCACAGACACCCGCAGCGAGCGCGTCGACGGCATGCGAGCGCGGGGCCGTGATAACGACCCGCCGGGCTCGATGCTTGTCCACAAAGCTGCAAATGTCGCGCAGCTGCCCTGGCTTCAAGGAGGGGATACCGTCGTCCCTAGTTCCACACGAGATAACCCTGAGGACAGTCCCGCCTTTGTCGTCGACGTCATCGTGAGATTGCACTTGAGAGGATGACGATGGCGCAGGCACGATCCGCACGACGGCCCCAAATTCCTCGTCCCCCTCCCCTTCCTTCTCCTTCTCCTTCTCCGAATCCAAGGTGAACGCAACGAACACCCCCGACGACGCAGAACCCAACTCCTGCACACACCGCTCCCTCCTCCTCCTCGCGCGAATCTGCGCCTCCGTAAGGCCCCTAGCCCGTCGAGGGACGGTCCCATGTGAGGGTTGGACCGGCCCACGCACCGCACGCCCACGACCCTCAACAGCAGGAAGAGGAGTAGGGCGAGCAGCAGGAGGGGAAGGGGGAGAAGGAGGGTGGACTGACGCTGCAGAATCCTCCTCCTCCTCATCCGATGCGTCAACCCGCCTCTGTGGTATCCCCGCTGAAATGGGGAACGGCAACGTCGGGAGCTGGATCGGGGTCTGTGCGTACGTCGATGGGGATTCCGCCGACGCTGACGAAGAAGAGGGTGCAGGGATAGCGATATTACGCAAAGGAGGAGTGGCTTTATGCCTTCGCGGCAGATTGGTTATATGAGGCTGCAGAGGGCCTTTAGCAAGGGGGCCGCGGACTGGTAGGGGTGGGACGGGCGCTGGCGTCATTATGAGGGAGGAGGAGCACGTCGAGCCTGGGGAGAGTCGGAATGGCGAGGATGGGGGCTCCATGGTGGGCTTCTAGATGGGAAGAAGAGGAGGTCGTCTACTCTTGTCAACCGAGGGGTCGTTATGCAGAAGAAAACAACGTGGTTCCGTTGTTGTCTAGTGTAGTCAGGGTGAGGGTGAGGGTGAGGGCAGCAAGAAGAGTCCGGTAAAGGTTTGCTCCACGACGGTGGTCATCTCTTAATCGTTTCGGATCGCGGAGCGGTGCTGGCATTCATGCATGCCATGATTCGTGTTCATGCTCATGCAAATTTGTCGTGACATCACGCGTACGCACGTTTCTCTCTGCTCAGTATTACAATTTAGAACGAATTCTACTCTTCCTCCTCCTCGCCCAAAACATCCTGAAGCAACAAATACAATATCCCATCACAAAGCGCATGCGCCTTCTCCACCGTCGGCCTAAACGTAGTAACCCCCGCAAGCCTCAACAACGCCGCTCTCGAGGCCTCCAAATTGCGAATGAGGGTACGAAGCGTCTCTCCATCCTCTCTCCCCTCCCTAGAAGGGGAAGGGGAAGGAGGAGAAGGACCACGACGAAACCAAACCCCCACCCCCGCCCCAGACCCAGCCCCGACACGTACGGGGCGCCCCAACACACTCGTACACCCCGCATCACCAAAAGCGCGTAGTAGACGTAGGACAGCGGTATAAGCAGGCGCTCTCGCCATCCACGTCCCGACATCCGGCCCACCACTTCCCACTCCCGCCCCGGCACGCAACAGCGACGCAGCATACGCCGGGACACGGGAGAGTCCGATGAGAGGTGCTAGCGCTGGATCTGCCAGTGGTGCCTCTGTAACGGAAGCAGAAAGAAGAGGGCTGGACTCGGAGGGTAACCCTGGAGTAGCCGGGGAGAGGAAGAACACGAGCGTTTGAAGCGCCCCGATGAGCGGTCGGTCTGCTGCCCGTCCCTGGTCTTTCACACCCATCGCAATATGCGCGCGGTCAAACGCAATGAGTGCTGCGAGGACGCCTAGCGCACGGGCTGCAGCGCAGTGGGTTGGCACGGGACATGGTGGTGGTGGGTAGACTGTATTTCCATTGTTGGGGACGAGAGCACCAGAGACGGTCCACCCCGAATCCCCCACACATCCCACAGCACATCCAGTAGGCAAACCACACGCCCTACAATGATTCTGCGCACACGCAGGGCAGCACGCGTGCAGAGCATTAAAAAGCTCCCTCGGCGGCGAAGCGTCTGCTCGAAATACAATTGGGAACCCGATATTGTCGAGTGGAGCCGGGGGGATGAGTGTACCGCAGCCAGGCCTTGTGCAGCGGACGGGCGAGATGGCGAGTGCGCGTAGTTTCTCGAGGGCGTGGGTTTCTGGGGCTGGTATGCCTCTGGCACTGAGTGTGGATGATGATCGTTTTGTACTGGCTCGCGATAACGATGACTTTGTAGAAACCGAGGACGGGGAACGCGGGAGGGATGCACGAAGGGCACGTGCGGCGGAATCGAGAGGTTCGTGTCGTGAAGAGCGGGTAACATTGGAGAGGAGGGACGTTATGGACGAGACGGTGGAAATGGAAGAGACGGAGCGCATGGATGCACTTGATCGTGTAGAAGAGGAAGAGCGCAAGGAGGACATCGACTCCATTGAACGTAGGGACGCGGTGTCGAGGTATCGCGTGGGTAGGAGGAGCGGTGACAGTGGGCCGCTGGGAGATTGATACATTGTCCGCTCGGAGCGTATTGATGCAGTGGGTGATGGCACGCGGACGACCAGCGGGGGAGTCCGGACGTATCCGGGATCGTCAATGAGGTCGCCTTGAATGGAGGCTACGTGCAGCGAACGGGCGAGATTGCGTGCAATGATTTCGTCGGCTGCGTAGCGTGGTGTCGGTGTTGGCGACATGGCATAGTGGGAACGGGGAGTGCTGCTGCCTGACCCTGACGAGGAGCCAAGCAACGTAGAGTCTCTTGAAGACGCGTAAGAGTAGGCACGCGACACTGCTGGATAGCGGGTCTTGTCGGACAGCAGACTCTGTTCGTCGTCATCGTACTCCGACAACGCGCGGTGGCTTTTTCTGGAAATGGAGATGGCACGCGCGATTTGCTCGTCAGACGAGGCGTCCGACAACGCGGGACTCCCAAACGCAGCCGCTACCTCCAAATCCGACTTGCCCTTGAATACACGGTGGCTTGTTCTTGACATGGTGGTGGTGGTGTACAGACGATAAGATTAGGCCATTCGATACAACGCGATTCTACATAGAGGTGGGTTTAGCTACTCGAAGGAGGGAGGGGAGGGCGTAGAGAGAGAGACGCACAAGTTACAGGTTTTTGACTCCAATGTCCGTCCACTTCGTCAAAGACAAAGGGTTGCCGGCTGCCCAGGGATGCAGGGCTCCCAGTTGTGAGAGGAATCGGGGAGCAAACGGGCGGGGCGGAGTGGAGAGGTGGTGGGAGTGGACACACAAGCGGTGGCATTGCTTTTTTGACAGCTACCACCGAGACGAGACAAAGAAAGAGTATCTTCGGTCTTCGGTCTTCGGTCTTCTTCTTTGCTCAACTGGCCTATGTATGAACTGGAGAATGTCGTTTCTTCCTGGCAGCCGACTAAGCCGAATCTCCAAAAAGCCCGACAAGATGAAGATACCGCTCCATGAAAAAGAAATTCCTAAAACGCCGATCCCGCCTTGTCCTCGTAAAGCAGTACTCGTCCCGAAATACTGGATATCCTGGCCGGCCTGACTTGCATGTCGTTACACCGCCTCGTATATTCAGGGGGTTGAAACACCGCCCGCCTTCAAGGCCTATACGGCGTCTTTCGGTTTGTTCGGGCACTCGGGCGGGCGGCATTCGGCATTAGTATAAGAAAGACTAGCTTTCCTACCCCATCTCGACATTCTTCTTCTTTCTCATCCTTCTTTCATTCCCCCTTTTTTTCTGTCTCATGTTCTCCAAATCAACGCTATTGCTCGGTCTAGGAGCGGCTTCCGCAGCATTCAAGGGCGTCTCGGGCGATGTTTCACCCAGTGCGGCTGCAGCTGCAGCTGCTGAGGCTTCTCTCGTGGCTCAGCTCATCGAGGCGCCTTCCGCGGCCAGCCGTGTCGGGATCTTGAGCTCCGACTCTGAAGTTCGTACATCCTTTCCTATCTTCGTTCATCTTTTACTGACTTGCTTGAATCGCAGTTTCAATTTGATTTCCTTAACCCACCCACACCTCCAACGACTGGCAAAGGAGGCAGTATCGTACTCGCCAGCTCGGCCAACTTCCCAGCTGTCATCGGACTGGGGTCAGCCATGGCCGTCGGGTTCCTCGACGCCTGCTCCATGAACACCCCGCACACGCACCCCCGCGCCACGGAGATGCAGTTCAGCGTCAACGGTACCATCCGCACGGGCATGATCACGGAGAACGGCGCGCGCTTCATATTGAATGAGATCCAGCCGGGGCAGATGACCATCTTCCCTATGGGGTCCATTCACTTTCAGATTAACGACGGTTGCGAACCGATCACGTTCGTGTCGACGTTTAATAGCGATGATCCTGGGGCTTTGCAGATTGCTCAACGATGTACGCTCTATCCTCTCTTCCTCTTTCTCTTCCGACTAACGTCTGTCTAGTCCTCGGCCTCCCCTTTGACATTACCGGCGCCACTCTCGGTGACATTGGAGTGGAGGAGATCGTAGGGCTCGAGGCTCAGATCCCCGACAACGTCGCACTAGGCACGGACGCCTGCCTCCAGAAGTGTGGACTCACCCGGTCCTCGCAGCCCACAAATGAGCGCCAGCCCCGCGTCTCGGGTAACGCCATCCCTTCTGGGTATAGCTCGACGTATGGCGGGTCTGGGTACACCAACACGTACAGCAGCTATAACACCAAGTCCACATCCACGCCGCCCTACGCGTACACGTCGACGACGTACTCTACGGCATACGCCACTGGCACCGCATACAAGTCCTATGCCACCCCCTCCTCCTCCTCCTCCTCGTACTACGACAACAAGTACAGCACCTCCACGTACGGCTACGGGCACTACGACAGCTCCTCCACCGACAAGTACGATACATCATCCACCGCCTACAAGTCGTATACCACCCCCTCCTCCTCGTACTACGACAACAAATATTCCACCTCCATGTACGGCTATGGTGGCGGGGATTACTCGAGCGCCTACGACGCTGCCTACGGAGATTACTCCAGCCCCTACGCCGCCGTGTCCTCGGGCTACGCCGCCGGGGGGCACCTCGCCGCTGACCTCGCCACCGACGGCAGCAGCAGCTCCAACGACGACAGCAAGCTCTCCCCGCTGCTCATCGCGCTGATCGTGCTCAACGCCGGCCTCGCACTCGGCCTCATCGTCCTCGGCGCGTGCTTCTTCCGCTCACGCCGCGCTGCTTCGCGGTCGCGCGGTCATCGGGCTCTGTACACGAATGTTAGCACGGCGGGGGATCCGATATTCACTGCTCCGTACGCACCTTTTTCTTCTTCTCCCCACTAAGATCTTACTAATGCCAATGTAGGAGCAAGGTAACCCAGTACGAAGCAGACGAGGAAAAATACGGCAGCGGTGGTGGAGCCAGTGATTCGACGCCCCTCACGCACGGGCTGAGTCACGGGCCTTACTACGACCCCCATGAGGGCCGTTGATTGCCTCGTCGAGTAGTACTTATTCTCTTCTGATATTTTATGATACGGACAATATTTCTTTTTTATTATTTTGTAGTTGGTAGAACAAGTCGTTTGTTCTTGTAGCCATTCTTTGGTTGGTTCTGAAAATGCTATGGCGTGCTCAGATCTCAGAATCGTTCGCTGGGGAGGACGAGAGTAAATATCACGCGACGTCACGCCGAGCACTCAGTATTTGATTAGAGTCAGAAAGACGGATTTGAATTCATCTGCCCTATAGCTAATTGGATACAATCGGCGAAACTACACTCCTTATAGAGTCTGAACCCATGCCACGCCCTCGCCCACGAGCTCCCTAAATCTCTCTCAAGAGTGAGTGCCCACCTCGAATCCCATCAATTCGAAATTCGGCAGACACCTCCGACCCCTCAAAGGATCAATTAACCATGGAACCCATGGAACCCTGGTCTGCGTGCGCCGAACCCATGACGCGTGCAGAAGCGCGCAGTCCACGCCTCATGCGAAGGAGCCATCTGTTTCGAATACATCGTTGTGAAGATTGGGGAGCATGGAGGACGCGGACTGCTCTAGGATGCTGCATGATGGAAGACCCCGGCGAGCGGATTTCCAAGGAAGTAAGAGTGGTAAACAGTGTGGAGGATAACGCCCAACGCCAGGATCTTTGATGACGAGTTCTCGCAATGGCATGGCGGGGAGGATCTCTCGAGGAATGAAATCAACGAGTCGTTGCTGGCGACGGTGGGTAAAGTGAGAGTGTCGAGCTGCGGTGCAGAGAGAGGCTCCCATACTTATGTGTGGTCCAGAGAAGGCGAATTTAAAGGAGCTGACTGCGAGCCGACGCACTTTTGGAAGAGTCATTCCCTCCGGACGACGGCCCCACATCCTTCAAGGTCGACTCGGCGAGGTTGGGAGAACGGCGTATGTAGTAGTTCAAAAATGCAGCGGTACCTGTAACACACGGCAATGCGTCCATCGACTGTGACTGATTGATTGAAGAAAAGGCAGCGACCATGTCTCCGAAAAGCTCGCTCGTCCAATTCAAGGTCCGAATCGTAGTCATAGCTGTATGTTCTTTTGCTCCTCCGGCCGAATATTTCGAGAGACTTGAGCTGTCCAAGGTGGCGCGAGATACCCGTGGATGCGGCGACTCGTCGATTGAGAACTTCTTCCAGGGACATGCTTGGCACAAGCTGATTGCGGCTCCCCGCCCGCTGGAACCACTGCCCGAGAACGACCTCAAAATCGGGTACACGCGGAAGATCGATATGAATGGTAGTCCACAGTGTCGCGGTAGATGTGGCGATGTCCCTCCATGCGCGACAGACGTTGAGAAGAAGGATGGGCGCGAGCTGGGCTTAGTGATCACCACGGGTCACCCGCGGGTAGTCCGACGACGACCCGCACCCGTACCCGCGAATCGACCCGACCCGCGCCCCGGGTACGGGTTACCCGCCATTTCACCCGTGGGTGACGGCGGGTCTCGGGTTACCCGTGGACCCGTTGACCCGTACTGAGTAACCAGCCAAAACTGACTATAAACGATGTATTTTGCGTCGAAATAGTTGGTCAGAGGATCACCCCGCCCTACGTCTCAGTGGCACGCCAGCAGCGAGACAGAAGGGCAAAAAAGACAAACCATGATAATGTCGCCGTCGCCGCCAACCTCGAGGTCCGGCTCATTTGACACGACCGTCACATCGTCGTACCGGCCTTTTACATCCCGCAACTCGTCCTTGACCAGATCAATGTCGGACCCGTCCCAATCGTTGTCTTCAAGGTGACATTTTTCCAGCCTACGGGTTGAAAACGGGTCACCGGGTTGGACCGGGTTGCTGGACCTCGACCCGAACCCGTACCCGGGTGGCCCGTACCCGCGACCCGGACCGGGTCGCCAAACCCGTGGTGAACACTAGCTGGGCTGCGGGCTCGGGGCGCTCGGCAAGGCATTGAATAAAGATTTCGGAGGAGAGTTCGAGAGGTATTCGAGCGATTGGATCGCGGAGGGCGTTTCAAGTTGGCTCTGAAGGTTGCTTTTGCTCTTCTCCAGCTTCTTCACGGCTTCCTTCGAATCCAGGAGTTCTATGTCGGAGGAGAGATGGTCGATACGCGCTTCGAGGTCTTGGAGGGACATGAGCGGCTAAACGCGGGTAAGTGGGCGAGGACCAGCAGCTGCGTTTTGACCAGTTACTGACCAACCGGGAGATGCTGGGAGAAGACAAGGAAGAAGCGATGATGTCACCATCAATCGACCTTGATTCCGACCACCATCTTCTCATGCTTGAAAGTTCGAACTCCTGGCAACCTCACCGCTCTGGAAGAAGGTCTTTTCTTGTGTGGTTCTATGGAATTCAATCATCAGTCTTTGTTCCTCCGCGCCATGATCTGCAGATTCTGCACCCAGCATAACGACGAACGACGAAGGCTCTGTTGCTGCCATGCCTTCCCTCTTCTCTTTCGGAAGTTTTCCTTCTGTTTCGATATCATTATGAGGCTGTCCTAACTCCACTTCTTGACGATATGATCCCTCACCACTTGAATCGTCAGTCGCCAAAACGAAACGCCACGCGCCGGATAAACGCCTCGACCACCATGCACCGATCTCCCCCCAAAGAGATGCACAACTCGAATCTATTGTATTATACGACCTGGCCAGCGTGGCGGCATCTGAGCGCAACCGATTTCACGCCGGTTTGCTAATGGTACAACCTATAAAGCGCCCATCCAGCTCTTGAACTCTCCATTCCAATCCTTTCTCTTGACCTGGTGTCCTGCACTCGACGTGTCTTTCCATTTCTTTCGTTTGCGACTTATTTTTACAATGGCCCGCATCGTTCTGTATGTTCTGCCCATGTTCCTCCATGCATTCGCGGGTACGTCGTCCCATTCGAGCATCTACCGCGTTTCTGACTTTACATTCAGCCCCCGTTAGGCGCATCTCCTCGAACCTAGCGTGCCTTACCCCGAACGTCCAAGTTTCCAGCGCACAAACTTCTCTGTCTCTCATCAATGTATTGTAAGTTATGCAACCCATTGCGTAGGAACGCAACACCGACTCTCCCGCAGAGCAGACGTAAATACAACCGGTCCTCTACTGGACGCCCAAACGGCCCTGTTCAATGCGTCCCAAATCACCGCCGTGCTGGGGGGATTCCCTCCCGTCATCGGAGCCCCGCCCGTTAAAATTGACGCCAACTCACAAACGGAACTTCTCAGTGCGCTCAAAGTGGCACAAGACTCCCTCGCGCAGATTCGGATGTACGTTTCCAAGTTCCCTTTTTGTTATTTGGGTCCTCACTGACTTTTCTATCAGCACCAACAACGCGGTTGTGAACACGACGAGGCAAAACTTTGATGAGGCGGTCGCTTTCGTCGAGAAGGCCGTCGACGCAGCGGGGAAAATCAATTCCGACTGTCTATCTACCGACGGAGCCGGGAGCACCGCTGCAGGGGTGGGGAGTACCGCCCCAGAAGTGAAGACTGTGGTTAAGACTGTGACCGACGTGAATGGGGCTTCGGAGGTCACCACTGCGATTGCGAACACGGCCACTGAGTCGGCGGCACCTACGACTGCCACTTTCACTGGTGCAAATGGAGCGCCCTTTACTGTGACCTTCACGCCCGGCGCACCGTTTGCCACATTCAGCCCGGCGACGAGGGTCACTACTGCGATTGCGAACAAGGCGACCGAGTCGGCGCCTACAACTGCCACTTTCACCGGTGCAAATGGAGCTCCCTTTACTGTGACCTTCACGCCCGGCGCACCTTTTGCGACATTCAGCCCGGCGTGAAGAGTCCAGTTTCATTGGGGAAATAAATATTCTAGTACACGACCTAGATTGAATTGATATGTAACGAATTTTAAACAACCCTCTCAGCCTTCAATCTCGGAACCCACGGCTTCCCTTCCCGACTCAACAACTTGATGTTGTGCGAAAGGAAAATCTCGGCCAACGCCACGGCTTGATTGTATTCAATCTCCCGTCTACATTTCAGGTAAGTACGCAAAATAGTACAAGGCTCTAAAAGGACGCGACATACTCGGTTTTCGGCCATTCAAGGTTCTTGATGTGAATCTCACGCAAGGCGGGGAACTTGTCGAGGACGTCCAACTCGACCTTTTCCACCCAGCTATTTCGAGTGAGCGTCAGGACAAGTAGCAAGGGAGAGGGAGAGAGACGAACTTGGGTAAGCTTCTGGCAACGATTTTGACTAGTGATTTGTGCGGGGTATCAGGAACAAGCTCGTTCAAATTGAATTCCTGGTTTACGATGGTAAGTCGAAGTGACAGACACAGAATACACTCGTACGTACATCGAGGATCTCAAGGTCGACGAGGTTCGGACATGACTCGACCATCGGGAGATTGGAGTACCCTATTGTTAGATGTAGTACCTTGCTCCCGTGCGCAGTAAGCATTCGTTCGTATTTCGGGTGGGGCCCAAGACATCTCGATACAACAAGTGTATGGAGAGATTCCAATCTAATAAATAGGCACTCTGAGCATCTCAAAAACATTGAATCGGAAAGAGAACGCACTTTACGCGCGAGAAAAACTCGAGACAGGACCCCTTCGCATCCAACCCATCAAGCCGAAGCGTATGCACATTCTTGAGTATTTTCAAGGGAGAATGCAAGGGCTCCATATTATTCACACCATACGCGTACGGCGAAATCTCCAGCACACGCAGTTCTGTGAAACGGTGCAGCGCAGAAACCGTCAGTGTTTCATCCTCCACCGTCAGCGAAAGCTCCCGTAAAGAGTCGCCGGCAGTCTTCCCCAGGACGCGGAGGGCTTTGATCGGAATGCACTGCCGACGAGTGTGCGTCTCCGGAACTGGAACGAGAACCTGCAGATTTGTGGTGTGGCGAAAAATTCCGAGCGCCGTCTCATCTGGACGTCGTCCTGGAAAGCGTTCTTCGTCGCGGTGAAGAGCCGACGTATGTGCGACCCAAGAAGTGGGTCTCGCTCCAGTCGATTCTTCAACTGCGTGATCGCGTCCGGACTGACCAGAAGTGGACATTCGTAGAGGCAAGGAAGTGCGAGACGCTAGAGAGTGCGTCAATGACAGCCGAAAACGAATGCACTGGTACGAACATGAAAATATTTGGAAACAGTCAGGATAGGAAGCCGGGAGGTATGCAACGAGAAAGAGGGGGAGCGACACTCCGCCACATACATGGCGAAAAAGAGCACTCGCTTCCACACGATCTCTCGAACCTCTTCAGAAGCCGATTCCATGGGAATGAAGGATGAATTCGCCGGTGGGGCGATATCCGGTGCCACGAAAGCCTGGGCGGTGGCTGTAGGCTTTTGTTCTACGCTGATCTTTGCCAATGCACCGAAGTACGACTTGATCGTCACCCCGAGATCTTCATACCAGGCTTTGGGGAATGGGCGCTGGAACTCGAGAATCTTGAGCGAAGGCGATTTGGAGAGAAGGTAGACGTTGCGCGGAATGTCCTTGAAGATACCGCCAAGTATGATGGTGTGTATTTGAGTTTCGATGAGTGCTTGGCTCATCGTCATGGCCGCCTCTTTACCAGCGTGAGAGGAACCATACGGACAACCGAACACTCGCTGGACGGGATTAACAACAGTAAAAGTGCGCCGAAACACCAGAACCTTACCAGATTACTCCAGGTATTACGAATGCAGTCAAGCAGCGTCTGCACCAACTCGGACAACGGCTCGTGTTTGAGCGGTTCGTCCAAACGCGGGTCTACAACGATGACGCGGCGGGGATTGATGAGGGGAAGGCCTTTACAGAGCCCCTCCGTCCCGTCCCTCGGCCAAATAGTCAAGGACAGAAACAGGTCCGTCATACGAGGCGCGGTCTTGAGTATGGTGTGCATGGCAGGGCCGTACCCTCCTTCCACCCTGAGCTTCCTGATATATCCACCAAACTCGGGGTGAGCTAGGAGGACGCGCTCCAGAGCGTTGGCCTGCGCAGTCGACCGAAGTACGACGACGTTGTAAAGCAAGGGCGTAGCGACGCGAAGCCAGGCCTTGCAGACCAGCAGCAAAGCAGCGGAACTGGATGGCGCGTAGTCCGAAAACGGGGAGATAGCCGAAGTATCTGAGAAGCGTTTTTCAGAGACTTGGAGTGCTGGGGACAAAATCTCGGAGACGATTTCGTCGGGCAACATGATGGCGGTCGAGAACAAGGCGCAAGTTCGATCAGATATCCTTCTGATTGAAAGAACAATGTCGATTACAGCTCTTTGCGGAACATAGGGCGCGCGCGGATTTTTATCAAAAATGTTGAGATTTTGATCACTTTCAGTATTCCGCTAATTGTGAGCTCTAATCTCGATGAATTGATTTCGGACTTGAACCAAACGATTCCCAAGGTTGTTTTACATGTCTTAGCGTACCCAATACAATTGATTAGTCTCTCCGGGAACCCTATAGTGTACAATGCTTGTTTTACAGTATTCCACCTTGCACAACGGGCAGGGTATGTCTGGGGCTGGGATATTTCGTTAGCACACTCAGATATACATTATGTTTGGTGTAGAATATGTCTCCCCCAAATAGAGAGCCTTCAGAGCTGCCGGGGTATCAGAAGGGCCAACCACCGTGAATGCTGCATATATATGTGTGTTGTATGTGTCCTTTCGCAAGATTTGGGTCGGACGCCATGAAAGGATACCCACTGAATATATTCCGACGCTTTTGGAGCACAGGGACTACGCGGAGCGTGTGCTAAGTGAGGCGAGAGCAGTGAGTTGCGCAACTTAGTAAGCATCACGGAACGGTGATCTGCCTCCGTCGGGCAGGACTTTGCACACGCTCAGCGCAATCCCTGGGCTCGGAAACCATCGGAATATCTTCAGTGGACATCCCTGCATGGCGCCCACCCAAACCTTCGCAAAAGGAGGCATACCACACGCCGATATGCGCGAGATTTGCGCTGGTGAG
The DNA here is from genome assembly GCA_029378245.1 of Roridomyces roridus. NCBI lineage: Eukaryota > Fungi > Basidiomycota > Agaricomycetes > Agaricales > Mycenaceae > Roridomyces > Roridomyces roridus. The sequence goes on along the minus strand of JARKIF010000001.1, from coordinate 3,792,715 downwards.
CCATTCTGATAAACCGGGGGTGCTGCAGGTGCTCTATTACAGGGAAACGTTCCCTACGCCATACAGAAAGTGTATTTGAGTGTGCTATGAAAATATCCTAGGCTCAGGCGCGCCCCGTGCGTTGTGCAAGCTGGAATACTGTCAAATAGAGATCACGCATTCCCGGGTCCTCGGATGCACTAATGAATCTGATTGGGTACCCTACGACATGTATATTGACTGTAGAAATCGATTGGTGAAGGTCCAAAGACAATCTGTTGAGAATTGAGCCCACGGCGAGCGGAATACTGAGAAGGATCAAAATGCGTCCAAAAATGGAAAAAATTCGGCTCGCGCCCTATGTTCCGCAAAGAGCTGTAAGAACAAAAGACCCATTTGATCTGTGATCGGTTCGACTCGCGAGTCCAGCTGTGTGACGTCACGCGCCAATCCGGGTGCAAACGCATCAAAGCACTGAGCAGCTTTCGTCCCGCCCTCATCGCCCGTGTCTAGACTGCATACTCTGTTGGACTTTACAACTAGCAGACGCCTAGTATAAAAACGTCAGCTTTGCCCCATTCCCGCGGCGCCGTGGCGGTGAACCTGGAACTCTTGCGTACGCTCGCTTCCCAAGTACTATGCCCCTCGTCTAAATTGACTGACGATTCCCTCAAGCGGGATGAGAGACTTACCTGACGAACTTTCGGATAGAATCTGCTCCTTCATGGACAGAGAGGATCTATGCACGACGATGCACATATGCTCCAGCCTTCGACGCGTCGCAGCGGCCCACTTGCTTTGTCGGTTAGGCATCTCGCAGTCCGACGTGCAAGCCGGCACCGTACGACTCGCGCTCTCCGACTCGCTCCACCTCATTCTCTTCGTGGCCCACGTATTCCCAATTAAGCGGCTGGAATGTTTTGCAGACACAGAGGACATACAAGCATCCGATTTTCAACGACTGGCTCCCATCCTCGGTGCGACAGCGCCCATTCCAGACCTCGTAATCCACGACGAATTGGAGGACGATCAACGGAAAGAGCTCGAAACTCTCCCTCTCCTTCTTGCCCACCTTCCGCAAAAAACCACGGACACCCTGTTGATTGTGGTGTCATCTTTCAATGTTGGCATCGCTTCGGCTGCGTGCACTGGGACTCACATCATGTCTCCCAGTCCCCGCGCAAAACTAGTACTGCCACAATTGATTCTTCCCGACGTTGAGCAAGGTCGGATCCTCTGGCTGGTTTTCATCGGGTTCAATCTCTTGTGCATGCTAATTGACGTTGTCCTGTCCTTGGGACCGGTGTTTCATCGAGTGTTCGGGTATGGATTTCGGTCGATGGAACAGATATCCAAAGATCTTTTTTCCAAACATCCGAGTCGCTGGTCTGGCGGAGAGATTCACGTCCAGAGTCTGTCGATGAAGCACACGCTCGTCACCTGCAAATCTACACCCATTCGCAATCCCTTCGTCGTCCAGCCTCTGCATGGCGTCTCCGATTCGGTTCACTCAACATTGCTAGCATCCATTGATATCCAGTTCGCTGGTGTAGTGATGATTTCGGGGAGTAATGTGACACTCGCCCAGTTGGCCGCATTTGTAGCCCGCCAGGAGAATTTGCGCACCCTCACCTGCTTACCGAACTCGATTCGTCCCTCCTCGCTGGTATCAGCCTCACCTGCTGGACCTCACAACCTCAGTCAAATAGTGCATCTCGAGGCACCCGCCTCATACATCCCCCATCTTCTTCCACTCGCTCCGCACGTCGAGCGCATATATCTTCGCTTCCCCTCTCTCCCGACGGTGCCTATTATCTCGATTGGACCGTGGTTTTTCGACTACACCGCGTATTGCACGGCCCTCGACGCCATCGCCCGCCTCCCGGGGTCGCACGCTCTCGCTCTATCTTTCGCCTTCAACCCCACTGCCAAGAATCTTCCGTGGCACAGCTCTAAAGTCTCTCAGCCCGAGATGCAGCTCCACCGTGTCGAGCACATAACGCTCTGTACCGTAGTGCCCTACTTCCGGGCTTACAATGCCTCCACGATCCGTGCGCTCACGCCGTGGTTAGCTCGCTTCCCGAGCCTGCGTCATGTGTCGTTTGACGAGGGCGCTGTTGAGACTTGGTATGATCAGTTTTCCGCGGATGAGATGCCGTCCATCCGGCGTATACGTATAAATCGCGAGGGTTCGTCCACTGGAGTCCGGCGTCGCGAGAGGTCGTCCAAGGCTGTCCGGCGCCAAGAGATTTCGGAAGCGATCGCTGCTGTGTGTACTGGGATGAGTGGTCCGAATGATGTTGCTTTTCGAATCACAGCGGAGGAGAGGATGGGAAGCGGGCTTTGGTGAATGGTGTGTATGGTGAGCGCGGAGATCCAGTTGGGGGTCTCCGCTTGGGATTGCCACAATCGGGGATGGACCAAAGAAGGTCGTTTTTAACATCGAGGAGGAGGAAAGGCTGGGGACGGCGATAATTCACAACAGTTCCTTTCTTCTCACTCAGCTTGTCTTTCGAATAAATTGATCATGTTCTACTTGACTTGAAGTTACACAAATTGTTGTCCATTCCTTAGCAAGACAACAATATTCCAAGTCTATTACCCCAAATTGGGCTCAACTACTTCCATAATATACTGGGTTCCTGGTAAGCAGTGAGCGTCCAACGAAAACGTTTCAGCAAACAATTAAACACACGTTCAACCTGCCCCGTTAAGCGCAAAGCAACAAACTCCTCAGCTCTAGACCAGAAATCTGCGCCCGTTAGAGCCCCCGCAAGCCAATCCTCCGGCATATAAGCATAATTAATTTGAACAAATCGAACTTCCTCCGCCAGCTCGGGATTATGAGGATACGGAATCCCATCCGTGGAAAACACCAGAATGCGCAATCTGTTGCCACACATCCGAAAAATGGTGGGTGCCAGCTGCAGCAGTGAATCATCGATGCCACTGCTAAGAGAGAGGTGGGTCAGATTGGGCAGGGACGCCAGACCAGCGGGGAGGTCGTGAAATTGTTCGGGGGGTGAATATATCTCGAGATGCGTGAGGTGGGAGAATAGCGGGTGCGTCCAGTCAACCCGCACGATCCGGGGCTCTTCGATCGCCGCCTGGTGCGCTTGGAAAAAGTCCTCCAGTGCGCAGCTGAGGCGTCGTAACGGCAGTGCACCTGCTATATCCAGAAGAGATGGGTACGCCGCGGAAATCCATAGATCGTCTAGATTTTCGCAGTGTGATAGGAGGAATTTGGCCCCCTCCTCGGGTACAGTGTGCAAGAAGAGATGGCGGACGGAGTTCCGCAGAACCGAGGGCGGGAGATTCTTGATTTGAGAAGCCCTAAAGTCGGGACAGGGCATCTCATATGTAATGGCGTTCGGATCGGACGCGACGACCACGCGATACAGCAAATTCTCGACCCTGAAGGTTTGGTGAGAAGCATGCATTGAATTTCAGTAGGAGTTCCATACCATGCCTTCACGCGCTTTGCCACAAGACTCAGTGTAGGGACGAAAAGAGGCTGAGAGTAAGCCACGAGTTCAAAGATTTCTCGTTCGAGCTCGAGCGGCAGAGTCGCCATGGGAGTAGCAGACAAGATGCGATTGATACGCCGTCGCGGCCGGTGTCTTTTCGTTTTTCTTTGGATTCCCGATATATGGTGAGGAAGTAAGTAGTGCCTGCTAGAATTCGACTCTACCGCAGCACGTCGTGCAATATCGGTCTACGAATATGAATCAGGCCACTGTATTCTACTGCCCTCTCCCATCCCGCCATGTCACTTTACGTGATCGTGAAGCGCCGGCATGAGCGCCTCGCGTGAAGCTCATCGAGTGCTTCGTATCGACAGAGAGTTGCCGGATCGAGCCAGCCAGGACTGGACGCCAGGGATGGGTTATGGCCTCCCCTGAGTTTCGTGGGATGCAGCAAGGACAGAGCCAAAAACCACCCTCTCAAATTCTTCCACCGTAGGCAAAGGCTGATCGCCCAAAAGTCTATGACGAAACTTGGACGTGGATGCTTGGTCCCAGTCGTTCTCGGACTGTGTCAACTCCCTTACCCCGATCGCATCGTCCTGCAGGCGCTCGACGATCTGCGCAGCGGTCGGACGGTTTTTAGGAGTGGCGTCCCAGGACTCCTGGAGTAGCGCCCACAGGGCGTCTAATGCACTCGTTCCCGACAATGAAGGTAAGCGAGTCGGGCGCTGACCCGCGAGGACAGCCATGACGACAGCGATGTCCGAACGTATCTCCGGAAACGGCAGCGTTTCCGCGAACAGCTGCATGGAGGGTATGAGCCATCTTACTGAAATCTCGAAGAGGGGAGCATACCTCGTACACAACACACGTCCAGCTATAAACATCCGTACGCCGACCGTTATGCCCACCTTGAAGCACCTCTGGTGCTTGGTAACGTGCTGTTCCCCCCCGTGAAGGCATTGACGAGTGGGCAAATTGGACCGACGACGCCGAGGCAGTGATGGAAGAGAGCCCGAAATCCGCTATGCAGGCCCGTAGAGAAGAAGTGACGAATATATTGTCCTGCACCAGTCAATGGACAGGAATAACACGAGAGAAAAACGACATACACCCTTCAGGTCGCCATGGACGATGTTCTGGGCGTGGAGGTGCTCGAGACCAAGAGCTACGTCAAGGGCCTGAAGAACAGATTCACATATGCATACTCTGCGCACGGACCGAAGAGACTCACGAGAGATAGAACACGTTCGGGACTGTACGAGTGTTCCTTCAAGAATGCCCGAACATGTCCGTTCTCCATCCAGGGAGATACCAAGCAGAGACGCTGACGGAATTTGTAAAGCCCGTAGAAAGGGAGAAGGTTAGGATGGGAGAGCTGTCGCCATATGACCGCCTCCCGGCTGAATCCCTACGGGGCGAAATCAGATCATGAGAGCTTGAAGGAAAGAGCACCGACCTTCAGTAAAGCATTTATATCCGACTGATCGAATACCCTCATCATCTTCACGGCGACGCGTTGCCCGCGAAGGTAGCCCGTATAGACATCGCTGAAGGATCCACCAGCCACCAGCCGCTCGTGCTCCAGATCGTCGATAGTGAAGCATCGGGGATAGAGCTTCGAGTAGTCCGACAGCCGTACGAGGGCCTTGAAAAGTGGATGTCGATCCGTCGATGTGATACATGCATCATCATCTAGCAACTTTTGACCATTCTCAGTACTACCACAGGAATAGCGGCCAGGCAACACTCACGTCTTGTAAAAGATCCAAAAACCACTGAGCAGAGTCGGGAGGCGCGGAGAGTCTGGTATGCCACTTCTCGTCTTCCCGAAAGAGCAGATTTAGCCGGCCAACGAGTTGGCGGATAGTTGTCCCTGTGATGTATTCAGCGAATGTTCCGTGAAAAAGTAGTGATTGTGTACCTCGCGCACGATCACTGTGCAGCTCCGAATCCTTCGAGGACACCGCTGGAGCAGCCTCCTCGAGAGTCACAACAGCAACCTCCACAACCGGCTTCATCGGAGCCGACATCGGCGCCATCGTCGGAGGTGTATCCACCATATTCATCCTCTCCCTCTTCTTGACAGTCCCCTCTGCATGCTTCCCAAACAACATGCCGCCAAACTTACGGAACAAAGTCGTCCCACCGCCGCTATTCTGCGTGTCCCTTCTCCAAGCCCGCGACTTGGGTTGCGGCTCTGATAGGGAATCGACCTTCATGACCGCAGGTTCTGGCGCCTCGGCCACAGGTGAATGCAGAGTAACCTCCTCAAACGGCCGTGTCTCCTGCTTAAGCGCGGGTGCTGCTGGCCCATCCGGAACCACCAAACTAACCTGACTGCTCGCAAACACAGCCGCCCCAAACAACTTCTCGCGTTCCAATTTCTCCCTCGCAAGAAAATACATACTCAACAAGGGGTGGAACCCGCCCGTCGGGTCACGTGGGTAGGGAGCCGGGGGCGGCGCAGAGGAGGACCGGTGATTATGCTGTGTGAACTTAGATCCTGAGTCCCGACAAAATTGCCCGGATGGCCCGTCGAACTATGGGCCAGAGTCCCGACAAAGGGGGTCCGGCGGCCGGTGAACCCTGATCCAAAGTCCCGACAATGGTCAGTTGCTTGACACTCCAGTCTAATGCAAAGTCCCGACATCGGCACTGCAGCGGCACGACTGCACAGTAACCATTAGCCCATTGTTCGTCCATCAATCGTCCATCATCGAGATTCGAGCCTGTGGCTCCAGCTCCCACGCCACGGCTCGGAGGCTATCAAAGAATTTCGTGTTGAAACCGGCCGGAAGAGCGCTCAGGGATTTTTTTGGCGATTTTTTGGTGATTTTGGCTTGATTTTGACATATTGAACTCTGATCCGGGGTCCCGACATCGAGAGATTTAGGTTGAACTCAGAGCCAGAATCCCGACAAGATTTCTGTCGGCGGTGGGGACCAAAGTCCCGACAAAATTTTCGAGACCCCTAAATTCGGGATCTAAGTTCACATGCAATAATCACCGGTCCTCGCAGAGGCAGTTAGAGATGGTGGCATGGCCGTGTCGATTGGGGATTGGGGTGAGAAGCTCGTGGGAAGTGAAGGTGCAAACTCTTCGTCGGTATGCCCATTGGCGCGGTGTTCGTACGCAAGTACCGCCGCGGCGTAGTCGTCGGATTCGAGGATATCTCGCAGTCTCTCCATCACCTCTTCCAAATCGCTGCCAAAATCGAATCCAGCCATCCGCTCGACCACGGCGGGGTCTAGATCTTGTGTGCGTAGCGGAACCCGTTCAAGGAGGTAGTTCATTGGAGGTCCGGAGAAGCCGCGTGTCATCCATGGGTGGATCAGGATTTCGGATAGCGGGGCGCGGCGGGAAGGACTGGTAACAAGCATTCGGGTGAGAAGGTGTTTGGATTCTGGGAGGAAAGATGTAAGACGAGGGCAACTTATTTGGACGAGGGACACACCAGCGCTGAGCCAGGCCGGGTATTCGACCAACCCGCTCGTGATTTTTGCCTGAAGGACAGGTGTGCTTTTATCGTCAAAAGGGACTTTTCCGCATAAGAGGACATATAAAACGACTCCGAAGGACCAGATGTCAACTTCAGGTCCGGTATAGAGCTGGGCGTTGAGCAGCTCGGGTGCGGCAAAGTATCGATTGACACAGAATGTCGTGAGCAGCGAGGCCGGGTTGTACAAATTGGATACCCCAAAGTCGATTATTTTGATATTCCCCGTCTGTGAGATGAGGATGTTCTCCAGTTTGAGGTCCCGATGGACTACGTTGTTACGGTGGCAGTAGTCCAGTGCCGAGGCAATCTGCCGCGCAAGCTTTCTGGCCATGCGCTCGCGCAGACCATGTGCGATGATAAAGTCGAGTAGCTGGCCGCCCCTGACATAGTCAAAGACCATGTAATAGTGTTTTGGGTGGACTATCATCTCGCGCATGCCGCAGATGTACGGATGGTGGAGGAGGAGGGAGAGGCCTGCTTCACGGAGGGTGCGTATTTCCTTGCCGGCTTCCTGTGTCGCCTCGTTGGTGCCTAGTGTCGTCGGGCGCGCGCGGGGGAGTAGTTTTACGGCAAACTAGGTGGGTTATTAGCGGCGTCGGGAGGCGAAGAGAGTAAGCACCTTTTCACCCGTCCCATTGTGTGTCGCGAGTTTGACCCTGCCCATGGAACCTGCGCCGAGGGTCTTGCTGAGGGTGTAGTCACCTAGGATGCGACTGACGCGCTTGGGCTTTAACTGGGCATGTCGAGGTGGCGGGATTTCTGCGTGGGGTGCCATAGGCTGCGAGGAGGGTATTTGTGGGTATTCCGGGAATATTAGATTGGGTGCTGTTCCCGACAACGGAGTAGATGGCAAAAACGTGCTGGGGCCATGGGGTGCCCTGGCGTCCATCATCTCCCTGAGTCTCCCGGCTGGGCAGTGCACGCTGGATGCAGTGTACGAGAGCAAGTCGGAAACTCCAAGGAAAGGGATTATTCAAGGAAAGGGATTGAGACGGCCAGTGCGTTCGCTGACTATCGTGGGACGAGAGGAAGAGCCGGCCAGATATAGAGCAGACGCCCACGGCAGGGTATGCGCGACATGGCGGTCATAGTTGTGGTACGAAAGCAGAAGGTGCATGATCACGTTTATATCAGTCGGCCTCTTTCAATTCCTCTGGGATGGTGTCAGGCACACAATTTACATTATTATTCAACTTGAAGGTACACTTTTGGGTGGGTATGAGATACAGTGGTATTGGTCCGCATTAAAGAATAGTCCGTATGAGGAAGGCCGGGCAATCACACCTCCACCGTCTTTGACCCCGCCTTAACCGCTCTCCTCCTCACAAACCACTGGAAGAGCGCCACCGTACCGCACGAGAGCACCACCCACGCGATGAGCACACCAAAATTGAGTCCCACTGCAACTCGGAGTCAGTATCCCATCTAACAAGAGAGAAAAGGCACCCACGATCATTCTTCGTTTCAAAGATAATCGCTCGGATAGCACGCGAGACGGTGTAGAAAGGAAACATATATCCGTATCGGTAGACGTGCGGCAGGACTTGAATCGGGAATACCGAGGTCGAGACGTTGGAGATGATCCATAGTATGAGGAAGAAGGGAACAAAACGTTGCGTGAGGAGGGTGAGCATCGCTTCGAGGGCAAGGCCGCTGCAGATGGGGTGAGCTTGGATGAAGCTGCAGGGACGGATAGGACGCACCAGGCGAGCATGCCGAGCCAGTTGAGCATCCAGAAGATGACGAAGCCAGCGCTGCCGAATCGCCTGTCGAAAGGCAGCTGGAATGCGCGACTCAGGAGGGTGTAGATGAGCTGCAGGAGTAATGAGAGGAAGGCCGGAAGGGGAGATGGAGAACGTACCGCGATGAAGAAGTATGCGACTGCGGATGTCGTCAAGCGGAGGCGGATGATAGACCCGAGTGAAAGACGGGTTTCAAAGCCAGAAGCCTCGCGGGCGGTGGCGGCAAGCATGACCACGAAGAACTGTAGCCGGATCAGATATGCATGTGGACCTCTACCGATGCAGGCTTACCGATAGAATGACCAGATATATCAGACCAACAAAAGTGACGGCACTGGCACTACAGTAAGGAGTCAGCGAGGGAGAAGCAGCTCAAGAGAAGGTTCACATACACAGGCACGTCGAAGGGCCGAAGATTTGCGACCGTGTAGTATATCGGTCGAGCAACGAGTTGGGGTGCACTTGATAGTAAAGTGGCGGTGTTGGCGGAGGTCGACAGATTCGCAATGAATTGCAAGGCGAAGTGGTGCGTTATGGCGTCGAGTTGCGCGGTAGCGATAGTCTTGTGGATCCGACTGGAAATGATGAGCACAAGTTGAGATAGAACAGGGATAGCCTCACTAGATATTCTCATTCCTCGCTTCAGAGCCAATGAAAGTGATCGCCTTAGACGAGACGTAGGACCCGTCGACAGCAGACACAGCCGAGGTGAGGTTAGCGGTAGCCCCCGAGTTGACTGGAGAAAGGTCAGTTGCTTCTCCGACATGACTTGAAAGTACTCACTGGCAACGGCATACCAAGTCTTCTCCTGCAAGATCGCGTCTTCAAGTTGGGCTATCCCATCGGGGAACTGGCTCGCTGAAACGACGGCCCAGGAGATTCCATTCCGTCCAGCATCAATGCTGCTAAGTGCTTGTGAGACAGTCTGGCCGACAGCTCCACCGTCAAAGTCCTGCGATGGAATCAGAGGAAAGTTGCGGCGGAGGCAGATCGACTTACGACAATCCATCCCGGGAGTGTATGGTGCGGGGAGCTCCATACCGAGCCCCAGTAGATCGAGAAGACGGCAAAGATGACCACCGACAGGGCGACCACACCGCCGATGACGGTCTTGAGATATACACTCCGGGCAGCGGATGCTTCGGCGGACTTTTCGAAAAAGTCGGAGGAGAAGGGCGCGGCTTTGTATGATGTAGCTTTATCGTGCACCGTTGCTTCAGAAGCGGTGTCGTCGAAGGAGGCGCTTGTGGGGCGGTTTGCGAGGAAGGTAGACATGGGAGGCGATGTTGAGGATGGTGAGGATGGCTTAAACGCGAGCCATTATATAGCTTGAACGCGGGCGCGCCCAATTATCCGTCGAGGCAAGACGGGAAAACGGGTATTGCCGAAAGGGGTAAACGAATGTCAGCGGTGATCTCGTGTGCGGAGGCTTGGCGCGTCGGGCTCGGGGAAACTGGCAGTGATGAGCAATTCAAACCATTCTGGGTCATGTAATCTGCACGACGGACTAAGAAACCATCGCCCAAGATCAGTCATCGTGTCGTCGGTCGAACAAGGACACACACCTCATATCGCTGCGAAGGCAAAGATGACCAATACACACCAAAATCCCGGCCCCGTGCCCTCAAGTTCCACCTCGAAATATTGTAGACTGTGACGGGTTAATATAGGCTCAGGATTCAGCCGCACGACGCACCTCTCAGATAGCAGATAAGTTGGATACCGCCGCCAGCACATCTCGCGCCCATACTCTGAGCCAGTGTCACCCACCCGGCCCTTTCCCTTCCTTCCCGTTGTTGTCTCCATAAACCGGCCAGGCTGCGCGCTGTAAACAGGCGCAGGCAGAGGCAGCAGGCACAAATGTAGCTCAAACACTGCCCGACTCGGAGACGACTTGGTCTTGCTCGCCAATGAAGAAGGCAGCCACGACAGTAACAGCGGGGTGGTGAAAGGGACGGCCGGACAGGGAGCGAGTGATCGTCGCTCAACGTCGGGGAGGGCTATACCACGGCTGCGTGCAGGTGTGGACTCCAAGGAGTATCCGGAAGAGAGGCGAGAGAACATGCGACAGCGCTGCTGGCTGGGTGGAGAACCAGAGGGAATCAGCTATGTGGATGGGTGGCCCGGGCTTAGGGCCCGCAGGGTGGGCGCGTCGCTCGGATTAATTTGTTTCCAACTCCGAGTCAAGCTCCGCCAAGGACTGAGAGCGGCACAGTGACCCCGAAGAAACCCTGCGTGCACAGGTGGACGATCCAGACGCGTGGCGAGGCTCCGAAAGAGCGTCAAGGTCAAGCTCGTTCCGAGGGTCTGGGATCGAAATGTATGCGAGGGTCGAGACATGATCAGGTGCGGTCACTGAGCGAAACCAGCAAGCCTTAATTGACAGCGGTATGCGCAGATTTGAAACTAGAGAAGGGGTCAGTTCTTGGAAAAATGCCGCGAATCGCCCGTTGTCGCTCGGGTGCGTCTCTGGCTGCAAAACCGAAGATGAACTGACTCACCATGTTCCCGAGACACGATTTCCCTCCATCTGCGACCTTTTGTGGCTCGTAGGTCAACACGAAAACGGCGCAGTGAAAACGGAGGTCGAGGAGAGGTGATGGCAAAGTACAGCCACAGTTCCATTTCGGGACGACCCTTCTCGCCCCGTTCTCGTTCTTTGAAACTTTCCGCGTCCACACCTCCCTTCACATCGCCAATGGGTTGGTGGCCTTTCGGAAACTCTAAGCCTGATTATCCGAGCCCTCCGACGCCTCAAGATCGCCAGAAATGCTGGGAGGCTCGGGATGCCTATTTTGCGTGTCTGGACGGAGTACTTAGGCGTTGTTATGGCTGGAACGAAGAAGGCGTGCTCATCCGAGATTCATATCTATCAGAGGACGTGTGCTCACAGTTGGGTTGGCGTCTTTCCGTGTTTATGAGGAAGATGACTGATCCTGCCTCCAGATAACGTACTTTAACGACCGCCGCAAGCTTGCCTTTCAGCAAAAAGGCATGCTTGCTCAAGGCAATTCTCAGAATGAGCGATGAATCTAAGTACAGTGAAACGACGGCGTCTCTCCATTTGCCCCCAACTCTGTCCGTCCAAATGTCGTCCATTGGCAGCCATTGGCCACTGTTCTGTCATCACCGCCTTGTCCGGGCGAATCAGTTTCAAGGATTATCTCTGCTTCTCTGATTTCGGATCTTTGACTATTCTGCGCATCCAAGGTTGTAGATCAACAGAGCCTCCGTGAAAACTAACACGGTGCGGCTACTTTCCGCGGGATACCATGTCTGCATCTTGATAGCTGATTTGGGGGCTCAGCCCTACACCGCCTGACTCCCTCGGAGGTCACTGCTCGTCAATCTATAAAGCACCGTCTGCGGGTGTTTGTGGGCCAGAATATGATGACCCCGTCCAACCGCACCTACTCGGACTTCTTTTCTTCTGGGCTCCGTGCGATGGCTGGTTCCTCGTATCGCTGCCCACCCCTTCCTTTCCTTCGTCCCCGCCTTCGGAAAACTTGTTCAAGTTGTCGATGCGCGACAAGGCGCTTCGCAGCCTCACGCGCCGTCCAAGGACCGCATCATCTCCCACGCCCACCATGACACTTCCCGAGAATACACGCAAACAGAGACGACGTTCTTCCATTATAGATTTCCCATGCCGCTTGCTTGAGCGGATTCAATCACTCTCTGAACGCCGACACTATGATGTCCCAATCAGGTCAGTCTCCCTTTTATTTTGCAGTCCCGGCGACTTTCCTCTAACGTGTCTGTCTAATAGTTACGAAAAACACCCCATCCTCGACCCATTCGACGTCTCACCAAATTCGACCTCACTCTTCGTCGAATCCATAGGTGCTCCGTCGCCGAATCAACGGCCCCAGTCGTTCCTTCTTCTCGGAGACTCCGCTGAATCCATCTTCCGTCTGCGCTTCCCAATCCAGCGCACGCGCCGGCGCCCTACATCCGTTCAGTCGATGCCGCTTCCCTCCGCATCGGTGCAATATAACCCTCGTGTTACTTGGGACAAGTACGAGCACGAGCACGAATGGGACTGGGATCGTGACCGTTCGTGGGCGCTCCATGAGGAGGAGGAATTCGAAGAAGAGGATACGTCGATTTGGATAGAGGAGGAAGATCCTGCGGCTACTATCGACTGGCGGCAGTTTCACAACGATCTTTTGAACGAAGACTAGGGGGAATGGACCCGACGAACTTGATGGGTTGTATTTATTGTATCAACGGTTTGGAATAAGTGTGTGGTATCTGGACGGTTGTAATCTATTGTACAGTGGCTTATAAACTACTTAGAAATTATCTTTGTGCTTGAATATAACTTGGCTGCTCCGACCTCGAAACTTGATGGCTCATCTTCCGCTAACCACAGGGAATTCAACACTACAGCCTGCTTGGCTCGGCAAACATGCCTGTAGTGCGATGCTCCCACTTGTTCATCCCTGCTGAGCATCAAATACATTTATTATTTCCGCGTCGAAACCCGGCTAGCGCTGATATCAACTTGGGGTGCAATACTACTAATCCCGAATGCAATGCGGCAGCGTTGAAAGAAAGATACCCGGGGTTCAATTCAGTTGGGTTTGGTTTCCAAACATAACTTCCGCGACTCTGGAGTCTGGGGTGATATTAGTACTTGGCGAGATACAAACCTGAGGTTGCTCCACTCGCTGGTGGTGTTGAGACTCAATCCAACCGTGGGCTTCCTAATACTTACCAGAGTACTCCAGCTACAAATGCAGTTAAGCAGCGTCTGCACCAATCAATGGTGATGAGACTACACGACGCCAATCGAACAACCTACAACCTATCCAATTCCGAATTTAGTCCAGAATATTCTTCAACAAATCCCGCAACCGCTCAATCTCCTCGCTCCGCTCCGGCCTCAACGAGAAACTATTGTCATCATAGACTCGGAATTCCTCTTCTTCATCCGGCCTGTGCTTTGCGAGGTACCCAGCATGGAAGAACGACGACACGGCAACATTCGGCGCGCAGCTCCCGTCGCTGACGAGAATGATGATTCCCGACGTCCCCCGCTCCCAGACGACTGAGCTACCGATGCCGACGCGGCAGACGCTGCCGTTGCATGCAAAAATGCGCGCGACGTCCTGCAGTGTCAGGTCGTCAATCTTGGGGTCGGGGAGTCCCGATACCTGGGTCCCCGGGCGGGGAAACAGGATATGAACGTCTGTAAGCACGGGGAAGCGAGCTAACTGGGCGAGGAGGTCAGAGGAGAGGGGCTATATGCCGCAAAGTGAATAAAAGGAATCAAGACATTGAGAAGCAGACCACATACCGCAGCGCGTTCATACGAGTCCCACGCCCACTCGAATCCGAACTGGCGTATTTTCGTAGGATCACAGGCGCTCAAGACGAGCTCGACATCCGTGTGCTTCATGATGCCGAATCCCACACGGAGGCTTTCCAGGCGCCACAGGATAATCTTGAGAAGCGAAGCCTGGTGTATTTCTTCGGGGTTACTACCATCTTCAGGAGATAAGAAACTGCTGGGCGAAGAGAAGTGAGTAGGTAGGAGGACCGTCTCATCCATCCAGAGGCTGACGAGATCAGGAAGCTCGTAAAGGAATGAGATTAGTCCGGGATACGCTCGCCCGTATTGGGAGGACTGCGTGCCTGGGACGTGGTCCCAGTTGAGGCGTCCATTCGCGTACTTGTTGACGTCTTTGATCTCCAAATGTTTCAGGGCAGCGAATTCCGCTGGCCTTAACCCGCCGAAAATCCGGATGGTATCCTCGAACCAGTACCAATTACTGAAAAAAGAGATATGTAAGCCAATCCAGCATAAGTGACAGGTGCCTACCACTGGCGCACACGAAGGGATAATTCGGATAGCCGCGTGCAGTCAAAGAGGTGGAGGGGCGTTCCGCTGGAGCGCGCGGTGCTTATGGTCAGATCGCCTACGACCAGCTCAAACCGCCGGAGCGCGGGGAGCCGCAAGGACGGGAATTTGTATTCTCCCGTGGCGCCGCTATTCGGCGAGCCACGGCCATCCCAGTCCCAAAAGCCCTCCATGATTTCCATCTTCAGAGTCGAGAGGTTCTCGTATGTACTCAAGACGTCCCCAAACGAGGCCAATTTGAGAAGCATCGTCTGGCAAACGTGACGGAGCTCCAAAGTGGTGATGGAGGGGCCGAAGGAAGACAGAAATGGCTCGATGCTGAGACGAGATGAATATAAGGTTAGGAAGATATGGGGGCACGTACTCCCAACTGTCGGGATCCTCGCCCCACTCTTGGAGCTTCAGCAGAAATGCAGTGTCGACTGCAACGGTTCGTAACGAATCACATTCGGCCAGAGCTTCGATGAGCGGCGGCGACAGCGGGAGACCGAGACGACCGTGATAGTCGAGAGCCTCGAGGTTGCGCAGTTTCTTGAAAAAAACGGGCAGTCGATCGTGCAACGCTGCGAGGTCGACAATCTCCGGCTCTGGACTGTCCGCCACGACGATATACGCTCCGTCATCTGGCTCTGCTTCTCCGTCTCCCTCCTCATCCACGGTATCCTCCTCATGCTGCTCTTCCTCGTTGTCTTCCTCCTCGTCTTCCCCTGCGACACTCCGCGCCGGAGCATAGTTTTCATGCTCTATCGAGCACACAAGATGGCGAAGAGATCCAGCCATCCATTCAGAGTCCCGAAGCAGATAATCTAGCACCTGGTGTGAAGCAGCAGCCGCACGCGAGCTGTTGGTGTCTACGTAGACCGGGAGTTGGAGAAGACGGCGCAGAGCAACGGAGAAGAAGTCGTGCGTCTTCGGGATTGCATAGAGTAATTTGTAGACTGTTTGCGAGTCTGAAATGTGAGCCAGGATGCGAGAGAACACGTCCTCGTCGATGGTAAGAGTGGACATCATTGAGGCTGAGGCGGGCCGGGCCGTCGGGAAAGGGCGGGACGGGCCCGGGGATCATCTTGATCACCGCACCCGGCTTGTTTTTCACCATGACGTTGTACTCAAGTTGACCTATTAAAGCACCTGCAAACCTTCTTCAGTCTTTTTTGGTGCCTTCAGCATGCGACACCCCCCCCCTCCCCCTTCTCTCAGTGAACATCCCATTCCTCCTCGTGGATTCTACGTTTTTGAATCGGAAATCCTGAGGCCTCAGGTGCCTCAATATACGCTTTGCTCTGGCGGTCACCTGAAAGACGTCTTGGCCCTGCTCTTATCCTCAATACGCTCAAAGATGAGTGGTTATCGAGCCGTCTTCTCCTCATACGGCCTCCAATTTCGTTCGGTAGGGGCTTGAGTCAGGTACTCCTGTGTGCGTACTTGATTTCATCTGGTAGTGAATTCCTTCACGCTGACTTGAAGCGCAGTTGTTCAAGACAGCTGGAGATGCGGTCCACCTGGGCGTTCGTTCGCCGTGTTTGTTCCCCACCATTCGGCTCCATCCGCCCACTACCCTAAGATCAAGACTTTGAGAAGGGACCTTTTTTGATGTTACCTCACAGGCAGAAACATATCAGAGCTGCTTTCTTCCCTTCCGAACACAGTGCCGTCAATGGTCATGTCCAGCCGTCTTTTTCCGTAACCAGCGTAATAAACCTCTCGCATTTCATCGGCTTTCTACCGCTCCAATTCAACTCAAGGTTGTGCGATACATGTGCATTCTGGTCGCTGCCACCAACGCTTCCCCTGAGTCAGGTCGGAAGCTGACTCACTTTTGAGGTCTTGACGGTTGTCAAGACCAAGCCCAATCATGGTACCTTCCCTCCGCCAGAACTTTGACCAGCTGCCGCCGATGCATTCCCTATCCCCCATTACTTCAAGCCCCTCTACATCGTCGATTTTTCGGGGCTCATTCATCCGCGGTCATAGTGCAAATCCCTGGTTCCTCTCGCATCGCACATGGCGAGGTTTCGCGTCCTCGGAACCATTCTGTTCGATGGTTGTCTCAACCATCCGCGTACTCTGACAATTTAATGCACGAGTTCTCTGCCCTGCGTCCAGCCGACTCCTTGGTCACCAGAAAGAAGCCTTACGAGACCGCCCTATGGCACAGTACCCACAGCTTGTCTCACTCTGAATAACACACGTGCTACCTCAGAGCAGGAGACGACCCACATCACCATCGACCGCGCGCTTCTAGCTGGTGTTCCATCCTTTGGATTGGTGGGAATATTCGCTCCAGATGATGGTTGTCTGCTCCACAAGGGCGACGTTAAGCTTGGCTGAGAACACCACTGGCGATGACCACCTGCTTGGAGCGTCGCTTGCAAACACTTGCTCACCGTTGGCGCATCACGGGGATAGTCGATGGCCGGCGCCCGTCCACGTACCCGCTGATCGTAACATCGTTACTTTCGCGTTTGCCTCCGTCCTCTCCCTTCGTCCGTGCTCCGCCGAAATCCTTCTTGCGAGCCAAGTCCTCGCTTCGACTTGTGTACATTGGTGACACTGACACGATCCCGCGCCAAGGGTTGGTAATATCTGCATACCAGCCTATACCAGCCCGCTCAATAGCTGTCAAGACGCAACACTGTCTGTCTGAAGGTGTTCAACTTTCCGTTTCTCTT
Organism: Roridomyces roridus; assembly: GCA_029378245.1. Classification (NCBI taxonomy): domain Eukaryota; kingdom Fungi; phylum Basidiomycota; class Agaricomycetes; order Agaricales; family Mycenaceae; genus Roridomyces; species Roridomyces roridus. The sequence goes on along the minus strand of JARKIF010000001.1, from coordinate 3,775,487 downwards.
TCAATTCCTCCACCTCTCCGCTCAGTCAAATCCCGCTACCGTTCCGCCCCTCACGTGAAGGTCTAGCCCTCCGGGGCAAGCTGAGAAGAGCTGAGATCGACATGGGAGCTTTTTCGCAGCTAAGCGAGCCGACGTGCAGGGCAACGGCGTTACTCTGCTTGCCCAGCCTTTTTCCATGGTGATAGACCTGGCATACTTACGTACCTTCACAAACGCCGGGCATCTCTTCTGGACGTCGCGTCGGGCTTCTAGACTACTAGAGTCTAACGCTTTGCGGTACTGCGGGCTCCTTTAACCGAACGTGGAAGCAGGTGGAAGCTGATTGGGCCCGGATGTCACAGATAGGCATCAATCCACATCACTTCGTGGACCTTCCCATATGGAGAGTCGTCTTGGAATCGCATTTCGAAGGCAGACAGCCACCCTGTCGCATCTTGAGGGATGAGAACGGCGGCTCGGAGATGAAAAGGGCTCGGTACGAAACCTGTCGTTCTTCTCCCCGCCCCCTCCCAACCCTCGTTCCCCTCTACAAATCGTCTCCACCCTGTAACCGCGATCACCAGCCGCAGGCGGTACGGCACCCCCTCATAATGGCGATCTCTGTCCGAGTCGTGGAGAGTGCGTCCTCCTTGATTCATGCTGCCATCAAGGGAATCTAACGTTTTCTGCAGTTCTCCTCTGCGTGCTGCCCCCGTTTGCCTGCCTTGTCACTTTCTTCAGGCTGTATTTACGAGCGCGCCATGGGAAGCTGTGGTATGATGATCTATGGGCTTTTCTATCCGCAATATTCTCGATCATTCTGGTTTTGGCGCTTATGCTGCACCTGGAGGACACCAGTGCGTAGTTCGTTCCGTCGTCCACGCGAGTCAGGCTCATCTGGGTACCCAGAACACCACTATTTGCCGAATCAGAGGTCGAAAATCATCATATATTACTTGTGAGTGAATCCAGTGGCTTACTTGGGGGCTACATTCAGACTTTTGTGTCTAGTGCCTCTGAAAGTTATGTCGCTGCAACTTGGTGAGCCTGGGTTTGCAGCCGCTGGGACACGCTCATGACATGGTACAGGGCAGCACGGATATCGATTCTGTTCACCGTCATCCGATTGTCCATGGGAGGAATGCGAGCACTGTTGTACACAGTGGCCGTATTGTTCTACATCACTTGGGCCATTCTGCTCGCACAGACGATATGGGTTTGCGAGAAGGAACCGGGGTGGAAGCAGTCGGTGATCGGTCAGTGTGCGCTGGGGAAGAGCGTGGGTATTGCCCAGATTATCAGTGCGTGTCTCTCGTCCGCTGCCCAACTGGCTTGACTGACCGACTTCAGCCGATGTCATATCCGATGCTATCCTCATCATTGCGCCCCTGCGACTACTCTGGGGTGTGCGTCTTCAGCGAGCGCTCAAGTTGCGGCTCATGGCCGTCTTCACCACCAGCGCTATCACCACCGTCGTCTCCCTGTATCATGATATAACCGTTCTACGCATCGGCGGGATCCCGGAGGTCATCGCCGCTACCATTCAGGTGCGTTTGATGGTTCTTGTCGAACCCTTTTACTCAGTATCTGCAGGTCGCCGTGGGTCTCCTCGTCGCCAACCTCACCGTCGTCACCGCCTTTGCATTCCGACTCGCAGCCGAAGACCCGAAAGACCGTACACCCATCGAGGTCTCATCACTTCGGTGGCGCAACCACTCGACCAAGCCGCAGACGACGACGAACTTCGGGGGCCTCCAGACTACGGACGCTGACTCGCGCGTGAAGCCTGTCCAGGTGAATATGACTCGTACGACGGATGACACGCATTGGTCAACATCGACCAAACCAACGACAGTGACCGGTAGCTCGGAGACGACAGAAGAGCGGCCTGAAAAGATGGAGTTGCGGGACCTTCCTACCTCTACTGTGCATACAGTTTGAAGTCGGGGTCCATTCCACATCTGTATTTTTATTTTCGTACATGGAGACTGGAGTACATACTGAGGGACAAAATTGGGAATCGGGGACTCGTACATACTATCGGGATTATTTGTATAATAGCGTGCTATCGAAGAACTATGGAATTTCTTTCACTTGTCCGCCGCTGGTAACGTAAGTAATCTAGCCTTTTGTCTCCATGGCACCATCTCTGGACCATCTCCGCCTCCTGAGAACTTCTCCAATCTTTGACACGATTGTCGGACGGCATTCTTCTTGAATCTCGCTCCAAGGGCCAAGATGCGACGCGCCGCCCTCAAGTCGTTATTGGTGGCGCTAGTGGCTAGGACTGCGGGCGGGCTCCTCCAGCCTCCCGTTTGTTTCGACTTGGATCAGGATGTGAGCGTAGACCAACAAGTGTGCTGGGAACTACCAGCAAATTACACCTACGAACTTGGATCCCTCAACGCAACTATCGACGGTCGACTTCGGACTTCATCGCCCTTCTCGCTCCCCTGTTTCTCCAACTACAACGGAATCAGTGTGGACAGGGACGAGCAGCTTTGTTCCCAAATTCAAACAAATTACAGAAACCATGCATTCCGGGTGGACAGTTTCAGCTCGAGTATGAATGTACGTACATACCAAATCGCCCCTCCTTTCAACTTGCTAATAATCAATTCTCAAAAGCCCCAATACGAAACCTGCATAGCTACCGGCTCGCAATGTCTTCTGGACTGGAGAAATCCCCGCAATCCGGAAGCTAACAATGGAATTTCGTGCGAGCTTGGTGGAGTTGCCGAATTCTACGTACGTCGTTCCTCATGCATGCATTATTCCTTGCTCACAGATGGTATCCAGATAGACGTCCACAACCCAGGGGACGTCCAAGCAGCCTATTTGTTTGCGGCCAAGACCAACACCCCGCTTTCAATTAAAAATACCGGGCATGATTTTATGGGAAGATCACATCGAAGAGGATCTTTGGGTCTTTGGGTGGGTATTGCCTCATTAATTTGAATATCTAAACCACTGAGACCTCTGGCAGACGCACAATCTCGACGCGGTAATTCCTCTTATTCCCTTCCACTTTCAAAAGACATCATGGCTGCTCAGATGACATACCATCCTGCTTTTACGCCCGAATCGTGCGACGATTCTGGGTCCTTCCGGGCCATTACGGTCGGCGCAGGCGTAACTTTCGACCAAGTTTATAAATTCGCGCACGACAACGACGTCCTGTTTATCGGAGGGTACTCCCAGTCAGTTGGGGTCAGCGGTGGTTGGCTTATGGTATGATATGACTGGCTCGAGGAAAGTTGTGCCGACATTCACGCATTTTGCAGGGTGGAGGCCATGGTGTTCTATCTCCTGTATTCGGCCTGGGTGTCGACCGAGTGGTAGGTTTTTTCAAAAGTATGTTATCCACTCACTGACATGGTTCGAAACTTTCAGCTTCAAATCAAGATCGTCACCCCGGATGGCGAGTACCGCACCGCAAACGCTTGCCAGAACCCCGATCTGTTCTGGGCACTTCGCGGTGGGGGCGGGGGTACCTTTGGCGTCGTCCTCGAATCAACACACCTCGTCGAGCCAAATATCCCAATTCAAATGTCCGTCTTTTCTTTCCTTTTCTCAACGTGAATGAAGACATATCGTATCACAACTTCTACCTCCCTCAGCGCCAACATCAGCTACAACCCCGCTCCCGCGCAACAAAGAGAGTTCTTTGAAATTCTCGTCAACGACTCTGTGCGATGGGCCGGGCTTGGCTGGGGCGGACATGCAAACCGACGTGGATTGGTATACATGAACCCGCTCCTCTCGCCAACAGAGGCGCAGGAGTCGATGGGGAATATGACTGCATTCGCTCGAAGCCATGGGGGTTCAGTCAACTTCAATACTTTGCCGTGGTATGATTTCTTTGAGCGTTATATTACGGAAGAACAGGCGGTGCGTCCTCTCTCATTGCCCTTGACAATCTCTCAGTTCAACTTTCGGACTGCAGCCCGTGGGCACCCTCGTAACCCTCGGCTCCCGGTTGATCCCGAAAGCCAACTTCCAAACAGAAGCAGGCCGTGCTCAGCTCGTCGAGTTACTGATCAAGCAGAGTGCCGCGTTGGGGTTTCCGAACATCATCCCTCTTGCGGGGACACCGATGAGCAGACTCGGAGTCCCCGGTGAGACGTCGGTGACTCCCAAGTGGAGGAGCGCTTTGTGGCATGTACGTGCGCTTTCGAGTTCTTTCTCATCTTTATATGAATGAAATTAGATAGCTGGTGACCACGGCATGGTGGAATTACAACAGCACATTGGAGGAGATCCGAGGGACGTATGGTAGAGTCCACGACATGGTACAAGAAATGCGAAAGGTCGCGGGACCTGATTCGGGTGTCTACATGGTGACTACTTGCCAGTCGCCGTCTTCAAATTGTCTGATGTTCGTTTTTCTTAGAACGAGGGCGACGTCTACGAGACGAACCACGAAGGTAAGCTCTCCCCACTATCTTTACTTCAAGCTTGGTCCGCTGAGACACACAACAGAAGCTTACTGGGGCGAGAACTACGCCCGACTTGTGCAAGTCAAACGAAAGTAGTACGTCCATCGTTTCGCAATTTTCAAACTCAACCAAGACTCACTCAATCGGAGTGATCCGCTTGGCTTGTTGGCTTGTTGGAATTGCATTGGGTCGCAGGGTGCTGCTGCGTTTCCGTGTTATCCCCGTCTGGACGTGTGAATGTTAGTACTTATGAATGCTGTATCTGCCGACAACCTCCAAGACCAAGACGTAACCCCAGTAAAATCAAAGGAATAAGATTATTCGACTAAACAGAAAACTAGACGACAATGATGTAAACCTAGTGAGTGTACCCGAGTGTGAAAGAGAGCGAGTGAGGCGTATGTAGCTGAGCATGTAGATACTAGAATTTACAATGGCACTTGCGTTCCGAATCCAATGAAATATGTACAGATTGCGGGGGGTTGGGTCCAGTCACTTCAAGTTCAAGAAGTGAAACCCGGGTAACAAGGGAAACTCGAAGCAGCGGTGGAACCGACGCAGTTGAAGCAGTCTAGTAGGCCCTTGGGGTCGCTGTAAGTGGAGGTCAGCACTGCCCAAGAAGGAAAGATGGACGACGACGCACTACTTGTTCTTGACCTGCAACAGTTGCGCGTAGTTCTCTGAACCCCAGTACGCCTCTTGAGGATCAGTTTCATACGGCTCGCCTTCATTCTAAACAGCCAGTTCAAGGAAAGAAAAGAAAGGAAGCATCACCACTCACAAAGTACGTCCCAGAATTGGGCGCTACAGCACGCATCATACCGACCATATCATGGACGGCGCCATACGTAGCCTGATTGACCTCCAATGTACTATTGTACGTCAAAAAGCCCGTAGTAACCAACTACCCATAATCAGTTGAACGAAAAAGAATAAATAAAAGGGAAACGACGTACATGCCACAACGAGGTCCTCCACGCAGGCGTAACAGCTGTCGACCCGGCGACATAATCAAACAACACCGGCGTCGTAACAGGGATGTTGGGGAAGCCCATGGTGGCGGTTTGGTTCAGCATAAGCTGGACAAGTTGCGCGCGACCGTCTGCCGAAGCAAAGTTGGCCTTGGGAATCAACCGCGAGCCGAGGACGACGAGGCCGCCTACAGGCTATCAAACAGAATCAGAATCAGAATCAGAATAAAGAGAGAGAAAGGAAGAGCACGTACAGCCTCCTTGGGCAACACCGTACTCTCAAAGAAAGGTAACCACCTCGGACTCGTCGTGAAATTAGCTGTACCCCCATTAGCGAGCGCAAAGTCCGCAATCTGCTTGAACGAGTCTTCGGCATTGGCGAGGGAGACGGTGGGTAAGGGGTTGACAAAGACGAGTCCGTAGGTGTTGATGTGCCCTCCCCAGCCCGCTTGACCCCAGCTCAGCGACCCGTTCACGACGATATTCCAGAACTCCTCAGCATGCGCGGCGTCGGGGTTGTAGTGGATGTTCACGCTGTTGTGGGCGATCGTTAGGCTCGTGGTACATAGAAGAAGAAAAGGCAGTACGAACACTTGGAATGCAACGTTGGGTTCGACGAGCTGGGTCGACTCGATTACGACGCCAAACGTGGCTCCGCCTCCACCCCGCAACGCCCAGAAGAGGTCGGGGTTCTGGCAAGCGTTGGCAGTGCGATACGTGCCGTCGGGCGTGACGACCTTGAATTCAAGGACACGATCAACACCGAGCCCGTACACTGGCGAGAAGACACTATGACCACCACCCTGTCGCGGCCAAGGTGAGTCAAGTTGTATATAAGACTGCGGCAGAGGTAGACGCACCATAAGCCAGCCCCCACTGGCGCCGATAGACTCGGCGTAGCCTCCGATGTACGTGACGTTGTGGGCGTCGGCGAAGTTGTAGATCTGGTCGAAAGTGACGCCAGCCCCGACGGTGATGGCGCGGTAGGTTCCGTTGCATGATTCCGGGGTGAAGTTGGGCGAGTAGCTCAGCTAAAATAATTGAGTCAAAGGGGTGAGAGGGGATTTGGATGCCTCACGGAGTCCAAGTGGTGCGTCTGGAGAACCGCGTCAGAATTCGACGCGCTCTGGACAAGAGAAAGAAAGACTTGCCCAGATACCCAACGACCCCGGCCTGCGCGTGCGTCCAAAGTAGTCGTGGCCAGTGTTCTTGATCGACAATGGAATCTTGCTCGAGGCAGAGAACGTAAAAGCTTCCTGCACGTCCGCCGCGGTCGACACGTTAATCTGCGAAAAGGTGTTAGAATGGATGCAAGTAATTTAACTTTGGGACCGACGTAGTACTGCGGGAGCTGTCCCTGGTTGCACGAAACACCCGCCATGGCCGTTGGGTCGGAAGGATTGGCCGAGTTGAGGAGACATTGGTTGTGTGTTGCCTGGCAGCTCTCCCATTGCGGCTTCAAAGGAATGTTACTTAACGCAAAAAACGGAGAGAGAGAAACACATACGTTCATGTTCGCCCCAAAGCTGTTGATCCGCATAGCAGGTTTGAGGTAGCCGGCCTGAACTTGTGCACAAGCAGTCGGGTCCACCTTGACGCTAGCATTGTTGTACTGCGAGAAGCAGGGGAGCGCAAAGGGTGTCGCGGCTTGCAGACGACCACCGATAGTCGAGTTGAGAGCGGCGTATGGAGGAGCCACGACGGCTGCCGCCAGCGAGGCAGATACAAGAACGAGGAGAGCGTTCATCGGGGGACCCACAGAAAGGACGACGAGAGGGAGAGAACGGAGCCTAGGCCGACGCTTCGCAGCTTGCGGACATAAATATTCGGTAGGAAATGGGGAAATCCTCTGGAAATAGTTCTTGATGGAATGCTATCAACGCCGACATCCAGGCACTCGGGAAATTACCGAGGCAACGCGAGGGTGCCGAGGTGTGCCGCACGGCCGGAATAGGAAGGACAGACCCAGCTCCCCATCAGCTCCCGCTGTGAACTGATGGCGGGAGAACTTTGAACTGTGCTGCTCCTTGTGCACAAGCACCCACGCTGTGTGCTTGTCACATGTGCACACTTTAATATTCTGTAGCCTCGTTTGTCGCAATCGGACACCGCCATCACGGAGGGCGCGCGCCTCTCCGTAGTAATATGTTCTTCATTCAGGCACAGACTTAGATTAAAGGCAGCTCTCTCTCTCACAAGGTTCCATGGGTGCATACACTTACCTCTCGGCGCTAGCGAACGGATCACCAACCCGACAGCCGATTTTTTTCATTTATCTCTAGTAGCCGGATGATCGGGCTGCCGATATGAGCGCATCAGAGCGCATCCCGACTGTCATCTATTTTTACACACCGGTTTACAACCAGTTGAACTAATGCAGCCCTGGCTCCTATAGACCCACAGGGGCAAAAATACGCGCCATTGAATGCCCCCATCGGAAATTGGTGTCTTTTGGAGCAAGTGCTTACTCACGGAGAAAGTGCTACTCGCGGGTAGGTACGGGAGGCTGACCTCCGACCAAGCGTTTGCTTCCGCGGAATTATTTACCTAGGTGAATCTCCTCGTTCACGGTTCAAGTGACCCGACCCCGCCAAAATGTCGTAACCAAATATCCGAAAACGGCGGCACAGACCGCCCACTTCCGCAGGTCCGCCGCCGCCTGAAAATCTGAAACCGGCGGTGGAATGCAATTATTACTTGGTTACTTGAACCGTTCCTGAATAAAGCGTCAAATCTGTGTACACACTCATACATCCGGCGCTGCCGTTTGTGGGCCACATTCGAATTGCTAACGAGAGCGCGTACGTGAACGCGTGAACGGGAAATCACATGACCGCCATTGTCACAGATTAGATTAGATCAGCTGAATCGAAACGAAAGTAATGACCACATTCTCCATACAGTCTAATATACAATTCTATCGCATTCCTGTCTTCAAAACCGGCGGAGGCAAAGCCCTCAACTCAAACTGCTTCTTTGGTGCATTACCACCAGTCCACGGCGAATCCGACTCGATATCATCCCCAACCCAACCACGCGTCTTTGAAATATCAACCTGCACTCTGACAGGCGCCGCATCAAAACTCCCAGGACCAAAAGTCGTCGTCGTCAACGCCCTACTGGATTTCGACCTCTTGACGCGATTCGTACCCCCGATGGTCTCGACATCCGACGTCGGCTCTGTCGCTTCATCATCCCACTTGCCATCCGATCCCTGGGCATGGAGTCGGAACGCATAAGCGACGACCACAGCGAGGTTCGCCACGACGAGGCTGATGGCGATTTGAATCGTAGCTGCCATGACCTCTTTGAAGCCGCCGAATCGGAATACAATGTACGCGTGGTAAATGGACACGGCTGTGGTGATGGCGGTGGTGGCGAATACTGCCATGAGGCGCAGTTTCAGCGAACGCTCGAGCCGAACGCGATAGATGAGTTTGAGCGGCGCGACGATGAGGATCGCGTCGGAGATGACGTCCGCTAGAGTGAGTTGAGTCGTGTATTGAGCTCGCAAGGACGATGAAGAGAAATTCAAAGACGCACTGATAACCTGAGTGATAGCCACACTTTCCCCTAACGCACACTGCCCGCCTTTCGACTGTTTCCATCCCGGTTCGGCTTCACATACCCAAAACGTCTGGGCGAAGAGGACGGCCCAGGTGATGCCAAACCCAACGGCGACAAACCAAAGAATTTTCCTCAGTCTGCCAACAGCCATGCGGATGACGGTGTGGAGGAGGGAGATTCGGGATGTCCAGATGGCCGCGACGAAGGATTGCGAGGTTCTGAACAACATTCAGCACTGGAATTCGAGCCAAAATGAGAAGTTCATACATGTAGTAGATAGCGATTTTGGATTTTTGCCGCAATCGAGGGTGGACTGGATTAGATTAGAAGAGTTAGTATACTTCAGTGGCAGAACACACCTTGATCCGTGACATGCAACATGAGCCCAACAACCACGGTGATGGAAAAGAGCGTGCTAACAAACGCCCAGAGGTCATCCCACCAAAGCTTACTCCTTGTCCATCGTATGTAGAGCCGGAAATACGTGACCAGGCAGGCGAATGGTATAAGTGTACACAGCAGGACTGGTCGTATTCAGTTTGTTGATTTGGGGGTGTTTAAGGGATGCCGAGTACTTACTCTCCAGCGTCGTTGTTTCACTAACCATCGTGGCCCGCACCGGTGATCAGCGCTACTTGCTGCAGGGAGACAGACAGAGTGGGAGGAGTGCCGGGGAATCAGGAGAGGGGCGGGTCCCGTTGCTGGGCGTAGGGATTTATACTAATACCGTGGTCGAGCCGCGAGCGCACGCAACAACTCTACATCTGTGTTTCGAGACAGTAACCAAAAGGGTATGGGCCCGGGCTTCTGAGAATGCTTATCAGCCTCGCAACGCAACCGGCTTCTAGTTCAATCGAAACGGCGGATTCGGAATGTCGTTAGACTTGAGTACATGGTGGGAGGCCATCGGCGGAGATTAGGATGAGCTTGGTCGCTGCGAGCCAGTCATTCAAGTCTGAGTGAGAGATACCCTTCCAGGTGTGTTTCCTCGCATTTGCAAATAGAGCCCACTTCTTTAATCGTGATTGGAAGAAGTTCTTGGAGAGCCATCGCGTATCAAGAAGGCTGGCCATGATTGGCGCATAATTCCGCATCATCACTTCTGGGAAACTTGAAGTTTGGAGGAGTTTGGACGGCAAGCCCGACCGTCGACTGAAAGGCAGCGCGATAGAATCCAGTCAGCATTCAGAAAAACGCGATACTTTTCAGTAGCGTACCTTTGATACCGACGTTGTTGTCAGGACTGTTGCAAACGCGTTACGAGCTGTTACGAGTCGTCGCCCACGCGCGATGCTCAGGGTCGGCAAGCGGTGCCGGCGGTTCTGCGAATGCGCAAGCGCCGGAGGTTCTTCGGCGGCCGTTGATCGCTATGCGATCAGCGATTTGACCTCTGTGGCCTCTGTACTAGTAATTGCTCTGTACATCGAAGTCCCAGGTTCGAGCGTCCTTGAAGTCGAAAAAAAAAAAAGGTGAACCAATCTTTGTGAGAACTCAGGAAACTTACTTGACTTGACTTGCGACTCTGGCAAGGTCCGGCCGGGTGCTGGAACCAATTTGCCAGACTCTGTTTGCTTCCAACGACAAAATTCGTGCACTGTTGCTTCCTTCCTTCCGGGACGTCCAAGTGCTGTGGTCTGCTCTTGTCGGCGGCACTGATTCTCCGAATTTTCCACGATGATAGGAATGATTCAGGATTCTCCACAGGTCTTTTCCTCAATCCGAGAAGCTCCAGTGAGCAAGCCCAGAATGGTGTGAGACTGGCTGTCGTCTGCAGTGAGCGATCGTCGGTGTCAAGTTGAGGTCAAGACAAAGGGGCGTTTAGCTGACCAATCCATCAACTGATGCGTTCCAACTTGCCTCCTACCATGACCTCCCATCCCATCTTCTGGAGTCCAACCACCAACTCAATGAAAATACGGGACCTTTCTCGGGACGACGACCTACTCAGCCACTTGCTGGTCGAAAAACTCGGAGCAGGACTCGTCGTTCACAAGATGCATCCGTCTCGCAGGTACCCCCAAGCTCCGGACGCTGGGACGCTCCTCCGCATCGTCCGACGTGTAAGTCCTTAGCCACGTGGGTCATCCTCACCACAATTCTATCTCAAACGCTGTGCAGCTGGTTCAGGCCGACGGACAGCGACGAATATCCATACGCCACGCCATTGACGAGCTTCTAGCGTGCGCGTCCTAACGTTCATCGTGGGGAGAATCACAACCGAGTTCTGTACCAGACTACCTTCCGTGCGTACCTACCTCAAAGCATGCAAACAAAATCAAATCGACGCCTTTGCAACGTGAATATTCCTTCCAAGTTTCCGGTGGAATGATTTTGGATGTATTTAAATTTGCCTCTCAGCCATGCATCCCGTTACTTTGGCCTCTACGACTCCCGGGGCAGTATCGAACTCGCTCCCACCTCCCGCTACACCAACCCCAACAATGATTTAAAAAGCAAAAGCAGATCAGAAATCCGTGTCCTCGCAACGTGCACTCTCCTCCCAGGTTACACCATCCCGGAATTGAAAGGCTCCGTCGCGGAGCTCACACCCGACTCGGCGGACGAGGTAGATTTCAAGCGGACTGAATCCCTCAGAGATTTTAGCAGTGTTATACGTTCGAGCAAGACGGGGAAGGAACACTTATTCCTCGGGCCTGCGAGATTCGTCAATGTACTTACTTTTTCCTCGCAGTCATTTCTATCCGCTAACCCACCTATCTATTCACAGCACGATTGTAGCAACAACTGCGAACTATTCTGGGGTCAAGGCAAATACATCGGCGTACGCGTCCTCAGACCTATCGTTCCGGGGGAGGAAATCACTGTTAATTACGGGGCCGGATACTGTGAGTTCCGAGTGCAACTTCAACGTTCCACTTCTTAAAACGAAATCCCCACCAACCATGGGTTGACAGTCGGCGTCGACAATCGAAATTGTTTGTGCGAAACATGCGAGAAGGAAGGTCGGAGAGGGTATGTGGATGCAGCTACTGCCGAGGATGCAGATGACGAGATGAAAGTGGTCTTCGTGGCGGCTGAAAACTTACCCAGCTGTAGGATACCCGGATGTCCAGCTGCTTGTCTGACCCTGGATTTAGACTCTGAACGCGGGAGGATGGTGCTTAGGCCGAGAGAAAGCTTGGTTGCGACGGCTGCACAAGTTGGAACTGGTGGTGCAGCCATCGATTCGGGAAGGCGCGCAGTTACTGTTTGTTCCACATGTTCGGAGGAGGAGTTGGGTTGTCCAAGGTGCGGTGCCTGTGCTTCGACACAAAATATGACAATATTCATGCTCAACTCTCTGAAATCTTTAGATGCGCGCGCCATTTAGCGATATACGGCCATCCGTGGCCTTTTCGACGCCTAATCGTAAGGGAATTGACACCCGACAGATCGAAGCGCAAAGGGGATTCGAAACAGGGAGATACAAGGGGGCTACCGCCGTTGAAGCGACGAAAAGTCGAAGTGGTTTTACCTCGAATCGGTGACGTCTGGCCAAAGCCAAATTCGAAACGGAGTGTCAGAGAGCTACCAACGCCTCCACCCTTGAAGACGCGAAAGGTGGAAGTTGTTCTACCTCGAGTCGGTGAGGTATGGCCATGGGCAAGGAGTTCGAAACTGCCTCCGTCCTTGAAGAGACGAAAAGTTGAAGTTGTTGTACCTCGACTCGGGGCTGTATGGGGTTCTACTTAGTTCACTTGAAACACTTGAAACCAGACGAGAACGTTGAGGCTACATAGAAATCTAATACGCTTTCCTCTCCACGCCGGAATCAAAAATCAACCGCCTTGATCCGAATGGGCAGCCGTGGGCCCTTGTCCACCTCGCCCTCAATCGCAGGCAACATGACGATCCCTGGCTGGCGCAGGATCTTGTCGGACACGGCGGGGTCGATTGAGAATTCAAAGTTCTTGAGGAGCTCGATGAGGAAGGATTGGTATTCGTATATGCTGTCAATGACAATTTGGTGAGAAGGAGAGTGCAGGGAGGGTGGGAGCGTACGCGAATCTCCAGCCTGCAAAAAGAATCAATGAACCCTTCGACTTGAAAGCGCGTTTTACGCACCGATACAACCCCTATGTCCACTTCCAAAGGACATCCTGCAGAAGAGTATGAGTCGAATGCCACCAACGGTCAACTTGAACCGTCCTACAGATTCCCATAAACCCCAAGCCTCGTCGTCAAATCAACCGTATCATCTAAAAACCGATCTGGGTTGAACACATGCACGTCTTGTCCGAATACATCCGAGTTCCTTTGAAAGAAAATGAAGTTCAACGAAACGCAAAAAGAAAAGTAATGGAAGGCACACCTGTTGTACCCAGAATTCGAAATAATCATAACCGTATTTTTGGCAATCGGAAGCTCCGTAATCGTCTTGCCTGATTTTGTGAGGATGGGTTTGGATAGAGGGAGAACCTCGTCGCGTGCAGCTTCGCGTACGCTGTAGGTCCTGGAATCGGGGTTGAACTTGCACAAGGAGGCCAAAGTTAAAATAGAAATAAAATACGCACGCGACCGAATGATATCTCAACACTTCCTATTCAAACTTCCGTCAACTCAACTCGTTCTGAAAACGTGAAAAACGGACCTTCATAACCGCTACAGTATACTTCATCTCTTCAAAGTCCGCCGCTGTAAGCTCCGTCTGTCCACGCGCCCGAAGTGCATCATAGGTGTCCTTGATCTCTGCCCGCAGTCGGGTTTGCATCTCGGGATGTCGCGCGAGCTCGAGAAGAGTCCAGGACATGGTGGCCGCAACAGTTTCCTGTGTATCTTCAAATCACCGAATCAACGAAATTTGGGTAGCATACGTGTCCAGCTTGCATGATCGTCCTGCGTGAAATCAAGCCGTGTGTTCAAAAGAAAATTGAAAACATACTGCATCTGCGCATACATCTCCTCCTCGCTCAAACACGTCCTCGGATTCTCCGATGCATTCGCCTTGACTGCTCCCGCTTCAATTCTTCTTCTATGCCGCGTGCACAAAGAAAAGATTCACCAAGCAAACTCAGAACATCCTTCTTCCCCTTTCCCGCCACCAGAGCCTTGGATTTCTCACCCACAAGCTGTTTCGCGATCCCCACCGCGATGCTCGTGACGTGCCGACTATGCTTGAGCACGGGAAATGGCGCGTTTTTGATGAGGAATTTGAGGATTCCGATTGGCATGAATTCGAGTAGACCCATGACGAAGATGCCTGCTTTGCTTGGGATAGCAAACATTGGGCTGGGTGGGAGTGAGTGAATGGATGAATGAATTGATTTTTGAAGGGCAATGCGACGCACACGACACTGGAAAGCGCCTCGGCGAGGGGGTCTTCTTGATTATCTGTTGTGCCGAATTGATAGTCAAACGCAACTGCAGGTTTGATGTTCAGTTGTTGTTGTCCTGCCCGGGTAACACACCGCACTCACCCGCACCAATCGTATCAAGCGCATACCGCGAGAAATAACTGGGCGTGTCGACCAGCGCGGTACCATCCGCGCCCACAAGATCTTTCCACTGCGACGTTAGCTGTCCGGATTGATTCATGAGCGAAAAACATCAGAAACGCCGATGACTGACCTTGTGGGCGTACGCCGTGAAGATTGGAATATACGACCGAGCCTCTTGCGTCCCAAACGCAGGCGAATTGACGCGTCGTTGTCTCCTATGAACCTCGTCTTTTTTGCAACCAACTCAGCACGATGTACAGGAGGAAGGTGACGACGCACTGTTCGACCACGCGAGCCCCGGACCCGTCAGGATGTTGATAAGTTCCGATCTAAAGTCGGATTTGCGGATATGGTACCCAGAGTTGGACATGTGGTATAGGGCTTTAGGGTCGGATACGAGGAGTCGGTCTGTCTGTTAAGGTATCAGTCTAAACAAGAGAAATAGGGAGGAACGATTCACCCCGAGGATGCCCTTCAATCTGATTACATGCCCGAACCTTGCCTGCCATTTGAAATCGGCCTATGAACAGATTCAGTTCAGCGGACTAAGACGCGGGTGCTTGCTTGCTGCGTACTTCAGCTGCCTGGGACTGAGACAACTCCGGCAAGCATCCTTTCCGTAAAGGTGAGGACAGGAGAGCTGCCAAAGGGAGATACAGACCTAGTAGGAAAGAGCTGGGCTCAGGACCCGGGATATCGGCGAGGGAGATGCGGGTCCAGCGACGGTAGACGTTGTACAGCGCGAGCAAAGCCGCGGACAGGAGGAGCAACCTCTCCATCTTGGGTGGTGGTGTGGGCGATAGAAAAGTCTGCGGTCTTCTGACATGGGAATCCTTCGTTGGAATCAGAGAAGCGGATGGCAGCCCGTTTTACACATGCCAGAGATGATATGAGATCCATGTCCCGAGACCGAGACAGCCAGTAGGGTATGGCGGGAATCAAAGACATCCCAGGAACTTGATTGGGGAAGCCAAGAGCCGCATCATGATCCGCCCAAAGAGTCGGATCAAATGCGGGACAACAACGCGCAAACAGCGCGTACTTATCTGCGCCATCAATCGGACAAAATCTAGTACCCAATCCGTTTACACGTTCGGAGTATACCCCGGCGGCAGCTCATCCGTCAACCCCTGCGCCCACGGCGTCGCTTGCTGCCGCTGAAGCGCCCTAATCTGCTCCTCCATAACCCGTATCCGATCCTGCGTTCCGGACTCGCGAGTCGGATGCCCCGTTTCGCTGACAATATCCTCCAACTCGTGACGAATCTCCTCCATCTGCCGAGTAAGCTCCATCTGCCGCGCGAGCCTTAGCTCCGACTTTGTTTGCGCGGCCCCAGCCAGTGGTAGTGCTACTGCTGTTGTTGTTTGTCTGGAAGAAGATTGAGTGTCGACGTCTCGGAAGGAGGAGTCTCTGTGCGGCTCCACGACGTAGCCTGAGGATCGCAAGACGCTCTGGGCGCCGGCATCAGAACCGTAGAACGTGGCCACGGTTGAGGGTGCGAGTTGTTCTGTCATGGGGGAAGAGTCTGGATCGAATATATCTGGTTTCAACTTGAGGCTAGGATCCGCAGAGCGGCGCCGTCTGCAGAAAAAGAAGGCGGCGGCACCTAATGCCACAAGCACAACTACCCCGCCGACGACCCCACCGGCGATGGCACCTGTGTGATTCGACGAATGGGGAGAATTCGTGCTGGATGAAGTTGGGATTGTGCTGCTAGAGGAGGAGGAAGGCGCGCTGGAGGATGAAATCACCGCGGCCTCTTCAAATCTACAACATGGTCATTTTCGAAGAACCTGGCGGAGAACATTTGAAGACGCACGTATAGATCGCATAGTCAAAGTTAATGTACAGGTCACCTGCTCCCTCGGTAGTGATCAAGAGAGAGTGCGTCTCATTGCTCAAACCCGTGTGCGAGAAAGCAAGAGCGTTGAACTCTACATCCGTAGTTGCGGAGGGAACGTGAGTGAAATCTCCTTGGACTGTTCCGTCGATGCTAAAATTCGCGGCCGTGGTCGTCGTGACGCCCTGCCCTTCGTCGTTTGCGAGGATGAAGTAGACGTAGATGGCGACGCCGGTAAAGTCCATCGAGATGGCAAAAGACCCCAAGTCGGCGTGGTACGTCGCCGCGTGGTACGTCCCGTCGAACACCTTGGAGGTATCCGGAAGGATGGCACATCCTTGGCAAGACGGGCCTGCCCATACAGAGCTCGGAGTGTATGTAGGCACGACACCCGTCACGCTGTCTCCATTCGTGTCGTCGATTGTCCGATTCGTGAAGGTCTGAGCGTTGGTCGAGGCGAGTAAGAAGAGAAGAAGCACCGACGAGATAACTCTCATGGGGAAGAGGTCGAGGATGGGGCGGTGGACCGCTGAGGGTGGGTACAGCGGGGCAGAGTTCGAAGCGATGTCTCGCGGCAATCTAGCGGACTAATTTGTGTACACGAGCGCTAAGATTCGTGCCATGACTGCACAAATGTATTGAAGTGAGCGCTCCGTACTGCGGCCCTATCTTTTTAGCTGAAACCACCACGATTGAGTACTGATGCTGCTCCCCAACGTGATGAACGAAGACGCGCATCCCTTGATGCCGCTCTCACTCGGCGAAATGCAGGAATACGGGGCAGGACCGTACTCTTCCCAGTTGTGACGCTATTAGTATACCAAGTTCGGAACAGCAAACAATCCTACGAAGAGGGATTCGGACAATCGTGAAAGATCTGAGAAAGGCACAGATAGATCAATGGAAGCCGGAGACAAGCCGTGTGAGTCCATCTTGTTGCCGGCGGAAAGACGAGTGAGAAAGAGTGTTGAAGTTGTCGCGGCGAGAGGATCCCAGAAGACAAGGGCATAACCTTGGCATAACCTCGAAACTCTTGCGAAACTCGCAATATTAATTGGAGGGCAGGCCAGGGCGCAGTTTGCGACTACCGTTTAGAGTCTGGTACGCAAGGATATCGGGTGGTTGAAGTTAGTTGACCGAAGCGGCTCGACGTCATGGCAGACGAGGGTGTGGCACGTGAGTGGCGTTGATCTCTTCTTCCTCCTTCACAAGCACCAAATCGGGACGGGGTCTAAAGACCGACAAATGAAAACCGCGATTCCTTCCCGAGTGCTCGTCGTCTTGGCCGTCACCGCCATGCTCGTCGTCGTTCTTTCCATCCACGCCATCAAGGCCTACGACATCGAGCTGCCCATCGAGCCCCCGGCGGTCTTGCCAGGACTAAACGCGTTCATCGATCCAGATCCAGTACAATTCGCGGAGCACACATACAGAGCCGACGGACTGGTGGAGAACAACCCCGACGGAAGTCACTCCATCTTCGACCTCATTGACCGAGCACAAGCCGCGTGGAAAGAGAAGCTTGAACGAGCCAGTACGACTCTCCCTGAAGCCGTGACGGAGTATAAAAGGAGGTACAAGCGAGACCCGCCGAAGGGATTCGATGTCTGGTGCGTCCAGATAGTTTTTTTTACACCCCGCCCAGGCCAACTCACTGTATTTCAAGGTGGAACTGGGCTCGCCAGCACGACGTCCAACTTCCCGACGAATACGACCAAATTTATCACGATCTCGAGCCATTCTGGGGCATAGAACCGAAGAGTCTGCTGGCCACTCGCGAAAAGCTCGAAGGAACCGGCCCATCGTACACCCTCGGCAAAGTCGACGACGGGAAACTCGGCATTTTCAATACATCTTTGAGTCCCAGCTCGGCTGGTCACTTTCTGAAGGCCGCGAAAACTATCATCGCCTTATTGGCCGACATCGAAGATCTCCTTCCACCATTTCGAGCAGTTGTGTCGGGGTATGACCATGCGAATAAAGTCAGTACAGGCTCCTCTTCCTTCGTGGACAACGTTTATCACCGTACTAGCTCTCTGACTACTATGTGGAACGCGCCGCTCGTCAAGCCGCCGCGGAGAAACGAGGTCAGGATGTTGCCGTGTTTTGGACTCTGTCTGATTACGTTACAGTTATCAAAAGTAAAGACTTACCGAGAGGAAATTCGACCGGCTGGCTGTCTGCCTGTGGCCCCAACTCGCCGGCTCGTAATGGTTCTATCGACGTCGAAGGCGATCTCCCACCCAAAACGACCGCGGGACCGACTTTTATCTACGATCACAAACTGGCTATGGATCCCTGTCTCCACCCGCGGCATTTCTGGCAACACTCACAGTTCATTTGGAAGGGACAAGGCCCGGAGCCGCAGCACGAGATGGTGCCTATGTTTTCGTATTCCTCTTCGCCAGTCCACCACAATATCCGTATCCCCAACATGTATCTCTGGGTGGAAGACATTATGCCGAGAACGAACGACCCCGAGTGGCACGAGAAGATCGACGAGCGGCTCGTTTGGCGCGGGAGTACCACTGGTACGGGGCTGGTGCTTTCCGCCTCCCCAAGCATCAAGTTCCGCAAAGCGCACCGCGTCCGGCTTGTACAATTTGCCAACGATGTGGAGGGATTTGTTTCGATTCTCCCGCCGGTGAACACAAGAGCCGACCGCGTTGGGTATCCGATGGACGTGCGGAAGGCTAGGCTGACTCCTGGGATCATGGATATTGCGTTTGCTGGGACAGTTGACTCGAGTTGCAAGAGCGAGATGTGTATGCTCATGGGTGGGCTCGCGTTCACAAGACGCCAGACTACACGCGAAGCGGGGAATTACAAGTATGTCGTCGATGTGAGTACCTTCAAGTTGGGGTTCTCGAACAGAAATTGATTTTTCTTTCTTTCAAGATCGACGGAAATGGCTGGTCTGGCAGGTTCAAGCGTCTGCTTGTGTCTAATTCTCTCGTATTCAAGACTACACTTTATCCTGAATGGTGCGTAGTCCCATTTTGTTGTGAATTCGACTGAATTATCCGCAGGTACAGCGGTCGAATTGTACCCTGGATCCATTACGTTCCAGTACAGGTGAGAGGGATGGTGCAGTCAGACTCTTTCATTAATGTCCTTGCGTTAGCTCGACCTATCAGACCTGCACGACACGCTCTTGTTCTTTCGCGGTATCGGTCTGAACGCTGTTGGCGCGCATGACGAGCTGGCTCGTGAGATTGCGCGTGCGGGGAGAGCTTGGAGTAAGAAGGCTTGGAGGAAGGAGGATGTGCTTTCGTATTGGTTTCGGTGGGTGTTTTTTTCCTTGATTGCTTTGCTAGGCTGTGCTCAGATGTTCGGGCTTTAGATTGATTATAGAGTATGCGCGGGTCATGAGTGAGGATAGGGAGGGTATGTCGTACAAGGGAGATGGATTGGAGCTGGTGTAATCGTTGCATCTCGCTAGCTGTATAATTGCGAGGCGCATCAAATTTGATCTTGCTCCTTCGTCTTGCCCACCACGCCGACAAATGAAGACCACAATACAATGGATTCTCGCCTTTGCCTTGACCGCCATATTCGTCCTATTTCTCTCAATTCAGGCTCTCAAGGTCTACGACATCGAGCAACCGCCAGCGGTCCGAAGTTCGTTCATCGACCCAGACGCAGTGCAATTCGCGGAACACACGTACAGAGCCGACGGATTGGTGGAGCACAACCCAGAAGGAAGCCATCCCATCTTTGACCTCATCGACCGAGCGAAAGCGGCGTGGAAAGACAAGCTTGAACGTGCCAGCACGACTCTTCCTGAAGCTGTAATAGAGTATAGACGGAGGTATAAGAGGGACCCGCCGAAGGGATTCGATGTCTGGTGCGTTCACTTGGTTTTTCTTTCGCGTTCCAGTTGGCTGAATTCTTGAAGGTGGAACTGGGCTCGCGAGCATGATGTCCTGCTTCCCGACGAATACGACCAGATTTATCACGACCTCGAGCCATTCTGGGGCATCGAGCCCAAAAGTCTGTCAGCTATACGTCAAGACCTTGAAGCCAAAGTCGAATCCTACACCATCGGCAGGGTCGACTGGAAGGGAAAATTGAGCGTCCTCAATACGTCTTTAACGCCTCAGTATGCTGGACACTTTTTAAAAGGCGCGAAGAGCATTATTGCCCTGTTGGCCGACATTGAAGATCTACTTCCGCCATTCCGAGCAGTTGTGTCTCCGCAGGATTCTCCGAATAGAGTGGGTCGAGTATCCGTGTCTGGAATGTCGTCTTATTGTGAAAGGTATCCGACTACTTTGTGGAGCAGGCTACCCGTCAGGCCGCCGCTGAGAAAAGAGGTGATGATATTATTGTCACGACGACTTGTACTTTGACTCATATTTTCCCAGTTATTCACAGGAAAGACTTTCCGAAAGGAAATACCACCGGCTGGCTCTCGCCCTGTGCACCAGACTCTCCCGCACGTAATGCCTTGCGCGACTTGGAGGGCCATCCGCCACCCAAAGCCACCACCGGACACACTTTCATCTATGACCACAAACTGGCTATGAATCCCTGTCTCCACCCTCGACATTTCTGGCAGCACGGACTCTTCATCTGGCCAGGCAACGGCCCCAATCCCGAACGCGACATGGTTCCCGAATTCACTTATTCCTCGACGACGTTCCATCACAACATCCGCATTCCCGTGAAATATCTCTGGGTGGAAGACATACCGAAAGCCGATAACCCCGAGTGGGATGACAAGATTGACGAAAGGCTCGTTTGGCGCGGGAGTGTCACGGGTATCTCGCAGCCAGGCGCCGAAGAGGCCAGCGCTGTCATGAGGTTTCGCAGGTCGCACCGGATTCGACTCGTTCAATTTGCCAACGATCTGTTGGACTCTGTTTCCGTTCTCCCGCCGGTAAACACCAAGGCGGAGCGCGTCGGCAACCCGATTGAGGTGCACAAGGCTCGTTTGAATCCGCAGATTATGGATATCGCCTTTGCTGGTACCGGTGGTGCTTCTGGGGCGTGCAAGGATGAGTTTTGTAGGCTCATGTCAGAGGTCGCGGTCGCTCGACTCCAGAGCCTGCACCAGGCTGGCAGGTACAAGTATGTTATCGACGTGAGTGTCTTCTTTTTGTTCGGTGAACGAGTATCTTATGCCTCGCAAGGTCGACGGGAATGGCTGGTCCGGTAGATTCAAGCGCCTGCTTGTATCGAATGCTCTTGTATTCAAAGCCACGCTTTATCCTGAATGGTTTGCGCTTTCGTTTGTTCTGTGAATCCGACTGAATTATTGTCAGGTACGGCGATCGCATTGCACCTTGGATTCACTATGTTCCAGTACAGGCGAGTCGAATGGCGTTGCTTGATCGTGGCCTCGTCCTCTTACTTCGTTTTCTTCAGCTCGACCTATCAGACCTCCATGACACCCTCTTGTTTTTCCGCGGTCTGGGCTTAAACGCGGCCGGCGCACATGACGACCTCGCGCGTGAAATTGCGAGTGCTGGGAGAAATTGGAGTAAGAAGATTTGGAGGAAAGAGGATATGGTTTCTTATTGGTTTCGGTGTGTGCGAATATTCATTCAATTTGCGCTGCGCAGCTAATCGGTGGCTTTAGATTGATTTTAGAGTATGCACGGGTTATGAGCGAGGATCGGGAGGGCATGTCTTATAAGGAGTATGATTTGGACGTGTAGTACTAGTAGATATAACGCAGACGTAATTCTTATCCAGGATAGCAGAAAAGACAGAGCAACAAATCCGGAAAACTCAATTCACATATCCTCCTGCAGCCCATCCAACAGCTCCTCGAGGTACGCCGCAACGACGCCCTGAGCGCCAAGCAGGCCCCTCCACGAACGCGACACCGTCCCCAGATCCGTCTCAAACTTGCGAAGCACGACCCCGACCTTGCTCCCAAAGCCCCAATCATCCACGTCCATCTTCTTGCTCTCATCCATTCGAGTCCGCGCGAGGTAACACCCCATCAGCCCCAATCCCTCACGTGCGAGCTGTGGCTCCCGGGGCGTCATGACAAGCACCCGGCGGCGTGTCCCCGACGCGAAGGGATGCGGGCGCAGGAAGCTCAGCACAGCTTCAATGTGGCGGGACGTAGAGCCGAGAGGAGGGATGGAGGTGCAGGCGCTGGGTGCTGCGGAGGGAGTAAGCGCGTCTGCGAGGACGTCGCCTAGCTCGCGGAGACTTGTGATGTTCTCCGAGGCGGTGAGGAGGTCGTCGAGGGCAGCAGGAGATGGGTCCTCATTGGCACCATCGGCTTCCGTGTAGATGGAGGTCTCGGAGCCGTCCTCGTTCACACTGGCGGTCTCGCTGCAAGGGAAAGCTATGTCGCCGTGGGACTCGCCAATGGGCTGAAAAGCCGCGACTGAAATGTCATCCTCCACTGGAGCGACTGGTGATGGAATGGGCAGCAGGAGAGTGTGGACGCCCGTGCTGTGATCAAAAGTGGTGGACGAGCTGGGCAGGCAAAGGCCGACCGCATCTGCATGGACCAGTCGGATGACGTGTGTGAATGCGGTGGTGAGAGCAAAGGAATCGTCGTCGTTGTAGGCGATAAAAACGTCGGGCCCAACGTTTTGGATCGCACCGGACTGCTCGAGCTCCACGTTATCCTCCGAGGCCGAGCTGTCGTCGGATGACGAGTCGGAAGTGGGAGGAGAGGGATAGTATGTAGAGACGGGCTTACGTCGAATCTTGAAAGACTGGAGCGATCGCGTAGATCTTATTTGGGGGGCCACGAACTCGGACTCGTAGTCGTAGTCGGGCAAATATTCCTTCGTAGGCGAAGTACATGGGGAGAAGAACGAGGGGAGCGGGGGCGGCTTGTCGAATGGAACGGTCGCACCAGGGCTGGAGCAGCGCGAGGTGTCCGTGTCTGACCTCCTGTCTAAAGTCCGTAGACTGGCCATGGTTTTGGCACGACGGAGAGTCATTCGCAATCGAGAAGGTTTCCGGGTGAGGGTTGGCGACGAGGGAGATGGCACGACCCCATCCGTCAGCGTCTCCTTGTAGTCTGTGTACCGTTTGAGGCCACCGATACCCTGCCCACGCTGGATTCCGGGGAGAAGGGGATCTTTGCCACCGGTACTGACGAGGTGCAAGAATTTCGTAGACTGGTTAAAGGTTGGGGTAGAGCATGTCAGGCGGACCCTGATAGCCTCAGCCCGACGCTCCTCGTCTGTCGACGAGTCGTCCTCTGACTGCGAACTCCGGGGAGAGCTGTCCGGTGTCAGAGGTTTGGAGATGACGAGCGGAGTGGCCGGGGGCGTGAAAGGGCGAAAGATGGGGATACGAGAGTTTGAGGGGCGCAGGAAAGACATGGGTAGAGAGGATAAGGGTTGGGGTCTGAGACGCAGGCATGGTGTGCATTTATACCTGCAGAGGTGAGACTTGACCCCGCGGAAGAGGTGAGACTTGGCCCCGGATTCAGATGATTCCAAGACATGGGGCCTCAACGAGTCGAGGAGATTGAGTCGTGGAGAGCACGGTGGTCAACGAGGACATGGTGGCAAGAAGTCGAGCTTGTTTTAGCCGAGTGCTGCCTTCCTCTTCCATCATCAATGTCCGACACCGACCCAGCCTCGTGCCCCGCCGCAGCCCACCCCAGGGCCCAGTCAATTCAAGAGGCGGTCGTGAAAAAGATGGGCATCCGAATCTTCAGATATCGCCTCGATGGACTCCCGAGAACCGGCGGTCAGAGCATACCAGACGCGAAACGCGGCAGTTTAATTCAAGTTGGCGACGATATCTTCCGAAACTTCACCACTATCTGCGTCGATAGAGTAGTGCCCAGGCTGCGCACAGCGGCCGAGGATCGTCAGGCGAGTACCTCGCGTTTGGCGCGACCTTCCCTCACCCGAGACCAGATTATCATCGACGTGCTCATGTCGCCCGTCACCTGTGCCCGCATCTTTGCCCTTAGCAGTAAAAGAGAGACAGCAGGTTGGAAAGACTCGGAAGCGGGTGACGCGTTCAGAATCTGCCTTGCCCTCGATTCCCAATCTACCTCGAAGAGCAACAACGACGAGGTCCCCTTCTGGTTCGGCTGCATCTTCAATGTCCTCGCCGAGGCTGCCGAAAACGCGCTGTGCGCCCAACGCGACCCCGACTCTCTGCTTCACTCTTGGAGGAAAATCAAGGCTCCCAAGAACCGTATGTACGCAGTGAAGATACTTACTGTGCCTATTGACTTTTTTTTTGTAGAGAATCGACGCATCCAGCAGCACGGGCTCTCAAGTGCGTTTTGCTCTTTTCCTCCGTGTCAACCTGACACGATTCTCGCAGACATCACGATCGAGGAGAAAGGGCCCTCAACTAAAGCAGTGGGTCGTTCCATCATATCACAGTATGGCAGCCGAACGACCTTTAGCTGCGAAACCTTGTGGCGAGACGTACCAAAGTACAGCGGATCAGGCAAGAACAAGAAACCAATGGATACTCCAAGGATGTAAGACCAGTGGTGTGCATCGTTTCTCAAGCTGACGATGCAAAGCTTCGTTTGAATCTGATTGGCATGCATACCAAACGGGCGCCCAAAGATTGGGAACTCAGCAGTGCGTGTAATATCCTTCGGAATATTTCCTTAGACTCAAATGCTCTGCAGCGGCTGAGGCCCGGAAGCAACGCGCCTTGAAGGATTCGCAGAACTCGTCCGCTGTCTCGCAGGCAACACAAGATCCGATCTCTGCACTCCACATCCCCGCTCCTTCTCCCGCACTACTACTACCCTCCTTTGCACCAAGATCATTCGGTCGTCCGATCCAGTAAACTGTACAATACATCCTACCACACTTGGGACTTTTGGAACACAACAACACAACAACCCTTGTATACTTTTACATCGCTATGGACCTCGGATTATAATATAGAGTATGTACACCAATGCCACCATTTCAGCCGTCTTGCAGTGACATAAACTTCGAGGGGCCGGTTCGCTTCAAGACGAGGCATTGCTCGCTCTGGGACCGTGCTCGGTATGTACTTGTACCCTTCGCTTCCTCGACCCCACACCCACCATGCGCGACTTTGCTCCAGAAACAGTCGATGCGGTTCTAGACGAGGTTGGCAGCCTCGCAGAGGAGGACTCGCAAATGTCCTCCATCGCCACCTGCGGCCTGCTGTGCAGACAGTGGACTCCTTGCAGCCGTGTCCACGTCTTTCGGCGTCTGGTCTTGAACGGGTCCAATATCAGGCGATTCTTCCAATTGGTCGAGTCGTCCGTATTACCTCTGCTCGAGCTAGCGCGGGAGGTGGAACTCCAATTTAACGACGGCGCACCGTTCGAGAGGCGGTATATAGGGAGGCTTCAGCAACTGGTCAATTTGACCGCTCTGAAGATCGAGGTTACTGTTACAGGTCGACAACAGGATTATACCGAGGACGTTGTTGCATTCAACAGTTTCCTAGAAACCTACCTTCCCACCATCGGTCGCTCCATCAAGCATTTTGAACTGTGTTGGGTTGCACACGACATGGCAGTGCGTGCTCCGTGGGGCATGTTTCCGCACCTGTTCGAGTGCCTCCCAGCCATAGAGGTCTTTAAAATGAGCAGTAGTCGCCCAGGGACGATGCCGGTCTACATTCTTCCCGACACGGATGATAACATCAACGCCGAGATGCATGCGCACCCTACCCATCTTCATACCCTGCATCTCAGCAAACCGATTAGCAGCCGTCCGTTCCTCGACTGGCTCCTCTCGTGTCGCGTACTCCCGGTGCTCAAATCGCTTGATTTCTGCACTTTCAACCCCAATGAGTGGGATCGTTTGAAGGCCTACTGCGAACGGGCGGGGAAAGAGTTGAGGTTTCTCTCGCTTGCTTTTAATTCAGGCGATTTCGGTGAGTTGTTCTTTCTTACTTATGTATATGCCTCCTTACTGACATGTATTCCACAGGGTTATTGCCCGGAGTTCTCCAACATACCACCATGCTCACCGAACTCCTCCTTAAATCATGCAACACAGCCGACTACCTCCCGGGTATCTTGTCCACCATAACTTCACACGACTTGAGGGTCATACACGTCTCCCTTTGGACTGCACCCACTGGCAGAGAACAGGAGGAATTTGACTCGTCCTTCCCTTATGGCCTCGTCGAAAGTGTCCTGGCGAGACAGCAATTTCGTGATCTTCGACGGTTTCGCGCAGAGTATGATGGTGTGTCGGTGCTGCGAGCTGCCGAGGCAGAGCGGTTGATGCCTTTGGCGTATGCTCGTGGAATTCTTGAGTGCAGATCTTGAAATTTACTAAATTGTAGCAGAAATGCTTCGCTGACACAAAGATGGCCTTCGTAAGGACGACCTGCTACGCAATGTATAGATATTATGTACCAGTGCTTTGAAATAGATCTAGAGATGACCTCGAGGGTCGGACTGAGAGTACCTGAATTAGAACGGAATTCCAGAGCAGGAAGTCGAAGGGCGGACGCAACACCGTAGGGATATTGAAAACAAGATAAGAAGCAACACAACTTTTTTGGCTAAAATGAATCGACCTCCTGCCTTAAACTACTTCCGCCGGGACTGTAGTCGCGGAATCCACGCCTTGCCCTCCTTGCTCGTCAATTTTATGTTCTTCTGCAAGAAATACTCGGCCACTGGTACAACTTCGCTTTCTAAGATAGCTTGTCTATATAGGATGATCATGTGAAC
Source organism: Roridomyces roridus (assembly GCA_029378245.1). Lineage (NCBI taxonomy): Eukaryota > Fungi > Basidiomycota > Agaricomycetes > Agaricales > Mycenaceae > Roridomyces > Roridomyces roridus. The sequence goes on along the minus strand of JARKIF010000001.1, from coordinate 3,748,620 downwards.
GAAGTGGAGAAAACACACTCGGTGGTGGTCGGCCATCCTAGCTGTGTGATATGGATTTCTCGAAGCGCCGGGAACATCTCCTGATTGAATTCTTCTTCGTAAGTGCCTCTTTCGCGATCGTCAGTATGGAGAGAGTATCAGTTAGAAAGTGTCGCTGAGTTTCTGGGCGTTGTGAATCGTGAGCTTGACCGAATGGTATAAATATGGGAGTGCGAGACGCTGATGGGTGAGTGAGTTACCACACAAGTGGAAGTCCTTCGACACATATAATATGGGAAGCCGCGATGGACGTGACTGGCTGGGCCGCCGAGAAAAAGATGCCTCCTCCGCATACATGGCGAAAAAGAGTACACGCTTCCACACGGTCTCTCGGGTCTGCTCTGACGCAGATTTCATCGGGGTGAAATGTGGATTCTGGGAGGGCGTGATGTAAGGTTCGTTCAAGACCTCCGAGTTCCGGCGACTACGACGAACGTCAAGACAGACGTGCAACTGAATTCAGAAACAGACTCACTCCGTGAGAGTGTACTTTGCCAATTGTTTAAGCCGCTTGTCGCCGTTGATAATAGAAATGAGAGGAGCGTCATAATGCACATCCAGGGGCTGAAATTGCAACGTCTCAAGCGACGGAATGTCGTAGAGAGGAGGTACGAATGGTGGAATTGAATCCAGATCCCCACACAAGATGGTTGTGTGCACATCGGACTTCAAGAGCGCTCGGCTTAGGTTCATGGCTCTGTCTATCCAACCGGGGTTCATGGTTAGCATGAAGGATGAGTATGGGCATCCAACTATTCGCTGAGAATATGTGAGCAAGGATATCAAGAAAAGAAGCAGAGTGAGATTTACCAGATTGGACCACGAAGGAATACAATCTAGTATGACAGCGTTCCTCAAGGCACGCTCTTGTCGATTTGTGAGAGGTTGCCATGAGGTTTCCAGCAAGATGAGACGACAGGGATTGATGAGAGAAAGACCAGTGCACAAGCCATCGGTGCTATCCGCAGAGCAAATTGCCAAGGAAAGAACGAGGTCCGTGATGTTGGGTGCGGACTCGAGAATGGTGTGCATCGATGATCCGTATCCTCCCTCGACCCTCAGCTTCTTGATGAAGCGGCCAAACTCCAGGTTGGCTTCGAGGACATCCTCTAGAGCCTGTGCTTGAGCTTTGGATCGGAGGACGACGACATTGTAGAGCAGGGGAGTCGCCATGTACACGAAGCCAGTCTTTGCAGACCAGGAGGTAGTTTCCGGCGGCAGATGGCGTGCAGTCCGCGAAAGGGGAAATACCAGAAGTATCGGAAAAGAGTTCGTCTGGCACTTTGAGGGCGGGGGAGAGGATTTCGGAGACGATCTCGTCGGGGAGCATGATGGCGGTTCAAGACAAGCCCGTTGATCACAACATTATGGAGGCCTGGAGCATCGCGCTTTGAAACGCGATGATAACCGATCCATAGCGGTGCGAGCACCGTTCCCCTACTCTGGGTTGACTCCACTCCTGCCGGCGCTGCATTTCTGGCGTCGCCGATGGTGGCACCACAACTGTTGTCAACGGCATGGGAACAACTTATCAGCGGCAGGCCTGTTCCGGGATAAGTAGTCTGAGGGGCATAATCAAAATTGAGTCATACAGGTATCGATAATGGTCTCGTTGGCTGAATGATGGGATTTCAGCCCCACAGAACCCTCCTCTTGACAGAGTAGGGGATGATGGCCGCTGTCAACGAGCGTTCCGAAGTAGGACCCCGTAACCGTCGGGACAATCTTCCGTATTACAACATTGATTTGACATGCGGCGGTATCGCGCCGACTCTGATGGGACGGTGAAGATGAATGATGGATGGGTTTTATAGCATGTACAGCTTAGTCAAATTACTATTCATCTGCATTAATGATGTCCTCGGGGCCCTCTTCATCCTCAAACCAGACAAATACTTCCTCCTCCTCGGCATCAATGCGAACACTGCCGTCCTCCAAGTCTCGTTCACGGTTCCACTTTATCGACTAGATTGTTCAACTGCTGCAAGTGATCAGAATCTACGTTGAAAATCTAATTAGATATGACAAGGAACTGAGTTGTGAACCACGAACCAAGGCAGGACCCCTGAGAATCCCCCAAGAGGTATGATACTGAAAATGGCCATCGGACCAATCTTGTCCGGACTGAACCACTTGGAAAGGTCAAAATTTTTGTCCGGACTAGGATCACACCCTTGAAATTTCCAAAATCTTGTCCGGACTGAGCATCAAAGGTCAAAAAATCGCAAAAATCAAGAAAAATTCGAAAATGCAGCTTATTTACTTGTTATTTACCCTACGTCCCTAATCATCGACACCATCCTCCTCAATGTCTAGCAGGCTCTCATTGTCCTTCACCCTCTTCTGAACCGTGTCTAACGTGGTGACCATCCGGCAATTCTGATCCGAACCAATAAACTTTAAAGGTGGAAAGGGCTGAGGGAAGGCAGGATTTGTCGGGAACGCGTCGCTTCAAGCACGATGTAATCAGGCAGATTTTGGCACGGGCGACCACAACCCATCCATTCAGATCCGAAGTTCCACTGAGTATTGAGCGCTCGTGGATCGTCTGAGGAAAAAAATATCGCATTTTGATCGCATTACCTTTCCTATGGGTGCTCTTTGAAGCGAAGAGTGGCTCAGCGTGATTAAGGCTAGTACCCAAACGGTCGCGGCCGCCGCACGAATCGAGCTTGAGTTCGATATCAAAAATTTTCTGTCCGGATCAGTATCTGAGCTACCCAGAGCCCAAAAATTCTGTCCGGATCAGGGATCAGACCTCTTGACGTCTGAGGCCGTTCTTGTCCGGACTGGTATCATACATGAAGCCGGATTTCAAAAAATTTGTCCGGATTTCCGTATCATACCTCTTGGGGGATTCTCAGGGGTCCTACCAAGGCCATCCCCATTATTGACACCCCCATATAGTATTGCCCACCTGCCAACTCTCCGCCGCGCAGCTCCTCCAGCCCCTGGAGTAATTCTAGTTCATCATTCAGTGAACTATCCATTGAGGGTAACCTATTTGGCGGCGGGAATGTGGGTAGCCTATTCGCAAACTTTGAACAGCAACACAGTTGCAACAAGTACTGTGATTTTTTCCACCTTGCTCCGTTCTACCCCACAGTACGTGGTTGATCTGCAAACATACCTACCTCTCCATGTATGCGCCGATATGCCTAGGGCTCCGACCCGACCGTCAAAATGACGGGTCAACGAGCCGTCACGACGGGTGCCGGCCCGGCCGTACAGCCCTCTGAAGCCACAATTTTGACGGCCGGGTCCGGGTCCGGTTCCTTGGCTGACGGGGTACCCGTTCCCGGCCGTCGACGGGTCATGACGGGTGGTGACGGCTCCTCGGCTAACTACCATGCCGAGCTGCCATCATCATTTGATGTTCCAGGGATAGTGCACATGGGTCATCGGCAATCTTCCCGATGGCCCACTACTGCGGTTCTGGCTGGTTCTGGAGGCTTCCCGAGTATCAATCGGTAAATTTGACTTGCCGGCATCACGTTGACATCAATCTGATGGTCGATTTAGCTGGAGGCATGGGCTGTCACCGCTCCGACCCGTCATGACGGCCGTGACGGGTCTGACGGGTACCACCCGGCCGTTTTGAGGCCTCGCAACATGGTCTGACGGCCGGGTGGGGCCCGTCCGACCTCCCATGACGGCTGTCAGAGCGACGGCCGGGTCGGAGCCCTAGATATGCCTATGTCCACCAATATGAATATGCCTATGCTGTTGATTCAACATGCCCACAAGTGAGTAGTCGGATCGATGACTTGTTCAATACCTCAAAGAGATCCTGGGATGCACATCATGCACTCCCATGAGCTTGAAGAAGAATATGAAGGCAGTGACTATCCAAGGAGTTCCGCACAACAGTCAAATTCCGAAACTTGAAGTACAAGTAGTATGTTTGGAGAGTCGGCGCGACGGTAAATCAACTGATCTATCATCAAATCAATGTTCAAATACGGCAGAATAAGCCGATGGTTACGGGGTCCTACTTCGGAACGCTCATTGACAGCGGCCATCATGGATTATCATCGTGTTTCAAAGCGCGGTGCTTCGGGCCTCCATACAACATTGATGTGTGCCAAATGTTTGTGTCGCCCGCGGAGATCACGGCTCACCATAAGATTAATGTCCCGAGCAAGGGGTATCGGGATCCGAACTTCGGATATAGGGTTTCGACCCTGGCTGGACCCCCCCCCCTCCCCTCCTATATAAGGCAGATCATTCCCACGATCATGTGATTTGCCGGTGGTCCGAGCCATCCACGGCTCCCAACCATACGAAAAATATTGATTACAAGCTTGTTGAAGGGCCCCAGTGTCAATCAGACCCATCTCATGTCTGCCTGAGCAATGATCCACTTGTTTTCTGTGGGAATGTCTTGTCAGGACAGGCTGTATTATGTAATATATCAGTCCCAATTTGGAAATTTCAATCAATTCAAAGTTGATGGCTTGATCGGTGCCGAGCCTGCGAGGCAACGGGCAAAGCCGGCTAGCTAACGAGTGCGGAGTTTGCTTGTGTTTGATCAATCAAGCTTGCTCTCCGCACTCATCAGCTCAAGAGTGAACCCTCGTTGCACCTCTGGGCCACTCGTGTTGCCTTTCGGTTTCCTTCCACTCGACCTCCTTTCTCTCTACCAACCTTATTTCTTCCACAATGCCGCCCAAGGAGCCCGGAGTCGGCGGTCTCTCTAGCCCCTATCTCGACTCTGCTGGGAAACTCAAGAGCAGGAGCGTGCTTCTTACGCCGGAGGCGCAGGGGGTCCTGCGCAAGATGGGGCTGGACTTGTTGGAGCGGAACCGGAAGCCAGCCGAGCGGAGGGAGCAGGGTGATGGCGATGTTTCGGAGGACAAGAACGACGAGCTTGCGGGGCTGATAGTGGTCATGGCACCGGAGAAGGACGCAGAACCTACTTCCCGCTTCACCGACCAAGTGACGGCGGAGAACAAGTTCCAGGCCAATGATGAGTCCATCCCGGCCTTGATTGGCACCCTTGCGAACGCGGGTCTTTCCCTGCCGTTGACCTTGTTCCTCGCAGATAGTCTCTCGCGCTTGCGGTCGGATACAGTCAAGACCATCAAGCATTCGGGACCCTTAGGCGACTTCCAGGTCGTCGATGTATCTCAGTTCCCGACTGAAGACAAGCTCTCGCGCGCAGACTACATGTCGGTCTACAATGTCTTCCTCAAGTTCATCGCGGAGACTTGCGGACCTCTCACCGCTCGGGGTTTTGCCCTCCACTACAACCTCATCCTTTCCGAGCCGGATCTGGAGATGTGGTTCCCCGCCTATCTGTGCTTCGACCAACAGCTATGCTCACAGTTCTTCACGAGACCTTTCATCATTGATCCCTCTAGTAGCGAGTATCAGGGTGCTCTGAACAAGGCTCGCCAGACGCAGCTGAAGCGGGAGAACGAACAGTTGCGCTCCCTCACGGCAGCATCCTCAGCACCTCCTTCCAGATCTGGGCACGGTGGCCGTTACCCGACCCAGCCTCAGCATGAGCGCGCGCCGCCTCGCAGCCCCTACGAGCGGAAGGAGATGCTGTGCTTTTGGTGTGGCAGACTCGGACACGGGGCGCTCTCGTGCTCCGAAACGACTCCCAGCCGCCACAGCCGCCAGTGCGTCATCCGCTGCGATGCGAAGGGACTTTTCCGCCTCTCCGATGGTCAAGCCGTATGTTTCACCCACAACCTCGGCCATAAGTGCAAAGGCAAGGGCGTCAACCAAGCCCTCCACATCTGCACCCTCTGCTCCGACCCTGAGCATGGAGCGGCGAAATGCACTCGTAACTGAGCGCTTTCGCGTAACCACGCCGTACCACGCTGCAGGGTGGGAAACGGCTCTACGTGAATCTGGCCTGCAGACTCGATACCCCAATCTCGTCCATGATATTACTTACGGTGCGCCTATTGGCAATCCCCCTCGTCCTTCCTTCACTTTTATTCCCCCTAATTTGCCGACTACCGAGCACAATCCCTTGTTCATAGACGACTACATCGCAAGCGAGGTAGCCGTCGGCCGCATGTCTGGGCCATATACCCGCGAGGAGGCCAAGATCTTTTATGGCGGTCACTTCCGCACGGCGCCTCTGGGGCTAGTCGCAGCTGGTACAGTACATACTTTGCAAAAGATGGTGCTAGGTGGCAGACCATGGTTTTGCAAAAGGAAGTCGCTAGTGGGTGTACAGCCACCTGGAGCCTATATATGGTTGTGGCCAGCCGCAACTAGTTGACCGGCTGGCACGGCACATCCAGCACAGGCTATATATGCTATTAAAAATTGATTTTCATCCTCCGGCCTTCTCGGAGAATCCCCTATGGGAAGAGAACATTGATGGCTTCTTCATCCTGAAAGAGTAACCGGCACATTTGGAGCAGCGGCATGCATCAAAAAAAGATGGGGGATCAAAAAAATCAAAGTTGTAGAGCCGCTTGAGAGCTACAGGAGTTGCTAACATTGTTTTACATCAAACTGATTGGCTGGCCCGCAAAACGCAAAATACTTTTTCAGAGCCGAGTCTTTGCAAACCAACCACCAGGTTTTGAAAGCTGAGTGTGTCCCAAGGCTTCATACCAAAGGAACCATTATGTTTTCTAACCTCAGAGTGGTATCATCAACTCTGAATTCAAAAAGTGTTTGACATTTCGGATGCTATTCCTGATTGGGCCACTACGCTTTCCTCCCAAAAAGGCAATTTTCAGCTTTTGCACTCCCATTGGATCTGCCTCTGGGATCCTTAACAAACTTTACTGACAACAATTCTTCTTTCAATCCTTCCACATGTTTTGGCAACAAGTGTGTTACCACTTTGTGTATATACCAGCTGTAAGAGTGGAAATGGTCTGTGCATTTTTGCACCTTTGATATCATTTCCATGTGGTTTCATACTTTTGTGATCTGTGAGCTTAGCATGTTTATGTACCACTTAGGATGCTAGATCTCAAATATCAGTCCAGATCTGAGCCATGGGAGAGTGTTATAAGTGAATGAGATAAAAGGTAGATCTAGGTGCAGCTATTGATATTGGCAGTTGATAACCTGATCCTTAGCACCCCAAGACTTCAATGAGTATTATTAATGACTTTTGAAGTCTCTTACCATAAGGTGCATAATAGGCCAGGTGAAAGTGGGAAAAGTCATCAAATCCCATTTTCACTGTATTGCTCAGGCTCTTGATTTTTCCTCTGTGGTTGAAGCACATGGGACAAGTACCCTAGAGTATAGGAAGCCAGCACAACCAAGATCAGCTGAATACCTGCATAGAAAGTAAAGTTATATGCATAGGGATTTTGTGATCATTTTGGATCATTCTGTTGATAGAAGACAAAGGGAATGGAATCTGGGATATTTGAAGTCACCAATGAGGAAAGGGAGCTCAGGGGGTCCAGAAAGTGTCCTTGATCATGAAGGTTGGTGGAGAATCCATGGAGTTCTGTTCAAGAGCTCGGAGCTCCACCGGACATTTGACCAAATTCTTACCCTACAATCCTGCAAGACCCAAACACAACCAGTGGAATCTTGCAAATACTCTTGCAAATATGGATGGGTGGAGCAATCCTAAGATGTTCCATCTAGTTTTTAGACTCCCAATACATGTATATGGCCCTGTAGGTGCACAACAAGGGGGATCAGCTCAAAATGATCACACTCATAACTCAGGTTTCTCCTCATGTTCTAGCCAGTTTCTTTGCTCTAATGGGGTCTACTGGCAAGTGAAATGCTCACTGTGGTGTTGGAACCAATGCATTAGCCACAGGTATTGAGAACTGGTGCACACTTGCATTTGACAGAATTGAGTTGAAATCTCTCTGGAATCAGGGGCCTGGGTTGAACCTTCTTCAGATTAGAATTAATATGAGCCAGGATCAGACTTACAGGCTACAGATCACACATCTGGGCACCAGAATCATTCAGTACCAGGAAATCAGTGTTTTCAAACATACAGCAATTGTGCCTCTCAGTCAGTGTAAATGGGGGTTGTAAATACATGAAGTGGATGGGAGGGAGTGTTGCAATAGTTCTATGAAGATTCAAAAGAATTGAGGCAATGGTGGTAAAGGTATGAAGGCAACAAAAATGGGATGAGGGTACCAGGATTTGAATTTGCGACCTTTGCAAAAAGGATTAATAAGGCATCAATATTAAAGAGAGAAGGAACCACTAGACTATACAACCAATATCCTGAAGTACTGGAGACTCACCTCATGTACCAGGCTCACCTCCTTTGCTAGCCCACCATACCTACCATGCCACTGTGCCTTGAAAAATCACCATCAAAACACCCTGAGCAATAGGCCATACATTTTGACTCATGTAATACAGGCATTTCATTTTTCTGAAGCCGGGGTTTGGAAAGTATTTTGCATTTTGTGAGCCAGCCAGGCATTTTGAGCCAGTATTGTATAGGGTGATTCTGTAGCTGCAAATCAGCTCTACAACTTTGATTTTTGATCGCCGATCATTTCTGATCCATGCCGAGGGTGTGTAGTCAATTGATGCAGTGGTATCAGTCATCTCCGGAGCCATTGATGGCACTTTAAGATATTAATATCAATTACCCATTAAATAGAGCTTAACCGAGAGTTAATCTGGTTGTCCAGTATACCCGATACTGCCCCAGGATGCCGCCCTGATCCCTGTGATGGATACAGTCAGAGATAAGAGATTCGGTGCCTTTTGGGTATAGATAAAATTTACTGGTAACTTTTGCAAAACCACGGTCTGATACTTAATGTATCTTTTGCAAAAGATGTACTGTATGTAGTGCTAGTCGAGAAGGAGCCGGGTGGAGGCAAGTGGCGCATGATACAGCACCACTCGATTCTCGACCCGAGCGGAGCCTCGACTAACTCTTGGCTGGATCCGAAGGACATTCTTATCTCGTGGTACTCCGCTTCCAAGATGGCCGATACGGTGAGTTTTCCCTCCCTTCCTTTCCCCCTTCCCCCTTCCCCTCCATTCACATGCCACATGTATGTGCTTCATGGCGCACCTAAGGAAGCACCGTTCGCGTACCTTCGGGACCCGGTAGGCAGCTTAATTCGTTGACACGAAGCGTACCTAACAGGTCCTGTCTACGCAGCGGCGGATCAATTATTCCCAATCGGGAAGCTCCTCTTACCACGACACCACCACCGTCCTCGACGATCTGGGGCACCACCGCCAATCCACGCCGCAGAGTGACATGACTGTGATCCTCCCACTATCACTGTCGTTTGTGGGAACCCTCGGGCGCCGCTAGACGACTGGAGCCTGTCACGCGTTGACCTATTTGCGCACGTGACAACACCAAATAAACCAGATAAGCATTGGCGCCGTACAGCGCTAAAGTCCTGGGAACCCCGTCTCGATCGGATTAAGGAAGAAGCCGAAGAAGACATTATTTAAAGATGTGGGAACAGTTTCATAATTATGAACGACAGCGTGGATGAGGGAAGGAGTTTTCGATCAGTGAACTGTCAGATCATGACAGGCTTCTATGAAGAACACGGTGTAGACACGACAATAGGAGACGACAAAGGTGCAGGACAATAGTGCATGTCGGAAGCCAGGACAATTAGTGTAGCATCGTAGATCTATTCCTCATAGTATAAAAGCAGTAGCTAGTCGTCGTATTCTGTACCCTCTCCTAGACTTTTATTCAGTTCATTTTACGAGCTTTAGTAGCGCACTACCCAATCCACAGCATCTTACCGCTGTTGGACGCGTGAAACAAGTCTTGTCGTGACAGAGCCGCCTCCTTCACCTCCGCCCCCCGTGCTGGTATTGTTGCTTCCCCGTTTCGTGCTGCGCCGTGCACACCTAGGCGTTTCTTGTCATGCGACTACGAAACCCTCGCACAACAAGCAATGTACACAGAAGTGCCGTGTAGCGCCGGGATGACGACCTTCGCTCACGGCTCCGGTGCTACTGGTTTCCGCTATCCTATGTGCCACTTTCTCCATCCAGGCTCTCCGCCCTACTTCCCCTTCTGCTCAAATACCCAGCGTTCCCGCCAGGATCAACACAACACACACGCTCAGCGCCATTTCACCTCCACTGCCCCACCTCCACTCCCCGCCTTCCCCGTCCATGGACGCCTGCGGACTCCCCGCCCCGGTGTCGGGACATGCTGTTTGAATTCTCCCCGTGCTCACGCTGCAACCACCCAACTCATAGAAGGCAACTCCAGCGAGTCCTCCCGCGATCCTGACCTCTACCCCGACGGCCCCAGCCTCTTTCCCACAAACCATGAAATCGTCCTCCCTCCTTAATAACGGGGGATTCTCGTCGCCGTAGCGCTCGTCGCTGTTACGCTTCCGTACTACGCCTCTGACACCTCAGGGACGAATCCGATGGCCTCTCCGCGCGCCGCCTCGGGGCACACCGACCACCGGAGCACCGTCCTCTCAAGCCTGCAGCATTCGGTGCTTATCATCGCCTTCGTCTTCATGCGGGAGGAGAGGGCCGGAGAGGGGATGGGGATGGGATCGAGGGCTGGCTGTGGGAGATTGGGAGCCAATTTGTGAGCAGGTAAGCCGTCTCCTTCAAGTTCTATCGTCTGCTTTTACCACCCACCTACGGCACCTTCGCCACCTCCGCACCTACGGCACCTCCTCCATAAATACCTTCCTCTCTCAAATTCGCCTCGTTCTCATACTAATCGAGTGTGTACAAATAAGTAAATAAGTAGATGGAATTGAATCCTTGACGACTGTCTAAGTGCCGAGAGTGGGCGAAAGAGGCCAACATCTTCGCGACCTCTTACACACCTCCGTCGTGCCGGCAATCCCATTAAATGATATCCGGGCAGCCAATCGGGTGGCGAATAAATATCGTTCCCCACTTCTCTTTTTGTCTGGAATGCATATCCCCTCGGATTGGCTCTTTTGAAGCTCGGGATTTCATGTTATAGGTCTGCCGCACCTCAATTGATTTTTGTTCTATTTTTCCAGGGTGATTATATACGGGAACACCGTTTCGTTCGAAAGACGGAGTACTTCCCATAGGGATTTCTACTTGAGGTACAACTTACTTACAGAATGGCGAGCAAATAATTTTTTCCCTCCCTCAGAAATGATCAGCACTATTGTTAATGGTGTTGGCTGCCTTGCGTGCTTCCTCCAACTCTTCGTTTCAAATTTTCTAGCCTCCGACAAGTTGAATTGAGGACTCATCAAACGTGAATTGCGGTAGGTACTTAACGACGATGTACACACTAAGCAATGTCCCTCACTCGCGCACTCCCCTCCCTCCTCTCCGCCCTCGCCTCCGTCTCCTCAGCCCGCCTCGCCTCCCGCCCTCGTGCTCCCCCTCGTGCACCCTCCCTCTCGTCTCCCGCCCTCCGCGCTGACATCTCCGGCCCTCCCTCCCCTCTGTTCCTGCTCCCTCACCTCACCTCCCTTTGCATCCTGCAGGCAAGGGTGATGTACTATGGTGGGCGCTGGTGTACCAAGGGTTAGTGCGCCGACATGCCATCTTCGCTAGCGGCGTACAGAAAGTTGGGGGCCGTTTGCAAAAATTTAGGGAGGAGGCTGAGCCGGAGCGGGGAGGTATGATGTGTACTTGGGTGGTTCTGCGCACGGGAATATGTTGCTTGCGTTGGTGGGTGCCCAGGGGACGGAGATACGACCTCGGGGTTGGGTAGCCCAGAGGCGTCCATGTATGGGGCACAGGCGACGAGAGTGCTGTCGTTCAAGGCCATCTGGAGGTATTGCAGATGGAATGCGGGAGCAGCGTGCAAGGCCCGAATGGCGGGGTGCTGATGACAAGGAGGAACGGAGGCGGCGGAGGTCCTGTGGGTCGAAACCGCTGCACTCAATGAGAATTCCGAGTTGCAGACTGCTTGGAGGTAGGGAAGCGTGAACGGCGTGCAAGGCGGCTCGAACGAACGGTGGGTGGCAAGGAGGAACGGAGGCGCCGGAGGTCCTGTAATTCAGTCGAAAACGGCGCAGTCAGCAAGAACTCTGAGGTTCGTAGAGACGGCTAGGAGTTAAGGATGCGGCAGCAGCGGGCAAGGCGGATCGAACGAACGGCGGGGGTGGCAAGGAGGAAGGGAGGCGCCGGAGGTCCCGTAGGTCAAAAACATCGTGGCAGACGGGAGCCCTAGTGTGTTCCAGGACGTCTTTGAGTTCTGGATGCGGAGGCGTGCAAGGAGCCCCGAACGGGATGCGCGCGGCAAGTGAGAAGAAGCTTGGAAGAAGTAACAGAGGTCGGGGTGTAGATCATTGTTCAGCGGGCTTGAGGGTATCTGGGCAGCGAAAGAGTCCTTGGAAGGCGTGCAACACGCCGCGGCGTAGCGCCCTAGCGCGTGGATTGACGGCGGTGTGTCGGAGCGTCGAGGCGATGGTGGTGGTTATGTGGCAGGAGGGAGCTTCCCAATCGGGAATAGTTGATCCGCCGTTGACGGAGAGGTGTAGAATCGACCTGTTAGGTACGCTTCATGTCAACGAATTAAGCTACCTACTGGGTCCCGAAGGTACGCGAACGGTGCTTCCTTAGGTGTTCATGGCGTTGCCGATGCTATGTCGCTGCTCTTATTATGTCATGTTCGAGCGAGCGTCGCTCTTCTGTTCGGGGATGTTCCCCTTCATGTTTTGCTGCAATGTGCGACTCGATGTTCATGTTTTCCAGATTGCGTCGGCGCCGCCGGGTACGCAGGTCGCATGCCTCGACCAAGCCCATGCATATCGTTGCTCACCAGTGTCACCGGACCACAAGTGGGCGTTGGGCGTCCTTTGGAAAGGGTCCATTTGGACCGACCATGGTTTTCCTTTCGGATTGCGTACGTCCGGAAACGTACAGGGCACGGTGGCCGATGCGCTGGTTGATATCTTGCTTCACCGAGGCATTTCGCCGACTCTGAAATGGGTCGACGATTTTGTCTTCTTCCATTACCCTATACCCGACGGCAACGGCTCCCCTTTTTCCTATGCCAACAACCTCTCCTCAATTCTCAGCATCTCCGCCTCGCTCGACTTCGTTTGGAACAACCTCGCTGTCAAGGGGCACAACTTTGCCTTCACGACGGAATACGCCGGTTTCCTTTGGGATGTTGAGGGAAAACGTGTGTCGCTTCCCGATCGCAAACAGATCAAGTATCTAGGCAAAGTCAATCGCATCCTAGCCTTACTCAACTCCGCCGGCAAGATTCGGATCCGCCTACCTCCTCTGCGTTCCATCATCGGCACCCTCCAACACATCACCTTCGTCTACAGTGACGGTCATCTGGAAAACCCGGGCAGTCTACATAGGCCTATGTAGACCGGGTATGCCGCATATTCGGGTACAAAGGTTACCTCTATATTGCGGAGGCTCTTTTACTGTACTCTACGGTAGAGTCGCGTATAACGCGTAGAAACAACCGCTTAAGCAGCCGAGCCGGATTGGTGATTATTTCCGGGCGCCGCACCCCATCGCTGATGTTCATTGACAGCTGAAGACGGAGACATGAAGGGCAAAAATATATTGAATGAAACAACATTGTATTGAGTAACACAGGTAGTAGTTACAATACACTAGCTACTCATGAGAGGCACAGAAAGGCATCCGAAAAAAACTCGAGAGGATTGAAGGACTTGACGCCGGAGAGAGACCACGAGATGCCGGAGCAAGTGACAGATGAAGGCAAAGAACAGAAGGAACCCAGGACTTGACTCTTGAAGCTGACAGAGACACCGAGAAGGATGCGAATGGGGGCAGACGAGGGGACAATGAGGGCAAGAAACAAAGATGAAAACGTCAAGTCCCGCGGATTTATACCCCACACACCGGCTGTCTGATGGTTGTCCAGGAACTTGACGGCGGGCGCTGCGATCACACTTCGGCAAGAACACTTGCTTCTTCCAGCCCTTCCGGGGATGGCGCCAACAGACTTACGCGAATGGTCAGTCTACACCTCGTACGCGGTCTATGCGGTCTATGTAGAAGAGCCCGTTCTACGGTGCTAAAAGCAAGTTCCAGATGGTCGGACCTACCTCCCCTCCCTCAACTCCTGCGCCTCCCGATTCCCCAATGACTTTGTTATGCATGACTTATCTTCCCGCGCACACGCAGACTTGCGTTGGTGGCGCCATGCTCTTTCTTTACCTGATGTGTCTTGTTCATTGGCCCGGCGGCGCAGTGTGGATGTCGATGTGTGGGTCGACGCTTCCACTAACTTCGGCATCGGCATTCTAATTAACGGCCGCTGGAGTGCGTGGTGCCTTCTTCCTGGCTGGAAAGCTGACGGGCGCGATAAGTCTTTATCTCATCTTCGATGATTTCGGCGCCCTTGCCGATGCCGAGTTTGTCATTCATGGTGACAACACGGCTGTCATCGACACATATAAGAAGGGCCGGTCGCGCAATGAGCAGCGCAACTTGTCCTTCCGCCGCATCATCGAGATTTTACTTCCGCGTAACCTTGCGATCGATCCGTGCTACGTCGCATCTGCCAATAACCGCGCCGACGGTCTATCTCGGGGCCTTTTGGGTTCCCCTTCCTCTCGTATTTCCTGTCCAATCACTCTTCCCGACGTGTTGAAACCTTTCTTGGTCGAATGCATAGGTACTTAATGGCGCCTTCCTAGGCTTTAGTTTATGTTTATGTCCAGATTAATTCTACTTGGTGCTACCGAGTCCCACCGTGATTCTGTGCAATCTAACGTTACGGCTACCGCCTCCGCTACATTTGCCCGTCGTTCGCAACCCCGCTTGTCTCGGAAACCCTCCAACCAACTCTCCCCTTTGTCACTGCGCCCCCACGTCCTCGCGAGGAATCGTATTCGGTCTTGGCAGACACCGTACGGCTGTCATGTCATCCGATCACTATCCCAATCCTTCCCAGCTGCTCTCGTCGAGCGGTGGCAAGACGTGTTAGCTCAGTCCGTGGAGGAGTCAACACGCGCAGGTTACGGTGCCGGGCTTCTTCGGTTCAATCATTTCTGTGATTTACACAGAATTCCTGAGGTGGATCGCATGCCCGCGAGTGAAGCCTTGCTATCAATGTTCGTTTCGTCCTACGGCGCCGGCCGAGTGGCCGCCGGAACCGTTTCTACATGGCTGGCAGGACTTCAGCTCTGGCATGCAGTCAACCTCGCTCCCTGGGATGGAGCCTCTTTACTTGCACGCACTCGGAAGGGTGTTGCAAAATTAGCTCCTTCGTCCTCCGTTCGGCCCCCACGCGACCCGGTTACGGAGAACCACATGCATGAATTACGGTCCGTACTGGACCTCACCAACTCCCGTGACTCCGCTGTGTGGGCTGTGGCATGTGTCGCATGGCGGGGTTGCTGTCGCCTCGGGGAACTTCTCTGCAACTCGGATTCCACCTTTGACCCGTCACGGCACGTCGAGCGCGGCTGCAAGGTCAAACGTGGGCATGCCGAGAACGGGCACCAATTCATCACGTTCAAGATTCCGTGGTCGAAGACGCGCCGCTCTCTCGGCGACTGGATTTCTTTGACTCAGACTGCGGATGATGTGGATGCCATCTCCGCGTTTGAACACCATCTTTTTGTCAATTCGACTGTTCCCACTACCGCCCCTCTTTTTGCGTTTTGCACTGCAGAAGGCTGGTCAAAGAGCACGCGTTTCCAAACGGTCTCTCGAGTCTGCTTCGACGCTGATGCCATTGGCCTGAAATTCGGGTTCAGCGAGGGTGCGATGTGAGGTTCGTTCAAGACTGCAGGTTTCTGGTCGCTGCTGAAAACACGTCAAGACAGAACCACGTCTGGATTCAGAACAAAGGCTGACCGTTTCGTTATCGTGTACCTGGCCAGTTGTTTAAGCCGGGGATCGCTGTCGATGGCGGAAACGAAACGACCATCAACGTCGCGGGAGGGCGGAAATTGCAATACTTCAAGCGAAGAAATGTTGTAGAGAGGTGGGATGAATCGAGGAACGGAGAAGAAAGTCGCGGGGACAATGATTGTGTGCACGTGGGATCCGACCAGCGCTTGGCTGAGCTCCATGGCTCTGTTCATCCAAAATGCGTCGGTTTCTATGAGATAGACCCCGTACGGGTAGCGGAAAATCCGCTGAAAATTTTCAGCAGGATACCTATGCATAAAGAAGGGAATTACCAGATTATTCCACGAAGGAATGCATTCTAGGACTTTCTTCCTGAGCGCATCCGCTTGTTTATTTTTCAGAGGTTGAGGGGACCACGGATCAACCACGATGAAGCGATGAGGATTGATGAGAGGGAGGCCCTTGCATAGGCCGCTGGTGGTGTCGGACGACCAAATCGTCAGGGAGAGGAAGAGGTCCGTGATGTTGGGTGCCGACTTGAGAATCGCGTGCATCGACGGCCCGTATCCTCCCTCCACCCTCAGCTTTTTGATGAAGCGACCAAACTCTGGATTAGCCTTGAGAACGGAGGCCAGAGCCATCGCCTGAGCTTTGGATCGTAGAACGACGACGCTGTAGAGCAGGGGTGTCGCGACGCGAAGCCAGTCTTTGCAGACCAGCAAATACGCGGATGTGGACGGGGTAAAGTTTGCGAATGGTGAGGTTTCAGAGGTATCGAAGAAGAGGTCATCTGGTACTTTGAGGGCAGGAGAAAGAATCTCGGAGACAATTTCGTCGGGGAGCATGGTGACGGTTCGGGACAAGCCCTGCTGATCGCAACACTGATGGCAAAAAAAACCTTCTCTTCCTCCACCATCCTCGCTGCGACCCAGGATGAGCACCTCCCTCTGTGCTGCACAGGAGTAGGCCATGCATCCAGACGAATCTGGCCCGTTCCGTGGAAGCAATCGGTCGAACAATGTCTCACTTTCCTCCGCTTCTTAAATTTCGCGGGCAGCTCTCCTGACCCAAACGCTTCTCCTTCCACAACTACCACCTCTTAAAGCCTTCAATACTCGACACTTTTAACTTCGTTATGAATTCTCTCCGCGATCTCACCGGCCGCCTTGTCAACGACGGCAGCCTTCACCTCGAGAAGCTGGTAGGTGCCGGTGCATTCGGCAACCTGTACCGAGCCTGCGACAGCGACTCCACTCGCTCTCGCCCCTCTTCATGGGCCTCCTCCTCCTCCTCTTCGTCCACCCCGTCCTCTCATTCTTCCACCCCCTCCTCCGCGTCTAGCACCTCCTCCAAGGTCTACGCAGTCAAGTGCCTCGAGAAGCACGTCTTTGACAGCCCGGAGGCCAATTTGATCGAGCGCGAGCGCTGCTTGCACTCACAGGTGTCGAGCCATCCTAACATCGTCACTTTCCACCGGCACTTTGTGGACAAGGAGCACGAGTACTTTGTCATGGATTTCCATGACAAAGGCGACATGTTCCGTGCCATCACCGACCATGTCTACTACCGAAACACGCCGCTCATCAAGCGAACGTTTGCGGGCGTTGTCGACGCCATTCGGTTTTGCCACCGCCAAGGCGTGTATCACCGAGATATCAAGCCCGAGAACATCTTGGTCGATGCCTTTGGTGGTAACCCCTGTCTCACCGACTTTGGATTGGCCACGACATCCTGCGTGTCGCATTCTGTGAGTGGGACCCCGCCGTATATGAGTCCAGGTGCGGATCCCGTCACTTCTTCCCCACTCTTCACTGACACCTTTTCAGAGTCTTTCCAATCGGAATACTCGCCTGCCCAGAGCGACGCCTGGGCTCTCAGCATCCTGCTGATGAACCTCGTCACCGAGCGCTGGGCTTGGACCTCTGCGAGCCCAGAACGCCAGGGATCATTCAAGAAGCGTTACCTCCCCGATCCCGAGAAGTTCCTCCGTGCAACTCTCCCCATCTCGCGCCCCTTTGCCTCCCTCCTCGTGCGCTCACTGCACCCCGACCCCGGGTCGCGCATCTCGTTAGAGAAGTTCGCCGAGGCGGTGCAGCTAATCGAGGATCTCTTCATCAGCCACGATGACCTCGCCACGGCATCACCTGCTGTCCGTCGGGCTGCGAAACGTCCCAGCGGCGTCAAGTATGTACAGCCTGCATTCGAAGCGCCTGCTCCTACCGGCACTCCCCATGAGACGAATCATGAGTGTCCTCCAGGCCTCACTCCTGCCCCTCCTCCGCGTGCCTCTGCGACTGCCCACAGCATGCCCGGAGACCCCTCGCCTCCCTCTCCTCTACGCCTGCAGCCCGAGGCGGGCAGGCCCCATCACAAGCCTGGCAAGGTCAAGCGCTTCCTGCGCCGCCTGCGTTTCTGGCGCAAGTAGCGGGGCCGATGACGGCCCTGGTCTATCGGAAAACAAGTACCAAAAACATGTTATAATTTGGCGGAAAATAACAACGCGGCTCGGGATGTAGTAGTTACTGACCACAATGCGATTGATTCTCTACACTACTTTTCTGTGAGACAAGCTATGAGATGCATTCGAATGCGGACAACCCGGCTTCCAGTAATGGAGTTCCTGGACCAGCGATGCCAGATGGTGCAACAGAGTGAATATGGATATATGACCAGCAAACACGAGGTTCAAGAAATGGTTCCAGATTTCGAAGACAGAGAGGCAGCATTACTCGTCTTCATCTTGTGGTCGACTCATGGCGCACCGTCGAACCCGTGCAGAATTTTCTCCAATACGTGGGGCCAACGTCACTTGTTCGTAGCCTCGCTACTCAAACTCTCCGGGCTGCTCGACTCTGCCCAGTGACTGAACTTTCAACGAGCGACATGCAGGCCCTCAAGGCGCTCACCAATCCCGGTCTCACGTTGTCCTATCCATTGACCCGGGGGCGGGGAACCGGACACTCGAGGTTACGATTCCGGCCATATTGTCGCTATTTGCACAGAAATGCCGTCCTACATCCATAGCCTTGAACTGCGAACCTTCGGATTCCGGAACAGGCCGGCTTAGCACGGTAGGTCAACTACTATCCACGCTTCGGTCTCATACTTCTATGCAATAGGAAATATTCAACCACATCACTATGCACTTGCGGCGGTTCACCCATCTTGCATATTTCTCATTAACACGTTTCGATGCCGGGTCGGTGAATTCTTCGTCGACATCGAAGGCTGCTTTATAGGTAGCCCTGAAGACGCCTGTGCGCGGATCAAAATGGGAGAGCAGTGGCAGCAGTGTACCATGCAAGATTTCGACGTACAGGCCGGATTTTCTATATTCGATGATGCATCGGATACTCGAGTAGCACCTGCAAGTTTTCCGGGTTCTTACATACATTTTCCTGAAATTGTTCAGCGATAGCGACCGGCAAACGAGAGCCTGTTAAAAGGCCTCGAGAATTCGAAGCCAGGCAGACCCGCACTCAATCCGAGTGATTGACGATCAAAAACATCTTTGCTGCTGCCTTCATATTCATCTTTCAGACGCCGCATCTATGCCTCGTTTCTCTGTCGGACCTCAATCTCGCCGTCTCTGTGTGTCCTGCCGTCTTGTGCGTCCTCTTTCTAATGGCCCGGCGGGGACTGCCTGACGATAAGCAAACCTGAAACCCACCCGCTCAACACTGCAATTCGAGTCTGGATAATGTCGGGCACCTCGGTGGGGCGCGTCAGTCAGTCCTATTGTCTCTGCATCTGCTATATCATATATAGGAAGACTTCTATCAAGTGAAACTGCACTGCACTTGCCACTGCTTTCGATCCCTGGACGTTGTCAATCGCCGATCGGTAGAATTATAAGCATCGCCGCATCGTTTGCACTGCCCTGTCTGTCCTTGTTCGTACTTCCGACTCGTGCAGTGAGTCCGTCCGCAATCCCGGGTGGCATTTCTGAACGAGATGCCCGATGGGCGCTCCCTCAAACCCGAATGCCCCGCTTTTGGTTTCAGTTTGGGTGCAGGGACGAACTGTATAAAAGATAGGTCCTCAAACCTCGAAAACCATCTTCATCTTCTCTCGGCTTTCCTTTAAGCCTCTTTTCATTTCAACCCACAACTACCCTTCCCTTCCTGCAAAGACCAATGTTCTCTCTTACGTCCGCCCTTGTTTACGCCTCCATCTTCACGGCTGGGTTCGCCACCAGCCCGGCACAGCTCGTCGCTGAGCTTCGTGATGCACCCAGCGCTGCAGCCCGCGTTGGTTTGCTCAATACCGATGATCAGGTTTGTCTCAAAGAACCCTCGTCCTTTCTTTCCTGACATTTTGGAAACGCAGTTCGTCTTTGATTTCTTCAACAGCCCCAACAAGACTGTGGGTGCTGGAGGCGAGATCGTCCTCGCCAGCTCTGCAACGTTCCCTGCGATTGTCGGCAACGGCGCTGCCATGGGTGCGTCTCTCCTTTGTGGATTGCATATAACTCACTGACCGCGGTTGACAGCTATTGGTATTTTGGAACCTTGCGGCATGAATACCCCCCACACGCACCCCCGCGCCACTGAAATCCAATTCAACGTCAACGGCACTCTGCAGACGGGCATGATCACTGAGAATGGGGCGCGCTTCATCATGACGGAGCTCAAGCCTGGGCAGATGACCATCTTCCCTCAAGGGTCGGTTCATTTCCAGTTCAACGATGGATGTTGTGAGTTTCTTTCCTTCTTTCTTATTGATCGGGAGTTGATTTTCGAAACGCAGCCCCGGCCCTGTTTGTCTCGGGCTTCAACAGTGAGGACCCCGGTGCTCTCCAGATCGCTCAGCGTTGTCAGTCATCTCATCCCTCATATGCTCCAAACCTCCCAACTAACACTCCCTCCAAACAGTCCTCGGCCTCCCCGCAGACATCATCGCCGCCACCCTCGGCGACATCGGCGTCGAGGAAGTCATCGGTGTTGCCGACATCGTCCCTGACAACGCCGCTCTAGGCACGGACGCGTGCTTGCAGCGCTGCGGTCTCAAGCGCACCGCCCAGGATACCAAGCAGGCACAGCCCCGTGTTTCGGGCAATGCGTTCCCTAGTGGTGTTAGTGCGAGTGCGTGGGCTACTGCTACTGGGTGGTGAACGTGATGGACTTTATGGTAATTAGGAGTATGTGGTATTGAACGGTGCTCTTTGGACTTTTTTGAACACGAGCATTGTTATTTTCTCGAGTGTGAAAGAACGAGTGTCTCGTGTGAGACAAGTGTGAGATACGAAATACAATTCGCCAACCCCGCCAAGTAAGATTATGTGAGAGATAGTGTATTTATTGGGTTGAACTTCAAGTAGATCAGCCTTCCCTGCGTGCGTCGCTGGCGTAGTACGAGCAGCGCGTAGCGCGTAGCTTTACTTGACCCAGAGGCCGATGCCAATATAATTCAGCAGGTACAATACAGAGGCTTATATACTGCCAGTGCTAGCCTGTAGCTATAGAAACCCAAGTATTTGAACTGGGAGAAGGGTAATTTCAATGCTGAGTGGGGATGGGGCTGCGACGAGGGCTCCATACCGATATCCATGACAGATTACTGAGTCCTAGGCCATAACTGGCACCTTCGGGGGAACCACCGAATCGTTGATGAAAGTCGTCTTGTAGCTGGCGTACTAAAATCGAAAGTGAGCGGTGCCGCCGGAGCGTTGCTGGAGCCTGGAGGAAGAGGGCGGAGGCGATTGGAACAAATACGAGCATTTTTATCCTCATCCGAGTTGTCGTAGAGTGTAAAAGAACGATGATTTAATGTGATACGAAATACAATTCGCGAACCCGCGCCAAGTAAGATTATCTAGTTCCTACGCCTTTACTGGCAACTGTGGGGGAACCACCAAATCGTTGGTGACATTCGTCTTGGAGTTGGCGTACTGCGAAGAAAATTGTGAGCACAAAGCGAAACAAAAAGAAGGGGAGACGCACGTCATTGAACGGCCCATAATCCGACGGGCGCTTGTTATCCACCTCATGTGTACTCGTCGCCCGTTCCTCATCGTCAATATGAACGATAGCGGTTCGGTGGATGGCTGTACGAAGATTCAATAAACCAGAGAGAGGAGATGAAGAAAAGAAGCGCACTGATGCCATGCAACGAAATATCATTGTTCGGCGTATGTTGCTGCTGCCCACTGCTCCCCTCCGTACTCTTCCCATCCCGCATGAGGGATCGGTTGTTCAAGTTGAACAGCATCGTTAGGGTATATAGCCTCCCGAGAGTGAACCCGAACCCAACACAGACGTTGGCGTTGGTGTCGTGGAGGTAGGTGACGAGGACGCAGATGGCGATGGCGGTGGTGAAGGAGCCGGTTTGGATTGTGTAGAATATGAGACGGTTGATGAGGGAGCGGGTTTGTTTGAATGCCGTGCGGGCCCCAGCGGAGCGCAGTTGGAAGACGAGGGCGGAGGCAACTGGAGAAATTGAATTTTAGAGATGGTGGATAGAGAGACGTACTGGAGACATCTGTGGCGGCGCTGCTCGCGAGCCACAGGATCGCAGAGGTTACGGCGACGCTCCGGTGTGCGTAGTCGGTGACGATGGACAGTTGGGTCGCACACCAGACCGAGCCGACGAGCTGGAGGAAACACGATCAGAGGATGAAACGTGTGAGAAGAGACAGCAACGCACCGCGGCCAAGGTCATAAACATGAGAGCCCCACACACGATTTTACGACCGGTGAGTTTGTAGTACCGCGAGATGAGGTAGTTCTGGACGATGCAGCCAAGTATTCCACTACAATCCTTGTCAACGAATGTATTGCACGAAAAGTTAAGGCGACGCACCTGGTGTAAATGTACACCGGAATCACCAGATTCTGATACCCCAGATAATCGAGGTCGCCCCAGTGAATGACGCCGTAGAGGTAAATACACGCCCACTGCGCAAAAGTACACGTCGCGTCGAGCAAGAGGCATACAGCGATGGCGACCTTGATGACGGGCGGGTCCTTGGGGTACATGCGGAAGTATTTGTGGACCTCGAGGATCTCGAGCATGAAGAGCATGCAGTTGATCAGGGTGCCCAGCATGAGGGCGCTGAGAAGGGTTGAGTACTGCGTGCAACTGGGCTGAATGACGCTTACCCGATGACCTTGTTGAGCGTTTCTTGCGGAGCGATGGCTGTCATTGTCGCTGCTGTCGGTGGGAGTGAGGGTAAAGACCGAAACAAAGGCTGCGTCCCGTTCGTGCAAATTTATGGCAGGATACGTGCCCCATAGGAGTACTTTGTTGAAACCCCATAGGATACGATCGCCCTCCTGAAGTGGAAATCCCTCCTCATTTGTGGAGTGCTATTTGATTTCTCTTTCCCGTTGTGTGTGCCAAGTGCAAACACCACACGGGACTGCTGGCCAAGTCTCTCCGCGGGTCGATCGATCTTGTTTCCCCAATTTTGGGCGTCGATGAGATGGCGAGATATTTGCGCTCGATAATTCTGGGACGACATAGTGTGCTGCCATGGCAAGTAATTCCGAAGGTTGAGTGTTGAGTGTTTTCTTTGGTCGTTCTTTCGAGAGGAGTGGTCAGTCTCGAGACTCTCATTTGAATCACATGTCCGACCCAACCGTCCTAGAAGACTGCAATCGTGGTGCTTCCAGGCAAAACTATTCGGATGGAGGATATGGCATGGCCACCTACGCACGAGCGAGGTCAGGAGAGTGGAGCGGACAGGGAGATGGTCGACGTCAAGAGCGGAAGACGGATTTGATCAAAAGTTCGGATGCAATTCTCCTTTGATCTTGCTTCTGCCGATGTTCTTGTCTGAATTTTCCCGAATACGTCGGGAGACTGGACCATGGTGGCGATTCTGGGAAGTGGACACGGGTATCTGCACTTTGAACTTGCCATTGGGGCTCAGCCAGAGTCCTGGAGTTTAGCTTCAAGTTCTTTCAGCAGATTGAATTTGTAGCACGTCGTTTACGGAGGTATTTCTCTGGCAAATAAATTGGAGATCCGGACGGTTTTGCCGCTGCGTTTTTTTTTTTCAATTTCTGAGCCTTGATTGCAAGTGCGAACAAGCTGTGATCAATGCCAAGATCAATTCCAACGATCACGATGCATCAAACAGCAACGCGTAAACAACGCGTACGCGTAACCACTCTCTGAGTCTCTGGCAGCCGTCGTCCCCAGGGATCAGCTGCCGCCGAGTATACGCCGGAAATAGATTGAACACTCCACTGCTTGATGTGATTGCTAGAAGCTGAGATACTCGTGCGGCGATTTTTGTGGATGTTTCGCCTCAGGTTCGGAGCGGCAAACAAAGTCGCGACCTTTGATTTTCAAGAATACTACGGGTATGTAATCAAGAATGTTCTGAGATATGATCAGAAAACAGCTGGCCCATCCACACACAAGGGTGTTCAAAGTCACGTCAACCCGTTCAAGCCTTCAAGTAATATCCCGGCGGCGCCGAGTGGTCAACGACAGTTGCCTCCTGCGGACGATCCGCGGACTGGACCGGCCGCTTGCAGAGGAAAAAGAGGGCGACACATAATAATGCCACAAGCCCAACTCCCCCGCCGACGGCCCCGCCGACGATGGCACGTGTGTGATTCGACGAATGGGAAGAACTGGTGCCGGATGCACCGGGTACGCTGCTAGAGGAGGAAGGCGTGCTGGAAGATGTATCCACCGTGGCTTCTTGGAATCTACATCAACAAGGTCATCGAGGCACTTGGCAGAGCATCGAAAGACTGACGTATACGTCGCATAGTCAAAGTTGATGTACAGGCTATCCGGTCCCGACGCAGGGATCAAGAGAGAGTGCGTCTCATTGCTGAGACCCGTCTGGGTGAAAACAAGAGCGTTAAACTCCACATCCGTAGTCCCATCGGAATCGTGAGTAAAATTCCCTTGCACCGTCCCATCAATGCTGAAATTCGCCGCCGTAGTCGTGGTGATGCCCCGCCCTTCGTCGTTCGGGAGGATAAAGTAGACGTAGATGGCGACGCCGGTAAAGTCCATCGCGATGGAAAGAGAACCCAAGTCAGGTACGTCTCGTCGGACGCATTGGTGGAGTCTGGCAGGAAGGCGCATCCGTGGCAAGACGGGCCTGCCCACGAAGAACTAGGAGTGTATGTGGGTACGACCCCTCTTACGCTGTCTCCGTTTGTGTCGTCGATTGTCCGATTCGTGAAGGTCTGAGCGTGCGTCGGGGAGAGGAAAACGTGAAGGAGGAGGACCGCCGAGGAGATAATTCTCATCAGGAAGAGGTCCAGGAAGAGCGCCGAGGGGGCAATCCTCATCAGGGACGACTTGCGGATGAGGGAGGTGGAGGAAGGGCGAGCACAGCCTATGGAAATGGGCCAGGAAGTGGCATGTCGTGAATCATGGCCAATCTTATGCCGACTTGGTGTGTACAAGTCCATGAGAAACGAACTGTATTCTGTTCCTGTTTTCTTAATATTATGCGGCTGATTTGAGCTTCGAACTCACACAAATTTAACGCCTATACTCCTCCCCGACGTGATGAACGAGGTGGCCACGCGCATGGATTGATTCTGGGCAGCTTGGTGGCCTCTTCTTCGAACACCTGTCGGTGGGATGGTGTCAGAAAGTTCAGAGGAGTAAACAAGATGCCAGGCGAATTGCAAGCGGACGTTCGGTGCAGCAAACAATGCCGTCAATGACCTGAGAAGAATATGTACGTGTGAATGACTGAGAAGATAATTAATTGATCATGAACTCCGCTCTGAGCATCTCCTTGCCGTTTCTTCATGTACGCGACGAAGATCCCAACTACCTCGCGGCTGGACCACCGACCGCAAGCTCTTCGCGCTCCGAGTCCCAGAGATTGGAGTGGAAAAGTCGCGGGGAGGGGTGGCCGCTTCGGAGTAACTGGGAAGTATGCATTCGGGTGCTAAAGAAGACCTACGAGCTCGTATTATGTACTGGAAAACTATGTTGATATGCAGACCGGATGAGAGTCACCAAGGATCTTTCAGGTGACAGGGATGACGAGGTTTAACTTCAAGCCGCTGGGTCTACTCGAAATCGCGTCCGGAAGTTCGCCAAGTATGTATATGCGGAATCAGAATATCTTGTTGCCCACAGCGGCCATTTCGAGATGCCGGATTTTATCTCTGCTATTCATCGGTCCTTTCACGAGTTGTAGTTGACAAAGAATGCGAGTTGATCAGGAGCTCGAGGTGCAGTTTACAACTTGTCGATAGAATCTTGTACGACCTTCACATAAAAACCAACTGCCTGTCGTAGACAACCGATGTCAACCTCGCAGGGATATCGCGTCTGGAATTCGGCAGACTGGAAGATGGTCGCAAGGGATTCGCTTCAAAAAGCAACACTCAGAGCCTTGAAGCAACAGTCCAGGAATCAAAACATACCCACGTCCACCATGCGCGTCGGCCCATGCGATTGAATCGTAGATAAACCGACGACACTTGGTACCGCGGGAATAAATCTCTTCACGCTCCGAGCCCGAGAGATCGGAGTGGAAAAGTCGCGGGGAAGCGACAGTGTGGCCATCGGCCTCGGAGCAACTGACGGGGAAATATTCTCTGAGGCGTTGGGTAGCCAAGGAAGGGATGGGGGGATCCTGGGTCCACAATCGGTACATGTCCTGCAGTAGATGGTTAGTACTAAAGCAGATTCGAGTGAGTGAAAGTCCATGGGGAAGACCTACAAGCTCGCAGTACTTGAGAACAATCTCGATAAACAGCTGGCGAAACTTCCCGGTCTGGACACTTTGCAGCCACTCTTCGTCCTCATGCCTCGGCTCTCTGGCTTCATCAACCGCGCCTTTTAGCTTCAAACGGTGACAGAGCTCGAGGATGGTCAGAAAGTCGAGTAGATCCGGGATGAGTTTATAGTGAATCTTATCTGTAGGGCCAAGGATTTTTTGGATAGCAGAGATCACGATGTTCAAGCCGCTGGGTCTACTCAGTATCGGGTTTAGGTGCTCCAGGATATGGGACGCTAAGTATGACGGTAAGGAACGGAGAGAGAAACACGTCAAATGGAGAGACCCACCAGACATGGGCGCTGCAGTCTGTGATCTAGCAGATCGAATAAGCCATCGAAGTTCTTGCAATTCATCCATCAGCTTTGACAAAAGCTCGAAGAAAGAGCTGGCAGCTTACATAATCAATGGCGGAATGCGCCACATCTCCAAACCAACGACGTCTGCGCAGGGCACAGATAAGTATTAAAGAGACCCAACTACTTGATGCCGCAGACTTTGCCGCGGAGATTCCGCGAAAGAAGACATGGATATGGGGAGATTCGAGAAAAGGTGCCGGCGGCCGTACCTATCTTAGTATCGACGTGATCCCTCATCAATGCATTCCGGTCCGACTCCCTCTGGCAGACTTTGGCGCGGAGATCCCGCGAGACTTGGAAGGAGGGAAGAAAAGTGCCGTGGTGATTGATAATCCATCACTTCCGTGACGGTTCCGTCTTTGCTTTCCACCACCATGTGACATTGCTGTCTCCAGTTCTCGTGCCTTGGCCGACCTTACCAGCGGCGAGACTGCAATCTGATGCTATGCTGCGAACCTGCGACCGTTCTCTTCGCGCCACTTCCCGGGACCCGGCGGCCAGCTCGGCAAGGCGCTCTTGAGGAGGCTCAGGAAGATCCAGAATTGGTCCCGAATTCGAACGGAGCAGGCGGCCGTCGCGTTCCATGAAAATGCAAACTACCAACCCGACAAACCATCCCACCACGGTCCAATCACTGAGTCACACTGCCGTGCCCGTCCTCATTCTGCAGAGCTATACAGGATGTTCTCTTCTGAATCCAATCAACAATGCTGGGGTACGCCCCGTGACGGTCCGCAGCGACGCCTCGTGACTCTTGTCCGACGCATGTTTCTCGTATCATATGACGCCAGAGAATTTCCCTGGGAGTGCAACAGCTCTTTATAAACATGTCTTCGCAACGCTCCTCTTCGAATTCCTCGAAATGTTCCCCCTCGGCCTTCTCTTAGCTCTTCCATTCGCGCTGGCGCAAAGCTCCCCGGTCATCGACCTGGGATACGCTCAGTACCAAGGGACCGTCGACACCGCTACCAATACCACAATTCTTTTGGGTATCCGGTACGCCGCTGCTCCTCTCGGTGCGGTTTTCATTTCATTGTAACTTGTGGGGTGATTTGACCGAATTGCAGGTGATTTGCGCTTCAGAGCGCCGCAGCCGCCTGTGGATGTTGCCGGTGTGCAGCAAGCCACTGTGGCTCCCAACGAATGCATGCAGGCCTCAACGGGTGCCTCCACCACCAATCCGTTGGACTCGCGTGCTGTTCAAGTTTCTCCCAGTGAAGACTGTCTTTTCGTCAAGTTCGTCCTTACTCCGTTTAATCCCCTCCCAAGCTTGACCGCCTTCCTCAGCGTGTACTATCCGAGCGACGCAGCAGGCACACCATTGAAGGATCTTCCGACCCTCGTATGGATTCACGGTGGAGGGTGTGTCCTGTTCCCTTGGCTTGGTCGACTCTGAAGCCCCTTGCAGATACATCGCCGGCCAGGCAAGCTCTGCCAACGGGGAGGACATTATCAAACAGAGCAACCACAACGTGGTGGTGGTGACGATACAATATCGGTTGGGTATATTCGGTGAGCAATACCGTCCTAATCTTCAGCATCCCCTCACAATTTTTCTAGGATTCCTCGCTGGTTCCGCGCTCAAGAACGACGGAGCATTGAATGCCGGCCTGCGTACGCCCTTGACCAGTCTTTCGCTATAGAGGTACTCATCGGCATCCAGTCGACCAGGACTTTGCTCTGCGCTGGGTTAACCAACACGTACGCTGCTCTGAAGTTCCTTCCCTCTTCAACGTTACTTAGCCCTGGTAGATCACCAAATTCGGAGGAGACCCTTCAAAAGTCACCATCTGGGGCGAATCTGCCGGTGCCGGCTCTGTCCTTCAGCACGTTGTCGCCAACGGTGGAAAAACCGAGCCCCAGCTGTTCAGAGGTGCAATCACCAGTTCGACTTTCCTGCCATCTCAGTACCCGTTCGATGACCCGATTTCTGAAGTAATGTTCTTCGACTCGTGGCGTTTCGTTGGTTGACTTTCATCGCAGTTCATATTCAGCGAAGTCGTCTCGGGAGTAAAGTGAGTTGTGTGTTCCGTTGTGGGGGTCAATTATGATACTTAATACGTACTTGACTAGCTGCACGTCGGCATCGGATGCTTTGACTTGCCTTCGTGCGGCCGACGGGAGTCTACTGGGGACAGTCAACAACAACATCAACCTTGGAGGCTTCTTTGGCACCTTTTCGACCGTTCCGGTCATCGACGGCGAGTTCATCACCCAACGGCCCACCCTGTCTTTCCTTGAAGGAAAAGTCAACGGCGTGCGTTGTTATATCCAATCATTTTGCTTCAAGCGCTGATGTTCCTCCAGGAAGCTTTGTTATCTGTGACAAATACATTCGAGGGAACGGTATTCGTGAACCAGAAAGTCGATGTAGAAGCAGGGCCGTATTCGCTCGAGCTTTTCCCCAAGTTTACCTCAACGCAAGCGGACACGGTTGCCACTCTGTACGGTGGTTTGGGAACGGATCTCTTCCAAGCCGACGCGATTCAAGGCGAATGTAAGTTCAGCTTTGCACTCCTTGCAGGGACCTCTCTCATCTCCATCTCAAGCGATCTTCATCTGTCCGACGTATTACATGCTCCACGCCTTCCCCGGCAAATCCTTCAAGGGCGAGTTCGCCATCCCACCGGGCTTACACGGAAACGACGTCGCGTACTACTTCCCCGGAGGCGTCGCCCCGCCGTTCAACAACACGGATTTCATCAACGCCTTTGCACAGTCGTTTACTTCGTTCATCATCAACCTCGATCCGAACGATAAAGTCTCTAACACGATTACGCCCAGTTGGAATGAATATGTCCTTGGAAATACGGAGATGCTGTTCAATAAGACCAATGCGACCCCGGGGCTGCCTGTTGTACAGCCATTTGGGACTAGTGCGGCGTTGTTGGAGCGATGCCAGTGCGTCTTGTTCTCCTTTCGCCTGGATAGACTCTAATTCCTTTGCAGATTCTGGAATAGTGTGGGCAATCTTACCGGCCAGTAGCTACGTAATTGCTTGAAAAGTAACGCTGTTGAATTGTTGAATGAAAAAATCTCGGTTGTGATGATTCCGAAGTGCACGTGGCCATGTTGATTCAACACTTGTCCTTCTCGACCACAATGAACCGTGCCTACGTCTCTAATGAGATCGACAAATCCACTTTGGTGCATTTGGGGCGTCGTTCGACGCTGGAAAAGCTCCACACCAAGTTGCCTGCGGGGATGTCATTCGCCAAGGGCAAAAAGATGTTCCCCGCCCTCGTCGAATGTCTTCTTGAAATCGAACGCGGAGACATCCTGTCATTCATCTCCTTCGTCCAAACATGGAATCAACCACCCCTCGAAACCCTCTGCCTGACGTTCCTGGACCAAGTGCCAAAAGACCACATAGAAGAGTGCTATCGCACTCTGGCAACCCACATCGACACAGGATGTTTAGACGAATTCAAGTTGGACATTTTCTCCCAGGCGCCTGGCATTGCCAGCCGGGCACACGCCTTCATCTACCCAAGCACCTACCTCCGACTCCTCTTCACCTCCTTCCCCAACCTGCGGATCGTCCTTCTCCGCGTACCCATTGGATATGACCTCGACGATGGCGTGGTTTTGGACCTCGCACGCGCATTGGGGGCGCAGTTGGAGGAATTCTCCCTCGTGACGGACGATCAGCGGGTTAAGCCAAAGAATACGCTGGGAGGTCTGCGTGCGCTCGCGAAGTATTGTCCGTACCTCGAGAAGCTGGTGATTACCTTTGATGCCTCCAGCGTTCCGGAGGAGGAGGCCCAGGCCCCTACCAGACAATTCGGAATCGCCGAGCTCGACGTGGGGTTTTCCGAGATCGCTGCGCATTCTAGCGCCGCAGTCGCGCGGTTCTTGTCCAGTCATTTCCCGTGCTTGGAACACATCAAGGCGCTCGTTCAGACGAGGAGGTGGAAGCAGGTGCAGGATAGGTTGCCGATCAGGCAGGTGCGGCGGAGTGCTAGGAAGGGGGCGTGAAGGAGCGGTGATTTCGTGCTCCCAAGATTCGGGGCCTCAGATGTTCGGAAATGGAGTACATACAACAAATGATTCATACACCAGTGGTAGATACAAGAAAGATACAAAAAAGCAAGCAAACAACAGCTATGACGACAGGATAACCAGGTCCCTGTACCCAACCACTCAATCAAACCGCGCGCGTATCGTATTATAGGGACTTGTGGCAATATGCGGCGGCGGAAGACGATGACTGGGTGCCCAGTCAGTCTGAGTCTCGGCCCTGCAATCGAAGAACACACCTTCTGAAGTATTCCGTCAGACAAACCTCCATCCGCGCACGAATCAGGGTGTCTACTTCCAAAACGCGTTTCTTGACGTCCAGCTGGGCTACGACGTCCTGCATGACGACGTCCCTCAACGCAGGTGACTTCCGGAACTCCTTGTCGAAGATCTTGGGAAAGTCGGATTTGATGCACCGTTTGGGGAGCTACACCGCACTCAGCACTCACCGGCGAAGTTGAAGGAAAAGTGAGCTCACCGGAGCGCCATGCTTCATCGCGATGGTCATGATATCCTTGATCTTGAGCCGATCAAGCACCACCGCAAAGTCCTGGCTCCGTTCATCGAGGCACAATGGCTGCGGCTCCTTGCAGAGTTCTTCGATGACCCGCTTCGTGTCGTTGGCGAGGTCGAAAGTTCCAAGGCATGCAAGCTTCCGCAGTTCTCCCTTCTCCGTAGCTCTCTGCAAGACCAGTGCCGACAAGACGTGTCGCGAAGCCACTGAAGCGATTGTTGAGAACATAATTTGATGAGTAGAACGGAGACGCACCGCTGAGGGTTGCCCAAGTATCGCCGATGTATGGTGGGTCCATTGTACCTGTACTCAATATTTCTGTGGGACGCGGATAAGCATGTGGCTGTAAGTTAGACGATATCGCGCACCATCGAATATCAGCATGTAGTTGTCGATCAGAGCGCCCTTGGGTCGGGTGCCAAGCGAGGTGGTGGCAGGGAAGATTTTGAGCTCTAGATTTACGAGCGCTGAGCGGTCGTCGAAGAAATGGTGCACATTGGGAGTGAATGCCTTGAAGCGTTTCCCCATCCCCTCAAAGATGTCAAACTCTGGACCAGGCTCGAGAGCGGTGCGGAGCTCGCGGTGGCTAGAAGGCGATCATTTGTGGGCGGGTGAAGTAGAGAGGCAAGTGGGGCGCACCAGCTATAATAGATTAGGACCAACCGCCGGAAGAGTTTGCCCGCTGGCTCCGTGATCTTGACGCATTTAACGAGTCTTTCACGGCAGATTTCCAGCGCGTTGTCGTTTTGCTTCAGCAGCGTCATCAACGCATCCTGAAGCTCATCAGGGAGGAGAATGGGACATGGATGACCCAGACCTTTCTCATATTCCTTGAGCCGCCCGATAAATCTTGCAGCTCGTCCACTCTCAGACAATCCAAAGCTTCGTCGACCGTGATGTGCGAGTCGTCCTGAGCAAGAGACGGCGTGTCTGGACGGAATCAGGTGAAATCAAGTGCCATGCATGCTGCTGGCAGACGTACCAACTAGCTGCGAGGGTGTAGCGCATAGCTCCGCAACGACGGTCATGAGTCGATCGTAGTCCAAACCGAGACGACGCCCAAGGTCTTCCATACGTCCCATCCGATGCCATTTGAGATCCTTCCGCATGAGAAGGCATACGAACAGCTTCTGTGCGTCATCTACGAGCCTCAATGAGCTAAGCTATCCAGGAGGCGGTGGAAAGGGCTAACTTCCAAATGCCTTGAAGACGCTTAGACGTTGTCGATCCTCGACATAGAGAAGTTTGGGATGGGTCGATTCGGCGTCGTCGATGATGGCTTCGGATAATCGGTGCGAAAGCTGGTGCCGAGGGATCGGCGGTGGACTCACTGTGGAAACGTTCGTTGTAGAGAGGTGAATACACAATGTCTTCCGTGTCCTGTTCTTGCTGCGACTGGTCGACGGTGGAAGTAACGAGGGAACCCATTCATTTTCAGCACAGCCCAAGCACAGCCGCTAATTGGGACAGCCTCATATGGAAAGGCCGAAACTCCGATCGGATCACATGCAACAAACTTTCTTCCAACTTTCTTCTGCAATCCATGGCGTCAGCCTCGAGCTTGAAAGGAGCGCTCGCGCCCAATCTTCGCAACGATTAATCGTCGGCGCAAGTTTGTATAATATCGGATGGATATACAAAGAAATATAAGTAGTCTCACTCCGGCTTTCCCCGCAACCCTGGGATGTCCATTGCATCCACAATCCCTGTCACGTCGGCCTTCCACGCTTTTAGTCGCACCAAAGCACGCTCCGCTGTAGAAAATGTAGTGAAACTGCGCAGATGGGAAATAAAACCATACTGACTGTCGGCCAGACGCGTCTGGAGGTCCGAATCTTCAATTGGTTGAATATACATACGCTCGGGTTGTGAGTAAAAGACTCAACTGGAGGCTCGTAGTTCGTCCGCTGTGCCCTGAGCTGGCCCCGTCGTTGGACTTTGACCGAGAAGAATAGAAAAACTGATTCACCTCGGTCGTACTCGAGCTTCAGTTCATCTCCTGCAGACGTTGAATATATGTGTGGAGTCCATTCAGAAAACTCACGTTGCTTTTCAGCATTCTGAAGGGATTTCTCCAGTCGTGAGTTGTCTCGTCTGAGATGATCTAGCTCTTCATCCAGCGCTGGTACGCCATTTGATACGATACTGCTACGGGGTTTCTTCGCCGATACTGTCTTTCTTCAGCGCCTCAGCGGTAAACAAAACTTTGACAGACCCGACGTTGTATCCTGCGACAGTCGTTTCCGTTTCACCAAAGTCCTAAGTTCATGAACGACGACTCCATTTTCGCGTCGTCTTCGAGCCTCGGCTTCGTAACGCGCACGATTGCTGAGAAGGTCCAATGACAGCGATGACGACCCCGACGTCCCCGCACCCAAAATCGCTTCCAACTCCACCTGCCTGACCTCGTCCAAAACGTGGTACTGCTTCGTGTCCACCCGGGGTGACTGATTATGTAGGGTTGCACGGAAGCGCCATGCGGGGCCAGTTGTCCCTATCCATAGGTACCGGTCTTGCAACGACGGGTGCTCCGCAAGAAGCTGCGCCCCGAACGAAGCTCCTGGATTCCAAGGAAGCCAAGCATCATGTTGGCGGACGTACAGGATGTATGGAGCTGTAACGTCCCAAAAGACATCGCCTGTATTGCACTCGCAGTATTCGCTGGGGGGCTTGGCACAGGGAAGGCCAGCTCGCAGTTTGAGACTACCCGTCAGAGTTCGTTGGAATGCTAGGATGTCGGGGTGGTGAAAGCTGATCGAAGCACTGGCGCCCGACGTCGATGTCGACGCCATGGGGGCGGGAGGAAGGAAAGTTTTGCTCGCGTGGCACGTGAGTGGCGTTGATCTCTTCCTCCTCCTTCACAAGCACCAAATCCGGACGCGTTAAATACTCTAAAGCAACTCTAAAGGACGACAAATGAAGACCGCGATTCCTTTCCGAGTACAATGGCTCGCCGTCTTGACCGTCACGGCCGTCCTCGTCGTCGTTCTCTCCATCCACGCCATCAAGGTCTACGACATCGAGCCGACGGCGGTCTTGCCAGCACGAAACGCGTTCATCGACCCAGATCCAGTACAATTTGCAGAGCACACGTACAGAGCCGACGGACTGCTGGAGCACAACCCCGACGGAAGTCACCCCATCTTCGACCTCATAGACCGAGCACAAGCCGCGTGGAAAGAGAAGCTTGAACGCGCCAGCACGACTCTCCCTGAAGCCGTGACGGAGTATAGACGGAGGTACAAGCGAGACCCGCCGAAGGGATTCGATGTCTGGTGCGTCGAGACAGGTTTCACACCCCGCCCCATTCATCTCACTGTATTTGAAGGTGGAACTGGGCTCGCGAGCATAATGTCCTGCTTCCCGACGAATACGACCAAATTTACCACGATCTCGAACCATTCTGGGGCATAGAACCGAAGAGTCTGCTGGCCACACGCGAGAAGCTCGAAGGAACCAGTCCATCGTACACCCTCGGCAAAGTCGGCGGAAAAATCGGCATTGTCAAAACATCCTTGGGTACCAGCCCGGGTGTTCACTTTCTCAGAGACGCGAACACCACCGTCGCCCTGTTGGCCGACATTGAACATCTCCTTCCACCATTTCGAGCCGTCGTGTCAGCGCTTGACCATGCGAGTAAGGTCAGTACAGGCTCTTTCTTCTTCGTGGACAACCTTTCTCATCGTATTAGCTCTCTGATTACTATGTGGAACGTGCCGCTCGCCAAGCCGCCGCGGAGAAACGAGGTCAGGATGTTGCCGTGTTTTGGACTCTGTCTGATTATGTTACAGTTATCAAAAGCGAGGACCTACCGAGAGGAAATTCGACCGGCTGGCTGTCTGCCTGTGGCCCCAACTCGCCGGCTTGGAATGCTTCTATCGACGTCGAAGGCGATCTCCCACCCAAAACGACCGCAGGACCGACGTTTATCTACGATCACAAACTGGCTATGGATCCCTGTCTTCACCCTCGGCATTTCTGGCAACACTCACAGTTCATCTGGAAGGGACAAGGCCCGGAGCCGCAGCACGAGATGGTGCCCATGTTTTCGTATTCCTCCTCGCCAGTCCACCACAATATCCGTATCCCCAACATGTATCTCTGGGTGGAGGACATCATGCCGAGAACGAACGACCCCGAGTGGCATGAGAAGATTGACGAGCGGCTCGTTTGGCGTGGGAGTGCCACTGGGACGGGGCTGATGGTTCCGGCCTCCCCAAGCATCAAGTTCCGCAAAGCGCACCGCGTCCGATTTGTACAGTTCGCCAACGATGTGGAGGGATTGGTTTCGATTCTGCCGCCGGTGAACACCAAGGCGGATCGTGTTGGGTATCCGATGGACGTGCGGAAGGCTAGGTTAACTCCTGCGATTATGGATATTGCGTTTGCTGGGACGATTGACTCGAATTGCAACCCCCAGATGCAATCCAAGCTGTGCAAGCTCATGGCCGGGCTCGCGTTCACAAAAAGCCAGAGTACACGCGAGGCGGGGAATTACAAGTATGTCATCGATGTGAGTACCTTCTTTGAGTTCTCGAACAGAAATTGAATTTTCTTTTTCAAGATTGACGGAAATGGCTGGTCTGGCAGGTTCAAGCGTCTGCTTACGTCCAATTCTCTTGTCTTCAAGACTACACTTTATCCTGAATGGTGCGTAGTTCCAATTTGCTGTGAATTCGACTGAATTATCCGCAGGTACAGCGATCGAATTGTACCCTGGGTCCACTACATTCCAGTACAGGTGAGCGAGATGATGCTCATTTTTGGACTCGTATTCCTCACCTCTTTGTCTAGCTCGACCTATCAGACCTGCACGACACGCTGCTGTTCTTTCGTGGTATCGGTCTGAACGCGGTTGGCGCGCATGACGAGCTGGCTCGTGAGATTGCGCGTGCGGGGAGAGCTTGGAGTCAGAAGGCTTGGAGGAAGGAGGATATGATTTCGTATTGGTTTCGGTGGGTGTTTTTCTTTACGCTTCTTGTCACTGCTGAGATGCTCTCTAGATTGATTTTAGAGTATACACGGGTTATGAGCGAGGATCGGGAGGGTATGTCGTACAAGGGAGATGGATGGGAGTTGGTATAATTGTTGTTGTATTCTGAATCGCTAGCACACGCCAAATACTTGAAATCTTGTGGTCTCTGCTTGGTGTCTGCTGTACATGTCGGATTTGGTCGCGAACTCTGCACTGAGCAGATTAACAATTTACGAACATGGCACTTGTCAACGGTCCAGGCCATGGCTGAACATCTGCAGGCATCGACCCAGATGGACGAAATCGTGAGCGGAAAGCTAAGGGTGGAAGCCAAGGAGACCGCAACAACAACGCGTAAATATCGTATATACGCGCAAACCACTAAAATAATCAGACGCCTCGCGAAGACGCCCAAAAAACTAGTATTCAATCCGTTTGCAGGCTCGGAGTATAACCCGGCGGCGGCTCATCCGTCAACCCCTGCGCCCAAGGCGTGCCCTGCTGGCTCTGAAGCGCCCGAATCTGCTCCTCCATGAGCCGTATCCGATCCTGCGTGCCAGACTCCCGAGTGGGATGGCGCGTCTCGCTGACGAGATCTTCCAACTCGCCATGAATCTCCTGCATCTGTCGAGTAAGCTCCATCTGCCGCGCCAGCCTCAGCTCCGATTTTGTTTGCGCTCCACCTCCGCCCATGGACGGTGGTAGTGGTAGTGGTGCTGCTGTTTGTCTGGAAGAAGACTGAGTGTCGACGTCCCGAGACGAAGGCGCTAGGTCGTAGCCAGAGGATGGTAAGACGCTCTGGGCATCAGAACCGTAGAACGTGGCCACGGTTGAGGGTGCGAGTTCTTTTGTTACGGCGGGGGGGTCGTCTTGGCCGAATAGATCTGGCTTCGACTTGAGGCTAGGATCTGTGCGGCGGCGTCGCCGGTAGAAGAAGGCGGCGGCACATAATGCCAAGAGCAAGACTACCCCACCGACAACCCCACCGGCGATGGCGCCAGTGTGATTCGACGAATGGGGAGAATTCGTGCTGGATGAAGTTGGGATTGTGCTGCTAGAGGAGGACGACGGCGCGCTGGAGGATGTACTGGCCGCCGCCGCCGCTTCTTCGAATCTACAACGGGGTCATTGAAGAACCTGTCAGAGAACGCTTGAAGACGCACGTATACACCGCATAGTCAAAGTTAATGTACAGGTCATTCGATCCCCCCATGGTGATCAAAAGAGAGTGTGTCCCATTGCTCAACCCCGTGTGCGAGAAGACCAGAGCGTTGAACTCTAGATCCGTAGTTGCGGCGGGGGCGTGAGTGAACTCCCCTTGGACCGTTCCGTCAATGCTAAAGTTCGCCGCCGTGGTCGTCGTGATGCCCTGCCCTTCGTCGTTCGCGAGGATAAAATAGACGTAGATGGCGACGCCGGTAAAGTCCATCGAGATGGCAAGGGACCCCAAGTCGGGGCCGTACGTCGCAGCGTGGTAAGTCCCGTCGAAAACCTTGGACGTGTCGGGAAGAATGGCACATCCTTGGCAAGACGGGCCTGCCCACGAAGAGCTCGGAGTGTATGTGGGCACGACGCCTGTTACGTTGTCTCCATTCGTGTCGTCGATTGTCCGGTTTGTGAGGGTCTGGGCGTCCGTCTTGGAGACGAGGAAAAAGTGAAAGAAAAGGAGCGTCGTGGATACAATTCTCATGAGGGAGAGGTCGAGGATGGGGGTGGTGCCTGTGGTGCAGCCTATCGAAACCTATCGAAACACGGAAGGAAAAGTTCGAAGCGGTGTTTCACGGATTATATGATTTGGCAAATGTATTTAGCTGATGAAACCACAGGACCCCGAACTATACGGTCACATGCGGACAACATGAGCCAGGCGAAGCTCGCGAAGGAGGAGGGGTCGGTGGGTACCGATTTTGGTCTTATCGTGGCTGCAAGGGGCGTTGCGTTGCGACTTGCCGGGAGGTTCACCGTGATTTGTAGGAGCCGCGCAGAAAAGTGGCGGCCATCAGGCCGTTGGCCCGTTGGCGGGTTCATGAGCCGTAGTTCGGGGTCCCTCGAAACCACTCAACACTGATGCATGATGCTCCGCCCCAACCTGCCGAAAGAGAGACGCTGCGAGTGAGACTCTAAGAGGTAGTTTTCCTCGCGGCGAGAGGGTCGCAAGATGGGTGTTGTTGTTGGTCAATATAAGCCACAACGGAAGCCCGGTGGCGCAAATTGAGAAGAAAAGATCCGGAAAGCGATGCCTGATAATCAGATGATTGATTGCGAATCCTTCTTTCTTCCCTTCATGATGCCGACCTCGCGCTCCTGCCCAGTCAGGCCCAGTCCTGCCCCTGCCTCCCACACGAAATCTGCAACAACGGTTCGCATTGGCAATGATATCTTGCCGCTGGGTTCGGGCGCCGGTCTACATACCGTAGATCTAAACTTACCCTACATCAAGAACGCATGGTGGCGCACATCTTCCCGTGGAGCAGCTCGGGAACATTCTTGGTCGGGCGGGCAAACAACTCCATACACCAGAATCTCCAGGAGCTTCCGGGGCTCAGAGACTCCTGTAACAGCTGTTAAGGAGTGGGTTCTATCGCCGTTTCGCTCGATTGGACCCCCTTTGCCGGGTGCTGACGCTTGGTTCTCGTCGACTTTTCCCAATCTTTTACTGAAAAGATCGGTCTGATATTCTTGGAATCTCTCACCACGCTGTCGGCGGAAGTTTTCACTGGATGTATATAGGGCAACAAGGAAGGCCATCTTTCGTCCCCCAGTCTTGTCATGCCTTCCCTCGCTCAACTGTAAGACCTCCCTCATCTTTCTGACCCTTCCTGACACGTCCCAGGACCCTCCCCATGTTCATTGGCACCGTCGTGAACTGGGGCTTATTCGGGATGCTCCTCATTCAGATGGTCGTCTTCTTCATTGCCTTCCCCGACGACCCCAGACTCGTGAAAATGCTCGTCGTGACGATATTCATTCTGGAGCTAGTGCAGACACTGTCGAATGGACGGGATATGGTCCGTGTCTTTGGTACAGCCTGGGGGAACTTGGAGGTGCTCGATGAGGTCGGCTGGGCTTGGTACGTGAGACAGACGCAAATGGGACTCGGTTGCTGACAATGAAGTTGTTCGGACAGGTTCAGCACCCCGGTCATGGGCGCGATAAGTAAGCTTCAATCTACAGGCCGATGACCATCTCACAGCTAGTCAGTCTCTTCCGTCGGCCAAGCATTCTATGCACGAAGATTGTACATTATCGGCAGAAATATCTGGGTCCCCGCTCTCGTGGCATCGGTATTACCCGTCCTCTCCTCGCTCTAATTCCCCATACCGATTATCCGACTAGTTTTCTGTAGTCCAGCTTGGCGCGGGCATCTGGACTGGGGTCAAGATCTGCATCGCCACGAGATTCTCACTTCTTCAATCCGACAACGTGCCCGCGACGGTGGTAGGTCCTACAAGCTTTGGTTTGCCTATCTCACCCACCGACAGACATGGTTCGCAGCCACGTCAATATGCGACATACTCATCGTGGGCTTCACCGTAGACTATCTAATCAACCAACGAGCGAAAGGCTCGTTCCAACAGACGAATGAAATGCTGACTTGCGCTATGCTGGTATGTATAAAATTCTAATTCACATTTTGAACCACGCTCACAAATTCAACTTATTCTCGAAGCTGACAGTCGAAACCGGCCTGCCCACGGCCATCTTATCCATCATCGACCTCTTCCTATTCACACAGTACAAAGGGACCAACTTTCACCTCGCTTTGTGTATCGGCCTGTCCAAGGTTTATTCAAATTGTGTACTCCTCGTCAGTAATCATTCTTTTTCTGCCTCTGGACTGTGATACTGAAGCAACATACAGCTCCTGAATTGGCGTGCGCGCATCGGACGAAGGCCCCCAACTGAGGTTCACCACCCCGAGAGTGCCCATGTAGTAAACACGGGGATAGTCTTTAAAGACCGGAAGATGGCGACGGACACGACTGGGACGATGACGAACTTTTCTGGCCATGGTATGAGAGTGGACGTGGAGGTTAATCGTAGCTGGGAAGATTCTTCGGGGCGGTTGGATGCACTCGAGGAAGAAAAAGAGTTGATGAGTGTGTAGGTTTGAATTTTACGCTTTTTATATTTTGCGTACGTTGAATGGTATTACTGCGCTGTCTTACGTTCCACTGGCAGAAAAGGCCTGACTCTATCTTCCAAGACCATTCCGGAAATCCAGCCGGCAAATTCCACCCAACATTTCCCCGTCTCATGGCTGGTGGAATAAGTACCCCAACTTGCACATCGCGCCCCAAACGGTATGGAATCAAGAGAGCCCCGCACGCGATAACCCCTGCCGCAGGGAGTTCACCGCCCGCTGGGACCGAACCTTCTCTACCCTCCACTTCGCACCCTCACCTTCAACCGACTCTGAGTCCGAGGAAGAAGTCGCTATCGGCCCTGCAGTGATTCACCACTACTTCGGCTTGCAAGGCTGCATCATCCCCGTTGTTTTACGCCTTCTTGCACGATGAGGATCATTTCGCCGATATCAAGCTCTGCCGTATGGGCCGGTTTGCGAGCGTCGATGATTTCTATCGGAGGATTCACACGGATGAATGGACTGGTCCTTCTCTCGCGCCGGTTGCTGGTGGGGAGGATGCTGCGAAGAGGGAATTCGCACAAAGTGTGGGTACTCGTTGTATCAATGACTTTGGTCGCGATGAATGGTTCAATTGAATTGGAACGAACAAAACCATTCCAGTTCTTCTCATCCCGTTAACCCGCTCTCAGCTCCATGACCAGAGCTTCCCTGGATCAGCGCAATCGCGTGTTCGCTTCTAGCTTCAAGCGTGCAGCCAAAAGGAAGCGGTTGGCTGTATAGAATGGGTGGGTACTCCTCAATTAAAAACAGAAAAAGTGCTTGGCTCTCACCTAACAGTCCCAGTCGTTTGTCCAAGAACCGGTTCGATATCCACCCCGTCCTTGGACGCTTTGCGGATGTTGAACACCGAAAGTACCATGCTGCACACCAGAAAGAGGGAGGCGTCGGCGAGGAGCTTTCCCGGGCATACCCTTCAGTCCGTTAATCAATCCGCGTGTATTGACGAAGAAGGGAATTTCACCTCCGTCCATAGCCAAAACAAATCCTGGCTGGGTCTTGTTCGGATTTCTTCGTGTCGGTCTCGATGAATCGATTCGGATTGAACGTCATTGGGTCCGGGTAGACGTCTGGGTCGTGCGACATGTGCCTGAACTCACATCGTTGAAAGGCTTTCGCATTTATTCACCAGCGATAGAGCAAACCAAAGATTAGGGAACACCAACGCTCCTTTGGGTATGAGATACGCCGGGTGGCCGTCACGCTCATAGATATAGTCTTCCCGTGTCCTATGTGGGATACCTGTTCAAAGTTCAAAATATGAGCTTGAAAGCGATCGAGTGGAAATCAAACCCGTAGGTACGACAGTGTGCCAGCGGAGGAGTTCCCTGCAAAACGCCGTCATATACGGCATGTTCGCTCGGTCAGAAATGTCGGGCAGTCTTCCATTCCCGACTACTCGATCTATCTCTTCTTGTGCCTCGGCTTGCACCTCCGGGTAGAGAGTCATCGCGAGGAAGAATGATTCAAGTTGAGTGGCTGTCTGAGTTTAAACAGTCAGAATAATGCAGATGCACGAGAATTGTCCACACATACCGTGGAGCTCCCACCAGCTTGTACCGCAGAGGCAGCCCACGTGATCAACTCGTCTTGCCCGGTGCGTTCTTCAAGTAGGGTGGAAGTAAAAGATCGTTCAGCAGTACCGGCCGCCTTGGCTTGTGAGGTCAACACCTTGAACCCGAAAGTGCCGACATACCATCTCCTGCTTGACGTACTCCAATGGAGCGTCGAGT
Source organism: Roridomyces roridus (assembly GCA_029378245.1). Taxonomy (NCBI): domain Eukaryota; kingdom Fungi; phylum Basidiomycota; class Agaricomycetes; order Agaricales; family Mycenaceae; genus Roridomyces; species Roridomyces roridus. The sequence goes on along the minus strand of JARKIF010000001.1, from coordinate 3,706,399 downwards.
GTAACCTGGAGGTCCTTGGCCCATTTCTTCGCAAGAGTGCGGAAACCTCCGCCAGGTAGCCATTCCGGCCAATACCGCACTTGGAAACATTCGTCAGTTGGGGCGTTTTAGTATTCCTGAACACGCACAGATGGGTAACAAATTGACGAGAAACGCCGTGGGATGTGTCGATCGCGAGAAGATGGCGTTCCGTGTGTCGAACATTTCGATGAATTCGTCCTTCCCCTCCTTCACTTCGTACCCGAATGCAATGCGTAGGACAATTGCGCCGGTCGTCCTTGGTTGTTCCGTCTTCAACTTAAGAAGAATAAATTGAGTGCGAAGCCACCTTGTAATTGCGGCCGAGACTTGGCCGGGATTTTGTAACAAGAATTGTAGCAACTTGGCAATCTCAGAGCGCTACAACGGCACAAAGCGTTCAACGGCCTTGTTGCTCCCAAACAGCTGATGAAAAAGTCGCCGTTCTTGACGCAAAGGATTGCCGTCCTGCTTTAGACTGATTGTATCCCGGAATCCCACCATCTCGCCGCCCATTTGGATCACAGGCCGGACAGAGAAATTGGCGCCTTTGAGGTCTAGTAGGTCTTCTGCGACTTTGACCGAGTTGAGGATGATCATCGTCTGTCCGAATACTGTGATGGATGTAATGTCGCCTGGCGCAGATAGTGAGGGGATGGATAGAAGAACTAGCTTCATTTGCGCACCCCATTTCCTGCCCCATTCGCGGAACGTGAGCCATGGCGACTGCCGTGGAACGTCGAATATGTTCCCGATAAGGAAAAGTCCTTTAGGGCCGGGCGGGAGGGGTGCTTAGCGTCGCGTTAGGAGAAGATGGCGGATACAGAGTAAAGCGGTCAAGGCCGAGAGGGTAGCGAGACCGTTGGGGGGAAGGATACGCAGTGCGGACATGGTGGTCGCAGAGAAGGTTGATGCTCAGCATTATAAGGCACGCACGGTGGCGGACAGCGGAGATAAATCGAATGATCCCCGAGCAGGAAGGACGGGTACCATGAGAGGCCGTACATACGCGTGCTGCAGTTGGGGTCTTCAAGTTGGACAGCGGTGACTTTGTAACCAGGTGGAATGAAGCGCCGGGGAAGTTTAGAATCCAATAGCAGGTCCAGAACCTCGAAAATTTGTGGGCGCCAACCGCATTGGATACAGCGCCGCTGCCAGCGCGGGACGTCGCATGCCGGTTCCGAGGCATGGTGAAAAGGGGGACTGACACGGGACTGAGACCAAGCCCAAACCAAGCGAGGACCATTGGAAGACCAAGCTGAGAAAGAGAGATGGTGTCCGTTACGGATCAAGAACAAGTAGCCGCCATCAGCGCTTGATGAGCGCCGTCCTTAGTAACCGCACCCCACAACTACTCAACATCGAGCCTTTCCTGTTCGCCCCTCGGCCCTTCAATCCCGCCTGTCGAACTGCGAAACATGCCAGACAATGTTCCTCAAGTGGATAGATATCACACGGAGAACGCGCCCATCGGCTCTGCAACTCAACATCATCGAGGGGATTCGGGACTGGGACTGCCGAAATACCGACACCTGTAACACGAGCAGAGTTCTCCTTCCTTCGCAATTCCCGCCTTGCACTGCTTCGAACCCGTCGTGGGCGACTTGAAGTATACATCTTTGAGCCTTCATAAGATAGTGTTTTACTGCGAGGCGTTGGAGACCGAAGAAAAAGAGGTGCGCTGTTGGGTGTGCCTTGAAGTTTCCTTAATATGAGTTCAACAAGTTCAACATGCGAATGGAGCGAGCCGAGGTGATTGGATCGCAAAGCCGATGTTGTTGGCGGTTAACTTGATCCGAAACAATGTTTGTGTGGCCAAATATGGCCTCTCCCAGAACCACCACATTGCCCGACGAGATCCTCTCCGAGATCTTGTCCCCAGCACTCCAAGTCTCTGAAGAATTGTTCTCGGATACCTCCCATGTCTCTCCGTTCTCGGACTACACGCCATTGACCTCCGCCTACCTGCTGGTCTGCAAGGACTGGCTTCGTGTGGCTACGCCCCTGCTCTACAGCGTGGTCGTTCTTCGATCAACGCCGCAGGCCAACGCTCTGGAGAGTGTCCTACTATCCCATCCTGAGTTCGGTGGCTATATAAAAAAGCTCAGGGTGGAAGGAGGGTACGGACCAGCCATGTACACTAGTCTCGGGGCCAGACTATATACAACTGACGAACAAGTAGTTGTATACATGTACACCATCCTCCAAGCTAGTCTCTCGTAGACAGGCACTACATCAATGTCATCTCGTATGATAGCGGACATCACTTTGTGACAAGTCGAAATCCCAATTTGGAAATCGTTACTGGTGACTCAAAACTGGCCAGATTTTTTATTGGAGTGCATAAATAGCATCCTAAGAAGGCCCTCTACAGATCCCTCGGAGCAGAAGGTCAAAATTCAAAGGTTTGGTTTTTCGGTCAGAGATTTCGCGCTTTTGATGGCGGCCCGGTCATAACCGGTGATAGCCGATGATAGCCGATGATAGCCGATGACAGCCGAAGGCTCTGCCGTCGCCCCTACGTCCACAAAATCGTAGAATGTCCGTGTGTCAGGCTCACACATGCCAATCCGAGGTTGCTCACCCATCCCAAAATCTTCATTGCTGCTCCCGAGCATCCTGAGGCCCATTTAGGTACATACAATTTCTGTTCGGCGGGTCCGAATTTCGCGCTTTTGTTTCCCACTGTCAAACCTCCTCCGTTTTTTCTGAAATGAAAATTTTGCCTATAAACCATGGTGTTCTGAGCCAGAATATACAATATTGGAGCTGCCCGGTCAAAATTACGACTTGTCATGAAGTTTGGTCCGCTATCATACCTCGTTTGATGAAGTCTGTTGCTAAGCGCGGGGGTCCGATCAGGGTATTCAGTTATTACCAATCTTCGGACTTTGAATCTTGACAGCTCAGTGCCGTCTTTCCCTCCCTCGCCGGCAGCGCTCTCTGGATACTTCAGCGCGCTCTCTCGACGTCCAACCTCTCCAGCCCGTAGTATTCAATGCACAGTATCGTCTACCAGCGCTTTCAAGGCTGAGCTGTGTCCCGAAGAGGCGACAAACCCACTACGTGGCACCCTCTATGCAAGACTGACTAGTGTGCAAGCCCCGCGGCAGAGCGCGTGCCCTCGCGACGAGATTGGGCTTAGGAACCAGCGGGGAGGATGGATGGGCTCTGCTGAGTGGACTCGGTGCTCCCGAGCCGCTCACAACGAGGTGCGTTGCAGTGGCACTTTCTCTTTGCCTTCTGGCTAATTCTCACTTCCAGTCTTCCACACTCCCGTGCTCCCACTCTCAAGGCCGCTTGATCGACCTATGTCTATTGACCCACCTCTCCAGTCTTGTTTCGCCCTCGTCCTCGTGCATCCGTCTTCTCCCAGCCCGTCTTCTCCCATCCGATGCATGTGCACTAGAGCTTGGCCACTGCGGGTGACTTTGGCTCGCACAGTCCTGCTCGGTGCACCAGCTGGTACAGTAAATGTTTTGCAAAAAACCACACTATGTAATAGACAGCTATTTTGCAAAGTGTCCAACTAGTTGGCGTACAGCCGCCGGAGAGCCTATATATGGCATATATGGCTCGGGAATCACTGCAGGTATCAGGCCTTCACTGGATTTCTGATATAGATAATCAACCATCAATCCCCACTGCAACCCATCAGAATGCACACATCCGGCATACATGGCACCATCATTGCATCAAAAAATCAAAGTTGTAGAGCTGATTCACGGCTACAGGAGCTGTCAACATATGTTTTAGCTCAAAATGCTTGGTTGGCCTGAAAAATGCAAAATACTTTTTCAAACCAGAGTCTTTTCAACTAGGTTCCAATATAAAGTGTCTCAAAAGTATATTGAAGTCATCTGCCAATCATATGCTCACATTTGCTGGGAGGAGACAGTGTTTTGAATGGACTGGGTTATTATAAGGGAAGATTCCAGTTGAGCCCATGGATACAATCCTCCCCGCACATGTCATATCATAGTCTGCTTTGTCTCCCTGTATAGTGCTCTTTCTAGTTGATCCCCTTTTGCTGGAGCTCCCGGGTTCAATCCCCCTCCCTCTCTTTTTTTCTGTTCTTTTTATTGGATATGAGCCCAAACCATCTCTCAACTACACAGATTTGAGTTGAAAGCTAAAATTCTCACCCACACTGACTGCTATTGAAGTTTGATCTGAGTTTGATGGGCAATTCCGAATGTAGCCACTACGCTTTTGTCCCAAAGAGGAAATTTTCGACTTTGTGCCCTTCCCGCGCTTTCCGTGTTGTTGTGTGGGAGAATTTGCACCAGAGGATCCTTCCTCTATTGCATTTATGCATGCTTGAAGACATCTGAGTATCCAATGTCATTGTTTCAGGGCTCTAATTGCTGAAATAGACTGTGGTTGGCTGATCTGTTGATATGACTTGCACTTTAGCTCTCCAATCACCACTTAATACCTCCAATGACTAGTGCCATGAGTAACCATGAGCCCTAACTAATTTTGCTAGGATACACATGCTCTCAAGGTGCCCTGTGGATGATTCAGTGAGAATGTTGATCTCAATGATAACCCTGATAGAATCCACGGAACTTCTGATCCTACTGTTTCTCAAGTGCAGTAAATGTCACACTACCATTTTTGAGTAGCCTTGAACTGGACAGTATCCCACAGACAGGGATACTGTGTGAGGTTGGCTGGGGAAGACTGGTGCTTACATTGCATCTACCCTGGGATCTTCCAGGTCATTCCCATGGCTCAGGACGTATTCTGAACTTCCCAGGTACGATCTGGAGCCAAAGATCACCAGTTAATGCAGTGATAAACATGAGTTTCATGGACATACATTTCTAGATCAATTGATTGAATGAGCACCAAGGAGACCATTCAGACCGGATTGGAGACTGAAAACGGGCACAGTGAACCTACAGGATCCTGAAGATGCTTTGGTTTATCAGATTTGGTCAAGAATTGACAGAGTTCTGTTCAAGTGGTCTCTGAGCAAATGGCCAAAATCTTACCCTACAACCCGAACACCCCATGACCCATTCAGATGCAACCTGTGCATTTTCCACTTCCAATGTATGTCTTGACCAGAAATATCATACTCCACCCAGGTTTGAGCACCTAATTTGAGCTCCATAACCTTCCAGAGGGTGAATTTGTGGCATCAGTGCAAAATGATGTTGGTTGTAATTCATGCTACACCTCACTGAATCTTTGGTTTCTTGAGTCAAACAGGTGATCTAAGTCTATTGAATGCTAGTCTCTTGTAAACAGACACTATAACATTGTAACTCATTCTTCGTTATGTGGCGGCACGGCGAGGCACGGCATGGGGCATCTGTTGACGGTTCCTCCGTTGACCAGTCCGCCTATGCCTACACGGCTGCTGTCGCTTGGAGTGCGTTTCGGTCCAGCTCGTTTCGCTGGGCTTCGGTCGCTTCACAGCGTTGACCGTCCCTCGAGCGCGGTGTCGTTGGATGGGGCCGATAGGCTGGAATTGCGAGCATGAGCCCGATGTCGATACTCAGTAGATCAACTCCGGGCGAGAGTTGCATCCGCACTCCTTCCTGCCCGGGAAGACTTCTCGTGTATTGTAGTACCGGTGTAACAATGATATATTCACGTCAAATGAGCTTTTCTCAGTCCTCAGAGGCAGCGGGCTCATATCCAATAAAAAGAACAGAAAAAAAGAGAGGGAGGGGGATTGAACCTGGGAGCTCCAGCAAAAAGGGGATCAAATAGAAAGAGCAGTATACAGGGAGACAAAGCAGACTATGATATGACATGTGCGGGGAGGATTGTATCCATGGGCTCAACTGGAATCTTCCCTTATAATAACCCAGTCCATTCAAAACACTGTCTCCTCCCAGCAAATGTGAGCATATGATTGGCAGATGACTTCAATATACTTTTGAGACACTTTATATTGGAACCTAGTTGAAAAGACTCTGGTTTGAAAAAGTATTTTGCATTTTTCAGGCCAACCAAGCATTTTGAGCTAAAACATATGTTGACAGCTCCTGTAGCCGTGAATCAGCTCTACAACTTTGATTTTTTGATGCAATGATGGTGCCATGTATGCCGGATGTGTGCATTCTGATGGGTTGCAGTTGGGATTGATGGTTGATTATCTATATCAGAAATCCAGTGAAGGCCTGATACCTGCTGTAATATCCGTGCCGGAGGGTAAGGACAAAGGGGCCGGAACCTGAGGTCGGAGGTCGGAGGGACGTAGACCGAGGGTGATCCGGATGAGGTGAACGCTACTCGGAGGGAGAGCGCACCAGCCACTTGACTTCCGAGAGAGGAGTACTCGGAGACTAGATTGGCACAGAGGAATTGCGGAGGCAACACACGTTAATTAACTACTGACGTACATCACAATCGTATGTCCTATTTATACTAAGTAAGTATGACACGACCTAATGGAGTCAGAAGTATGAAAGACAATAAGCTCTATACTACAACAATAAGAGAGAAGAAGATAAAGATAATCACAATAAGGGAAACGCTCAGAAGAACTTCATTGCGTGAAAACCCTATAGGATTGTGCAATACGAACAGATCGGATGCATCAAGGTCGGAATGTCCGGATCAGTCGGAAATGATCCGAACCGGAGGAGTCGGAAGGTCCAAGGGAGAGTCGGGAGAGTTGGAAATGCATGGATATAACAACGTAAGATTGTGCAATATGACGTGATCGAATGCATCTTGGATGGAAGAGGCCGGAAGGTCGGAGGGACCGGAGGGCCCAGAGGGATCGGAGGGCCCGGAGGGATCGGAGGGCCTCGGATCGAAGTCGGGATGACATGGATATAACAGTATCCCCCTCTTAGGGTTCCTTGACCCCAAGGAACGAGAACACCGTTGATGGAATGATCGTGGAAAAAATTAGGGGGTGGCCGGGTTGCTGAGGACTGTGCCGGAGGAGCCGGAACGGACGGCGGCGGCCGGAAAGAAGCGGAAGATGGTGAAGAATGCGCAGAAGGGGAAGAAGAATGACAAAATGTCGCCAGAGTCGTGGCCCCACCAATGTGTGCGAGGGATGCCAAGTGGCAAAGGTAAAGTGCATGCTACTGCCGGAAGGCCGACCGGTGTACGTCAAGCCGGGGCGTGTGCGGCCGCAGAAACGCGCAAGGCACAAGGACACAAGTGAAGACGACGAGCACAAAGACTCGGAGGATTCCGGCGACCTCTTGCTGGGCTGCAAAATATGCCAGTGCGAGTGATTCCGGTCACAGAACGTGCCTTCAGTCAGCCGTTTCTCGGAGGAGGTGCGAGGAAAGCGGAGGGTGAGAAGGAAGGCTGTGACGCTGCCTGAGTCGGTCTCAGCATCGGAGGCTGTGCCGGAGACCGAACCGGAGGCTGTGTCGGAGACCGAGCCGGAGGCTGGTCCTGAGAACCAGGACACCTGTGGGAGTTGGATCGGCTCGATGCAGAGGCTGCGGAGGTGCAGGCGCAGAGATTGGCGGCCACGGAGGTGAAAACCGAGGAGACGGAGCTCCGGAGACTCCGATGGATGTGAAACCCCGAATGGAGGGTGTTGTGGCCGTCATTTTGGACTCCGATGAAGAAAATGAACCGGAGAAGAAGGGCGAGGAAAAGGAGGCCAAAAAATGGTGAGGGTGAAGAGTAGATGATTGAGTGGCAGAAAAAATGAATGCCAGGGTCGGCGGATGGCCGGAGGTAGCCGGAGGGCTATGAGTCGTCAGGATAGTGCATCGGATCACTGGTGAGGTGATTCCGAATCCATGACGGAGGTGGGTCGGAGACAAATTCCCTCGGAACAAGGAAAAAAAATGGGCCGGAAGCTCTGGTGATGATTGACCGAGCTGAAGGGCGTATCCCCCTCTTTGGGTCAGACGGGTGAGAGCCTTGAATTTGCCTCCGAGGTTTCCGGGTCGGAACCGGAGTACCATATTGAAATGGCAAGGAATTGCCAGCAAGTGCATGGTCGGTGGCGTCGCAAATGAAGCCAACAAGCGACACAACGCACACGCAAGGCAGTGGTGAGGTATTGAAACCTCCAAGAGATCCTCGTCCGGAGGCGTCGGAGCCGGGCTGGAGTCGGAGAAGGGGACTCCATAGAAGGAGCAGGGGGGTCTTCATAGAAGAAGCAGATCCGAGCGAAGACGTCGGCGGTGTTGACAGGTCAGAAATTGGGGTTGCCGATTCTTCTGCCAGATCCGTAGTCGGAATGACCGCAACAAAAGCCGGAATAGTATCCGGGTGTGTACACACAATAGAATCGCCATAAACAGGGCTGAACTTTAGGTTGACCGAATCGCCTATCAATCAACGGATTGTAATGGCACAGTCAGAGTAGTCCAAGGACCAAGTCGCAAGCGGGATCCAGAAGGGTGACGTAGAATTCCATAAGATGGACATCGCTGGGAGAAAATCGAAGAAGCAAAGTGAATTGCTGATCGATGAGGGATGAGGAGTCGGAGGGATGCCGGAGTTGATCCGGAGGGAAGCCGGAGACGAGCCGGAGGGGCCGCGAACGGTGTAGCCCTTTGGATTTTGCAGAGTCAAGTCGACAGTAAGCAAAGATGGAATCCAAAATTGATAAGGGACCGTAAGCGGGAGTTGAATCCCGCGACTACTCGTTGTACAAAATCCGGAAGCAGGGTAAAAGGCCCACTTCGAGATTGGAGAGACTAGAAAGTACACTGGAGAAAAGACAGAGTCCGTAGACGTAAAAATCGTCAATATAGATATGGAATGCGTATAAGAAAGGAGTGGACGCAATGAATGTAATCTCCGGCGACACCTATAGTTCCGGATCAGGCTCAACGACCCCAGCCTGGCCTTGAACGCCACCCGGACGCCTCCAACACTCGGAAGTATTGTGCCCCTCATCGCCACAGAACAAGCAGAGATTGTTCTGAATACGACGCTCACGCTCCTCCGGCTTGAGTCTGCCGGAGTCGTCGAGCAGATCAGCGTAGGGTTTGTCGGAGGCAGAGCCGGAGGATTGGCCGGTGGTGTTGGAGGTGGTGTCGGTGGAAGCCGGAGGAAGTGTCTCGGACGGAGCGTCGGAACTGCCCCGCCCATTACCCCTACTGTCCTTCTTCCCATTCCCATCGCCCGGAGACTCCGGAGACTCCGGAGACTCGGAATTGCTCGCAGTAGAAGCAACAGCTCGCTCAGCGTCCTTCTCCGCTTGACGGCGGTGGAAACGCTGATCGAGTTGCGCTGCGAGCATCTTGAGGCCGGAGAGAGTTGTCGGCCGAATGGTCTGGGCGATGGCATCTTTGATGCGGGAAGGAAGTCCACGATAGAACGCATGGACAAGGGCAGCCTCGTTGTATTCGGTCATAACCGACAGATTATCGAACTCGAGCTGATAAACAGCGAGTCGATCGCTATGCGCCATAGACAAGCTCTCGAGTCCGGAGCGAGCATCTCCAATGGGGTCATACGGACCGAAGTTGCTGGTGAGCTCCCGGACAAAGATATCCCAGTTCCCGTCCCAAGCCGGAATTGGAGTTCCGGCCACAGCATAAATGTTCGGAGAGAACCATTGCTGAGCCGTGCCGCGCAAGTAGGATCGGACTTAGAAGATCTTTTCGTCATCGGTCGGAAAGTCTTGCGGACGTTCGGCGATGTGCAAGTAAACCTGCGACATGAACGTGGCGAACTTCGATGGATCGGAGCCATCAAAGGTGTCCGGAGCTTTGGATGCGGTGATAAGCATGGAATTTGACTGCCCTTGAAAACGCGCGTTTTGCACGATTTCAGAGGTAGTATCCTAGCTAAGTCATCTCAGTACAAGACTGATGTTGAGCCCAGAGACAGTCAGTGTGGTGGATACTTAAGAGTACTGTACGGGTTGAAGGGTATTTACCTGAATATGACCGACGGGCTCACTCCGAAACATGTAGGAGTTGTGGATACCTGCTCTACCAATGGGATACACCAATTAAACAAGTTCTTAACCGTTGTACGATTGTCAGCCGTTCGAACCTTGGTGCGAGTGCAATTCAGAGGTTCGGAAGTTCACGGGATGATGGGCAAGTCGGCCGAAAAGCCTGAAACATGAGTAGACCGCCGAAGCGGGTCCGAAGGGAGTGACGTAGTTGTCATCAGCAGTCGGGACAAGGAGGATCCGGGTCGGATACTAGTCTTCAAACTAGTATCTGCTGGTATCCGGGACAGGTAGTCGGAGATATGGGTATCGTTCTGGACCTACAACCTATGGGCGTACGTCTGGAGGGTATACAATCAAGGGAGAGGTCGGATACGACTTCACTAAAATCAGTCGAGTCATGGATCAATGTTGGAGTCACGGATCGACAGGTCCGCCACGCGGAATCATGGCTTGACACACCGGCCGTACACGATGCCGGTTCTGATCAACCAATCAGGGTGTTTCCATTCCAGATACCAAGGATATTTTTAATTATTGCGCCATTCGTTTGTACTATCATATGATTCTCGGACCTGTATAAAGTAGATAGAGTGCTACCCAAGAGGGCAGCGGATACTTCCCCCACTAGCAAGCTACCAGCTGCGATCAAGGGTTTTGTCCGAGGCTTTCGACGGTGCATTGCGTAGTTAAGCAATCGCTATTGAAAATCTAAACATTTGTTTGTTGGCTATTGTGTGTGTGACTTGAGTGTGAATCAGTGTGTTGGAATCAGTATCTGTTGGATTGTGTCGTACCGTGTGTCTGTCAAGGGTTATTTGTGTGTTCAGAGTTGCGAAGTGTCGGAATCTACGAAATCTGTGTTGTATCGGTCGCTGTCGTCTTCGGATACCAGTGTGAAAGGGATCGAAAGACCCAAATACCTGCTTTATTGCAAAACCCCGGCTTTAGCCAAACTCAATCTATCTTTTGTGTTAGCTGTGAAGCTTTACCATCTACAAAACGCTTTAGAATCGTCATTCTTGGTTTACATCAAGGATCTCTATTCGCAATACTTTGTTTCGACATCGTATCCGAGACTATATCATTCAATTCCCTACAACCTTTACAAGGCCCTGTACTAGGGACTTATACTCGCCACATTCCCGCTATTCAATAGTTGTCACTCACCCCGGAGCTTCGTGATTGGGTTAGTTGGATATAGATTTGTCTGTATCTCGACTCATCTGGTTAGATTCTTCGAGTGTTGTCGATTTCTATAGTAGGTTTAGAGCACATACATCAGCGGTGCGGGTGGAACGGGGTGGAGCAGTTAGGTTCTGCGCGAGGAGAGCCATAGCCTGAGCAATTTGCTGCATAGCATTGTCGATTTGGGGATTGACCGGAGCAGGGAAGTAGTGCATAGCACCCGGAGGTCCCGGAGGACCTTGTGTACCCTGGGGACCCGGAGGACCTGGAAGTCCTGGCGGAGGGGCCGGAGGATTCCAGACACCACCACCTCCTCCACCACCGCCACCGCCACCTCCTCCGCCACCGCCTCCGCCTCCGCCGGGTCCCGGAGGCCCCTGAGGGGGTGGAGTGTTTCCATGATAGGAAGAAGGGCGAAGTTGGGGGGTTACTGGGGCTGCCTGCTGAGTCAGAGGGGCCAGCAGTCGGAGGACGGGTTGTTGGAGGACGTGTAGTCGGAGGACGAGCGGACAGAGGACGAGTGGCAAGAGAAGGTGCCATGACCCGAGTGGGAGGTCGAGTGAACACTTCGGGAGATACCGGAAGTGAAATCATATGTGGCTCGTCAGCGTACTCCAATTCGTCGACTGTAGACTCAGCTACTTCCTCGATTCGAATGCCCATGCCCATTGGTTGCCGGAAATTTTCCCAAGGCCGGAATGACCTCGGAGAATGTCGTGATCGTTGCTCGTGGTCGTCCATGGCCGGAGCGGAAGAATAACAAGCTCCGGAGTGATGGAGTGAGACCGGGGATTGGCCATAGGAACGACGGTGAGCAAAGTCCGGTTGGTCTGGCGGAAGAGAGGATCGAGACCAAGCAACCAAGTTGTCGGAAAACGTCGGAGTCGAAATGAGGTTGAGTCCGAGGTTGAGGATCGTGAGGAGAGCTGAAGCCGAGAGTGGTGTCCAAGGTGGGGTTTTGACCGGGCGCCTGCAAGGGAACCATCACAGAGAAGAGACGAGATCTGCGACGGTTTCCAACCTGCGGCGAAGGAATGAGATTGGGGTATGACATGGATGAAGTCAAGAGGGTTTGAGTAGTTAATACTGTAATATCCGTGCCGGAGGGTAAGGACAAAGGGGCCGGAACCTGAGGTCGGAGGTCGGAGGGACGTAGACCGAGGGTGATCCGGATGAGGTGAACGCTACTCGGAGGGAGAGCGCACCAGCCACTTGACTTCCGAGAGAGGAGTACTCGGAGACTAGATTGGCACAGAGGAATTGCGGAGGCAACACACGTTAATTAACTACTGACGTACATCACAATCGTATGTCCTATTTATACTAAGTAAGTATGACACGACCTAATGGAGTCAGAAGTATGAAAGACAATAAGCTCTATACTACAACAATAAGAGAGAAGAAGATAAAGATAATCACAATAAGGGAAACGCTCAGAAGAACTTCATTGCGTGAAAACCCTATAGGATTGTGCAATACGAACAGATCGGATGCATCAAGGTCGGAATGTCCGGATCAGTCGGAAATGATCCGAACCGGAGGAGTCGGAAGGTCCAAGGGAGAGTCGGGAGAGTTGGAAATGCATGGATATAACAACGTAAGATTGTGCAATATGACGTGATCGAATGCATCTTGGATGGAAGAGGCCGGAAGGTCGGAGGGACCGGAGGGCCCAGAGGGATCGGAGGGCCCGGAGGGATCGGAGGGCCTCGGATCGAAGTCGGGATGACATGGATATAACACCTGCAGTGATTCCCGAGCCATATATGCCATATATAGGCTCTCCGGCGGCTGTACGCCAACTAGTTGGACACTTTGCAAAATAGCTGTCTATTACATAGTGTGGTTTTTTGCAAAACATTTACTGTACCAGCTGTCCACTCGGGGACAGGAGTGTCGGTTTCTTGTTCGTTTGCCACGATTTGAGCATCTTTGTCGTTCAATAGAGTATGAAATTGATTAGTGAACGACTTGTGTACATGGGGTATCGAGGAAGACCGGGAGGACATGGCTTTCAATCCCGGTTGTTGGAAAAATCCTCTGGGGACTCTTCTTCCGAGTTCTCTTCGGTGTCGGGTTCTTCCACCATGGCACGGAACTGTGTAGTAACGTGCGCATGGGTCGGGCAGTTACGGCGAATGTGTCCTTTGAGCCCGCAGCCATAGCAGTGAACTTCGCTGCTAGGTTGACGACGGCCCGTATTCGTGCGATCAATGTCCATGGGGGCCGGGACGTTGCTGGCAGTTGTAGCGGTGCTGGTACGTATGGTGGGGTTGCTGGTATTGCTTCCCGAAGTGTTCGTGTTCGTGCGCTGGGTGCCGAATCGGTTGAACCCTTCAAGTCGTTTCGGGTTCTGCATCGTGTTCCGTCCCCCGCCTCCGTACGACCCCGAGTTGGGGTTCCCAGCTTTCCCGAATCCCGCCTTATCTCCCGTCAAGAGAGTATTCTTCAGGACGCGGAACTGTCTCTTGAGCCCATCACGTTTGATGGCTTCTTCTTTCCACCCTGCATAGGTCTTGGGGAGTTCTCCGTTAACTCCCTCGTAAATTGATTCCACCACCTCTTGACTGAGGCCCGTCTTGAGGAGTCGAATAAGCGTAGTATCGTCGTATCCCGCCGTTCTGTTGTACGAGTCGAGAATGGTGAAGTAACTCGTGGCCGTACCGTTCGCCTGCCGAAGGTGTTCCATCTTGGATTGGGCTTCCTCCACCTGGGCTCCTCCTTTGAAGCTGGAGATAATGTCGGCCTCGAACGCCGCATAGGTGGTATAGGCGCCAGTGCCGCTGCCGTTGCACATGGCCTTTACTACGTTTTCGGCCCAGATCGCCGCGGACCCCCCTTTCATGTAAGACAGGGTAAAATTGATCTTGGCGGAGTCCTTTTCGTATACGGGGTTGTCCTGGAAGTTAAGGTAGCAACCCGCCAAGAACCCGTCCACGGTCTCGGCAGCCCCCGAAAAGTCGGCGGGGGCAGCAACCCGCGCTCTGCGGGATTTATCGCCACCCCCCTGTTTCGCGTCCAACTGGTTCTTCAGTATATCCAACATGACGCTGTTGGTCTTCGCAATATGATCCTCCATCATCGAGATGCGTTGGAATGCATCCTGGAGATCGTTCTGGAGGTGCAAGACTCCGGCTTGCAACCCCGCCTCCGGGTTCCCATCTGGTCCCCAGATTTCCGTCAATAGCCCGTGAGTTGCGGCGCTCAGCGCTTCAGCGTGATCAAATATGTGGGCTTCACGTGCCGTTTGATCCAATCCTTGGTAGTGGGTGGCGTCCGTCGACTGGAACGCATCCCGGTCCGGTATACCCAGTGCAGTAGGGTCCATCGTTTCGTTCGGTCGAGTGTTCGAGTAAAGGGGAGACGAATCTTTTGTCAGCACCTAGGGCTAAGTCGGGTTCTAGTCGGCAACGAACGAGGCGACCGAGCGAAGAGCAGCAGACGAGACTCAAGAGGTAGAGCAAGCCGTAGGGAGAATAGACTAGATTCGTCTACAGTACTGAGACTGTAGATGGGTATATATACTACATGATTGAATTAGGTACGAGGGGCAGGGGGTAGGAGCAGGGGCGATCGCGACAAGTAGGGGTTTAAATGCAGGGGAGAGTGGAGTACCAAGCAGGGGTTGAGACAAGACCCGGCCGATCAGTGATGATCACTGATTAGGGTATTGATGGTTGATGATTGATCGGGTTACAACCCGTCGGGTTGTGGCCTGGGGTCATATCATGACACTGAGTACCGGTGGGGCCTATCGTATGGTCGAGCAATTGGAAGGCTGTCGGCCGGACAGTCAACACTAAAGCCCAAATCACACACGAGTCAACAGAACCACGGTGTATTTGAGAGACGACGAGCGAGGATGCAGGTACGACAAGAGACGACGGTAAACGACAAGCAAGACTGACTATGTAATGTCCGTGATCCGTCAGTAGTAAGCCGGCGGGCTTACATCAATCTGTTGGTTCTTGTTCTCATCTCATTCAACGGCCTTTCACTCATGGCAGATGAGATCAAATGACTTGAATTTGACCCTTTGGAGCCCTTAAATTGTGACTTGATAAACCAAGACTCTGGTTTGGGAAAATATTTTGCATTTTGCAAGCTAACCAAGCCTTTTGAGCTAAAATTAAAAACACATGTTGACAGTTTCTGTAGCCCTCAAGCCGCTCTACAACTTTGATTTTTGATGCATCAGATCAATTATGATGGTAACAACTGTGCCGGGCAGGCGCTTTTTGATCAAGTGTCTCATTTTGGTGCTATTGATCTCTCATGATGTGTATCAGCCATCCCCGGGAAAGCCAGGTATTTTTTTAAAATAAAAACCAATACCTGATTTAAGCTGCATCAAAGATGCTGAGGTGCCACTGGTGCTGCAATCGTCTAGTGGGTGGGTGCACATTATAATGTGTACCACCCATGGAAAGGTAGGGTGCACATTATAACGTGCACCTCTGGGCGGACTGGTGCACATTATAATGGGACTACAGGGGTGAGCTCAAATTTGGCCATTCTGAGGCCAAAAGATTGGCTGTCACCGTCACCAAGGCCAAATAGGTTCAGTTCATGACCCACTGTCACCCGTTGATACGCAGCGTCACGCGCACTAGTGTATAGTAGATAGCTCGAGTAGGTAATGTCCTAGAAGTAGACCGCGAAGCGATACAACTCCACAACACACTAACCACACAACACACACAACACACACAACACACACAACACACACACAATTCCTTGACTAGCACTCTGACACCTAACGGTTGAGTTCGGGGTCGTCTGAAGTATACAGATAAGACTGATACTCCGCGGTTTGGTTCTCGGAAGCTTGTAGGTTGATTCTCGAGGGTTCACACCAAGTTCAAATGTCTTTGAACTAAGAGGAATCTCTTGACTGATTTGTAGACTGCTCACAACGAACACAAGGTTACGATATTAAAAGGTTTTATATTTTATTGACCGAAACACACAATATCCAAACACCAATACAACTTCAATACAACACGAAGAGGAACTATAGCACAGAGGGCAACCCACTACCCCTTAAGTATGTTGCTATAGCTGACCCAAGTTGAACCAGAGCTCGGGTGCCTTTGATATTGCGTCTAAGCTAAGAGAAATGATACAACAAATCTCCGCGGAAGTCACAAGACTGCACTATAACCACAGATCAAGCTTCGACCCAATGTCTAGGCAAGAAGGCGTACAATGCAATCCTGCAAGAGCGGGATCTACAAGCCTTATATACTACTCCCTACTGATCTGATGATATAACTACTATTGCGCGCCTGCCGTCCCTATTTCCGTACTTTCCCTATAATCCTAGGTGTCCTGTCACCTATATTACATCCCCTCGAACCGCTTCGCGTGGTCCTGCTGCTTATGTTGCTGCTTGGCCCGTCTGATCGGCGGTTATGCCGTCTTGGCATTCGAGCCGATTGGCCTGGTAATTTGATTCTGTCGTTTCATTACACTCTCTTGCTGAGCCAGCTCTCATTATGACTATAGCCCTCAACCCAGGTCCATAAATAACCCCGGTCCGCCATCTTCGTCATTCAAGGCTTACTCCTGGCATATTCTGTCAGACGCGATCATCGCTCTGATCGCCTGCCGTGATTCCGCCGCTTTCCATGATCATGATTGTACTTTGATCAGTTCTCGATCATACTAGTGTCCCTGCGCGAGTTCGACTCGCCCACTTGTCATCTCTTTTCTGGGTGTCTCTTCAATACCGGAACGAATGGTAGTATTTCCTCCAACTCGCCTACACGAGCCACTCTGTTGGTATACATATATATAGACTTATACCGGTCCGCGAGGTACTCCGCGAACCTTGTCATAATAGTACTATGCGTCTGCGCAACCTTCGTCTTTGCTCTGTAGCTAGTCTAGCTCATTTCTGAATACACCTGGGCTTGTTATATCTCCTTGGGTATGGTATCTCCACAAGTAGTAGTCCCTGCGAACCGCCTATTGGAGTCACTACAACCGATCACTTGAACGAATAGCCAAGTGTAATGTACTGACGACTTTGTACTTGTCTCATTAATACATGAATAGCGACGCAGAGCTCAGTCCTATCCCTTATTGTATATCACCTGACAGAGGCATTGGTGTGCGCACCAAAACAGCTATTTAGCCAGATTTCACGCGTGCGAAATACGCAGTCGTATCACCGTCACCTGAATTTATGGTCAAAATAGTACAGTAGCTCAACAAAATATATTGTGGCCAACATCGGGCCAACACTAGAGACAATACTTATCACATCAGAAACACAAAAGCACAGCACTTGTGATATTAATCATCCAGATATTTTACTGTTTGAAGCCAAGGAGGTCAAGGGTGTCCCTTTGTCATTGGTGTCAAATATGCTGGAAGTTCGGGGAATGGAGGCTGAGGCTGATGATGATGAAAGAGTTTCATGTGGCTGCAACGTGCCAGTCACATCAGGTATAGCAGTAGCTGCTGTTGGAGGAGTGGCAGGAGTGACCATAACATTTTCAGCATTCCAGGTCAATTTCCACGCCACATCTCCTGAGCTGGTGTCCACCCTCTGGAACTCGGAATCCAAGCTGGGCCAAACAACATCCTTCCAGCACCTATTTGTAGCATCCCAACCACAAGATACAGACTCATACATGGGCAGTGCCATTGGCGGTGACTGGGTCTTGTATCTGGAGGGTGATGATTTGGAGGCTAATTTGCTAAACCATTTGCCGATGTTCAACCCTCGTTTCTTCTTGGATTTGTCCAAGGAAGCCACAGCCACTGACATTCCGGCATCATACGGAACGGTGGCATTGCTCCTCATGTGAGTACCTGTTCAGAATGTTAGTGACATATTGAGGAATAGACCGACTTATCTTGCCTTGCACGGTACTCAAATTCACTGTTGTTGTTTCATGAATCATGAGATTGTCCTCAGTAAGTGCATCAGGAATATATGTCTGATATGCCCATGAATTGTGATTTGTGGTTTGAACTGAAACACGCACAGACACAAGCAACATGACTCCACAACATTTGCTCTGCAGCTGCGGATCATACACCCAGATTACAATTTGATTGCGAAAAACGGAGGATATTCCAGGAAGTTCAGGTGAATATAGCTCATACAAAAATTAGAAGGACTCGAACAGAGTGTTGTCTGACAAACCTTGTTCCGACGTATATACATACCCAACCCAAATTCCACATGCATCTCATATGGAATATTGTTCCGATTTGTGGCTGGGAGCCAGGATATATCATAGGATTTGAAATCCTTGCCCAAAATTTTGGCTTGTTCTCGGTCCCAACTCTTCCCTATCTCATGGTGAATGATACATCTTGGCAGAGGCTGGGTGCAATGAGCAATGCAGTGGAGCAGAAGAGTCAAGATGCCCAGCTTACCTTCTCATCGGCTCTCTCCACAGTTTCACTGTCAGCATGGGCATATCCACCAGTGAGATTGAATGCCGGGACTGCCCCAGTTAACCCGAATGTTCCACCCCCAGTCATTGTGTTGGATTTCTGTGAGGTATACTTCATCCTGGCATCTGGATATTCATATCCGAAATCAAGGCTGCCAAGAGCATAAGCCAGACTCCTTGCATCTGAACTGGAATACTCACAAATCACAATCAATTATAGCATTTGGCCTGTGTACGAGGAAGCCCAGGTTACTGAAAGAACGGTCCAATGTTGTCTCTCCACGGCGCAATTTGACTTTTAGAGAAACATGTGACAGCACCTCCGGTCGAACATGAGATATGGCAGGGTCACTATTCTCCAGAGACTGAGTTTGGAACTGATGAAAGGGATGTTAAAAACAGTGGGAAAGACAAGACAAATCTCCTGACCTTCATGTATGAGACCAGGCCAACATCATAGATGGTGTCACTGGGAGGTGTAGCTGTAGCATTAATGCAATATGGGCAACCAGTATTGCATCCCACATTGCATTAAAGGCGTACCTTGGCCGCCCAGCCAAGGATCGCCTTTATTGCATTATGGGACACTTCCTTTTCGGGTACACCGGCGAAGCGAGAGCAAGCGAGATGCCGGGGCAGTGTGACCGCCGCCCGCAGTGCCAGCTCGGCTGGTGACGTTGGGTTGTTGACCCATTGGCTGTCAAAATGTCAGATCAGTTCAAATCATTCCTCGATCATTCGCGCCCTCCTGCTGTCCGTCCCGGCTTCCCTACTGATGATCTTGTGGGGAGAGGTGGGTCCCTTTATGTAGTAAATGACATTCATACATATAATTTCATTACTGCGTGTGTGACCGACTCGGACAACCCATCAAGATTCATTGATGGGGCTCTGTTCCTCCGTTCCACACCCCGAGCAATTAGAACAGCATGTTAGCATCCATATCAGTGGTGGATACGTCATATGAGACGGTGAAAACTACCCAGTGGAGACCGAGTGGGGACCAGAGGCCGATCCAGAGTTGTATTGCTCCCCACTTGCTCAGTGGTGAAATCTTCCTGCATTAAGACACTGACTTGGATCCAGGCACTTGTATGAGTGACTTCGAGTCCCTATAGCAGTCAGACTGTGCCCTGGCTTGCTTTAACAGCCCCAATACTTCTACAGTTATTGAAATTTGCATTTCAACCATAAATCAGTTCACAGTATACCACAGAGCTGAGGTGGCTCTGAGGGACTCAGAGGCCGGTCAGGAGTATCCTATGGATGATATTTGAGTGTGGTAAAAATTCTGAGGCCTTAGCATGAACATAACAGCCACAGCAAGTGTTTAAGCCCAGAGTGGCGCACTCCTCGGTTAGTTTTCTCGGGGAATACGCGGTTTTTTTACCTGTTCAAATGTTTTACGGGAAATGTGAGTCGGAGGAAGTGTTGAGTTTCATTGTATCTTTGTAAACCCTTGAAATCACATCCACAGACCACTACAATACAACCCACAGCGATGAAATCACTGGGAGACTAACCTAACTCTTCGTCACAATTGAGCACAGATACATTGCCCCAGCTGTCCACAATTTGGTTCAGGATCGGGTACATTGATACAAAAGAAGGTTATCGAGCCTGTTACACCCACTCAAAGTGCTCTGTGGGTCCTGCGATCCTTGAAATTTTCAGACATCGGGGCATGATTCGGCAACATCACCACTCAAGTGCTGTCAAACAGCTCAAATAACATAAGGTAACATAATTCGGATGGCATGCTATATATCACGGAACCGGCTGGCTGGATGCTGCAGCAGGAGGTTGCGGCCCGAACAATCCAAGAAACACTGACTTCTTACCCAGAACAGCTCACGGTTAGCTCTGAGTGCCGTGTTCCCAGCTGCTCCCGATTTGCGAGGTCAGAACCTTGCTCAGTCATATCAAACAGCATTGAGTCAGATTCTTGACACCTGCCATTTCTTTCACGAGAACAATGCATTGAGCTACATAATAAGTAGCGTAAGGAGGATGTATGATTACTTGGAGGTGCCACACAATTGGAATGGGAGAGCCCAGCGGCCACGGGATGCCCTGAGTGTGTCGCCTAAGCTAACCAAATGCCGCCGTGAAGAGGGGGAACGGGAGTTGGAATGGGAGTGGGAACTTTGGGATATGGCATGCGGTGATGCTGATGTATAAACAACAAATCAGGATTCTCAGGAAGCTACATACACCTCGAATGAGTGGTGGCAGCCGCTCTTGATGCCGTAGCTTGTGTCGATTCAGGGATGAGCTCGATGCAGAGGAACAGGAGGCCGCTGGCGTAGCTGGAGGCAATGATTGATTGCAATCACATTCATATCAATAATCAGACGCTCACCAACCGTGGAAAACCGGAGCTTCCCAATGTCAAGGCGGATGTGCCCGATTTCAACAGGCGATGGGAAACCTCGGCCCTCCGCGGCACAATGGATACCAAAGGATCTAACAAGCCCAAGTCCGGTGCGCGGGCGGCATGTCCGGCAGCGATGGCCGCAGGTTTCTCGCCAGCTGTCTCGCTCCTGTTGTGTACATAATGCATCACATTCCCATAATGCAATAAAGTCAATCCCTGCCGCCCAATGAGGGTATGCCTTTATTGCAATGTGGGATGCAGTAATGGTCGACGATATCGCAATAAGGGAGCAACCACTGGTGTCACTGGCCAATTTAATTCTCAGATCCACCGTGGCATTATGGGATTTGCCCTCCCACTTGGGTGTTACACCAGGGATGTTCTCCTCATCTGCAGAGGCCCCACCGCGGAGTCTGGCAGCCATTCCCATTGATTCATCCCAGTATGAAGTCCCTGCCCCATGCCGCTCAACAGGGGAGGTTAATGTAGGTATGGGATTGTCACCCTTTGAACGCACCATCACAGTGAGGCCCGAGAGATGCACCAGGTCTCTTGCAATTCGTGGGATCATCTCATCCGATATTGAGCCAAAAACAACAAGGGCAGATTCCATGGGTGACAGCTGTGTGGCCATGGGGCCCTCAAAGTTGCGTGAACGCAACTCAACAAGTAAAGGATCATTGTGATGAGCTTCAAGCCACATCAGTGCATCTTGCGGGGAGCACGCTGAAACAACAAGGCCCCCGGCTGCAAGTTGGTTGTTCAAGGTGGTCACATCTTCCACACGAAAAGCCACAGCTTGATCAGTTACCCTATGAGCCAGTCAGATTGATACATATTTAAAAAGGAGAATAACACACAATGATCTGCTAGGATAGATGATAGGAAAATGTGACTTGATCTGGGCTGATAGGTGGGTTTCAGGCTGGTTTGGTGCAGGGGCGGTGGTCTTACTGTTATCAGCCTTCGCTGATGTTGCACCAGACATAATCAGTTTGAGTGACTCTGCCTCTTGGTGCCGTCCCAGTTGCCCATATGTGGCTGCAAGGTTGGTCATGGCAGTCAGTGTGTCAAGATGGTGATCACCAAAGAGTTTCTGGCACCCTGCGAGCACAGAAATTTCGAGTGGCTCTGCCTCTTGGTACCGACCCAGTCCCCCGTATATTGTTGCAAGGTTGGCCATTGCAAACAGTGTGTCAGGATGGTTGTCACCAAGGAGTTTCTGACGCCCTTGGAGCACAGAAAGTTGGAGCCTCTCTGCCTCTTGGTACCGTGCCAGTTGCCCGTATGTGGCTGCGAGGTTGTTCATGGCAGTCAGTGTGTCAGGATGGTCATCACCAAGGAGTTTCTGACACCCTGCAAGCACAGAAATTTCAAGTGGCTCTGCCTCTTGGTACTGTCCCAGTTGCCTGTATGTTGCTGCGAGGTTGGCCATTGCAAACAGTGTGTCAAGATGGTCATCACCAAGGAGATTCTGACGCCCTTGGAGCACAGAAAGTTGGAGCCTCTCTGCTTCTTGGTACTGTGCCAGTTGCCTGTATGTGGCTGCAAGGTTGGTCATGGCAGTCAGCGTGTCAGGATGGTGATCACCAAGGAGTTTCTGGCACCCTACAAGCACAGAAATTTCGAGTGGCTCTGCCTCTTGGTACTGTCCCAGTTGCCTGTATGTTGCTGCAAGGTTGGCCATTGCAAACAGTGTGTCAGGATGGTCATCACCAAGGAGTTTCTGACGCCCTTGGAGCACAGAAAGTTCCTGCCTCTCTGCCTCTTGGTACTGTCCCAGTTGCCAATATGTTGCTGCAAGGTTGGCCATGGCAGTCAGCGTGCCAGGATGGTCATCACCAAGGAGTTTCTGACGCTGTTTGAGGACAGAAAGTTCAAGCTTCTCTGCCTCTTGGTACCGTCCCAATTGGCAATATGTTGCTGCAAGGTTGGCCATGGCAGTCACCGTGTCAGGATGGTCATCACCGAGGAGTTTTTGACGCTGTTCGAGGACAGAAAGTTCAAGCTTCTCTGCTTCTTGGTACCGTCCCAATTGCCAATATGTGATTGCAAGGTTGGCCATGGCAGTCATTGTGTCAGGATGGTCCTTCCCAAGCAGCTCCCTCTGTCTCTCCAGATTCAGTTCATACAAACCCTTCGCTTGCTCAAATTTGCCTCCTTCACAATAAATCCTTGCATACTGATCCCAGAACTGACACTTCACCATCGTGAAATCTGGGACAAGCATGTTGACATGAGCAATCACCCTGATCCTCTCCAAATATGCCTCCGGGCCAAGATCTATTGCCATCCCAAGATATTTGTCATGCACTCCCGTGCCGTGGCTTGATTGGGTTGGGTGTCTGAACACCACAGATGCACAAGTGGATGCATGCTTATGGTTTTGCTTGTTTCATCACTCTCAAGCAAAGAGTATTCTTCAATTTCTGCCACCACATTCTGAAGATGTTGTTCCTGCCAACCTCCTGAACCTGAAACAAAGTTTTGAAGAAATTCCCGGGCTTCCTGCATTGACTCAGTTTCATTCCCTTCATTGTTCAATATCCACTTTGTGGCATTGGCAAATATTGACTCAGGAATACTGCTGTGGTGCAATAATGCACAAAGTTGTAAAAGCTGGACAGCTACAGGGCTGACTTTGTCAAAGCTAATCTGCCAGGTTGTATAGACAGTCCATTCATAGTTATCAAGAGTTTGATCAGGGTGCTGGCACAGTAACTCTTCTTTGTTCTGCCTGTAGATTGACAGATAATTCATGAGACATTTGAACTTGGCAATATAAGCCCCAGCCTGGATGATTGCAAGAGGCAGGCATGAGAGCTCCTGTCATCCTGACTGAGTATGAAAACATTATCTGAGGGATCTTGTAACCTACCCGTACAATGGCCACAGCCAATTTGTGGTTTTCATCTGTGTGCTTCTTGACTGCTCTTGCAAGAAGCAGGGAAGCAGCATCTTCCCCATCCAAATCTCCAACTTGAGAGTGAGCATCTGGGCTGGCAAGAGCAGCCAGTTGTGGGTTTCGGGAAGTGATGATAATATTCCCATGGGTGCATTGTGGGAAAAATGGCCACAATTTTAACTTTGGATTGTCAGCATTGTCAAACAGCAGAGTCCACTTCCTGGCTTTGGAAATAAGCCACTGACGACCAGCTTCTGCTGTTTTTCCAAACCCCTGAGAAATTGCTATGTTTGCGAAGGATGCAGTCAGATTGTCAGAAGAGCTGGCATTCACAAAGAACTGCCTTTCATCCCTGAAAAAGTTTGTCAATCATCAGGAACCCCCTATTTTGACAGTTTCTACTCATTGCATGACTCAACAAATTTCAAAGCTATCTGAGTCTTCCCAGAGCCACCGAGACCATGCAGAACAAAAACCCTCCTCTTGTTGTTGTCTTGGGAAAAGTATTGTTGCATCTTGTCAAGAATTTCCTTGCGTGCCTGGAAGATCTGAGATGCTGGAGGACATCTGACAAGTGCGAGAGCAGTGTGGCATTGTTCCTGTGCTGTGATTTTTGCTCAGTGGGCTTGCAGTGGGCCTCTGATATGTTTATTTGGTACATACTGATGAGTTCAATTTGACCTTGCTGTCTTGGTTCTTGGCCATGTGAATATTCACTGTGTACAGTGAGATCAGTCTCTTGCAGTAGAACTGGGGTTTACTTCAAGTTGGTGATCTGACTTCTATAAAACAGGGCCTCCCCTTCACCAGGATGTCCTTCTCTTCCTTCTTCGTCACTGACTGCACCATGACCACCTGCACCACCTGAAAGCCAGTTAAGTACTGGTCATTTCTGCAAGATTTGTGCCATAGTGTACTCACCATGTACATGAAAATGTGTCCCTCTCCGTATTTCGGCAGTGGGCCTTGAAGACATTGAGTAGCTTGTCAATGTGGTGTGGGTAGGAGGGTAAGAGAGGTGCTGACGTGGCAGAAATATTTATATCTTGATTGTATCTTGGTGACAGGCACTGCCCTACCCAAAGCCCAGGCGGACTCGGTCTCCTAAGAAAACTGCGGAACTCTCACACACACCCCATGACCAAGTCTTTTTAGAAGGTGTGCATCAAGTGTGCATCAGACTTTTAAATTAACAAATTGGTTGTCGCGATCCTATTCTCAGAAAATCTCCAACCGAGTTACCGAAGTGGAAGCTGGGCTCGATATTATATATCAATGATATCTGTATCTAGTCTCACGTAGCCAGACCTAGTTTAACTGACAAACAAGTAAGTGGTTTAATCTGTTGTATCCAAGTCTTCGCGAAATTCAATTTCAATACCTCAAATGGCCTGCGACCGAGTAAGCCACCAGTGTAATAAATCTCCACAAGAATCACTGGCATCTAGACGTGAAATATCCAAGAGCAACGCTGTCCTGTTGGCCGAATCTCTTTGTCTGAAGAATATCAAGGTGTTGGATTGGGAGGGAAGGCGGTGGAATCCGCGGTTGAAGACTGTGAAACAATCGCGCAAGAAGGTTTACGATCCCGCGATGAAGTAGAGCGGGAAGCTGTTAACTTTGCATACAAGTACATACTCAATTGAGCACGAGCCAAAAGTATTCCAGGATGGTTCAATGTCTCGTTTATAATACATTGTACATTTGTCAAAGAAGATGAAAGACCTCGATTTACTTGGGCATCTCCAACACAACGCGACCAGCAACATCCCCTTTGGCCAATCCCTCGTATACCCTACACATATCGATCAGCCCGAATTCATGCAACACAAGGAGCCCAGAACACGTACGAAGACAAATCATGCAAAGTCTTGAGCGCATATTTACACTTGACATCTCCACGCGCGGCGATCTCGAGGGCCTCGACGGCGTCCTGGCGGTTGCCGACGTAGGATCCCAGGATGCTAATACTCTAGAACCCGTACATCAGCTCACTGGAAATGAATGCAGGCATCATCAAAACACACCTTGAAGACGGTGAAGAATATAGACGCCTCTAAAGAGGCTTTTCCAGGCAGGCCCACAGCCATGAGGCTTCCACCGGGTCGTAGGTACTCGATAGCTTGCTTGTATCCCGAGCTCTAAGGAACAGCCACTGAGAACTAAAGTATAGAGAATTGTCAGGAGAACGTACATTCGCCGTGGTGACAACAGCAGCGTGGGCGCCGAACCCGCCAGTGAGGGCTTTGATTTCTTCGACGATATCTTGCGTCTCTTTAAAGTCGATCCACTTGTCGGCGCCGAGCTCGAGGCAGAGCTTCTTCTTGTCCGCTCCGCTGTCTGAGTGATGCGGCTGAGATATGTGTTATATAATTTGAGGAACCAACGTACCGACGGCGATAACCTGGAGACCAGCGACTTTGGCATATTGAACGGCCATATGGCCCAGGCCTCCACCCGCGCCTGGAGTTTTGCGTTCAAAGAACATTCACTACCAACATGAAAAGAAGTACCTGGAAGAACAATCCAGTCTCCCGGCGTCGTCTTGCTGTACTTTATTGCGCGATACACGGTCACACCCTGCAAGTGGTCAGTTCTCGAATAGATTCACCAAAAATGAGTACATACGGCACAGAGAATAGACGCCGCAGCGTTACTGTCGAACCCCTCCGGAATCGGCGTAACATGGTTCACATACGAGACCTGTGAGAATCGTGAGCGAATTCCCGAGTCAAATTTGGTCAGTGTGAGACATACCACGTATTGTTGGAACGTCCCGTCAACCGTGAACCCACTTAGCTTGGCATCCGGGCAATCTACACGCGGTCAGAGAGCATTGGAGAATAAATAAAAAGAAACGCACTCTGTTCGCGACCTTTGCGACATTGCTCGCAGTTCAAGCACCTACAGAATTGTGAGCAAGAACTAAAGATAAGAGAAGCTTCACGAACGAGTCCGCCAGCCACTTGATTCCAACGCGATCTCCCACTTTGACTGGGCATTGATTCGTGTTATTGCCGATCCCGACGATAATCCCGACACCTTCGTGCCCGCCAACGAGCGGTGTCTTGGCGGTAAGAGGCCAATCGCCGAGCGCGGCTGAGGAACGATGAGCAGGCAGTTGGGAGGGATGGCGAGCACGAACCGTGAAGATCAGTATGGCAAACCTGCAAAATCGATGAATGAATGGTGGGAAGAGAAAGCAACAACTCACCCCAGTGCAATCCAGCTTGATCAGACACTCCCCTGGAAGAAGCTCTTCTTGACTTTTCACAGGATGGTCCTCCCGGATTTCGATCGCATTGACAGCACCGCTCGTCGGGACGACCGCCGCCGTTTGGGTTTTCGGAATCGTGAACGAAGGCATGAAGATGGAGGAGAGTGGTTAGTGCGGGAAGACTTTATATACACCGTGAAGCATTTCGGGCTGGATTGGTCTGCGCGTAGGGCCTGACGTAGCCGGTCCAGAAGGAGTCCAATTTTGTCTCATCGCGTAATGCGGGGATCATGGGGCAGAGCCCAGGTGAGTGTGGTTCCTGGTCTGGGCCGCCGGTGGAATGAATTGCGAACCCATGGAATAATCCACCGCGCTCGGCGGTGGGCAGAAGGACTCGGAGCTCAAGCAAAGCAAGTAGATTAAAAAATGAGTGTGGATCAAGCAGAACACAAGCCGAGCGCCGCCGCTGTGGAGAGCCACAATGTCGAGACCGGAGGAGAGGCACAAAGACAAGATGATTGATTGCTCCGGAGCTGATGGCGGTCCCGCCATCCCGCCTCATTCACGTGATGGCGCTTTTAAGGATTCCGATTAAGAAATGGCATTATATCATGTAGGTTGCGACAACGGGGTAAATCGACAACATCGTGTTTCCGCGATCTTTCCCTATGCTCAAGCTCCAAGATCGCACCTGCCACCACCCTCCTACCTTGCTCTTGCTGCGTGTGGACGTCAGAGTCGGCAATCGTTCATCGAGGACAGTGCTCCAGGAGCCGGCACTGTGACTACGCCTGGGATGTTGAGAGGGCTCGCCGTGACTAGCTGCTGCGAGGCCGTCGGGGATGAAGCTCCCATCTTGACCCCGAGGACCCATCATCGACTTCTCGACCGCGGTGCTAGTTAGTGGCTGCAACGGACGCCCGGGCGACACGTAGACGAGAAGCAGTAATTCTTGGCCGCTAACGAGGCGCAAGACACCCTGACGCATCCTTGGGTAATGCTGACTTGCCCGACCGCAAAGCGCACCGGAGCGACCGAGCACTGAGCGGAGAGATTTGGGGCAGCAGTTGGGGAATGTGAGCAAGGGTGGACTCGAAGCGTCAGCAAGATATAGCTTCAGTATGGCTATGAGCCAGATCAAGGAGCGGTGGCGGTCGACGGGAATGAGGGATAATAGGGGGGCGCGAAGGGCACAGTCGTGCCACCAGGTATGGTATCCGACGCAGCGGTAACCAGATAACGTTCCAGAAAAGTGCGGGCTGTACTCGAGCTTGTGAAGCGGCGAGGAAGGCTTCGCCCTCGGGTATAACAAAGGGTGGCGGTGATTTCGGCGAGACAATGCCCTTAGCACCACGCAGGAGCAGCTAATGGGGGATGAGATGCGTTTGAGGAGGAAACTGAAGATCGAGATGTGAGCTAAGAGCACTGAAATGGCCCAAAAGACGCATCGGGTTGTGTATTCCAAAAGCTCATACTAGTCCCTCGAACATTCTTGGATAATGGTGGCTTCCCTGATCCCGTAGCTCGAGAGCTTGACCGCTGGCACCCGCATGGCTACGAGCCAAAGGTATAAGTGGTGGCAGTTGATGGATGAGACATAACACTGAGGTGGGGCTCGGAAGGTCTCGGGAAAGCGCGGGGTGTACTCAAGCGTGCGACGCGGTGAGGGAGAGCTTCGACCCATGAGAAGGGTGGCAGGGGCTTTGGCAAGGGAGTGCCCTCGCGCGCGCAGCTAGCGGAGGACGAGACGCGTTTGAGGAGGAAACTGGCCCAAAAGACGAACCAGCTTGTGTGTTCCAAAAGCTCAGGCTAATCCCTGATAAAACCCAGCGTTTGGCCGCCCTCGGCATCCTCAAGTGACACGTTCGGATCGAGTCCCAAGAAACTTTGGGTCTGCAAAGGATAAGAACAAGCAAGCAGATACAGAATAGACGCACCGATTGACGGTCAACGCTAAGCTGCTTTGAAGCTTGACTCCTGGTCTATTGGAGGTTCGCCCAGGGTCCGAAGGCGTGCGTGAGGCATCTCCAGCAGAAAACGTTGGGGTTGGTCTCGACCTCTACATTTGGAGACCGAGTTGGCCTAGAATTCCAGAGATCGGGCAAAGAACGGACGGAAACCGTGGAGACGTTCAAACGTTCACTACGAGCCCAGGGGTGTGCGCGCCGAGCGCCGGAGTAATGCCATGGAGGAGGAGAGAGAAAGACGAGTGGTGATCTCAATCATGCCACTTGTTATCCTCCTCCTCCATGCTTCGTCTGAAACGCCGCTCTGTCGTTCGTCCTTGGTCCGTCTCCGCGCAGCTGCCCGTATTTTCCTGTACTTGAAGGATCTCTTTCCTACTCCTTGTCTGGTATAAGATTCAAGCCAAGTTTCTCACTTTGTGCCGATGCATTTTCTGCAGTGGTCACCGCGGCGTCGCCGTTGGGCCTTTATGCGGTTACCTGGGTCCAGGCCATCGTCATACTAGGAGCGATGCCCAGTTTCAAGTCGTATTCTGACTCGGAACCCGTCCGCGGGCGAGACAAGGGCGTTTGGCGCTTGTACAGCCTTGGAATTTTTCAATTCGTCAATCATCTGCCTACCTGCTGCACTCCTTGAAGTTGCAGTCAAGGTATCCTACCGTATGCTCCGCGCGCCCGACTGCGCGCTTCTTTGATAGCCTTACGCGCCAATATCCCTGGGGACGCCGGGACCACATTCGTGGTGAAACCGGATACCTTTTTATCTCTTCCCGGGGCCACCTTTCCCAGGAGCGACTAGCGCTGGGTGGCACGCTGACACTGATACGTCGACGTCAGCCCCGTGCTGATACAACCCGTCAGCATCCTTTCTCCCTTGCGGCCTTGTGGATCTATCAACCTTGACATGGGCTTGATACCTATCTGGATGGGCGGGGTCCACGACGGTGTCACTCATATTGCACGGCCCACCATTCGCTTTCGATGACAGCGTTCCCTGGCCATTCTCTTTCTTTCTTCACCTTCTCCTCACCATGAGGCTAGCTCTATATTTTTTCATCCTCTGCATTCTTTCCTTCGTTTCTGGCTTGCGGAACGTCACCTCGGACGATAACGATGCCTCGATCGTATACTCACCGGAATGGAATGTCTCCAGCGGAAACAACTCCTTTGATTTTGGAGGATCCCTGCATTTCAGCGACAATGCAACGGCTTCAGCTTCTCTAACCTTCCAAGGTGCGTGGCATTCACATACTTTCAAGCGGTAATCTGACTTGCAGTTCTAGGTGTGGCCGTATACCTAATGGCCCCCTTCTGGTCATCCAGCGTCGGCGTACAGGTTGCTCTCGACGACCAGGAACCTTTTACCGTCGACCTGGAGGATATTGGTGCGGCGGTAGAACCGGGGCTGGGTCGGGAGACTGTTCAGTCTCTCGTCGTCTGGGCTGCTACGGAGCTTCCCAATACTCAGCATACGATCGTCATCTCAATGCCCTCGACGGCCCAGCATGTCGTGTTCGATGGGCTAATGTATGTGTTTTCCTATGCTATACGGCTGCTCTAAATCTCCGACAGATACTCGGTTGTGGATAGCGACAATTCATCATCCGTTCCGCCCGCAGTGGCCAGCACCACCTCTTCCAGTTTAACGACAACCACTACGACAGAATCATTTTCTTCGTCGCACTCTTTTTCTTTATCCAGAACTTCTTCTTCGACATTCCTCACCTCATCATCATCACCGTCACCCTCGACCTCCATTTCTTCTAAATTATCCTCTACATCCACCAGCCGATCTCCTGCGACGCCAATCGAAAACGTTGCCGCTACTTCATCATCCGCGACCACTCCAGTCACTACCATTCGCCAATCTTCCCCACCCGACAATCTGTTGGCCAGCAGTAGCACGAGTCTAAAGCGCACGGTAGCGATTGGAAGTGCCGTTGCCGTGGTCCTCGTCATTGCGGTGCTGATAGCGCTTCTTTGCTGCATTCGTCGAAGGCGGATCCGGCGGCGGAGGGATCTCTCCTTTGCTTGGAGTCAGAAGTTCTCCCCTTATCCGGCGCCACCAAAGACTGATGCCATGCGCATGACGGCGAGACCACTGTCACCGCAGTCACAGCAGCTTCGTCCTCCGCTGCCGCCTGCCCATTACAGGCCTCTACAATCCCCAGTTGCCAGCCCATTGGCACCACCAGCTCCGACAGCACGTCGGTCGCCCCGTTCGCCGCTTGCCACTGCCCCACCAATCATGCCACCCTCACCCTCCCCGCAAAGCACCCGCTTCCCCTCCTCCTCCTTCGCTCTCGTCCCCGAGTCCCCCACGCCCGACTCGCTGACACCGCCCCCGCCAGTGACCCCAGGGACTCCCTGGTCGCCACAAAAGTCACACAGGCTTTCAAACGCGTCTTCCGTGTCATCGTACGAGTCGTTCTCCGTCGAGTCTGGCGCGGGGTATGGCTGGACGACACCTTCGCTCGTCGGCATTCACCCGTTCTCGGCGGGCACGGGTGGTCTTCCGGTTCCTCGGGCAGAGCCGAGTACGAGCAGTGCGCATGCGGGTCCCTCCACGTCGAGGGCTGCAGTTGCAGCTGCGCCTACGACATACCCGCCCGCTCCGGCTGCGAGACCGCCCCACGTCGTCGTGGATGCCACTCCCTTGACGCCAAAATTGAGCGAAAAGTCGGCAGCGGCGTTGTTCCCGCAGCCTGCGCCGCCACTCTCGCCGCCAGCTCCGGCGTACAAGGAGAAGGATGGGCAGAGGTTGTTCGCCATTGGGCGCTCGAGGTCGGGCAGTCAGAGCTCGGAGGCAGCGCCGCCTTTGTATGAGCCTTGAATGCTTCGTGAATGGACGATAGTTTTCCGGCAAATACAATCAATATTGGGTAAATAGCTTGTAATAGAGTATCCCTGCATTCGTGTATCTTGGTGAATACGTACAATCTGCGATAACATTGAATAAGCGCGGGCGAGTGAAAAAGAGGGATACGTACCGTAGACGTCAAGCGAGCGAGAGAGCCACGACATGTCAGAGCGAAGGTGACGAAAAGCAAAAAATTAGGTCTGAAGCAAGGAACGAGTCCCGTTCATATGACCATGAGCCGTGGTGACCTGTCGTCGGGCTTGAGGTTGTCGTTGTCGATGTCGATGTCGGAAGACTCTCCGGTAGGTACCAGTCCGATGCGCCCTCCCCGATATTCTAATCCTTCATTTGGGTTCACCATCAGGGGTGTCGAATACTCCCCGCAGCATGAATGCGGGTCCACGTGGGTCGGCCGGGAAAGGTCAAGCGCACCCCCAGTAACCTCCATTGACGTCTTTGACGAGCGAAGGTTCCACCCGAAGTCGAAAGACACCTCCCCTTTGGACTCGCTCCCACCTGGTCTACAAGCCCATTCGCGGTGTTAAGACGAACTCTTTTGGCTCAGCGGGGAGGATATGAAACGCCTGAAACAGGCGGGTCCGGTACACGAGGGAATGCAGACGCCAGATCACCAAAGCCAGGGGAGAACGAGCCCCTCCAGCAAGGGCAGTCGACGCCGCCTCATCCTCGCCGGGACTTTTCTCCACACGCTGATACTCAAGGGCCCCGACGAACGCTGGGAGGGTGCAGGGGTCGGGTTCGCAGCGGCATCACCTGAAACAGAGTTAGGAGCGACAGTGTGCGGTAGTGAGAAGACCCACCTTTGTCGTCCTGGTGGATGTCGTGTCGTGCTAGGAGCAACTTGACAGCTCAGTACACACACACGACGAGCACTCACTTGTACCTGGGCGAGTTGGGTACGATGTAGAGAGATGTAAATGTCACTCACTACGGTTACATCCGACGGCGGTGACCATGGGCGACGCTGAGGACAACATGAATGAGCGCACAGAGCACACGGGCAACGACGTACAAGGGCGTTGTGACGGGCCTGCTGTGAAGCGCAGTCAGTAAACAGCGGGTATGAGGGAGGGCGGACGACTCACAACTGAGAAGATGGGAGTCGGGAACCTGGGGATAGAGGGCGCGGCATCGTTTGTTATATACCCCTGCAAGTGGCTGACCAAAAATTAGGAACATTGGTTGGCCAATGAGCTGCTGAGGGCTTATACCTGCCTTTTCGAGCAGGTGAAAGTTACGCCTGCCTTTCCGTCACTAGGAGGTGAAACCTCGACGTCATTCTCTGAGGGTGGCTGACCAGATGAACGACCTCTCTCGTACCTCCACCATCCCTCACCCTGAATCCTCGTTGAATAGAGCCAGGGTAGCGTAGAACTCGTAGGACAAGCAGAATAGCAGCGCGTACACCCGTTGCCCGCGAGTTTCGCGTCACAGATCGTGCGAGCAGCTCGAGAGTTTGTCCTAGTCGACTTGTTCGTGGGCCACTGGGAAGAGAGGGCGCGGAGAGGAGACCACCGTGTCGCTGTAGAGCGTGTGCGAGACATGTACAGTGCAGAGCGAGCCTTTGGTGCAAAGTTGGTGGCAAGAGCAGACATCCGGCGGATCAAGAGCCTGGGAGCGACCTTCCTTCTTCCTCAACACCCACACCAACTCTGGCCCTCGTGTTTTTCTCAATTCTGGGCCTCAATACATATCTTTTCTTGGAGAGACCACGCTGCTGGAGGTTCTTGATTAATTCGAGGCACGATGCGGCCCGTCCACTTTCGAGGTTCTGTCTTTCCTTTTGAGACTCGTGTTCTCATGAATTTCTCATCTGCACTAGAAGAAGTCGCGTCTTGGAAGAAATAGGATGAGACTCCTGTATCTCTGCCCCTCATCTTGAGTCCATGTCCCGTCAACTCATTCCAAAACCCCGGTGGAGCAACTCGATATGTACACGGGTCAAGGACGCAGACCTGCTGGATGCTATGGGCTGGAAAGAAAAGCAGCTCGAAGAGCTCAAAGTATGTGTCGTTCATCTTGTCGTTCCACACCTAATCCTTGTTGTATAGAAGCACATTCGTGAAACCGCACTCAAGATGGGCATCGATGCCGATAAGCAGGAGAAAGACCAGGTCAAGTTCCAGCGGCTTGCCAGTGATGTCAGTCCATTGAATACCCGATGTTCTCCAGTCCCACTGACCGAGGACTAGTGTGCGCGAGCGTTTCCAGGTCTCAAGAAATTCGAGGGGTACTGGCCAGTGGAGATGTATCTCACCAAATGGATGTATTGGAGGACCACGAATAGGACTCGACATGAAAGGAAACGCTGCACGGACAAGTCGGTCGTCGCGGAAAAGACTCCGATGGCGCGCAACGACAACCCACCCAACTCCAAGAAGCGCAAGTTCTTTGCAGATGTCACGGATGAAGAGAGCGACGACGAGCTCTTTCAGATACCTGTAAGTTTCCTTCGACTATTCCCTTCCTTATACCGATATCCAGTAGACTCCCGCCAGCGCCTCGCGTGGCAAGAATGTACCACTCGCAAAGATGTCTCAGCAGGTCAAGCCCGTGAGTGTTCTCTTCGCAACAACGGTGGTTTGCTCATCATAAACAGTCGTGCTCCTTTAACCGACACACGCAGACATCTGGCACTTTATCGTCGTCCAACCCCCGCCCGAATACCGCCTCATCTCAGCCTTTGCGTCTCGGCGCATTTCCTCCTGGCAAATCATCAGGTCGCTTCAAGCCAGTAAGTTTCTTCATCTAGCCAGATGCATCTGCTGACTCGATTCTGCAAGGCTGGAGGATCTGACCAGCGTAATCAACCATCCGCGCTCCCAGCAACACAGCCGAGCAGTACCTCGCGCACCAAAGCAGTCGCCATGGAATCGTCTTCTCAGAAAACAAGCCCGTCCAAACCGGCAAGTGTCACAGTATGAAGATATGTCGTTGGCTGATTCTCATTAATGTAGCAGATTCAGATATCCGCAGCCTTATCTTCCAAATCGCACGCGGGTATCTCGGCATCCCCGCCATCGCGTTCCACTACTTTTCAGCACAAAGAAATTTCTGCCGCGACGTCTTCTCCGCAAACGAATCTCTCCAAACCTGTATGTGCTTCGCGGTAGTATGGGATATCTAAACTCAATCCTGGGAGGTTTCTTCTATACAATGGCCACCGACGTCTTCTTCCCAGTTGCTCTCGAAAGGATCCACATCTCAAGCATCGACGTCCAGGCGGGATAACTCTACCGCGGAGCCTTCTCATCTTGCTGCTCGCACGGGATCAGTACGTTATCTCGCTCTATACCTTGCATGTTTCGGTGTTGATACGATCGGCAGCCTGCCTCTCCCTCTGCATCTGCCAGTCAACGCACTCAAATCCCCACACCCTCCTCATCCCAAACGCTGCCCGACAGCTCGGCGCCTCGCCAATCGCGTCCCGCTGGCGACTGCGCCTCGGCAGCTGTATCCAGCTCCAACAAGCCGTCGGCTCCTCCGGGCCCTTCATTCTCTCCTTCCAGTCCCGATACCCCAGCCACGTGGGGCTGCTGTGTATTCTGCGGTGTCAAGCCCAATGTCCCCGATTCCGCGATCGTCGAGTTGACCGCCTGCTTCAAAGGCCAGGACGTCGATCTGCTGGGCGCCCTGAGGAACATCGGGGTCGTCTCCGACTGTTACTTCCGGATTCTCCTTCGCTTGACGCGGAGGGAGCGCAGCAACTTTCTCTCGAAACTCGTTTTCGATTATATGAATCCTATGGAGAAGATGGAGATCATCGACCTGCTGGAAAATTACGAGGATAGGGTGAAGGCAAGAGCGGGGAGCCGACCCTCGAAGAAAGCCAAGCGGATAATTTGTCGTCCTGATAAGGCTGAGGAAGAATACATCGCGAGGCACAAGGGCCCCCATGTGTATCTCAAGAAGCACATGCAGATTGATGACGACGGGGAATACTTTGAAATCATGGTGAGTCTGTTTTTTGTTTTTCGCTTTGATTCTTGCCAACGCGCTGATCTCGCAGAAACTCGTCGAGACCAAAGCCAAGGAGTATCTGGACCTCTCCATCCCATTTGAAGAGCAGGAGGCAAATATCAAATATGTGACCGAATTGGTATGCGTTACTCGAATCATTCATGTCAAGTTTTCTAAGCGACTCTTAGCTATGTGAAGAAAGACCTTCGTTTCTCGAGTACGAGGACGTATGGCCCATTCGAGTGCACCTTCGGCGCTTCTTCAGTCAGCCATCCGATGCGAACGCGACGCAAACCCAGTCTTCGAGCCAGAGACTTCGTCCTCCTGCTAGCACGCAATGCGCATCTCCGCCTCATCACGAATGTTCCCGATTGCAGAAATACCCACCCCAAAAAGTCCCTCCTTGCATCGTCGCGTTCTTGACCGACTATGGCATGCAGGAACTGGGGCCTGTGTGTTTATTCTTGGGCGTGAAGAACTTTGATGCCCTCGCTACGTCTGCAGGTCGCAAGCGGGACTTTTTGGAGCAGCTCGGGCGTGCGCCGCTGGGGTGGTCGGTCTTTCAGCGGATGATGATGGAGCATATACTCGAAGCCCTGTGAAGTCTGCATGAATGCTCTGCCATGTATTGAAGCTATAGCGAACGGAATACGATTGAACTAATTACTCTTTGTGCTGCGCATTCTAGACAGTCCCGTAGCCTAGCTTTCTGTTCAGTCCAGGCACTTTCTGACTTGTGGCCGCTTGGGGATCGACGCGTCGAAGACGTCTATATCATGATTTGTTGCCGGTATCTAGGAGAGAAGCCGCCCTTCTTCCCTTGA
Organism: Roridomyces roridus; assembly: GCA_029378245.1. Classification (NCBI taxonomy): domain Eukaryota; kingdom Fungi; phylum Basidiomycota; class Agaricomycetes; order Agaricales; family Mycenaceae; genus Roridomyces; species Roridomyces roridus. Next base: position 3,669,794 of record JARKIF010000001.1, on the reverse strand, counting down.
CCGCACCACCGTCCGTCCTCTGAGAACCTATGAGGCCGTGAGTTCCAGTCTCTACGGGCACCTGAACCAGTGAACGTTGGAGGAGGCCCAGTCTCGCGCATCCTGCGCATCTCAGATGCACTTGGGCAGGCTTACACTTGTCGACACGCAGCGAGCAGGGGCATTGAGATGAAGCAAGTCAAGACGAAGAAACTCGGCTTCCAGTGACCAGTCGAGACGAGCCCAGTTGGATTTGATCGAGGCATCCTCTTCTTCCACCACCACCTTCACCCCTCCACCCGCGCGTTTACCCTCTCCCCTCCACATTCAATAATATCTCAAATGGCGTGGAAAGCGCGCGCTGAAACTGCCATGCGTGCCGTCATACGACATGGCCTCTCTTTGTCCTATTCATGTCCAACGAGCGAAGCAGCATGGGCTTGGGCTATCTCCTCGTCGGAAAAGGACAGGACCGCGCTCTGGCTGCAAGGTGCGTCTTCCACTTTCAGCCTAGGCGAGCTCGTTTACTAACTGACTGCGATTCTCAGGCCACGGACCCGTCGATCTCAGCTTCTGGAAAGCATTCATGCAGGTGCATGGCGGCGCCGTTCTAGGGCTCCAGGACCGCGTACACTACCAGGTTCACGCTTCTCGATCGATTATGGAATCTGGTTCTTACGTGTTATTAAGATCGTCCGCGACTTCATTCTTTCAGACCGAATGGTCTCCCTCCTCCTCCCGCAGATGGAATTGGGCGGGGTGCGCATACCGCTACGCGTCAAGAACCACATGCTCTCCTCCCTCTACGTCTATGTCGGAGCTCTTTGTCAAGATGACAACGGGTGGGAGGAACTCGCAGAAGCCTTTCTGGTTCCTCTCTTCCTTCAACTGTTGACGGCGGCAAAGAACGCTCGAGACGAGTTGTAAGTTTGGTTTCGTTGTATCATCCTCTTGTATTTCACTCACGCGTTTGCTATCCTGCAGTATTGACGAGGATGAGAATGAGAAGTCTGTCAGACCTCATGCGCGTGCTAAGGCCAAAAGCGGAGCGGCCGTCATTCCCGCAGGTGCGTTCGTTCCATTGGTGTACTACCCTTGTTCATCTTGGATATACAGAGCTCGAAGTCCTTCAAACGATGTTTAAAGTTTTCAGTCAAGTCTCCGGCGACTGCAAGCCCATCCATGGTCGCCAGATCGACCACAGCCAGACTAGTGTCAAGGACACGTGCGGTGCAGAGGGCAAAAACGGCATTGACGACGGATTGGCGCCAGGCGTAACCAACGCGTACTCCGGAGATGTTGACGAGGCGAGCGACGCGGACGGCGAAGAAGAGTCTTTCTCTGTGGATGATCTGGAGGTGGTCCCCATACCCTTGTATGCAACGAGTGAGGAGGAGGAGAGGGAGGAGGGCCAGGAGGAGAGTGAGGCCGAGCAGCAGGAGACGGGAGCTGAGGAAGAGGAGAGTGAGATTGGCCAACAGGAGACAGGCACCGAGGACGACGAGAGCGGGACGGAGGATGATGAAGATGTTGCTTCGGTACTGGTATGCCGCTCTTGGCCACGACGTCCCTCTTTCGCGGTGCGTGAGCAGATTCTTGGTGTTGTCTGGTTGCTGACCTCCATCATAGAGGCTCGCGCTGGTCGCGGCAACCACGAAGGCTGCAGAGTTTCCCGCTGATAACGCGTCAGGTAGTTATATGTTCTTCCGGCTGGTGAACACGTACTTACCCGGCGCGCAGGGACCGGTTCGTCAGAGTCTTCTGCACCCGCCGCTTCGTCATATTCCCAACCGTCGGTGAGTTGCCAAGTTCTCTCGAAAATCCTGTTCACCGACATCCACGATATAGACCTCGGCCCCCCTAGCTCCCCCGATAACCATCGCTCTGCGTCGTGCGTAGAATTGGTGTTGCTTGTCCTGTGGGTGCTAATCACCCTTGCAGGTACTCTTCCCGCGTCCGCCAACACCAAAGGCAAAGTGGGACGGATGACACCCGAGTCATCTCCGGTGCGGATGCCTCTGACCCCCAGGAACTGGGACTGCGAAGCCGGTCTGCCTTCTATTCAAATCGGCTCGACTGGTACTCATTTTCAGCCAGATCCCCGCTTGGACGAGGAAGATGGAATTGACGTGCCAGTGGCCCGTTGGTCTCAAAAGAGGCCTCCTCCCTCTCCTCGTCATTCGTGTTTGTGGTCGGATGCACCTCCTTTGTGGGTCAAACGCCAACGGCAAGGGGATTAGTGCCGACGCTGGTGTAGTTTTTTCTTGTATCAAAATCCGTCTGTATCGATTTGTGGAAACTCCAATGTATCTCAATTTTGTCTCTCTCTGGGCTTGCTCTGGGCGCTCTCTCTCCCTCTTTGACTGGAGATTGTTATGAGGGGACTCAAAGAAGCAGATTCAAAATCGAGGCAAAAAAAAGTTGTATTTTGTCTTGATTTTGTCCGTACGGTGGTGTGAAAATGAAGGGAAGTACACGAGCACACACAATGGCAGACGGGCATCTAACGGCTTCAAAGAACGCGAAGGGGGACGACGAGAGAGGCTTGGTGAATACGCGCGCGTCGACCACTGGATTTTTGGACGTGCCCACGGAATATAGCAAATCTCGAGGAATGGGCGGTCTGGGAAGCGTAAAGAATCTTGTGTATCGACTGCCCAGAAAGTGAGAGAGGCTGGGTTGTCTCTCGGTCAACGGAGCGCTTGAGGAGACGACTCGAAGCTCATTTGCGGTCTTGTCATTCCCAAGCACGCGTCCACTGCCAGTTGGGAGGGAGGCTGGAGGAGACTTGAAGGTTCGGTCTCGACTCGGACGGTGGTAGGCAAGAAGGATTGAGTGCGTTGCTTCCGAGTCCGCAAGGAATGGAATCTAATGGAATGGAGATCGAGTGATTCATTCCAACGTCTCTTTGGCGCAGCTGTAAATCGTTCCGCCTTCAGCTGTGCCGCCCCTCACCGGGTCCGGGGTTTCGATCCCAGAGAGATGTAGATTGCGACGACTCAGTTCTGCGCTACCTGGCAAGTAGTAATGGCAGACCTGCAGGCCGTACCCCGTGACCAGGAAACCGCTTTCGCAATTGTCGCTCTGGCCACACTTTTTGCGTCGTCCAAAAGACCATTCTTTCGTTCAAGACCGGATGAGCTAGCTGCACCCACGACGGTCCCTTTTGGCCAACTACCGCCAAGGCTTTCGCCGATACACTTCCCAGAGTATCCACCATCCTCTCAGCCGCAGAGTCGCAGACAGAGAAGAGACGCTCGACATCCGCTGCGACCTCTCCCTGCTGCTTTTTGTGGACGAAACCATGACGTTTTCCTCGACAAACTCGAAGCAAGGCTATGTGGATGCCCATACGCGGATGACTGGGTTCTTCTGCAGCGCGACCAGGCGCTGTCAACGATCTGGTGAGTGGTTCCGGAACACTTTGACTATCGTCAACTAACCCGTTCCATGCTAAGAATCGAGGACGGTCCCGACTTCGGATCCGTTCATTCGCGGCGAGCACTTTCTACATGCATTATGGGACGTCAACAACCGTCGGAAGGATGATTTCAACCACGAGTCGTACCTCAGTCGCCACCTGCGCTTCTACTACCCTCCTGCTCCAACCCCGCCGAACAGCAAGGATGCATATCTATTGTTTGACTCCAAAGCCAGCAAGAAGGCTGCACCGAGTACAACGTACTTCTCAAGCCCTCTAGCGGCGAAGGAGAGTACGGCGGGTCGCATTCTTTCAATATGCTCCACTAACGCGTTCTAGGACCGGCGCAGGTATATTGGAACGCGAGGAAGATACAGCACCAAGAAACACTGGTCCTTGCCGCCATTTCAAAAGTTCACTCGCTGCCCGTGCTTCGAGTCCTCCGTGCCAATTCACGCCGGATTCGGCCCAAAAACCGTCAAGGGCACTCCACGGGGCGTACCGTTATCTTCAAGCCCTCCATCGGTGCGGTACCTCTATAGTCGAGCTGCTGTCATTGTGCTCAATCTTCAATAGTCCTCGACTTTCCTACTACTTGCCGCACAAAGGGTGCTCTGTTGGTGTCAAACAACACCTCCACGAGCTGCCGCTGCCCGTACGACTGGGAATTGTTCCGCCCACTGGCAGTTGTTTAGCCAGTGCAGCTACCACCACGACACCCTTCCTCCTTCTCTTCACTGGCATCCTCCTCTACCGTTGCTCCTCCACATCCAGTATGGCCACGGTGACCACGAGCGTGTCTTGCCCTTACCGGCTGCACCGCGCATACCTTCCGCAGTTGCCCAAGTGGAATGTGCCCATGCTGCCTGTGCCCATCACCCTCGACATGACCAGACGCGTCACCCCGCACCAAATGTGCTCACACTCCACTTTCCTGACGCCTCGTTCGACGTGCTCCGCATATAACGCCCTGCAGCACCTCCAAGACCCGGTCCAAGTGCTTTGCCTTCCCAAGTTTCGAGGCTCGCCGCTGCGGGGGCGTACATAACCAGAATATGATCTCGTTTCTGGAGAACGAGAGCATGGAGGTAGTCGCGTGCCAACCGTGGGGGTGGGCGCTTCAAGTGTACGAACGGATCATCGGGTCTTTTGCTTCGGCGCGCCCTTGAATGCTGCTCGGTGGACTGGTCATGGCGGATTCAATCCTTTCGCCAAGAGTTGCCAGGGTTGCTCTACTAGGCGTAGGGTGCTAATACAGGGTGACCTGGATGATATGCTCAGGGATATAGAGACTGGAGCACGCAGCCTGACGCGTGGTTAGCAGATTGGTGAAGAATGGACTCGGAGTGGGTGCCCGTTATAGTACTCCTTGCTCATCTTGAAATGTAAAACGGTGATTCGCTCACGATTCAAGAGTCATATACTCCGTTTCGTCTCAGGGCACGGTGTAGCCACGAGAAAATATAAGAAATCCCTTTTCGACACTGTTATTATCGCGTCGCGTCGGCTGATTGATCAGTGCGCCACCTCTTCTTTCCACCACCATCTCTAGCGATACCACCCGCCTCTCGCGACACCAGACCTTTCAATGACCTCTCGATTAGAAGCGGCGACGAGGAAAAAGATGCGGCTCTATGTCGACCGGCTCAAGGTTGACCTTGTTGCCCCGGACATGGAGGAATCGAGCTGGGCGTTGCTGTGCCATCCGGATGACTCCGTTCGCCAGCAGCTTGCGACGATAGGTGTGTAGATGTAGCAGCCAAAGCGAGTTTGTCACTGAAGACTCGTATTCCAGGACTAAGCTCGGCTGCATGGATCATCACGGAGGCCTACCGGGCATCCAGTGAACGCAAGGGAGAGGATCTTGACCTCTCCGAGGTGGGCACATTTGCAATCTTTTTCATCTCGTCGAACTGATGGTTGCTGTGAAGACGCTCCAGAGATGTTTCTACTCAGAGGAAATGGCAAGCACGCTTTTGCGCAAGCTTGATCCCGAATCTGCAGCGGACCTCAACTCGCTCGCTGAGCAGAAGCTGTTCTTTTGGGCTTGGATGGGAGCTCTTTGGAACGACGTCCAGGGTTTCTCCAAGCTTGGCCCATTCTTACTTGGTGTCTTTACTCCGATGGTGCACATTGGAATCGTAGAGTATTGGCATCAGAGGTGAGCCCCATGTAGTCTCATTGCGTTTCCGGTATATTCACGTTTGTCTAGTCTTATTGCGGAGGATAAGAAGAAGAAAAAGGACCAAGAGGGGAGCACGACGGAGAAAGGCGCGTCCCAGGCGAAGGAGGGGAAGAAGGCGAAGGACGCCAGAGACGCTCAAACCGAAGGTCTTCAACAGCTCGGAAGCTCTCCCTTCTTCTCACTGCGGCTTACAGAATCTTTACAAATTCTCCGGGACTTTCACGTTAATGCGTCCCAAGCTCGACAGAACCTGGCAGAGATACCCAATCTCCCGGTCTCCCCGCGTTACCCCCTTAGCTTATTGGTATGATACTCTCACCTATGTTTCCGAATATTCACAACTTGCGTAGCCGTATAATACCCAGGATCCTGTCCCCAAATTCGCGTTTAAGCCCGAAAGACCTGTTGGGTCTCTGCTCTCCTTGTCCACGCCAGTACGTGAACAGAATCTTCGTGATCATCTCTGACACGCTCCATAGGCGGTTGTTGCTTTTGCCTCCGGTGCACAGACAGTACGTTGCCTCCCGCTTCCCAGTTCTCCCGCTTACGACTCATAGGATGGCCCGCCGATGGGTGCGGTTTTCCCAGTTTCTCTTCGCTGCCTCATTCTGACCGTTCTAGTATCGAGTCAAGCAACGACGACGACGCTGGGGAAGCACGAACCTAGTAAACGCAAACGCTCCTCGCTGGGACAGAACTTTCTGCTGCCGAGTTCACCTTCTCGTCCCCGGAACAAGCATGCTCGTCGGTCGTCTGGTTTTTGATCCCTGCCTGGGCGCGAGTGTCTCTTTCTACTTTGATACCTTTGGACTGTGATACCTATGTAGTATACGTTTCGAATTGTATGTACTTGGTGGAATGATCGATTTCTTTTCCCCCCATCCCAGTGTGTATAAAAAGGTGTATGGAAGCGAAAAAAAATGCCGAAGTGGGGAGAGAACACCGATCGAGAAACGCACTACCCCGGGCACGGTTTCAGGACCATTCTACTTTGCCAGAGTAGAAGTTTGGCGGTCCTGAGCCGTCACGATCTTGTTGCTTGCTTGGGGGATTGAACCCATGCGCTCCGGAGAGGCGACTCAGTCTGAGGGCGGAACAATTTTACAGCTGAGCCAAGGTCGCAACGAAATGGAGCTGAGGGATTTGGATAAGTACCGAGGAGTTAGTGGGCACAAGGGATGCGAGCCAACAGCCTTTTCGTCTTTGTGTATTCATCATTCGCGATCTCGCTCGAAGTTCACTATGTATAGACTCGAGGGTTGACGCAGGCCTCCCGACTTGCGATTTTCTGATGTGTCAAAGTGAGCGGCGATTTTCGGGCGCGAAGATGCCCCAGGCGCTGTGTGCTATAGCTACTTTTGCGCATAGTTGCGTCCTGCTGCCTTGCTCCGGGTGGCAAGCTGTGGCAGGTGGGAGTAATGTTTGAGTGAATTTCGGGAGGGAACGTGCTCGAATCCGAGATAAGCGCCGCGGCAACGTCCCCGTGCTGATGGAGCATGTCAACGTAACGTGATCGCGTCGCTCTTGACCTGGACCGTCATACATAGACTTCTCCGCGATATCCCGCGATAACTTTCGGATACCTTCACAATGGCGGACCACCAACAGTACATTATCAAGAGCATGGACGACCACGTCGGCGGGTCCGACTATAGAGTAATAGATGTCGCTTTCGACGACACGACGAGCTGGGAGCCGTTGCTCAGTGGGACAGGAGAGGCAAAAACCGAACTCGCCGTAACAGGTATGGTGGATTCTCTATCCTGGCAGACTCGCTACTGACTTTTGGCGGTAGGTCGGGGCGCGACCCAGTATGCGTTCGGGGTAGCTTTCCACAACGCAATAGGGATATCTCAGTGTGAAAGCAAGCTCGGCGAAGTAAGTCTTCCTGCCGCCTTTTCGTTCTCAGCGAGCTGACACCCACATTTCCAAGACCTTGAGAGGCTGCCTGCTCTCCGATAAAGTTTTGAGCGCCATTATGCGCAAAACCAGCATCGCAGGCACTTCCCCAAGTTTCCCTCCAGAGCATCATTTACTTCAGGCATTTTATATGCGGGTTGGCGCACTCCACGACGATGTTGGAGGTCTGGAGAAGGTCATGCCATGGCTATTGGATTTGTTCACCCCGCTCGTCGAGGTCGGCTGCAAAGCCCGTCGAGAAAAGCAGTGAGTTTCCGATGCTCACTATTGTATCGCTCCTTGCTTAATGTCATCCAGAAGGCCTGCTGGGTCGGAAAATGCAGCGCACCCCAGCAAAAGTATGTTCACCCGTTCGATTCTATCCGTCCGTCCTTCCTTATGTGACTCGCAGCGAGGGAATCGTTTCTACGTCTCCGTAGCAAGTACGAGCAACGGAGAAAGACGGCGCTGCCACCAGTACGTTGTTGTCGCTGCTTTCTGCGATCCTTGGCCTGACTCAATGACAAGGTTCCCGAGACGCCTGCCCCAGCACTCGCTCCCCTTCCGGCCCCGGTACGCAAACCCAATCTGCCCCTGCCCTCATTGACGACCATATGTCCAGGTCAAGCTGCTCATACGGATTCCGCCCTTGGTTCCGCCAGCACCCGTTCCGTCAAATGCCGCATCTATGGTCGTACGTGAGCACATTATCGTCAACCTCCCTCTATTCACGATTGTGCCAAGCTCGTCCCTCAGGCGCCCAATTCGCCGCTGCCAGAGTTGACCCCCAACTCCCCAAACCCGCCGCGCGGAATGAAATGGTCGAATCTGAATAGGACTCCAGCAGTACGTTCTGTGCCACCTCCGGGTCTCGATACTGACTCGTTACTCGCAGGATCCCCGTCAACTTGGTATGTTTCTGTTTGGATGACTTCGGGGTGTGCCAATTCGACTTTAGGGGCCGTAGATCTGCCACAGACGCCGAGAACGCCGGGAGGAGCCGACACTCGACGCTGGCTCGCCAATCTCCAAGATGGTGTCGACATCTCTCCCTCTTACCACCTCTTCTCTCCACCCCCACCTGCTGTGGCTACACCCCGCCCCCTCGCTGGTCACTTGCTTTTTCTTTCTAGGCGCGACCGCTCGCCCTCGGTCTCATCTTCCTGGAGTGAAGACGAAGAAGATTCCATGTTATCTCCCACAAAGTTCTTCAGCTCGTAGTGGTGTTGCCCAGAGAAGATTTATCACCCACACCTCCACTTTTCTCCATTCTCCAATTCGACTGGACTCGACCCTCTAGCAAGTACGAAGAAATCAATCGTCGCGCAGGCGCGATCGTTCATCGTCGAAGATAGGTGAGCGGCTACTCCACTCCCCGTCGTACTTGCGATATTGAGCATTCTTCAGCAGATTCTCCGAGCCGCCACTGTCTCTTTCCCGTAACAATACTATCCCAACTTCAAACCTTCAGCTCCCGCCGCTCGGCACTCTCAGCTTGGCGAATCACCAGTAACGACTCTGGTAGGCTGGTTTTGACTATGGTCCTTTCGCCTCCCGAACTAATCCTTCTCCAGAACGTTGTATTATTATCATTTCGTCAAATTGTCGGACTGGGCGGGTAGGAATGGAAGAGATTAATAGAACTGTAATGACCGCCGCACACCTGTTTCTTTTTGCGAAGATAGCATTTTCTCGTCTTCACCTTGTCTTCACCGGAGAGATCAATGTTTCGTCGGCGCGACTTGCCTTCTTCGTCAAATTCTCTTCTCTTCTACACTACTTACCGTCGGCTGCGCACCGTTCAAGCCAGCGACGTCGGCGTCCTGCTGCAGTACATTGACGTAGAGAACTGAACCTTGTACGCCACTCGTGACACCTCACAAACTGGTTTCATACCGACTAGCTGTCCGGGATCGAACTCATTCTGCACAGTTTGCGCCGGGTGCTCGACTGCAAATCCCCAATTGCCGTGGCCACCTGTCCCTCTTCTCGTAACGAAAAGCCTTGGAGTCGTTCGTTATTGTTCTCGAGGTCTTGGTCTTCCATTCGTCGACTGCTACAAAGACTGGCAGATGGGTGTGCAGTTGGGGCAGGGTTGATCCTCGTCCTGAGAACAGTGCTCTCGTTCCATTGTTGGTCGACTGGAGTTAGAACACGGCGTCAATTGACGCGACGACGCAGGGTTGGTCCGGTTGGATAGGACGGGCAGCATCAAGCCTACTAGGTCCGTGCAATATCTTTCTTAATTCTCGACCGTGACTTAGCTCAGTGCTCAGCAGGCTTCGATCTTGCCCATCCGGAATCCCTGGTCGATGCAAAGTTTCTTCTCAAGTTCTGATTGCGCGCTCGACGGTAACGAATGCCCGAAATTAGCTTGCGCACCATCCACCAGTACGCGAGGGTCGAAGCATTGCGGAGGTGGACCGAATCTCATGCATTCTGAATCGGGAGGGTTGGGACCCTCAGACTCGAGAAACAACAAGACGTTGCGAGGGCAGAAGGACATGTTGGGCCAGTTTCGGGCGGAGGTAATCTTCTTCTGCTGTACCTCCGATTAGCAACTCACCCATTTCCCAGTTTCTGAAGGGGTCTGACTCTGACACGGCTTTTCAATGGACGTTCGGCGATCGCGTGCGCCGTGTCGTTCAAATGCGGGGATCGACAGGCACAACGCGCGCGAATGATACGCGACTGGAAAGCTCTTCACGTCGAATGCATTGGGCGCTGAGATTGTCGAGGATGATCAAGGGATCGACCGCCGATATTGATAGCCGTCTCTTGCTTCAAACCATGATCGTGACGATACACGCTTCGAGCTTTGCAGCCTTGGAGCTATCTATTCGAGAACGTTTGGTTAACGTTGAGGGTGACGCATGCTCTCCTCGTCCAAAACTTGAGAAAACCATGGCTCAACGGTATGTGGTGCCCATCTGATATTTTCCCCACTTATAATGCCAGGCGATTCGCAGGGAAGAATACTTAGTGCGCTTGTCATCGCGCTTTACTCTCGAGACACTCAAGACTTTCTTTCCTGCAAGAAAATCATGACGCGCTCTTGACCGACGTCGTCAAAGTCAAACTGCTCGTACCTTGGGTTCAAGACCGTGAATTGCGTGCCGTGCAGGTCTGTGTGCTTCTGTAACGTCTGCGGTCAAAGTCTGATTATTCCCACTCACCAGAATCGCTGAGCGCTATATTCCGCGTATGTACCAACAAGCAGTCGCTTGGGCCCATGCCGACGGGGAAGCTGTAAAGACTAACACGGGTGCCCTTCGAGCAGAGGTATGACATTCCCGGTGTCGGAATCTGCAGGATTCTGACTCTAGGGTCCAGACGACTCACATTCGACGTACCTGGGCGTGCGGTGCACAAGGCGCACCGATCAGGCTGGGATGCAGTTTGTGTGGGTATCGAGCGGCGAGAAGGTGTGTCCTGCAGTCTGGTCTCTTGTCCTCTGATTCTCACCATGTTTTCAAAGACGGCCAGCAGCATGGTGCTGCCTTTCCCTGCCAGTACTGGCTAGCGCTGTCTGTGGTTAGCTCAAGCAGCAAGCCACCGCGAATGGTCATCAAGATCACTCACGATGGCTCCTCCTTGGCCCCTCCGGTCGTTACATCCCAGTCCTGGAAGCCTCGGTGGGCCCGTGGCACATCGTGCCATTTGTATTCGCACACGTAACCGCACAGCGTCGCTGCCACGAATTTCGTTGACGCCACGTCACCGTCCCGATGGTAGTTGGGCCGCTCGGGTCTTGGGGGTTGAGGGGGCACTCACCGTGCATGGACAGCTCGTGCTTACCCATCTGGTGGGAGGGGGCAGGCGGAAGGCGGAGCTCCGATCACGCAAATATAGTAGTACTATAATATACCCCTCTTCAAATCACGGTGCGGGTTCTCTTTTGGCCAAACTTCAAGCAGAAACTCATCCCTTATAGTGCGAATTCGCCACGCCCTTCGAGAAACCGGCCTCACTGGGAATCAGGACAGTGGTCTCGCGGACGATGGACTCAAGATGGCCCTTGGGATGTAATGCAGGCCGCAATTGGGACTCGCGACAATTGTGTGTTTTTCTCCATTGCCCCGAGTTTCACTCTTCTTGATATATTCCTTCAGGATGAAGCTGCCTGGTGAGCTGTCGGAGATTGTGGAGCACTATGCGAGGAGCAGAAGGTTTTGACCGTCGAGGGGATTTGACCCACATCGGTTTGTACACTTAGGATATTATTCAAAGGCTCATTCTCCTTAAGTATTCAGATCGGCGCATACAAGTCTGCCATTCAGATACCGATTGAACCGTGCAGCGCTGGAACCTCCGAAGCTTGCATCAGTAGAACCTTTTTGCTCTCCGTTATCCGTGAGCGTTCTGCATGCCGATGTTATCTTTCAGATCTTGCCCTGGCCGTATTTGGAGCATCTTACAGTGGCCACTGTCGCATTGCAGCCTCGTTCGTCTCGGCGCAGGTTTCCCTCCGTTCCTGCATTCACGCGATGTAGGTCGGCTCCACCTCCTTCTGCTGCTTCAGCCGACTGCGGATATCTACCCAGAGCCACGCACGGCGTTCCGTCTAGAAGCATTGTTCAAGAGCTTCTATTCTTCTGCTCATCCATCGTTTCCGCGCAGTATATGTAACCGTGTGTCTTGGAACGAATTTATTTTCCTTTCCCGTCATCTACCCCCAGTGTGGCTCGGTGTCTCTCAAATTTAAAGAAGGAGAAGAAGAAAAAATTGGTGGGGCGAGAGCGCTGCCAGCGTCGCGATTTCCTCGCCCCGTCCGCACCTGGCCGCCCCAATTGCCAGATGGGTTACGCAGACCAAGCCCGCCGCAGTGCAAGGTGCTTCCTTACGGGATCGAACCCGCCCCGGTACTCGATCCAGGCGGCTCAGTTGACGGCTGAGCTGTTTTACAACTGAGCCAAGGTTGCACCTGAATGAATCAGTCAACCTCTATTCCAATGCCGTTCGAGCGGATTTTTCGTTGGCTGAGATTCTATCTCGTTTTACATACGTCCTTTCTTTACACGCCCCGCAGTGTAATAGTCGAAAGAGAGCTTGCCAGCGATATTCCCAGTATGAGTCGTCGCCGACTCGTCGGTGATCAAAGTTCGTTTACTGTTTGGTCCTTACAACCACCACCACCTTCCTTCATTACACGCAACACGACTCTCGTTTCAACAATGTGTCTTCAGTGCTTTCTCGTGACGCGCCTCGATGATATACGCTCTTTACGTCTCCTTTGGATACGACACCCACTGGTTTGGGCACGGGCAACCTCCGTGGACAACGCCATCCGAGACCAACTTTCACTCCAAGGTTGGGTTCTCAAGGACTCGGTCAGGCTGTTTCTGACCCAGGGCTATTCACAGGGTGGCTTACGACGGAGACGGCTCTATGGAAGGCCTATGTAAACGCTGGCGGACGCGGGCTCGCATTCTTCAACGTGCGTCTCACTCACTCTCTTCCCCTCCGTCCAGCTCACATTACTCTAAGACCCTCCGCTCCACCATCTTGTCCGGCAAGACAACAAACGGCATTCTGCGGAATGTCTTCAATATCGACATTGCCGCTGCCCTACCGGCTCACGATGCTTTTTGCGTGTATGTCGGTGCACTGCAGGAAGACGGCTACGAAATGACCACCATATTGTCCGTCTTGGTGGCGTTGTTTTCTGTTTTGGTGAAGGTGGCATTCGAGGCTCGAGATGCTTTGTGAGTTTCCACTTATAAGTTACTTTGCCTGGGCACCTTTGTTTAATCTTCCTCCAGCTTCCAGCTCGAGACGAAACCGACAACTAAACAGTGGCAGGCCCGATCGCGTCCAGATGGGAACGAGCAAGATATGCCGAACGGTTCGCTTTTTCTTTGGGGCATATTCTTCAACTGGCTCATCCGCCCTGCAGATTTCCTGGTCCTGAAGGCAATCCACGCCGCGTACCTGCGAGCCGTCGCGGAGGGCGCTGTTCTGCCTCTGGACAAGGAAAATGTCCCGATAGCCGTATGCATTATTCATCCCTTTTCCAGTCTTCTCAACTCATATCTCTATTCGTGTAGCTTTCGCCATTTGCTCCATGTTCCGGTGGCTCTTTCGAGAAGGTGCTTGAAAGCTCTCCTCGGTCTGGGCATACTTACTAGCATTTATAGCAGACGTTCGTCCTGCCGTCTCCACGGACGCCCTCGGTTTCCCGTCAACGCCATCGTACGCTGGCTCGTTTAATTTTAATGTTGTCTTCATTACTCTTATATTGCGTGGCAGCCTCCGAGATGCGGCAACTGGACATTCTCGTGTCTCCAGCGCCGTTTCCGACCAACGACTCCTGGATGTTTCCGGAGGAGCTCCCACTCGTGCGTGCCCGCCCATTCAAAGAAGGCCATACTTAATACTCATCGGGAACTTTAGGCTCGGTCGCGGTCCGACGGACAACCCATACTCTCCAACGACGGCGTGGATATCGTTGCAATGGCCGAGTCGTATCCCAGCGTGGGCCAATTTTCCTCGGATCTGTTCTATTCCCCCGCCTCCCACTCCTCCCCCGACTCGCTCTACATACCCTCCGCACCTTTCTCTCACGAATCTGTACCACTCAATCTGGACACGACCTTCCCGTATTACAAATAGCTTTACCGTCTAGACTGCCCTCCCGCGCACCTACTAGTGCCACTACCGGAATACTTCCCATACTCCCTCTGCGTCTTTCTTGGTCTTACGATACAATATGACAGTCAACGCGTGCACGATATCTTGTCGCCTATATCACTCGTATGTGAATATATTCCTTTTATAACGCTACCTTGCCGTTTGTGCCCTTCGTGGTGAAGGATGGACGAGTGTGAATTATCCAGCCTTCAAGTGGCGTTGAGCTTCAAGTTTCAAGTTTCGCCGGCTCGCAACCCGATTTCTATATATGATATCTCCCAGTCCAACAAATTGGGTGTCGGCAGATATTGACGCGAATGAAAAGTGTACATCTAACATATCCATATCTATTATACAAAGGAGAGCTGTCACGTGTATCATGAGCGAGCCAATCGGAATGCTTCTTTGTCTCGAGACAAACATTCGGTAATCAACAGACCCTCCTTTGTACTACTACCTCTTACTTCTTCCTCGCGTCTTTGCGCGTCTTGCCGCGTTCTATCGACGCAGGCCCCTTGGAAAACATGTTCAACTTGACTACCTGCCTGCCTTGAGCACCTGTCCGACGCGCACAACCTCTGGATACCGGAACGACGTGACGACTTACAATAGCCCGAAGTAAATGTCTAAAGTACGCTGTATACCTCTCCCTGTCCAATATATGAGCCCTCTGGCTCGCGTTCCTCCCTCCTACCACCTCCCCTTGCTGAGATGCTGCCCCACCAAACCCCGATTCCCCTGGAGTCACCAAACAGGGCGGTATCTGTTTTTTTTTGCTTGCTCTCGCTCTTCCTCCGGCACCCATGCATGCCTGGAGGCTCGGACTCATCTTTCTAGCCGTTGTGTGCATCTTCTCAACTCAAATGTACGTCGTCCGCTGCCCGCCCCAACCGCTCTCATCTTTTTAGGTCTCCCGCTTCGTCCTCATCCTCGCTTGCCCAACGACATCCCCGCCAAATCCGCAGAGCCCGAAACGATGCGAACGCACCCCTCTACGTCGACCGCAGCCCACGACGCGCCGCACTTC
Source organism: Roridomyces roridus (assembly GCA_029378245.1). Classification (NCBI taxonomy): domain Eukaryota; kingdom Fungi; phylum Basidiomycota; class Agaricomycetes; order Agaricales; family Mycenaceae; genus Roridomyces; species Roridomyces roridus. The sequence goes on along the minus strand of JARKIF010000001.1, from coordinate 3,654,653 downwards.
ATGACATCGGAAATTTGCCAGGTCCATTGCAACTCGAAGGAGGGCCAGAGCCCAATCGTGCAGCTCTACGAGACGCGGACCGTGAACGTCAGCTGGCGCTCCAAGAGTCACCGAGTCGTCGCCGACGTCGTGTTCCTCAGGACCAGGGAGGGACGGGGAATGAGAATCGGGAACCGTCACCGACACCGGCCTCCCGACACCGCGTTCCTCAGGTACGTGGACCGTGTGCCACCTTCTCCAATCGCTCAACAGATGTTTTTCAGCCCGCTTTCGCAGGCGTTGGCACGCCACCCGAGTCTCAGGCGCCCCCGAGTAGACGTGCTGCCGCTCAGAGAGAACGGCGCCAGCGTGAAGCAAACGCCGGTGCTGCTGCTCAGCCCGAACAACCTCCACCTCTGCCAAATGCACGCTCTATTGCACAGCGGCAGCGACGAGAACGCGAGCAGTTACAGCGAGAACAACAACAGCAGCAAGCGGGTCCGGCCAACCAGCTGCTGACACCCCCTGCAACGAATCGAGCGGCAGAGCGTAGACCAGCAGGTATAGTTCATTTCACCAGCTCAATGCAAATCTAAATTGGCTGCTTCAGCGCGTCGTCATCCTGCGACACCACCTGTCGATCAACAGCAGGGTCCTCCACGAGCCGGTTCACCACCGCCGCGTCGCCGAGGGCGTCGACGGCAGCTTCCACCAGCGCGCCGGCCTTACGAAGAACCTGAGGGGCGGCATGATCTCGGGCGCATGGACGTCGAATGTCGGCATTGCGGAGCGCTGCACTGGATGGCCGAAAAGGTCTCCAACTCCTCGCTCACCAGCCCCAAATTCGGCATGTGCTGTAACCACGGCAAAGTCGTTTTGGACGACCTCGAGGACCTGCCGGCGGACCTGACCGAGCTCTATTCGGGTGACAGCGCGCAGGCGAAGGAGTTCCGCAAAAACATGGCGCAGTACAACACCACCCTCTCCTTCACCTCCCTCGGCGTCACTGAGGATCGCAGCATCAACAACGGTGGCGGGCCTCCCATTTTTCGTATCCACGGTGAGCTCTGTCATCGGGCAGGCGCTCTGCTACCATCTCCCGGGCAACGACCGACATATGCTCAGCTCTACATCTACGAGCCTCAGGCCGCCCTCGACCACCGCATGCAGAGCAACAGCAATCTCCGTCGGGAAACCATGGAGCTGCTGCAGCGCGTCATCAAGGAGACCCATCAGTATGCGCCGCTATTCAAGCATTCTTACGAGGTCCTCGCCAACGCTGCAGACGACGTTTCGGTTCGTTTGCGCGTTGCCCCCGGTGTGCACGCGCGAAGGGGGAATCTTCCGACGGCCAACGAGGTTGCTGTCATTCTGCCAAACCAGCCGTCTTCGGAGCCTCGCGACATCATCCTCCGGCGGCGCAATGGACCTTTGATGCGCATCAGCGAGCTCCATCCTGCATATACGCCCCTCTACTATGTTCTTCTCTTTCCTCACGGCGAGAACGGCTGGCACGAGGAACTCAAGGTCGACGAGGACAAGCCTCACCCCGCACGTATCACTCAGACTCGCTATGTTGCCCACCGACTGCAGGTCAGACGAAACAAGCCGATGACAATCCTGCAGGGCTGCCGACTGCTTCAACGGTATATGGTAGACATGTGGGCAACGGCGGATCAGAACCGGCTCAACTACATTCGCTTCAATCAGCCGAAGCTGCGCGCAGAGCTCTACAGCGGATTGGAGGATGCCATCCATGCCGACGACGAAAACATGGATCTCAACAGTCTCGGGAAGCGTGTCGTCTTGCCGTCCAGCTACATCGGCGGTCCACGGCACATGGGCCAGCGCTTCCAGGACTCGATGGCGATAGCCCGCTATTACCGAACCGTCGACCTCTTCATCACCGTGACTACTAACCCCGACTGGCCGGAGATCACGCGCGAGCTGCTCCCTGGGCAGTATCCGTCTGACCGTCCTGACCTCATCGCACGCGTGTTCCAAATGAAGAAAGAAGCCATCATTGCCGACATCTACAAGAACGGCGTATTCGGGCGGGCTGTAGCATATGTCTACACTGTCGAGTTTCAGAAGCGCGGGCTTCCTCACATCCACCTCTTGGTCTTCTTGGAGCAAGGCCAGAAGCTGCTCACCCCGGAGGACATCGACACCGCGATTTGGGCGTGTTGGCCTGATCCAGACACCCAGCCGCTGCTCTTTGCGACGGTGAAGAAATGCATGGTCCACGGTCCCTGCGGCGCCGCCAATCGTCGTTCCCCGTGCATGGACGGTGATCGCTGCACCAAGCGCTTCCCGAAGGCCTTCACCGATCGCACCGTCATGGACGACAACGGCTATCCTCAATATTACCGTCCGAATGACGGGCGCGCTTACGACATCGGAGGTGTCATGGTGGACAACTCCTGGATTATCCCGTACAGCCCTTACTTCTCAGCTAAATACGACTGCCACATCAACGTGGAGTGCGCTGTTTCCCTCGGATCGTTCAAGTACGCGTTCAAATACATCCAGAAGGGCGGTGACGTTGCTGGACTGGAGACGCGAAACAAACGTGATGAGGTCACCCGGTGGATCGAGGGTCGCTACCTCTCGGCTGCAGAGTCTGCTTGGCGCATCCTGCACTTTGACACACATGACCAGGTGCCGAATGTTGTTCGCTTGCAGGTATTTCTTCCCTCTCTTCTCATGCTTCCTCGCGCTTTGTTGATTTCATTCTCAGGTGCATCTTCCTGGGCAGCACTTGGTCGTCTTCAATGCTGGCGACGATCCCGAGACCGTTTTGGAGCGTGCCGCCACTCAGCGCACCTGCTTGACGGCGTTTTTCGATGCCAACAAGGACACCATTCTCGGTCCCATCGCACGCCAATATACCTACCAGGAATTCCCGCAGTACTTTACCTGGAAGAACGAGAAGAACGCCAAGAAATGGGACATCCGAAAGCAAGGCTTTGCTCTCGGACGCATGTACTTTGTTCCCCCCAACTCGGGCGAGCGATTCTACCTTCGCACGCTTCTCACCGTTGTCAAAGGGCCGACTTCCTTCCAAGACCTTCGCACATATAACGCAATCGAGTACCCCACCTTTCTCGAAGCCTGCCTGGCGCGCGGACTGCTTGAAGATGACGGTGAATGGCGGCAGTGCCTTGCCGAGGCCACGCAGATGCAAACCGGCAGCCGACTCCGCCGCCTTTTTGCTACGCTCCTGTTATTCTGTGAGCCCTCCCGCCCTGCCCATCTTTGGACCGAATTCCGAGCCCAAATGTGTGACGATCTCGCGCGCCGACTACAAGCGATGGGCCGCAACCCGACGGAGGACGATGTTTACGACTACGGCCTCTTCCTTTTGGACAAGCTCCTCAAGGATTCCGGCCGCTCTTTGAAGGAGTGGCCGACCATGCCTCTTTCGCAGCACGACTGGGATGCGGAAGTCATGAACCCTCTCATCGCGGAGCAGTTGGACTACAACCGGGAGGAGGAGCGTGAGCGGGCTGAGCGCCAGATAGCCCTCCTCAATCGGGAGCAGCTGGACGCCTTCGGGAAGATCATTGCATCGGTGGAGCAGCGCGTGGGTAAAGCCTATTTTGTTCAAGGCCCCGGTGGTACTGGGAAAACATTCCTCTACAACACAATCTGCCATCGCGTGCGGAGCGAGGAGAATGTTGTCCTCTGTGTCGCTTCATCGGGAATCTCGGCTTTGCTGCTGCCCGGTGGCCGCACCTCCCATTCCGTATTCAAAATCCCCATTGACGGCCTCAACGGCGAATCGTTCTGCAACATCCCTAAAAACTCCCAGCGTGCCGATCTCCTCCGTCGCACTTCTCTCATCATCTGGGACGAGATAGGCATGCAGCACCGATTTGCGATCGAAGCTGTCGAGCGGACGCTGCGAGACCTTCTCGATGATCAGCGCCCCTTTGCTGGAGTCACCGTCGTCTTTGGTGGTGACTTTCAGCAGATTTTGCCTGTAGTTCCGAAGGGCTCCCGCGAGGACATTGTTGGCGCCTGCTTCCGTCGCTCACCTTTGTGGGGGCAAGTCGAGGTTCTCCATCTGCGGGAGAACATGCGTTTGCGTACGGAGGGCCAGGATGAGCGCGATTTTGCATCTTGGCTCCTCGACATCGGACACGGCCGCGGTCTCACGCCTACTGGCACCGTTGCTCTCCGGCCTGGTATGGAGTGCCAGTCTGCTGCTTCCCTGATCGAGTTCATATATCCTGGAATCGGCAGCGTCCCTGCCCCGCCTCCAGAATACTTCCTCAATCGGATGATCTTGGCGCCGCGCAATGCCGACGTTTCTGAGATCAACGGCACTGTCCTCAACGCCATGTCGGGCCCAACGCGCACCTACTTCAGTGCTGACAAGATCCTCGATGAAGCAGGTGCCGATGGACCTGCAGATCGGGATGAAACTCTCATCCCTGTCGAGTTTCTTCGCTCCCTCAACTCAGGTAGTCTCCCTCCCGGAGAGCTCTCCCTCAAAGTGGGTTGCCCACTGATCCTCCTCCGTAACCTCTCCCCGGCGTTCGGTCTTTGTAACGGAACCAGGATGATTCTTCTCCGGATGTCCGAGAGGGTTCTCGAGTGCCGTATCGTCGGCGGAGACCACGATGGTGAAACTGCCCTCATCCCCCGCATTTCGCTGACGCCCTCCGACTCGAACGATTTCTCCTTCAAGTTTTCTCGCCGCCAGTTCCCTCTCCGTCTCGCGTTCGCCTTGACCATCAACAAGGCGCAGGGCCAGTCGGTCAAGTTTGTAGGCCTCGATCTTCGTATCCCAGTGTTCTCTCACGGCCAGCTCTACGTGGCTCTTTCTCGAGCTACCTCTGGCCAACGAATTAAAATGCTACTACCCGACACTGCAGCTGCCGCCGAAACCCCCAACGTAGTGTACCCCGAGGTGTTATTAGATTAGTTCAATTGAGATTCTGGCCCTACAAAACCTCTTCAAATTCTCTTGAAACCAGTCTCCTGTTGTGAAAAGAGGAGGAGAGACTCTGGTTGAGTTTGCAAAAATACTTTACGAAGGTCGTTGATCGTACAGATGTATCAGTGGCTGTGCGCTTTCTTTGAGTTCTCTCTCTCTCGATGTACGCAGATAATATCCTCGGCCTTGCTTACACCGGGGCCGTTCTTCGGACCAACCCACTGATTTTCTTGGAATCGTTCCACCTGATGCCGCCTATCGCTTCCCTCTGGGTTCAAAAATCACCCTCTGTGCCTCTTCGGCAACGTCCCCCGACGCCCAAATCTGGATATTTGTTCTGGCCCGCCCTTGCCCGCCCTGCCTGTTTTAGAAGGAATCCCCTGCGGGTCTCACGTAAATGGTTGAACCGTTAAGCCTGATGCTTCCAAAAGGTAGGTGCTCTGCGGTGCCCTGCGCCCTCATTCCTTGCATAAAAAGCTGCTCCAGAGAGCCAGCAATTTTCCTCATCGTCTCTCCTTCATCCACCGTCTCTACTCATGGCCACAAGCACATCCACTCCCTCTCATTCCTCCGTCCAAATGGTCGGTCTTGCCATACTCGAGAACCCTCGAAAGTCCTCCCCGCGCACCACCGTCTTTGACGCCTACACCTATGTGGGTTCCAGCACCGTCGAGAGGGCCCTCGGGTCCTTGCGCATTTATCACGAGAACGCGCTGGATTTGCCCGACATCGGATGGTACTTCTTGACGGCCACGGTGTGTTTCCCACTTCTCTTTCTTATGGAATTCTCACCCGAATACCAGTGCGCCAAGATGGTCAATGGCCTCGCCGTCTATGCTGAGAGCGAGGCTGAGCAGGCGGAGTTCAATTTTGTTGGGGACATCAAGTCGGTGTGTGGCGTCTTTTCATTACCTTCGTTATTCTGATTTAAAACCCATTCAGTACCACCTCATTGCAGCAGGCGACAGCGAGGCGTTCAAGACTCTGAACTTGGCCCTTCGCATGTACATCATGGCCTCCGGCGTTGTCACTGTTTCGGACACCCCGGGTTTGAAGTTTGTCGTCGAGCCGGAACAGTACACCCAGGCCTACGCTGACAAGCAAAAAGCCTCCACCGACGCAACCCCCTTCACCGAAAAGTCGATCTTCCCCATCGAAGGCCGCCTCGACCCGAACCGGTACCGTGGCAACAAGAAACCTGTTCCCTGGGTCAAGAGGATGGTCTCCTTCGGTGGTTTTCTCACCGATATAGCCTCCGCTCTCGACGGTGACACGCCTCTCGATCGCTTTGTCGTCGATGTTGATAACATTGCCTTCTTCGGCGCGTTCACACCTCCTGCCACTCCTGCTCCCATGGCTTCGGGCAGCACTCCCTCTGCCGGTGAGCAGGTTGCGTTTCATGTACATCCTCTTCTCTGACACTCTTTTTTCAGGCCCTTCTTCTTCCAAGAAGGCCAGGTTCAGCTACTCGAACCTCAAGAAACACTCCCGGGATGAAGACGACGACGAGTCGGGACCCAACAGCTCCCCTTCCCCTTTCGGTGTCGGCCGTGGTGGTGGAGTGACTAAAAGCAGCTAAAGGCTAATCTACTTCGCACTTCTATTACTCAAAAAATGTCTGCATAACTAGCGACTTTCTACTTTACTTCCCTGAATTTGATATCTTTTCTGTGTTTTTCGGGAGACCTGAATCGTTTCGTACTTCACTTCCTCATTGATTACAACTGTCGTGCGTAGCACGGGTATCTGCTAGTTGTCCAATAAATACAAAAGCCGATACGCCATACGTAGGTATTAGGTATCTGCTGGAGAAAAGCAATGAGCGCGTGCTGCGAAGGGATATTGAGCTCGGCCTACCTGATTGAGAAACGCGTCAGGGAGAAGAATCTTGCACCAACCCGCGTTGCCGTGACCTTTCTGCCCGTCTGAAAGAAGCAAAGAATCCGGCCGACCCAGTACATAGCTCTTAACCGGGTTCGCATAGGGTTAACCCTGTGGGAGAATAAGTTACCAAGTCGAGATTTGAAAGGCAGGGAACGCGTACCTTCCACCAATGCACCCCTCACTCGCAGATGTCGACCCGCGATCTCTCTCCAGTTTTTCTGCCCGTCAAAGACGACTGAATTATCCAGCCGCCAAGTGGCTTCAAGCTTCGCCGGCTGGATGATGTGACATGTCCGTCTGAGGTACGAGCACAACCCATCCTTCGCCATCCCTCCCAAATGAATGCAACTCGCCCCTGGCATTGCCCGCCTTTCTCGGCAAACCAGATCCGCCCTTCGCGAATGAAGCAGAAGAGTTACACAGGGATCTCGTGGAGCGCTGCCTTGACACCAACATCATTCCCAAGTCGTTCATTCCCTTTCGCTGCGCCGTAGCGTGTGGTGTGCGAGTAGTCGAAAACCTGAGATCAAACGGTGTGAATTTGTACAGCAGAAGAAAAGAGAATGGGACAAACCTCGTCCTCCTGGAGCGCTGCTAAAGAACCGGCCTCGATCCAAGCCCTCCGGGTCTTGCGGGAAAATAACATACTGCGGGTGGTCAGCACAATGCACATCCTTGGAAGGTATCTTACCAAAATGCAGCATCCCGACCTGGGTTCAACCCGCTAACGTTGGCTGAGACAGTCTGTCTGCATTCCGGCACGAATGTGCTCCCACGTCCCCAAGTTGTTACCAAACCACATCGCGCCCGAACACTGCGAGCCCGGGTAAAAGTGCAGGCCAAGGTTCCGGAGGGCCATCGCTCGCCAGCCTGAGGTAACGATTGGTCGGGATGCAAGCAGAATAAAAAGAAGCGTACTGATGGTAAGGATTCCATTACTACTTTGGAGGCCGCAATGCTCTCAGTTGCTACGATCCAGCCCGAGGACTACAAACATATCAGCGAAAGAACGCGCAGCCCAAGCAGGTAACGCACCTTGAGATACACTATCCGTCACCCTGGTCGTTCTTGGACTTCGGCACCGTAGTCTTGATGTCGAGCACTTGAATCGAAGACGATCCGGAAACTGTTTCCCCGCCGATAGTGCCCTCCGCGCTACCCCCCTTCGTCGCTAGAGGGCGTCATTGATGGCATTGAAATGAATTCCAAATCGGCCTTAATGGGTATGTGGATTGCGGGCGTTGCTTGGAGAGAAAAGGTGGAAGCAGTGGAAAGTCATCGTCGTGGACGCGGGAAAAAGAACAAAGGCATGTGCCTAAAGCCACCGAGCGCGAGCGGTCTCATCTGAATCTGGTGCTGAGCGAGCCGCTCTCGCGGAAGGATTCGGAGACTCCGACGTCGGGGAAAAGGGAGTACTGCTACACGTGGATACGTGGCGCATGGAGGGAGAGGACAAGAGTATGTAGACTATGATCGATGATCCGGAGCAGCGGGCCAACAGCGGGCCCCGGCATTTGAAAATTGCAGCACCTGTCCTCCTCTTCCATCCCTGTCTCATCTCAGCGCTGGAGAACCGAGTGCCTACTCTGCAGTTTGGGACCGCGCAGGAGGACAGTCCTCCTCGCCTCCCTCCCCACGGCCACATTTCCATGCCATGGAACCTTGAGCGCTTCAGCTGGCCAGCGTTGACGTGCAGAAGAAGAGTAAGCCATCGGAGGCTGTCTCATCTGGGGCACTCGGTCAATGGCTTCTGCTGTTGGGTGCTCATGTAGACTTGTGCAGCTCTCCTTTGCCTCTGCGAGTGTCGGGGCCGGGCAACTGGTGCTGCAGTGGTGCGTGACCGTTTTACGCTGTACCGACGAGACTGACCCGTGCCTAGAGGATGGGGTGTGATTGAGCTTCAGGGCAGAGGACCACTTTAAGAGAACCCTCCGCCAAACTTACCGTCTTTTGTGCAGGTGCTTTGTTCGAGGCGTTGTCCGCAGTAAGTGACGGTAGAACTCTGCGTTCCGTCGGTGGGTCTTGCAAGTCAAAAAATACTCCGAATTGGCGCGCAGAAGTATGACAAGAGACTGAACGCGCGACTTGAAGACGAGGCTGCCTCGGCGCGAGCCCAACGCACAACTTGAGGATAGCCCAGAGAAATATGTCGCGTCTTTCATTTTACTTGCGAATCTTGTCTGAGGTATCTGAGAATATAAACGATGCGCAGTGAACTAGCAGCGAGTTTGAGTAGAATGACAGAACAGATCAACAAGTCGCGCCACCCTTACCCTTCGCCTCCATCTCGCCATGCGAAAAATCATTCCTTTCTCCCTCCGCCCCAAGCATTTTCGTGTGTTTTATGAATTCCAGGGATTCTCCAATGATATTATCCTAGTGGTGCGTGCAAGTACAAGCAGAAACGGGCGAGATACTAATATGCGAGCAGATACTGGAGAATTGCAGCCCTCATGCCCTTATTCAAGTATTTATGACCTCCAAGCCTCTCAAAGCCATCATTCTCGCGCACCCGCGTCTGTGGGACGTGGCGTTGGTGAATATAGCTCGCGGCGGTTGTCCTCGTCTCCCCGCTCTGCCCACAGTAACGGCCAGTGGCAACTACACCCACCGGGCCTATATCCAATTCATCTTTGGTGGAGGAGAATGTTCAGTGAGTCGCCCAGTATCTGCATAATCTCATTTGCTCACTGGCGAGCAGCGACCTCAGTGTGAGACTGTCAACGTCGCCAACCCTTCTCATCCCCTCGTTGGCCAACCGTTCGATTTCTTCTTTCGTTTCCGGTCTTGTTCGGTACGCCGTGGGTACAGCGCATTCATCTGATAAACTAACCCGGATTGCAGAAGAGCTGCAAGAAAAGCATCGAGTACGCGTCTTTTGCTCCCGCACGGCGTGTTCTCACTGAGGCGTTCTTAGTGCCAATTTGATTAGGCAGGACCTCATTCACAAGTATGACGATGCGGATTGGGGAAAGTGGTTGCCACGGGATCTGTCGGGGGACAGCGAGCCGGTCTTCTTCTACTCGGAGTTGGACGTGGCGGACGCGCAAGCAGAACGGGAGCAGGCGCAGATTGTCGATTCGGGTGAAGTCAGATACGACGCCAATTTTCCGATTCGGTCACGCAAGCAACTGGAGCAGGTGATGTCCAGCCTTCCGACGTCTTCCGTGTAACTGACGAGGGATAGGAATGCCGCCGACGGGCCCATTCTCGCGACGCTATTCAACAGGTCTCTTTTTTGAACTGTGACTTGCGGCTACCGTTGTAACGACTCGAATAGAACGCCAAATTGCTGCGCAAGTGGCAGAAACTATACCTGGCCGAGCACCAGCGGGTCAATAGTCTCAATACCGAATTGTAAGTCAATCCCTACGTGCACCTCACACCGTCTGATACCGAAATCTGCAGCGTCAAGAAGATGGCCGTCACTGTTTCCAAGAAGGCTAGCGGGATCCAGCGCACACCAACGATGTCCCGCTTGCTTTTCGCTTTCAACCGCGATCTAGAGCTGCTGACATTGACCGGTGGGATATTTTCTCAGATACTATAGTTAGATCGTCTAACATTTCAACAGTGTGGACGCAAAACCTCGCAGCCATTCTAGTGGAGCTCGAATCAATGTCACAAGGCGCTTTCCCCTCGGAGGTGCAGCTGCGCCCCGAAGACAAGATACCGTGTCCCCTATGCTCAAATTGCCGCCTCCACCGGCTCGACTCGCTTGGAGCGCACGTCATCGCCAAGTGTGTAATGCGACCAACTATCCACTGTCTGTTGTTGATGCGTTTCCTAAGGCACCCCCGCGTGGATCCCAGCACTATTCCCGGTGTTGTCCCTGCTGGGAAGAGTTACTGCATGGAGTGCCCAAAATCCTGCAGAATTTACACCACACACGGGCTAGCGGATCACAAGGCGACTGTGTACGTCTGCCCACCTTTTCTCGGGCCACAGCTGATCAAATTTGGAGCAGACATCCGACTGCAAGTTAATTTATTTAAAGGCTGTGTATTCCATGGATTCGATTTGTAAATACCTCGCATTTGTATCCAAACACTAGCGTAGAATAGATGATTGTGGGCCTGAAGTAATGGAAACGAGTGTATTCAAGGCAGTAAACTCGTCAAGAGTCCCAAGACGCGAATGGATACCAGCGAGAACTACGAAGGCCACACAAACAATCCCCGTAAAGTCGCACCCACGCTGGGGTAATGTCAGCAAGAGAAGCGGAAGCCCAGATAAAGACGCACTGTAGGGTCGAAGGCTGAGTGCATTTGGACATCTGGGCCACTGGCGTCTGAACGGCAATGATGCTCCCGCAAGCCCTGGACCACCAGATGACAAGTGATGCCATGGTAAGTACTGGCTCGTGCCAGGAAGAAGTACACCAGCGCCCGGTCGACGATGGCCACGAAGTCAGGGACGCTCGCCGCTGCTGCCGTGCTGATTATCGCTCGCGACGGACGTCGGGATGCCGTTGGTGACACCGTTTGAATGACGGGAGTGGGGACGCGGTTGGTCGCAGGAACGATCACGCCGGAAGGGGGGCATTGCAAGCTGCCTCGGTTCTGGAGGCTCTTGATATTGACGGTGACCTCGCTGCATGGAATCCTCAAAGTCGTGCAAGACGGGGTATCTGGGCGACAACTCGAGGATCCTATGGGGAACATTGGCAGACTGCCGCCCATATGTTGTGTGCGTGACGTTGACCAGAAACGCCTGTAGAAAGGCGTTGTCAGAGAACATTCAAAGCCCCATAAAAGAGTTTGAAAGACAGACGGGACTTACTGGTCCATTTTGCGCGCGATGCAGCGCGTCGACCCCAGCTGAGCTGACGATACAATATCCGACGTTCAATTGCGCCCACTGTTCCAGGATCAGCCAAGAAGGACAGGCAGACGGCTCAGTCGAATGATTTGCCCACCTTGTACTTCCAATCAGACAGTCATTCCTTGCCTGTCTTTGGCCTGTCTTGTTAATTTCGCTGAGCAAGCTGCGGACGCTCGTAGGTGCTGTATCTTGTGAGGGTCGGTGACTTTACCACGTGCGCGTAACTGCCAAAGGTTTGGTCGCAACTCGCAAGTATACCACTCTGCCACTCTGAGTGGCCGGGACCATCATCGAGGCGGCCAGACGCAAGATAGTAGCACTGAGATTTGGTGTCAGCAGAGTCGTTTCCCCAGTAAGGAAAGGACGTACCGGCAGAGAGTACAAGGCACCAGTTCGCACTGTTCCAGCAGCCGCGGAGGCTGGGCAGGACATGACTTGTGGAAGAGAAAATGGAGGGGGAGATGCATGCGTAGTTGCTACTGGACTTGAAGTTGAAGGTGGCGCTCGTCTTTTTCTGCCCCAATCGCTGCGGGCAATCCCAGTGGTTCGCCAACTTCCCCTGCGGGGCAGACTAGGCCAGAGCCATGTCCTATACGACGGGGTAAGGACCGTAGGGTCGAGGGAGAAGTCGGAAGTGTAGCCGACCTTGGACTAGTTCCGTATGTCTCCGAGTCGGCTAACGCTTGCCTTGCTTCTTCGACGCGGGCCCGTGCAGCATCCGCAGACGACAAGCTCGTCCTCCATCCAACACGCACCCTCGTCAACCAATCGGAGTCCACTCTTCTCCCGCGTCCGGTGTACCGCGGTCCGCGAGCCTGACCGTTTTCTTGGACCTCGATCCTTGGCAAGGAAATATATGGCCAGCACTATTACCTTGTGAGTCAAGCACTTTGGTATACGATTCTTTTACCTGCTCGGCCCAGAGAATGTCAACGGCCTCCTGATTCACGAATCTCCTGAATCGGCGCCGGAGTCAGGCTGGTAAATCCGGTGTGCGTCGACCAACCTGCGAGTCTGATGCCTTTGAAATTACAGAGGTGTTCTTTCCCCAGTAGTCCATGCACGCTCCAGAACTTGAAGGAACCAAATGGCAAGGTGAAGCCAGCAAAGTGGGAGTAGAAGCCAAGAGCAGTTGACGGCGATTGTGCGGAAACGGCAAAAGATTCTCATGCCAATTGACCTGCTTCTCTTCTCCTGCAATCAACTTGAACGCGACGACCGACGCGCACCGACATCAATACTCACCGTCAACGAAAGCCCGAACGATGCGTCGCCCATTGATTGAACGTGTTAACGAACTATCCAGCTGATTTCGGCTCCTCTGGCGTTGGGACTTGGGCGACATGGGTCGGGGCCTATCTCATCTTCTCCCTTCTCCTGGGCCACAACTACCCACCAGACTTGAATGTTCATCGAGGAATGTACGATCGGGTAATACACCGCGTCAGTGGTCACGGTGACGAACAGCGCCATTTGTGACAACTCTCTCTTCCTTCCATCTCATCTCTTCATCTTCGCTCGTGCTTTCACCGCTGTAAATTCACCTGTGGGTCAACTTCTTCTGTCTATAGCCGACCTCTGCTGACCTAGCCCAGTGCCAATCGCTCTCAAGTCAATCAACGCCCTCTTCAAGGCAAGTCGTCGTCGTTCCAGTATCCGTACATTACACTCAACTCGCCTAGGTCCAATGTCTTTCGTCTGGAGGAGAATGAGGTGCCTGGGCTAGATCTCTTCGTGCGTGTTCAGTTTTGTCTCTTTCTGCTCCGTAGGTGGTCTTGCCCGTGACGACCCCAAGAGTGCAGTTCCCCGTCCCCTCATTGCGTGAATGCCAGCAGTATGGTGCATTTCCAGCTTCAGCGTCAAGTAGCTCAAGCCTGGTCACACAGGTCTTGTATGCGTCTGATGCAGCCCCTCCCACTCTTTTTTTCTTTTTTTTTTTGAGCGTTATAAAATGTATAGAAAGCCCCTCCCACTCCTACCCCTTCATTTCCCGTGTCATGGCTGAAGAAGAGCGATGAACCTGTCGCAGACTTCTTGTGGATTGGGCAGCAATCTGAGCCCCACCACCCGCACTTCAGGCAGTTCACCGCCAGCTGGGATAGAACCTGGACTACCCGTTATTTCAAGCCTGGAGCCGACGGCGTCGTCATTGGTCCTACTCTTATTCGCCACTACTTTGGCGTCAAAGGATGTATCGTCCCCATCGCCGCCCTTACGTCCTACGAGATGCCTTGCTTGTTTTTTTTTTTGTTCTGGCAGGGCCAACGGATGCCGACGGGAAAAGTTGTTCTTTGCCTACATGCACGACGATGACGATCTCGCCGAAATCGACCTGTGCCACGTCGGGTGCTTTGCGAGCGTTGACGACTTTTATGAGAGGTGCTACGTGGATGGATGGAGCGGGCCAAGTGTCCCGCCTGATGGAGGAAAGGATGCTGCGAAGAAAGAGCTTGCCGAATGCTGGCGGTGGAACTGCTAGTGAGCGAGGAATATTCCAGCTTGAGGCTCGCTACCGTCGAAAAGGACTGGGGCAATGCAGTCCCGTTCTCTTTGTGCGCTTTCCGTTCTCATTGAGTTACATACTGACTTGTTTCTGAGGTATCTGGCGGCGCTCTCAGGGAATGATCAACCACCCTTCCCCGAGCCGAGTACCGCAAACCGCAAAGGCAACTGACGAGGAGATTCCAGTGCGTTCAGTCCGGCCTCGAGCTGTGCCCTGACGGCGTTGGGCAACCGCGGCGACTCGGAGGGCTGCAGACGGTGCAATTGTAGTTTGTATTCCAAGCGACTTTGAATTAATTCGACTTTGTTCTATGGTGCCAGATCACAGAACGAGAAAGATAGCGCTTTGTAGTCATTCATTCTTCGTCCGGTTCTGGTACCCAATACCCACATTTGTCGAGCACCCTCCTCTCAGCATCCTCTCCGCCATCAACTGGATTGTAATATGGGCCACATCCATCCACGTAGAATTTCCGATATAGCTCATCGACGCTGGCATAACGTCCCACACGGCAGAGCGCAATGTCCTCAACACGGTCTTGATCGTGGAAGTAGGCATAAAACTCCTTGTTCCTGGCGCCATCCGCCGGCCCTGCCAGGATGAAAAGAATAGCAGGCGTATCGGCAGTGCTAAGAGCGGCGATTGGGATGACGCAGCCCTCCAGCCCGAAGTAGTGACGAATGAAAGTGGGACCTATGGCAACGCCCTCGACTGTAGGCTTGAAATAGGGGGTAGTGATAGTTGCGGCCCAGTTGGCGTTGAATTGTGACCTGTACACGTTGTCGGGTGTAGGGTTCTCCCGATTCCACAGCGTTCGGTCGGCGACAGCTTCGGGATACTCCACCAGCCATGAGCTGGGAAAATGGGCGGCTTGGTCGGGAAGGGTGGGCACCTGCTTAACGGACAGTGAGATTCAGGTCGTCAGTCCAGGCAAGCACATACTTGAGTTTGGGTGGCGGACATGGTTTGGAACAAGGCGACTTGCAGTTTGGTGATGTTTCCGGCGGCCATAATCAAGGTTGGGGCAAGGTCGACGTTGACAAGTTTCTGAAACAAACGCGGAACGGCCCAAAGCTCCTTTCTGGACATCTAATAGCCACTGTCCTCGCAATGTTGACAAATGCGCATCAGCAACGAGCCACAATATTAGGATGCCCACGAACCTCGGAGCACGTAGATGCTCACGTAGGACTTCTTCCGTCAGACAGACAGTTCAGCTTAGATAATGTAACGCTTTTGATGTGATGTGTGATTGAGTGATGGGCCAAACTGGGCCTCCCTTTCCGAACTGTCCTGCTTCCGTCACTTACCTCCGTGTTTCGAAAAGGTCGACGATCGTGCTTGCCGTACTCGCCGTCGCCTCGGCGGCGGCGGGCCGCGCCCTTGAAAATATCCAATTTGTCCTCGACAACGCGCCGTCGCCCTTGTACGGCCTCCTCCTCGCTGCCTGCCTCCTCCCCGTCGTCGTCGTCGACCTCTGTGCTCCCGCCATCCGACAGCATTTCATTAACCGCATCTCACCCATGGCGACCCCATTGAAAATCACTACTAAACAAGTCGAGGATGCGACTGCGAGGGGCATGCATATCTTCCCCCACAAGACCAGAGGCTTCCAGGAACTGACCATGTACGCGTCGTTCTTGCTGAAAATCGCGTCGTGTCTAATCCTGTCAACTTAGCCCGAAGACGAAGGGAGACCTCAAAAAGATGTGCAAAGAATACGGCCTCAACGTTACGGGCAACATATGCACGCTCACCGGCTTCCTTCAAGACTTCAGTCAAAGGTTCTGCAACGATCCCGTGGGCAGGTGCGTTTTCATGCCTATTGTGTCAGGTTGCACGACCAACATGTATTCTTCAAGCACCGCCAGGCCCAACCGCCGCAGCCACAAAGGCCCTCGACAAGAAGGGAATGTCCCCAAGAAAAATAAACGAAACGCGGGGGTGGAGCTGCGAAGAGCAGCGCTTATCGACACAGACCGGGTGACAGAGCGCTCCAAGGACAATCGGACAACAGACGAGGTGAAAGGTCTTGTAAATTGGGTGCGTTTCAATCCTTTCCCAAGAGCTATACCTTAACCGCTTTAGGCCAAACGCAAAATTGCAAGTTACCCATACCAGCCTCGGAACGCCAAGATTGTTACGCCGTCGGAGGTATGATATGCTCTGTATTCCTTCCTTTGATCCACCCACTGATTTTCTCCCAGAGTTATGGCGGCACCATCAGCGAGCGTCTACAGGTCATCCAGGGTCAGCTTGCTGCGCTGACTGCCACAGGCACGGGCATGGCGTCAATGCTTCCCGCCTACTCTACGGCACAAATTGCGATGGATGAGCCCGCCTTTGGGGAGGAGATGGACTTTGTCGTTTACGATGCCACTACTTGGGAGGCGGGTGCTCTCGATCAACCCGGCAATGTAAGTTCATGTCCTCAAGCTCCCAAACCCGAACCTTTTGCTGATACCTTTCAGGACGGTTACTACCATTTCGATGCTGATGCCTCCATGTCCATGGACTCATCGGGTACAGCTACCCGACCCATCTCTGCTCCTACATCACCGGTAGCTCCGAACGAACCGCTATCCATGGTGGCGGCCAGGGTGTCACCAGCAGCCGTGTGTGCTCCTGTCACCTTTACCCAGCCTTCTCCTAGTGCTGTCTCCGCTTCATCCTCCTCCCACACTCCTGCTTCCTCTCCGGCAGCCGCTTTGCCTAGTCATTTGCGTTCCTTGAAATTGGGGAATGGGACCTCGCTAGATATTGACATCAATAATGTCCTCAAGATTACTATTCCTGCAACGAGCTTCGCAGACGACATCAGACGACTCAACGAAATGTGGGACGACACCTCCCCGCATTGGAAGGGTGTCTCGGTGGTCGTTGTTGCTGGTCAACACATCTCGCTCAATCACTGGCCCAACCTTTTCAAAAAAACAAGTGTTTGGAGCGCTCTAAAGTCGAATTGGACGGAGTGGAAGGTAAGTATTCATTTCAATCTCTGCAGTTGCTTACCATAGGACAGTTTGTGGTTGAGCACTACCGGAAAGGAACACCTGAAGAATTCTGGAGAGAGTTTACCTCTCCCAGTGGCACCCGGATGTCGTACACTGCAATTTGCAAGACTCTTCGCGAAAACCGCCAAGGTGATGACGAGGAGACGGTGGAGCGGATTCGGAGGGAGTATGGGGATTCATTCAAAACTACATTCACCTATCGCTGCAGTCGGACAAAGG
Source organism: Roridomyces roridus (assembly GCA_029378245.1). Lineage (NCBI taxonomy): Eukaryota > Fungi > Basidiomycota > Agaricomycetes > Agaricales > Mycenaceae > Roridomyces > Roridomyces roridus. The sequence goes on along the minus strand of JARKIF010000001.1, from coordinate 3,637,285 downwards.
GGGAGGTGGTTATGTCCAAGGCCAGCGCCATTGTCAAACATTACGAGCGTCTCAAGAAATCCTCCTGATCGTTGACACACACCACCAATAATAATATCTCTTACTTACAAGTCTCTTTTGAATATTGCTTTGTCGTAGACTTTCAAATGCTTGTTTTTTTTTGTACACATCTTGAAACGGAGTGAAATGGAGCAATGAATTGAAGGATTAGAACAGAAAATTGCTATCTACAATGTGAATAATTCAAAAACCACAGGCACAGTTACGCCCACAAGTAGCACAGCGCATAGTGGGCTTCTGTGTCGGGTTCAAGAAATTCTCCCGGGTTTCCGTAGGGTCATCGTTCCATCCGATGAGATACTTGACGATGGTGAGATTAGAAAACTCCGTGCTCCATCCCCCCCATTCGCAAACCCGCCGAAGACTCCAACGCTGCCAAGTGGAAAAGAACTGGCAACCACCCCGACGGAAAGAATGAGTTCCATATGGCCACGGATCCAGACAGATGTCAAGCAGATTGTGCCTGAACAATTCAAGAAACTTCTCGGTTTTCTTGGAAAGAATCAGTAAGGGTGATAATTGGGAAGTGAGAAAAGACACTCACCATGGGTTTCTTCCCGTCTCCGGGTTGATCACGCTTATTCATCGGAGGAAACAAATATCCATTCGTGGGCTCGTATAAAGCAATCCATTCAGCAATGGCCCTAACGGGGCACAGATGAGGTGCGTGGCGCCACTCGTGCAGCACAAAAGGCTTAATATCTGGAGGAATGATTAGCAAAGTCGTACACAAGGAAGGAATACGATACATACCGCCATCTTGATTGGTCTTGCGAAATGGTAAAGTCAACTCTACTGCAGAGTCACCAATCAACCGAACCTCGTGCACCTGAATCTTCAGGGCTTCATCGAAACGGAGCAAGCACAGGAATGATATGATGTAGACCGCATAGAGCATGACTCTTGTACGTCTGCCACACCAGTCATCCGGATTTGCAGGGCTCTTGCGGCTGCGGGGCCCTAGTGGCTGGATGTTCTTGATGTGCTCCTGGTTATTATAATGGTACAGTTCCTCCAGAATCTCCTGCGCAAGAATGTTAATGAAAAGCAATGGGCTCAAAAAAAAAACAGACCGGGGTAATGGCACGGGCGCTGGTGGGTACTTCTCCGGTGCGTACCTACTGTTATTAGAAACCTAAGTGAGTCAAGACGATTAAAGGCATGCCTTCTTTTTGCGCAGACTGAGCATGTAGCTGGAGACTGTTTCCGAGACAGAGGGATTACCGCGCATCTTGGCAGTAACTTCACTCTTCTGCCATTCCACTGATCCGAGCCCATTAAGGGGCCCAAAGCCATAGGTAGTTGCAGCGCGCATCTTCTGAGCGTGTGAGTACGAGGCGCGCAGTTCCTTGGCGTCTTTCTTTTCGCCGTCCAATTTAATGTCATCACACCTGAAAAATCTGAGTAAATATATGGAGTCAGGGTGAGAGGACGTACGCATGCATGATCCATGCAACAATGAATGTCGGTGCCTGAGGGTGCGGGTCGGATGTCACAAAATCCTTTTTAGCTGCAATAAAGCCTTGCTCGTGGACGAATGCTTCTAGTGATTTGAGAAGCCTGTGTGGCGAGTCAGATATATGATAAGTATGCTAAAGACCTGGAACACACCTTTTATATTCAGCGTCAGTTTGCTCCACCACCCCCTTTGAGGCCGCTTTGATGACGGAGTGCAAGTCACTAATGTCTCTCATCTTGAAATCCCCCTCGCCTTCCTTGGCGCCCTCCGGGTCAGAGCCATCTTCATCTTCTTCTGATCCTACATCGCCCTCTTCATCCTCATCCTCATCGTCGCTCTCTCTGCCTTCTAGCTCGTGTATATCCAAGGTCTCCCCCTCTCCCTCCATGTCCTCCTCAATCTCCAAGGCTTCAAAGTCAAGGCGGCTTTTGACTGATCCGGGCGAGAGCGTTGACAAAGTCACTGTTCTCTGCATCGGTGTGCCCTTGATGGCAAGTAAGAGTCCAGAGTATTTGGTCTTGTCAAGAGTCATGCTCATGGTGAAGGTGGGAAGGAAGGGAATTGATATTAGGAGTAAAAAAGACAATCTTGATATAGGCGCCACTGTCTCAGTCATTCACCCCTCTGATTCCGTGACCGGGGCCGCCCCTACATCCAATTTGAGTAAATGAATGTCGAAAAATGTAAGATTGATTAGATACTGGCCTACGTCTAGGTTTAGAAGCAATAGCCTTGGTCTTGGATGCACCACCGCGCTGTGATTCTGACAAAGTGACATGGCATTCAGATCCAGGAAGGTGAGAATAGGATGGACGCACCCTGTTTACTAGACTGCTTGCGGTCCTTCTTCCCACTGATATAGTCGAGGACCATTGACGCCGATAGATGCTCGACCATCGATTGCGGAACCCAGGCACGTTGCTTCGGTAAACTCTGGGTCACCCAAACGACCGCAGCAGCCTTGCTTGCAGCCGAGTCCCGCTTGCCAGTGATGGCACCGAGAGCCGCCTGCAGTATTGCCGGGTCCATGTTAAGCAAAACGCGCAACTGGGCAAGTTGGCCAGTGGAGGTATGGCGGCGATCTCCCACAATCCTCCTGATGATGGATTTGGATTGTTCTTGTACAAAAAACCCGTCGTTAGCCAAGGCCCCTTGGACCAGCTCCCGAACAACCAGTCCCGGAAAAATTTGGTCCGCAAAGTGGTCCAGTATGCCGAATGAGTTGCCCCATGGGAAGTGTGTTTCTGTGAAACGTGCGAGGATGTCAAGGCGAGGAGGGTGGAGAGTAAGGGGAATGAGAGTCCCGTTTGATACAATAGGACGGAGGTACAGATTTATGATGTCGAGGTCAGGGAAATCATGGGGAATCTTGTCTGCCAACGCTTTGCAACGATGAGGAAGGTGACCAGAATTATTGGTCTGCATTTCCAATCGCAAGGCCTGGCGCCAAGCATCCACAGAAACTGCGGGGAATTGGCTGGAAAGAGCAAAGACGAGCTGCTTTCCAAGGCCAGCGCGAGCCAGCCCAATAGCGATGGTGATGCCACAGTTGCGGAGCCCATCCTAAAGAGATTGAGTAAGGGTTCATGTGTATGGTAGGTAGACTTACGGAGTAGTCGCCGCCCGCAAGCAGTGCGATCAGAATGAGGCCGTCCCGATCCAAACCAAGGACAGTTGATACGTCATTGGCAGAATACAGGGAAGCTTCAAAAGCTTTGTTATCTTCGGTGCGACTGCGGATAGTTCAGCGAGGAATGTACGAGGCACGGAAAGTTACCCACATGCGCAAGACTGTGCTTGCCCCGAAGACGAACGCATCAGAGTCATCGGTGAGGACTGCGTCTATACTAGCAGGCGTGCCGATGACATTCATTGTGGCAAGGGTCGCTTCAGCTTCACCAGGGGCCTGCACAATAGTCAGATGATTCAAGATGAGGGAACAAGGGACATACAATGCGCCATACGAACCCAAATCCATCCAACATCTGCTGGAAAGATTCCGTTAAGTGATGGTCGTTCCCGCGGATAACAGCGCCGCGCTTGATCTTCGGCCGGGCGGGCCCATCAAAGACAAAGATTGGGATAAAGGGGAGGCGGAAGAGTTGGCTGCAGCGGGCGAAGAGCTGTACGAGTGCCAGGCCTTTGGCATTCCCATACTGAAGGGCACAAGCACGGTACATCCAGCCACTGCAAAAGAGTTAACAAAAAGTCCTGCACAGGTAAGCCGTTCTTACCTTGCATCTATGCCAATGCGGTATCCACGAATGCCATTGACGTTGGCGACAAAGCCGGTGCTGACGGCTAGTTCGGATAGGGATATCTTCTGCTCGACAGCCTGCAGTTCCTATGAAATATGAGTATATGGAAATCCCGGGAGCGAAAGAGAAATACCGGCCACAGTCCGTTTATGCCCATGGTGGTGGTATTCAGGAGAGTTGAAATTCGATCGACGGCAGGTGGCTACGGCAACAAGAGTAACAGGATCCAGAAATTGTTGGCAGAAATTGTTGGCTTGACTAGCTGCAAGGGATTGAGTGAAAGGAAAAATCATGAGTGTTTGCAACGCACCCGTAAACTCCTAGTGAGCTGTCGGCCCAATTTCCATCCCTCCTGCTCGTACTACCAGAGGATATTGCACCGGGGGCCGATGGGACTACAGCTGAACGCGAGAAACGCTAAGAACAGCCGCCATCCCATCCCATCGAGCTTGCACTGCATTCTTCCTCTGCAAAAAAATAATGAGAAAAGGACGAGGCTGGAGCCATTCTCCCTACCTCCCAGGAGCTTCAATTCCCTCTGGCAGCAGTCCCAGGCAACAGAGAACCAGCACTCCCTTTCGGTGAAGCACCACACGAACGATAATGCTGGATGTCGCCCGGAACTACAGTACTGGTTGGCTACGCGTCATGACAGAGTGTCGTTGTGGAGTGGTCTGCTGGTAGGATGTGCTGGTAGGATGTGTTGGAACTGAGGTTGGATTAGGGAGTTCTTTGAAGTCGGCCGTTGGTGAGAGTGAGAGAAAGAGTAAACAAGTCATCTGATCTGTAACGTCACGCGTCCAAAATTCACGGACGTCCGCGAAGTTTGGACGCGTCCCAAAATGCGGTCTACAGACATAGTTCTGTGTGAATCTGTACATGAAAACAACATGCAACATATTTTGAGCTTTAAAACGTGTCGTGAATGAGTGTCTGTGCTAGAAAAACAAAGTACTGGTTTTGTAGTGTCCCCGAAAACGCGTCCAAACGCGTCTCTTCACAGGAGCCAAGATGAAGATTCAACGTTGATCTGTAGGAAGACGCGTGAATAAGAGCAGACGACCGTGAATAAGAGCAGACGACGCGTGAATAAGAGCAGAGCCCAGCGGTTGCCAGCAGACTGAACTGTCTGGCCATGCTGGTCATGCCGTGTACTGGAGCCGAGTGGACTGTCTTTTTTCCCAGTCACCCCATTTTCGCTTTTGATTTTCACTGGTGAGAATTGTCTTTGGCATTGAGATGGGGCATCAGGAGACAGTCCATTCGGGCGCTTAAGAGTGCCAAAAGACAGTCACTGCGCCGAGTCTCGGCAGCCTCGCTTAACGGGGCCTCATTGTGATATCTTCAACCTCACCCTCTCACCCTCATTTGCAGCAGGACCTCAAAACGTGGTGGGTCACTTATCAACACATCTTGTTTTCTACTCTCCCATCTCCACCATCTCCCAGCCCAAACCGAATCCCACCTCAAAATATCCATGCCTCCCTTACCACCAATCAGCCAAGATTACATTGCCCGCTGGTCTCGAGCACTAGCGGACTTCGGAGGGTGAGGCATCCCTTCCCTCTTCCAAGCCCCATTTTTTTTTTCTTCCGCGCTGCGCGCGGGTGTTCCCTCTTTGCACTTCCCCGTTACTGAGCAATGTCTTTGCTTTCATTCTCTGTTCTTCTCCCTTCAACACGTTATTTTATCCCCTTCCCTTGCCGTGCTCTACCTCGCGCGCCCCCTATCTTCCCTTTTGCAAATTTGCGTTCTCATTTGCCTCCGTGCGCTCGGCGCTCTTGGCCCTTGCTTACTGTGCACGCCCATCATCGGCCATCACTAGTCACATCATAGTCACATCATTTAAACTGTATTGTTTGTCTGTCGAAGATTTACTTCTCGATATGTCCCTTGTATTATGCCGAGAAGAACAACGATGCCTGTGAGCCTGTGAATACGGGCAGCTCGAGCGACAGAAGAAAGTCCAAAACAACAGCACGAAACGGGTTCCAGAAGAGAAGAGATATTCACCCAGCAGCCCCGGAACGATTCGTTGAGCAGCTTGAATAACAAGTCAGACGACGAAAGACAGAGCGACGGCTGTCTTGCTTACCGGTTAAGATACAGCCCATCCCTTTCAATGTTCCGACGTCACGCATTCCACGCCTCCAGATTTCGAAACGTCGCAGAGTTTCTGTGGGTAGCAGCAGCTAGCTGAGCAGCATTGTGAGCATTATTGGGCCAAAGGAGGATAGATGTCGCGCACTGATGACACCACCCGGTCTAGACAGCCCTCCCAGCATTGTGAATCTCTGCCTTGAGTTATTCGAGGGCTGCTGCAGACGCTGGGGAAAAGAAAATGTCAGATATGGGGAATTGCGCGGAGCAATGGAAACTTGACCGCACCGTGCACGAGAGCAGATGCTTCTCTGCACTGTCGTTGAGGCAGTCCGAGTCGTCACGGTAACGAAGCGCCCAACAGAGCCGACCACGGGTTCGGCAGGAGGATATGACGATGCAGAAAGAGGAGTAATCTGGAGGGCAAAGGAGCCAAAGCCGGCTTGCATGATGGGAGGGTCCGTCCGAGTTGAGGGCCCCGTTTGAATGGTGAATGGCAAGTCGCATCATGAGATTGCCATTGACGACGTCTGCGTATTACAAGGGACTGAAATACACAGTGAGCGAGTAATATTACATTCCTTTGGACTATACTACGGAACACTCCCAACGTCCTGGAAGAACTTGCTGTAAGCGTAGCACGGATAGATCTCGCTAAGGCTCACCAGAAAGCATGCACCCGACATCCGCGAAACATGCCACTCGAAAGCGACGAGAGATGAAAAATTGGCGCCCTGTAAACACGCTGGTACGGCCGCGAATCAAGCACCAGAAGGATGGCCGACCCGTTGACATCCCCCGAGCACGCTGGTAACCTGTGTTTCGCATCCGGGGGCTGGTACAAGGCCTAGGCCAGAGAGGCTTTCAACCCGCTGCACACTCTGCAAGAGACAACCGCGCCCAAGGGCGGCACGGCCACCTCGAGACAAAGCCTGCGAGCATAGTCCTCTCGCCGGGCTCCCCACAAACGCGCAATCCAGCAGGTCGACTCTGGGGGCGGGGGTGTACTTGGTCGGGTCCCCTGGGCTGGCCCGTGTCCGTATCCCGGGCTGCGATGGCCTAACGAGAGACGGGTCAGTGGCGAGGACAAGAGACAAGCTATGACGTACCATGAGGAAGGAAGCTAAGGAGAAACTCAGTGGCCTTGCGTGTTACATAGGCGCGCGAGTGGCTGACATTTTTGAAGATCGTTTTTCAGATCACAGCTAAACCCGGCCAATGAGCGATCGAGGCCTTACACCTGCCTTTTCCACTCGCAGGTGAGACCTCGAGCTGGCAGGCGTCTTCTTGAAATCGTGGACGGCACTGGTAACGAGGGTCGGGTACGAGATGGAGTTCAGCGGGAGGACATCGTCGAAGGAGCGAATGGCACAGTGCCGGTCTAGCACTTGAGCGTGTTATCGTGTGGGATGGATTTTCCCAGTTACGACGAGGGAGCGTCATTCTGATCTTGTAAGTTGTAGGAGGCCTCAGGCTGGAGGTTCAGAATTGCGGATTTCATTCCAGGCCAGGCGCCACGTCATGGAGGGTCTTCGCATGATGCATCTTGGTGTTTTCTGAAGGCCAGTTAGCCTGCTGACGCTTGGACTACTACCACATACTCCGCGAGTTGAGGATCTTCATCGGTCGTCAGCGCTTCAGCGCCGGTGGTAGCGTACAACACCGACGCTCTTCGTTTGGATGTCGGCATTGGCTTGAGGTGGCATCGCCGACGTAGCTGAAGGTGGTGTGGGCGGGGAGACATGGGCCGCGGCTGGTGGTGAGCCGGCTTCTCGGAGGAATTTCGAGACTCCGAGGTCGAGTAGGTCCTTCTGCGATACGTGTGAGGATACGTGGGGCATGGAGGGAGAGGACAAGAGCACCCACGGTGATCGGAGCAGCGCCGGTATTTGCAATTGTACCTCAGCTAAAATCTTCTTGTCCTCCTCTTCTAGATCTCTTCCCTTCTCGTCTCAACGCTGAAGACCAGGACATCCTCAATCCCAGACGGGACGTCCATCGTTGATTTGGAGACGAGGACTCTCTCTCTCTCTCTCAGGATTATTCCTAACGGCCCTGTGGCTTGGCTTCAAGTGCAGCGGGAATCTCGAGGTGCGTAGCCCATTCCTCGAGACCAGTGAGCAGACTGACCCATTCTAGGATTGAAAATGAGGATTGGAGAAGAACAATCCCCAGCAAACTCACCATCCCTCAGTCACTGCTAGCAGATGCTTTGTTCGACGTGTGAAGCAACCTTCCGTTGGTGAGTCTTCGAAGTCAAAGGATACTCGGAATCGGCGCTTTCGAGAATAATTTCACGCAAAGTTATTGATTGAAGAGAAGGAATCGACTTGAAGAACGTGAGCCAGCTCAAGCTTGAAGACGGTCCAAGTACATTGAAATCGTCCAGTTCTGGTCTGAGAATTTGAGAATATAAACCACAAGGAGTAGTGGAAAGCAAGTCGAGTAGATGAGAGAACAAATCAACGGCCGCGCTGCCTTTGTGACTGTCCTGCTGTCTCCTCCTTCATCACAATGCGAGAAATCGTTCCTTTCGCCCTCCGTCCCATCTACGTATTCATCTTGCATATCTTCCATCGCTTTTCCAAGGACATAATGCTCGTGGTAAGTACGCGCAAGTACGACCAGACATGGTGATACTGACTTGATCCAGATTTTTGAGCACTGCAGCCCGTACGACCTCCTGCAGCTGTCGATGACTTCCCAACCTCTACGAACCCTCCTCCGCGAGAACCAGCATCTCTGGGAGGAAGCACTGAACAACGTGTCCGGCGGGGTCTGTCCTCGCGTTCCAGCTCCGCCCAAGGTCGAGGCCGGCGGAAACTACACCCACTGTGTAACCTGGAACACATGAAAATCATGTGCCTCAGTACCCCCCAATTCATGGCGGGATCACATGAATATCAACGGCATGAACCCTAAAATCACCCGCTTTTCAGTGAAGTGCCAAAACTCAATTCATGTGTGTTTTCGACGTTTTCATGTGCCTTTTTCATGTTATCTCGACATGAAAATGGTTGGCAAGCAGGTGAGTCCAATTTGAGTCAGGCTGGATGATACTGAATACTATTCTCACGGTACTGACTTTCAAATGCAAGGAACATGAATTTCAAAAGATATGTAGGTGATACAGAACAGCATGCTACCAGCACCCGCCCCGCCCCGCTTGCCTCCGCTTTCGTCAATGAGTCGAAAACTTTGCCACGGCTGCGATTCATACTAATTAGCATCCTCGAGCCGCAGACATCAAAAGAACATACCTCAAGTTGCGAATAGCAGAAGAGGAAAGTCTCATGGAGAGGGAGGGATTGCGGGTGCATGGGTGAGAGCAGTAGAGGGTGGGGTACACACTGGATATGAGGAGACGGAGTGAGCTGTCGGCGACTCGGCGTTTCAATTGCTGGCCACCATGTTCGTATCGGGTCAGAAGGGAGACAATAGAGCGAGGTCAACGACGCACCCGATGCACCCTGGCCTCTTCAGCGAGTTGCAATATCCAGAACTTGAGCCGTACGCCCAGTTGCGAGTGACACGGCCGGCTAAGAATGCAAGCCTGCAGGTGGCTTCGAGGTCGGACTTGGTCCTAAAGCCTACAGGTGTCGTGAGCGTCCGGAAATGATCGCGAGCTCCGTAGTTTCATACAGTATGGTCCATTGGGACTCCTGGGGGAAAGCAGAGCGAAGACGCGGCGGGGGCAGAAGGGAGATGAGCGTTGGGAGGAAGAAGTGGAGCGCCGTGACAGGCGTGACACCACTGACCTCATCCGCAGCACCCGCTCCACACACCGAATATTCGCCCTTCTCAAGTCCATCTCCGTGCAAATATCCCACTGTGGAACGACGTGGTCGTCGAGGGATATCCGGACGGATATTGGTTGATTGAAGAACACCCTAGCTCCATCAATGTTCATTTATAGCTTTCTCTTTGATTTTCATGCCTTCTCCCATGATTTCAGCTCCACTGATTCCGCAGATTGTTCCTGAAATTCACTGATGAGGCCATGATTTCGTCCAGGAGGTGCAGTAATTAGAAATCACTGAATAATGCCTCAATGACCCAAGACACATATTTTGTTCATTTCAGGCCACAGGCCCTGATTTTGCTTGTTCATGGTACGGCGACATGAAATTCATGCGCCGATGTTTTCACAGTGACCCACGAAGCATACGCTCAATGGATTTTCGGTGGAGGAGATTGCTCCGTACGTGTCTTTGTATCTGAACACTCTCGTCTGCTCAAAAACGAACAGCGGTGTTCGGAAAGTACCCTTGCTCAGCCCTTTAACTTTGTCCTTCGTTTTCGCGCCTGTTCGGTAACTGACGCGTCGTATGGCCGACTCGTTTTCGTAGCTAACGCAGATTTCAGTCTCGTTGCAAGGACAAGCTCAAGTACGCGTCTGTCACTCTTGCCAGACGAGCTCTCACTCTGTCTTTCTCAGTGCTGGCGGGATTTTCAAAGACGTCCAGCACCGCTACGATAACTACAGCTGGGGGACCTGGCTGCTGCGCGAAATCTCTCAAGGCCCCACGCAAATCTACTTGTATTCGAAGAAGGCGACGGAGGACGCTAAAGGAGAGCGCCAGCAAGCTGAAGGTATCGACAGAGGCGATTTCGCGCGAGATATCGGAGGGTATCCTGCTCGTTCTGTTGAGCAGCTGGACGAGGTCAGTCTCTGGTGTTTTCGTCGTTTCCCCGTGGATGACGAGGGACAGGAATGCGAGCGTCGAGCCCGTTCTCGCGATGCACTCCAAAAGGTTTGTTTCAAGTCTGTCCCTGACTACCGTTGACCACTTGGTTAGAATGGAAAATTGCTTCTGGAGTGGCAAGAGAAGTACTTTCCTGAGCATGAGCGAGTGAGCCGCCGGAATTTTGAATTGTAAGTGAATCTTTCCCGTGTTTTGCTCCGTCTGACATCAACGTTGGTAGCATGAAGAAGATGTCTGCCTCCGTGAACAAGAAGGTACAAGCCATTCAGAGAGCGCCCACCATGGCGCGCATCATCTTCGCGTTCAATCGGGATTTGACGCTGCTGACTCCAACTGGTAAGGTTTTACTATCGTGTTCTGGTACACAACACTAACTCTCTGTCAGTATGGACTCAGAATCGCGCAGCGGTTCTGACGGAGGTTGAGTCTATGGCCCAAGGCGCGTTTCCTCCGGGAGTAACGTTGCAGCCGGACGACAAAATCCTGTGTCCCCAGTGCACGAACTGCCGTCTGCACCGAGTGAAAGATCTTGGGCCACACATCATCGCCAAGTGCGTAAAGCGACCTACCATCTGCTGTATGTTGCTGATAGGTCACTGTTAGACATACGGGTGTTGATCCTGGTAGCATTCTGGGTGTCGTTCCTGCCGGCAAGAGCTACTCGAATGTCCGGGCTCCTGTAAACTCTTCACGGTTCGCGGGCTTGCCGAGCACAAACAGACCGTGTACGTCTCATCGGCCTTTGTCAATTCTCCGTTAATTTACATCTGGAGCAGGCATTGATTTTTTGAAAGAATGTGTTTTGTCACAAGGAGTGCACATGGACGTGTGCCTTTCTCGCGTTTGTATCCTTTGATGTACTCAGAATAAATGAAGATTTCGTTAACAAGCGAGCGAAAATCAGGAGAGATATGATGGAGTTTGTCCAGGAGCTTTGACTACACGACCATCCGATGCAGACCAATTCCTTCTGCATAGCAGCTGCGTCTCGGTCCGTACCACCGGTACACTGGTCAGCGTACAGGAAGAGCCTCGCCGCGCGTTTACGCCAACTCTTTGTCGTGTCAAGTAACCTCAAGACTCTGCAAACGGGCTCGAGAGATTGTAGGTGCCAGTGGAATCCAAGGGGATATCTTTGAGGCAACGATTTAAAGAGCAGGGAGGAATCTTTCATTTGGCACGATGGATGGAGAACAGATGAAAGTATGTAGCATGTTTAGTAGAAGTTGCAAGCCCTGGGTCCACGAGGAGGAGACGCGAAGGGATGCTCGCTAGCTACGGACGCTAAATTGTGAGATACGGAGTACGCCGTCTGCCATCCCATGCGCGCTGGGAGAAATATTACAAAAAGAAATTGGATGCATTGAAGGTGGAGAACGACGTATCGCAGAGTCAAAAGATGAATGCTTTGGGACCAGCGTCTCCACAAACCGTCAAAGGTTCTGAGCGTGTCGTACCCGTCTTGTCCGACAATCCGGAGCGTACAGCTGAGCGGGGTTCAGGCAAGGTTCAGGTCAACAGGTCCTCGTGGCGGAGAAGTGGCAAAGCAGTGGTGAAAGTTGGATGAAAGTGCGTTTGGATGGTAATGGGCCTCGAAGCTGCACGGAGCCTTGGACCATATCGTAGAGTATGATATCCACATTGGCGCGCCTTTCACTATGAGATTATGCAGCCGAGTCCAAGAAGAGGTTGTGACAAGGTTGTGGGACTCGGAGAAAGAGGGGACGACGCGATCAACTGTCACCCGGGCCGGGCCGACTGCTTTCTTCGTCTGCTACGACCACCATGGTGACCATGCTCTCGAACAGAGTTCCCTCGACAACTCCTTGGCCACTGCTCCTCCGTGCCTCCGCCGCCGCCGATATGATCTTCGATCGAGTTCCCGAGTAAAATGCAGGCGGCCAGTTCCCGAGTAAAATGGAATGGAGACAAACCGTATAAAGCCCAGCCACTCGACGCCCATTCTCCCCATTCTCTTGACTCTCGACCACCACCATCTCTCTTTACTCGCCTCTATACCCCGTTCGTCCCTCTTTAATCTCATCCCGCACCTCTTGCTCAACTCGCCCAGATGCTCAGGCCGGTGACGACTCTCACGGACGCCGTTCATCTGAAACCCCTCAATGCTTTGCATGCGAGCGTCAGGGCAGGTGGAGAGCCTCTGACGGCGGTCAGGACACTTCCGCGGGTCTCCCAGCTATCCTAGGCTATCCTACGTAGAGAACTGGGTTTCCTGAAAGGGCGTGGCACCCACCGCCGTGCCGAGGCGTTTACTCGATATGCTCCCCTGCCTTGTGACTAGACGCTTCGCGACCGGCCGAGCGACAAGTTCGCGCGGTGCTGGACGGGTGACCCGATCGTATTGAGCGTGGTGTTAGGATTCATCGTTCCGAGTCCAGCTGGAATCTACTGCTTGCCACCAGTTCATTCGTGCGTTCATCTCTCTTGTTCTCATACCATCTACTTACTCTTAACATGCGACTACACACTCGCCAGCAACGGTTCCCGAAACCCCTCAGAGCGCTGCTTGCCAGCAATCAGGGTCACGTTGAGTGTCTCTGGCGGTTGTCAGGACACGCCTACGGTTCTCCCGGCGATCTTTCATAGAATAGAGAGCTGGGGTTCCCGAAAGTGGCGTGCCCGAGACTTCTCGTGCCGAGATCTTTGAGTATTATGCTCGCGTGGCTCGGTGACTGGACCTCACGAAGCGTTGAAAGGCGTGGAGTGTTCTGTCCACGGCGTTCTGAGCGTGGTGCTAGGGTTCGTCGTCCCGATTTGCGTTGCTGCCCCCAATTTTTTGCTCCTCGTTGCCTTCGCGGTGACTCGTCGTGATTGGCTTGTGCGCACGCTCTGGTGAGTATCATCCGTTCTTGTTGCCAGCTCTTCTGACCTTATCTTCTTCAGACTCTTACGTAGCCTGTCATCCGCTGTAGCTAACACGCAATATATCCCTTTTAATCCTCACCATCGCTGTCTTCCCCATCTTGAGATCGCCGACTATCGAGTGCATCACTGCGTCTCTCGACGTCGTTGACGCCCCTTCCAAACGCATGATTCTCTCCGGCTCTCCTTCTCGTGAAGCCCGGGCCTGCGACATACTGCTTTCATCTGTGTGCATGAAGCTACGCGCGACCCTCGTTTGCTCCTTCCCCGGGCCATGTACAGGGATGTGTTCCCGACGCCACCGAGGATTTTCGAAAAAAAAGACACTACACTTACTTTCGTCCCTCAACTAATTCATTACGGCCAATTCCTCATCCTTCGGGAACCTATGAACGTGTTTCAGTGCTCCTCTTTCCTGTCTCTCACGAGCAACCCAGCACCGAGACGCGCAGAGTAGGGCGAATTGGAGAAACCCGTACGAAATTCATGTACACCGTTATAAAATTTGCGCGATGTTGTACGGGCATACAGGAAATTTAAGGAATATGTGAAATTTTGAGGTGGTAGGCAAGCACAGAAGTGTTGAGTCCTCGTGGATTCCACGGTGGCCCCTACCAGCGCGCATTCGATACATAAACGCGTTGAATCGCTCGCCAGCCTGAGGTAACGATTGGTCGGGATGCAAGCAGAATAAAACGAAGCGTACTGACGGTAAGGATTTGTTACTACTTCGGAGGCCGCAATGCTCTCAGTTGCTGCGATCCAGCCCGAGGACTACAAACATTTGAGCGAGATAACGCGCAGTCCAACCAGGTAACACACCTTGAGATACACTATCTGCCACCCTGATCGTTCTTGGTCTTCGGCACCGTAGTCTTGACGAGTGGTGTCGAGCACTTGAATCGAAGACGATCCGGAAACTGTTTCCACACCGATACCACCCTCCGCACTACCCTCCTTCGTCGCTAGAGGGTTTGAGCAGAACGTTCTGCTCGTCATTGATGGCGTTGAAATGGATTCCAGATCGGCCTTAATCGGTATTTGGATTGCGAGCGTTGCTTGGAGAAGTCGGAATGGAAAAGGTGGAAGCAGTGCAAAGCCATCGTCCCCAACAGTGCCCGCGATAGTGGGGCGAGGAGGTGGACGCGGGGGGAAAAAGCATGTGCTTCTTATGTAAAGCCACCGAGCGCGAGCGGTCTCATCTGAATCCGGTGCTGAGCGAGCCGCCCTCGCGGAAGGAATCGGAAACTCCGACGTCGGGGAAAAGGGAGCCTGCCATGGAGGGAGAGGACAAGAGCAGACCATGATCCGGAGCACTGCCAACATCGGGCTGCGGACGCCGGCATTTGCAAATTGCAATTGTGTCCGGGCTATTCCTGCCCTCTTCTCCCCTCTTCCATCCCTGTCTCATCTCAGCGCTGAAGAACCGAGTGCGAAAATGCACGCCTACTCTCCAGTTTGGTACCACGCAGGAGGACAGTCTTTCTTCCCCCCGAACGGCCGCATTTCCATGGGACCTTTGAGCGCTCCACGGGTTGGGGGTGCAGCTCTCCTTTGCCCTTGCGAATGTCGTGCAACTTGTGCGTGACCGTTTCTGCGCTGTACCGACGAGACTGACCCGTGCCTAGAGGATGGGGTGTGATTGAGCTTCAGGGCAGAGGACCACTTTAAGAGAAACCTCCGCCAAACTTACCGTCTTTTATGCAGGTGTTTTGTTCCAGGCGTTGTCCGCAGTAAGTGACGGTACAGCAGTGCGTTCCGTCGGTGGGTCTTGCAAGTCAAAGAATACAGTGTACTCCGATTTGGCGACAAGAGACTGCCTCAACTTGGAGCCCAACGCGCGACTTGAAGACGAGGCTGCCTCGGCGCGAGCCCAACGCGCAACTTGAAGACAGCCCAGAGAAATATGTCGCGTCTGTCATTTTACTTGCGAATCTTGTCTGAGGTATCTGAGAATATAAACGATGCGCAGTGAACTAGCAGCGAGTTTGAGTAGAATGACAGAACAGATCAACAAGTCGCGGCACACCCTCCGCCTCCATCTCGCGATGCGAAATTTCATTCCTTTCTCCCTCCTCAAACCCGATCATGCCTTTCACGAACCCCAGGGCTTCCCCAGCGATGTTATGCTAGTCGTGCGTGCAAGTAAAGCGATACGGGCGAGATACTAATTTGCGAGCAGATACTGGAGAACTGCAGCCCTCATGCCCTTGTTCAACTATTTATGACCTCCAAGCCTCTCAAAGCCATTATCCTCGCGCACCCGCGTTTGTGGGACGTGGCGTTGGTGAATATAGCTCGCGGCGGTTGTCCTCGTGTCCCCGCTCCTCCCCAAGTCATTGCCAGCGGGAACTACACCCACCGGGCCTACATACACTTCATCTTTGGTGGAGGAGAATGTTCGGTGAGTCGCCCAGTACCTGCATATTCTCATCTGCTCACTGGCGAGCAGCAACCTCAGTGTGCCTGCACTACCCTCACCCAACCGTTTGATTTCTTGTTCCGCTTCCACGCTTGTTCGGTAAGTTTCGTAGAGCGCACTCGTCTAGTAAACTAACTCGGATTGCAGATCAGCTGCATGGACGACCTTGAGTGCGCGTCTTTTGCTCTCGCACGACGCGTTCTAACCGAGGCATTCTCAGGGCGGAGTGGATTATTCACGACATTAGTCGTAAACGAGACAACGCGGATTGGGGGAAGTGGCTGCCACGGGAACTGTCGGATGACAGCGAGCCGTTCTTCTGCTACTCGCTGATGGATGTCGAGGATGCGAAGGCAGAACGAGAGCAGGCTGAGAGCGTGGATTCGGGTGAAGTGAGATACGACGCCGAGTTTCCCATTCGTTCTGGAAAAGAACTGAACAAGGTGAACGTCCAGCCTTCTCATTGTTTTCCGCGTAACTGACGAAGCATAGGAATGTCGCCGACGGGCCCGTTCTCGCAAGGCAATCCAAGAGGTCTTTTCCCAACTGCGACCTGCGACCACGGTTTTAACGATTCGCATAGAACGCGGCGTCACTCTTGGACTGGCAGAAATTGTACCTTGCGGAGCACCAGCGGGTTAGTAGGCTCAACGCGGACTTGTAAGTCAATCCCTGCGTGCATCTTACACCGTCTGATATCGAAATCTGCAGCATCAAGAAGAAGATTTCCAAGAAGAAGGCTAGCCGCATCAAGAGGACACCCACAATGTGCCGCTTGCTCTTTGCGTTCAACCGCGATTTAGAGCCACTCACATGGACCGGTGGGATATTTCCTCAGATACCAGTTAGACCGCCTAACATTCCATCCGTCCGGGTGCAAAATCGCGAGGCTATCCTGGCGGAATCCGTGTCGGTGTTGATGTCGAAACCAGCACCCAACCCCGCGGAGGTACATCTCCACCCCAACGACAAGATTATCTGCCCTCATTGCTCGAGCCGCCATCGCGTCAAGGACCTCGGATCGCACATTGTCGTCAAGTGTGTACTGTGACCAACTATCCACTGTCTGCTGCTGATTCGTTTGCTGAAGACACCCGGGCATCGACCCAAGCACTATTCCCGGTGTCGTTCCTCCCGGGAAGAAGTATTGCCTAGATTGCTCGGGCTCTTGTAAACTCTACACGATCGATGGGCTAGAGGACCACAAGGAGGCCATGTACGTCTCACCAGCTTTTGTCGGTTCACACCTGATCAAATTTGGAGCAGGCATTAATGTTAATTTATTTTATAAAGGACGTGTCTTTCATACATGGATTAGATTTGTAGCTCTCGCATTTGTATCCACCGCAGTGTAGAATAAAAGAAGGGTTCCGGGCTGGAAATGGCGAACGTTCACTCGACACGATGGAGGAAGAGACAAGTATATTCAAGGCAATGCCTTGTCTGGTAAAGAGTCCACCGGCCCGTCTCATAGAACCACGCAGCCAATCCCCCCAAAATCGCCCGGCGCTGGGAGAAATGTCAGCAAGAGGAAGCTCAGATCAAAGACGCACTGTAGGGTCGAAGGCTGAATGCATTTGGGCATCTGTTGCGAGAATTTTTTGTATTCAGGCCTTCGAATCGGTTCTTCACGCCGAGTGCGCGTCGCTCAATGAGCGTGAATTGCAGTCAATGTTGAGCAGATAGCGGGATGGAAGGGAGGAAGAAAGTAATTGATTAGTTGAGCTCACTCGAGCTCCTTATATACTACACAGAAAAGTATCTAGAATGTTCCATCAAGTTCCGGCGACTTCTACCAGATGGTAGTGGCGTCGCATCAGCTCTCCGAGCTTCCGCCAACACTCCCCCTCGACGCCACGAACGTCGACATATCAAAGCATCGCCAGAATCGAACTGGGGGCTCAACCGAGTTGGGGGGCATGAATTTCCTTGCTTGCGCAGTGGATTGACCGCGTCTCGTGGGAGACAAACTGTGCCGATACAAGCGAAGTCTGTCGCACTGGTTGAACCGTGCGCACGGGTTCGTTTGCCGCTGATGATATTGGCAGGAGTGATATCACTGCCGATATCGCGTGGTGCTTTCTCAGGAGGTGACGGCGGACGTGAAGAAGGCGGTGGAGGCGAAAGCGGAGATGGAGGATCAGACCGTGGATGTGGGGAAGAACCCTCATCGGAGTCAGAATTCAACATAGGTGCGGGATCGCGATATGAATATTTTGACTGATCCGGAGGTTTCTGCGAAGTCTCCCCCTGCGGCTGCCTTTTCCTCTTGCCATTCTCCCCCTCAGACACAGGAGGGGACGGAGCAGGCCTGGGTACATAGTAGTATCCACTGTCGTCGTCCACGGCGGAAGGTTCCATTTTCTTGACTGCGCGCGGGGTCTGGGAAGATGGAAGTGATGCTGGTGATGAGACGCGAAGTCGATACATGTGGGAGACCTTGTCACCAATGGCGATGAGACGACCATGGGGCGAGAAGATTTCAATTTTGTCGCCGTAGAATTCAACTTCATAGCCTGCATCGGTCATGCGTCCGAGAGAAATGAGATTGAATGGTGCGTCAGGGCAATGAACGACATGCCGAACGGTGCAGGGACGAGAGGTGTCACCCAGGATTGTAGAGAGGCTGACAGTCCCCTTGCCGATGCCAACACAACTGCCGAAACCTTCAATTAAATGTTCCCATGGCATATACTGGGTAAAATGTTGTTTATTGCGAGCAATTGAACGGCTACATGCACTATCGAGCAACCAATCATCGGGAGAAAGTTTCTCCTTTGGTTGGGCTGGAAATCCAAAATCGGAGTCTGAACCAGACTCAGAGTCCGAATAGTCGGCAACGTGAGAACGAGAGGATTTGTGGCGGCGAGGCGGACGGCGCGATCGGCCATCAGAGTCGGACTGATCGGCATCACGGCGAGGGTGTGGAGCTCTGCAGTGAGCAGTGATGTGGCCGGGAACGCCGCAGCGGAAACAGGCAGGCGGGTATTGATGAGCTGCCGGTAATGCCGTGGACTGCGTGGCGCGTTCGTTGATACGCGCAACTTCGGATAGAATCCGAGCGATGACCTTCGACGAGTCGGCAAGAATATCCTCGGGGACAGAGGAAATGAATGGGTTCCAGGAATCTGGAAGGGACGTGAGCAGCGTGACTGAGAAATCAGTCTCGGTGATGACCTGCTCGAGGGATGTGAGTTCGGCTTGGTACGAGCGCATCAAGCGGATGTGCTCCTTGATATCGCCGTCCTCGGGACAGTGGGCGCGGAAGAACTTGCGCCGAGCTAACACAATGCCGATGGGACCTTTGGCTTCGTACATCGTGCGGAGTGTCTGCCAAGCCTCCTTGGCGGATGTGGCGGCCGAGATGTAAACGAGTACACCGTCAGCAACACGCAAACGGAGGGCCGAAAGCGCCTTACGGTCCCTCTTCTTCCAGTTGGCAGCCTGGGCGGGGTCGCTAGGAACGGCGGCCGAAGTGTCGACGTAATCGTCGAGTGAGAGGTCCGTCAGGATGTCAAGCATCTTGACTTTCCATACGCCGTAGTTGTCGGCACCCTGTAAAGGGTCAATACGATAGGCGGAGGTGAGGTTGTTGGACATGGGGCGCGGAGAAAACTCAACGCGAACTGGGTAAGTAACGGCGGGAAACAACGGGGTGCGGATCGAGCCCTAACGAGGGGATACGACGCGGAACGACCAAAAACGATGAGCGGATCAAGCCCGAACACACGGGGATACAACGCTGGTGAAGACGCAAAAACTCCAAAACTGGTGGTGGTGGTAGCGGATCAAGCCCGTCACGGGGATACGACGCTGGGAAAACACGGAGGAGCGGATCAAGCCCTAAGCGAGCGAAGCTCAAGCGAAAGGGGATACGACGCTAAACACAAACGCGGGGGTGCAACGAAATCGAGTACGGGGTTTAGTAGCGGGGCGCGGGGCCCATAACCTGTTGAGCAGATAGCGGGATGGAAGGGAGGAAGAAAGTAATTGATTAGTTGAGCTCACTCGAGCTCCTTATATACTACACAGAAAAGTATCTAGAATGTTCCATCAAGTTCCGGCGACTTCTACCAGATGGTAGTGGCGTCGCATCAGCTCTCCGAGCTTCCGCCAACAGTCAATCTTCTGGTAACCGATACCCGCATTTGTCGAGCTCCTTCTGCGCAGCATCCTGTCCACCTTCAACCGGCTTGCACCATCCGTCCACGTGAGCCTCCCTATAAAACTCGGCGACGCTGGCAAAACGTCCAGCACGACAGAGCTTGATATCTTCAACAGCATCATGGTCGTGAAAGTATGCGAAAAACTGCTTGTTCCCGTCTTCATCCGCCGGCCCTGCAAAAATGAAGAAGATGGCAGGTTTCTCAGAAGCCTCGTTCGCGGCGATGGGGATGACGCAGCCCGGCAAGCCGAAATAGTGGCGAATGAAAGTGGGACCGATGGCAACGTCGTCGTCGTCCGGCAAAAAATAAGGGGTAACGAAAGCTATCGGCCAATCGACGAAATAATTCGAGCTGTGGACTGGGGTTCCCTCCTGATTCCACAGCGTCAGGTCGGCCACAGCTTCGGGATATTCCACCAGCCAGGAGGCAGGAAACTGGGTGGCTTTGTCGGGAAGGGTGGTGTACGAGACCTGCTTAACGGAGAGTCAGCCCTAAAGCTGTCGCGGTTGAGGTAAGCACATACTTGATCTTGGGACTCGGACATGGTGAGGAATATTCAATAGGGTGACTTGCAGTTTGGTGTTGTTTCCGCCATCATTGGTCCGTGCATGTTCCCCGAGTCATATTAGACTATAGCAGATGATGAGGAACGACTCGTCGCTCGAAGCAGTGAGAAATAGAGTGGTCCAAATCGTCACAGAACTTGAGTGGTGGTCCATGTCCGCGAGCAGCTCCAAAAACCTCCCCTCCAGACTTGCAGAAGTAGCGTAGTACTTCCCCTCCGTCGGACCGTCCCCCATGCCGAGCAACAAGAACACAGGTCCAAGTTCCTGCATATCATAGTTGGCCAAGAGCATGAAGGGACGGTCTCCGGTGAATATTGCTGCAGTCGGGGATATTCCCGTGATCAGGGGAGATGCGCAATGCGTGCTCGCAGGAGAACGAAATCTCTGCCTGGAAGACTGGGTTTGCGTCGCGTTCACATCGGACGACTGGATGTTGTAAAAAGTGGCGAAGGTGGACACGAGCGGGCAGGGGGTGGGTCACCCTTGGGGGCGGCACTGTCTTGTCGTAGGATATTTCTTTGGATAGCTAAGAGTCGCTTAGAATACTTGACATGGATGATTCAAGTGAGCACATACCGAGTCCGTCATGTATATTATATTTGCCTCTTGCTTCTGGAATGGGATGAAGAGGTCTCCAACTTCTTCGTCGACGAGGTTCTACGAACGCCATTTATCCGCAATCAAGGATGGGCCTCTTGGCCCTCATGCGCTGCGATGAAACCCTCGCAGCCTTATCAGGAGGAGTGATCGTCCGCTCGGCTTTGTTCGACCATTGGCTCCCTGATCTTGCCTTCACCCTATTTTCGTGGTTCTTCAGCAGCCCAATATGTCCATCTTCTCCATAGCATCCATAAACTCGAAAACGAGCCTCGAAAGAAAGTTGTTTCCTCGTGAAGCGGAGAAGGATACGGAGTAGTGGTCGGAGACCACGCTGATGTTCTTCGAGGCGCGCAGAAGATCGGCATCATGGCCTTTGAAGCTGGGAGTCAAGTCGACGGTTGCGGAATCGGCGACAGTGGGCTGAACGCCGTGGAATATACAGCAGCCCCACATGGCGCACACATCGGAATTTTCAAGAAGGAATGGGAGCCACGGGACGAGCGGGCCGTTTACTGGAGCTGGATAAGAACACCGCGACGGAATCGAGAGTGGCACGCCATGGGCAAGCCACCGATTTGTTTGAAAGTACTTGTGACGAGGAGGGCGAAGCGATTTGACTGCGTTGGCCGGAAAAGATGCACTACCGACCAATCAGCACCAAGATATAAGGGACAGAGCGAGAAGACTTGCTTGTGCTGCTCCCGTGCGAGCGGCAAACGTCGATATCCGAGTCCTTTGGACAGAAGCCAACCTGTCGCGATTGAGTTTATACACTGCAAATCACCACGAAGCACATACATACCCGTTCGGATGGATTCTTTTGCTGAAAGAATCTTGCGGCGCTATAGCTGAGATATCGAAATACTGGGGTGCGAGTGGGAAGATGAGGCCAGGGATAACTGAATCTGCTAGATCCATTCAGTCAACGAGATATTTTCACATATGTAAAACCTACCGGGTGGGAGGGAAATCGACTGCGTAGCGACCGCTGGGGTGCGAAGTACTGGGCTGCGACTGCTGGAGCGTTAAGTTCCTTGAAAATTGGGAAGCCGAGCCAAAAGGTCCAGCCTTGCGAGATCGAGTCAGCAAATACATCTTGTTGTATCAAGGAACTCACGGGTTTAAAGCGCGTTGCCGGCTGGGATGTCGAAAAAAATGGCCCGGGACGCAAATGCTGAGGTGCGGCGGTATTGGCGTGCGGGTTGGACGAAGCTCCATGTGTCGGTTCAAGGAGTCCTATCAACATTTAGTACACCAGCAGGTATTCGCGAAAAAAATACAGTCACATTGCTCGATCGTGGAGAAAGCGTTACATCCCCCAAGTGCGAGGTTCTACTGAATATATATTAACGTGTGGACGAATCGTCAAAACGAAACTTACAGGTCTCTGACACAGCTCGTCCGCGCTCCTTTCATCCGTGCCATCTGCGCATGCGCTTCCTGGATTTCTCCCATTTGCTGAGACAGATCTCCGAGTCCACCGCCCAGTACCGGTGTAACTTCTTGAGAGCTGGAAACGCTGGCGCGTCAGTCAGAGGGAGGCGAGAATCATGGGTGTTACCGACCTCGTTTTAACTTGACTTGTCTTCCTCATGCCCCGGGCACCATGGCTACTACTACGCAAAGGATTAGGCCGAGCAAAAAGAACGGGCAGAAAACACATACTTTGACCTCTTCAAACTGATACTTGTCGATCGGGCTGCTGGAGTAATCTGGCTCGCAATGGAGGATACAGGGTCGTATCCTAGGGCATATTTCTTCGATAACCAGAGTCAGACGCGTTCTAGTCATGGTCGACGTCACGACCCGTCCCCGAATCTCCAGGAAGAAAATACATGGAGTAGCCGCATCGTAGCCGCTGCCCAAGTATATCAGGATTCAGGAACACCCAGCAGCGCGGTCTCCCTGGGTAAATGTGTGTCCATTGAGGCCAAAAACCAACCAAAAACACGGGTTGGTGTGGACAAAACGTGACGTTGACCAAGATGTGTTTTGATCGATGATCGCCGGGGCCAGCTTCTGCTCTTGCCACCAACTCACTCTGCAAGGCTCTGCAACTCTTACATTACAAGTCTCACACACGCTCTGGTACTGCAACACGGTGGTCTCCTCTCCATGCCCTCTCTTCCCGGCGGCCCACGAACAAACTCGACTAGGACAAACTCTCAAGCTGCGCGCATGACCCTTGACGCGAAACTCGCGTGCTGGGGTGTACGCGCTGCTATTCTGCTTGTTCTACACTGCCCTGGCTCTATTCAACGAGGGTTCTGGGCGAGGGATGGTGGAGGTACGAGAAAGAGGTCGGTGCGGCTCGTTAATCTGGTCAGCCACCCTCAGAGAATGACGTCGAGGTCTCACTTCCCAGTGACGGAAAAGGCAGGTGTAACTTTTACCTCCCCGAAAAGGCAGGTGTAAGCCCTCAGCAGCTCATTGGCCAACCAATTTTCCTAATTTTTGGTCAGCCACTTGCAGGGATATATAACAAACGATGCCGCGCCCTCTATCCTCAGGTTCCCGACTCTCATCTTCTCAGCTGTGAGTCGTCCGTCCTCCCTCATACCCGCTGTTTACTGACCGCCCTTCACAGTATGCCCTTCACAACGCCCTCGTACGTTGTCGCCAGTGTCCTCTGTTTGCTCATCTATGTTGTCCTCAGCGTCGCCCAAGGTCACCGCCGTCGTAAGTCCCGTAGTGAGTGAACCTGTTTACATCTCTGTACATCGTGCTCAACTCGCCCGGGTACAATTTCAACGCCACGCCGTCCCGAATCATCAACCCGACCGAATCCCCTCATACCGCCCATGCCAGGTGTTTGAAAAGGCAGTGGTAGTTGCTTCCGTGCTGTGGCTTAGAGATGCTCCCCCGCCTTGGTGATTGGACGGAGTGACAGGTGCGCGACGGACCGGGTCGTGTATGAGTCAACGTTCGAGGTACTGGTTACGGTATGTGCTCTTCCCTATCCTGCCTCATACTCAACTCGCCCAGGTATATTTTGTTCTCGCCGTCCACCATCAAAATACGACCGAATCCCCTCATCCAGCCCATGCCAGCATCATTACGGGTGGAGAGCCTCCGACGGTTGTAGACCCACACCCGCGGCGCTACTGGGCCTCCTAGCGAAAGTTATGGCAGTGCGCTAGGGTAGTCGGAAAGGTGTGGTAACCTCTTCCGTGTCGTGGCCTTGGCTTCATGCCTTGAGTGTACTGCTCCCCCGTTTTGGTGACTGGACGGATCGTGACCAGCGCGACAGACCGTGGCCCTATGAGCGTGGTGATATGGTCTAGCGTCCGGGGTTCGTGCTTGTCGTACGTGTTCTTCTCTGCGCTTTCTTTGCAAGCTCTAACACGATGTGCAGTTTGAATAGTAGTTTGTACTCCATCTTAGCGCTTGCCTTCGGGCTCGCTGCGACCAATTTTTTGCTCCTCGTCACCTTCGCTCTGACACCGTGTGGACCTGCTGGCTTCGGCCGCGGTACTCACTGAATGAGGCTCGTCCTCTTCACCCAATTTTTTGATCATCGTCACCTTCGCTCTGACACGTCGTGGACCTGGTTGCTCTTGCTGCTGCAGACATGTACTTAGATACGGCTTCCTTCTAATTGTTTTCATTGGATTCAGAATGTACTCTTTGTCCGACTGTTTTGTGCGACGCGCCGACGCCGAGCCTGCGTCGCCATCATTTTGATGCGCCTCTTTCTTTTTGCTCCAACTACCATCGCTTAACCGAAACGCAGTTCCACTTTTCCTCTAGCACTATTCATCTGCAAAGATTTCCTTACGCTGGCCCTCAATCCTTGTCAATATTGCAGCTTCAATTCCGCCGCAAACGAGTTGGGCAAGTTCGCTCCAGGACAGCTCATACTTTCCGTGGCGCCTTATTCTCTGGCTCATGAAATGTCCCTCATTCGCCTTGGATTTCAAGCAGTCATGCTAACGCGCACCGCAGGAGTCTTTGTTCACGAGAAGCGGACGACTGGAGGCTACTAAGCCAGATTCAAGCAGGCCAATATCCTAGCAAAGCCACACAACGAGTGCGACTGCTCTGCGTGTTCATGGGCTGGAGATACACCCGTGTGGCTGGAGGTCTAATGGACCATGAGAAGGACCCGCGATGGTACGTGCTTTTGCCCGCATAATTCTTCATTTTCTTGACTTTGGGTCGCAGATGTACGGGGCTCCAAGGGCTACCTGGCTGCAGACCGCAATAATATGAGCCCAAACGACTGGAGGATAAGGCCACAGTGCAAAGTGGAACATGAAAAGGACCCGCGATGGTACGAGCTTTTGCCCGCATCTTGTCAGAATTTCCTGAATTTCGGCCGCAGATGTACGGGGCTCATGGAGTACATATGACAATAATATGAGCTCAACGGTCCGTCATTGGCCTTTGGATCTCAAGCAGTCATCAATCCGCACCACAGGAATTCAGGAGAAGAGATAGAACCGCAACGCCCCTGGGTGGGAAGGGTACGTTGTTAACTTGCATCGTCGTACTATTCTTTTCCTGACTTTCGGCTGCAGATGTACGGACCCATATCCTCCCACCCAGGACGTCGCCTTCGTGGTCACGCAGGAGGGAAAGGTAATTCACTTTGGCACATCATTCTCAATGATTTTCTGACCGCCGTCTTCAGTGCAACGTCCCGCCTTTCTTGCTGCTTCGTCGGTCTCTGTCAAAGGCGTGCAGGCGGTCGAATCGGGGCTCTCTCGGTCCTGACGTCTTTCAGGATGGTCCTGTCCAGATTCCACTCGGCAAAGCAGGCCCAGAGAATATTTACCTCTTGCGACCTGCGGAGAATGTCTTGCTATCCACGCGGGACGACATTTCCTGTCCTCAGCCGCGACCCAACGGAGCGTCGGACCGACAGTGTATCTACATCCATCTATTCCGTACAACGAGAATAATCGACCCCGCCTTCTATCCCGCGCATCGACTTCAAGTATGTAAATCATCAAACCCCGCCATGGCCTATAACGCCACGACGGATGGCATGTTATGTCGTTCAGCCTCAGCCTTTGGCTTTCCTGCCGACAACAGCAGCATCGCATTGCGTTAGGAAAATCATCCGGCGTGTTCTCCGTCCGACTGGCCCGACCCGCATCGCACGGACTAGCTGGCACGAAACTTGCCAAGCAGAAAGCTTATATGAGAGCCTATGCACTCGTAAATGAAGATTCAAAGTCGTTGGGTGCGAGCGGAACTTGCGTCGTCTCGAGAAACAAGATCAAATCATGGTGCATTCGTGTATGTGCAAGGCAAAACGTTACAACTTCGTACAAGAAGAAGGGAAGATTAAACTAAGCCCGTATCGCACGGCGACGTACACCGGCCCCGGCAACATAGGCATACTCGCCCTCGGACGCCCCATAGTTCCCAGCCAAGGCGCCCCCAAACTTGGTCGTAGCGCACGGCCCAGGCAGCCTCCGCGTCTTCTCCCACTCCCCCGCCACATATGGCGTAAGCGCGACATTCTCGTCCCACGAATCACGTTCCTCGTCGTACGGCAACTCGTCACTGCTGCTGACGTCCGAGTCGTAGTTTCGCATCGACCTTGGGCGGGCTGGGGAAACGGGGTTGAGCGGGCAGGGACATGGGCTGTTGGTCTCCGGGGTGAGCAGGTTGAGCGAGCGAAGGGAGGCGGGAACCCAGCGCGACGGGGAGGGAGGACGGCGGCGGCGTTTGCGTGGCGGGGCAGGGTTCGAAGTAGTCGACGTCGCGCGCTTCCCGTTGGAGCGTTCAGGGGAAGGAACCGCAGCAGCGGAGCCGTGGGTGTGCACTTCACGGAGCGAGCAACGGCGAATGTGTCTGTTGAGATTGGACATGACGCCGAAACGACGCTCGCAAATGTGGCATTGGAACGCTGAAGGACAGTTAGTTCTGCAAGAGATGAAATGAAAAAGATGGGGTGCTCACCCTTTTCGCCCGTATGGACAAGCAGGTGCTGGATCGGCCGCACTCAGTACCTCGGACACGAACAGAGAGGCAAGCGCACCTTCTTGAGCGTACTTGGACGATCGAATCTGCGAGGAAAATCGTCAGCATCCAGCTAGCATCGAGAAGAAATGCAATCTGACCGTTTGTGACACATCGTGCATCCGTGTTTCTTCTCGCGCGATAAGAAACCCTCCTCGATGTCGTCTTGATCCAAGTCTGCGGGCGGAACGGACTGCTGGGACATGTCGGGGTACATGATCGCGGCTGCAGGGACCATGACCAGATTCCGACGGGGAGGAGGTTGCTGCTGCTCGCCGCCACCACCGCTGTTGTTCAAGAGGATGGCCATCGAGGCAGGAGTAGGAACCTGCGGGATCGGGGAGGCAAGCACGACAGGGCTTTTAAACGACGACGCGCCGGAGCCGGAGGAACGCGAAGAAGAGGACATGACAGGCGAAGTGCGGGCAGAATAAGGTGACGCGTTGGTGAGCCCCTGCACCTCATCCAAAGATGCATCCGGTAGCCAGGCGCGTCCCCCCGCGGCGGAAATAGGTAGCGTGGTGGCGTAGTTGGCGCTATCGCCATGGTACCGATGCTGGGCCGTCGATGGGAGCCCGCGGCGCTCATGAAGATACGAGGCTGACCACTGGGCATGCTCGAGATGATTTGCGCCAAGTGAGGATCCCCCCGCGAAGTTGGCACTGGGTGCACCGTGGTACGAGGTCGGATAATCGGCAGTCTGGAGGTTATAGTCGTAATGGAGCTGCGACATGGCGAAGGACGACGACGGCGGTGGTGGAGGGCGGCAGACGGGGAGTCGGGTCGAAAAGTTGGCACGGCATGAGAGCTATTATATTCCGGATGGCAACACCTTCTTTCCAGCTTGAGGCGTGAACGAGGTGCGAATGAATGAAATCCCAAGGTACACCGCTTCGACTTCGCGAGCGCTCGCTGGCCGCTTCTCGACAGAAAAGGAGCCCTCATTGCACATTCAAAAATGTAAGCCTAACGCTGGGACACCACGAGGAAAGCTTAACTGACAACCAAAACTGCTGTTATCACACCCACCCCACCCCGAAATCTTGGACAATCACTACATCTGACATTCCAGCGTCTCTCCCCTCCTCGAGGCAGCCTCGTTCCAAACCCCGGGCGCATGTCTTCCCAGGTTCTATTATGCGCCCGAATGAAAAAAGAAGAGAACTTCCACCATTTCGCGTTCATCGGCCAACCAGTAAGCTTGTACCAATCGTCCAATCGCACTAACCTCGTTTTGTCCACCTTGCAGGTAGATAGAAGATCCGTAATTCGGAACTCGTCGCGTTGCCGTTCGGATGGGCCGTTCTAGCGCCGTAGGGGGAGGACGAAAATAACAATACAATTCAAAAAGAACAAGGAGAGAAAAAAGACAGGAACATCCGAAGCAAAAGCTACCTCCTCATAGAAACTTTCCCAAAAGCTTGGAACTCGCTGAAGAAGAAGCCATCAGATCCCGAAAAAGGAAACGCCGAAGTGGGGTAACTGACACTGCGAGACCTTGTCCACGGCTCCTTCGAGCTGCTCCCTCGTCCGTCGACCAACAAACTTGTCTGCAAAAGCGAATGACCCCGCGGACGTCGACGGGGAGGGGAAGCCCTGCGGCCCTCCACCAGGGCTGGCATACGACACGGGCTGCCCATACCCTGCTTCTGTAAGAAGAAAAACACCCGACAGAAACACGTAAACGAAAACGGATTTAGAAATTTCCCAAACGACGTACGATGCGGCATTGGCCACGACCCTTGTTGCTGCGCGTAATTGTTGTACGGGTCGGGTTGTGGAGGCGAATAGCCAGCCCCGGGAAACTGCTGCTGTGGCTGTTGGTAAAAGTATTGATTGTCGTTTTGAGGGAACGAGGGGCCGGGAGGAAACGAAGGCGCGCCAGCAGGAGGTGATGCCGCGGGGAAGGAGGGATTCCCATATGGTGCATACGGCGCGTTGTAAGGTTGGTGTGGCGACATGGGCGGTGACGCAGGACCCATAGGAAACATGGGCCCACCAACCTCGGGAGATGGTATGCTGATGTTACCCGGAGGAGGATGGTGGTGATGCGAATGGTTATGAGGAGGCTGAGCGTGGTGTGGCGGAGGTCCATATCCCGGAGTCGTAGGTCGCGCCGATTCTGGGCGTGGTGCAAGATTCGGGGGCGGTCCACTCGGCGCAGGATATGAAGCAAATCCACCAGGCGTCGTAGGCCGAGGAGCAGCAGGCTCTGGTCTCAGAGAAGGCTGGGGAGGCGAGAAAGAATTATGATGTGGTCCCGAATTATATGGTCGTGCAGAGAGCGACGCGCTATGCCCAAGACCTGGCCCTTGATTTGCGGGCGACCCTTGCCCAGGAGCAGCAGACTCTGGTCTCAGAGAAGGCTGGGGAGGCGAGAAAGAATTAGGATGTGGTCCCGAATTATATGGCCGTGCAGAGAGCGACGCGCTATGCCCAAGACCTGGCCCCTGATTTGCGGGCGAGGTTTGCCCAGGGTAAGCAGACCAAGGACGCTGTGGGTTCTGAGACGGTGGTGGACCCGCAGGAGGCGCATATCCCGATGTAGATGCTTGATCTGGATACGCAGAAGCTGGTCGCGGCGAGAAGGAAGAATCCGGTCGGCCAGGAGGAGGAGCATATCCCGCGCTAGGTGCTTGGCCGGGATAAGCAGATGAAGGACGCGGAGGGTTGTACGAGGAAGCACTGGGTGGGCCTGGAGGAGGGGCATGCTGCTGATATCCAGGCCCGTAATGCGATGATGCTTGCGCTGGCTGCGGGGACGTCGGCGCGCTGTGGCCGTGAGGCGGGGATGCATATCCTCCCGACGGCGAAGAACCGCCTGTATGTTGCTGCTGTTGCCGATACGGTCCTTGCTGGTCATATGCCGACGATGCCGGGCGGCCCGAGTGATCCGGATGAGTATAAAGCGAACCTGGCGCAGGCTGTGGCGAGGTCGGCGCGCTCGGGCCTTGAGGATACTGCCCATATCCTCCCGTAGACGAAGACGAGGTCGAGCCGCCCGGATATGTACCCGACTGCTGGTATCCTTGTTGAGGCTCCTGAGGACCCACACTGGACGAAGACGACGCTGAGCCGCCCGTATGCTGCTGCTGCTGCTGATATGTACCAGACTGCTGCTGAGGACCCACACTCGACATGCGCCCCGCCGACGGATGTGAAGGATGCAGCGGCGGCCTTTCCACACTCCCACTGCTATTGTTCCGCCCAGAATCATATGACCCTACACGGCCCGCCTGTGCTGGATGAAGCGGCGGCCTCTCCACACCCGATGACACGTCCTGAGACCCGTGAATAGATGACTGGCGCGCAAAATCAGAAGCGAGCGCGCCAATAGCGGCATCTTGCTGCTGGACAGGCTGGAATGACTGTTGCTGTTGTACGGGTGGTTGGGGAACAGGCCTTTGTTGCTGCGGTGGCGGAGATTGTTGCAGCGGTGGTGCAGGCACCGGTCGTTGCTGAACGGGCGGGGACTGTTGTCGTTGAACGGGCGGCTGTTGTTGCTGGACGGGCTGCTGCACAGTCGGCTGTACCGGCACCTGCACTGGTTGCTGTGGTCCCTCGTCCTCAAGCGAATAAGCCGGCGGCGGCGCGTCCTCGCCCTCCTCTTCCTTTTTCCTCTGTTCCTCCACCCAAGCATCATACTGCGCCTTGGCTTCACGTGCCAACCGTTCCGACTCGTCTTCTTGTTGGGTGGGCGCAGGTGCTGATGTTGTCGCTGTTGTTACTCCCACAGACACCGCCGCCGCAGAGCCAACCGACGTCCTGCTACCCGCACCCCCATATCCCAAGCCAGACGCAGATGCAACCGCAGATCCCGAAGCAGATGACGAAACACCCTCCTCCTCATATCTCGGCCTCTTCCCTCCACCCCAATAATCCCCCAATTCCTTGCTTGGAAACGAATCAAAGACCCTCCGTTCGCTCCTCAACGCTTCAGCCGCAAAGCCCGCGATGCGCATGTACCTGTATGACGATCGCAAGTCAGCACAAAGTTGTTACGGAGGGAGTACGTGTAGTGCGGGGTGAAATGAAACGCCACGCCACAGAGACATAATCGCCCTCATTCATTCACCGTCCATAGAAGTATGGGGCCCCACGATAAGATATCGCCCATCCAGGCACGCAGACGAATATAGAGACTAGAACGCAGAAGCACTCACCAATCAGGAGGCAGATCGTATCCATCCTCGTCTAGCGCGAGGAACGGCCAGCGCTCTGATTCGGGAAGCAGCCGCTTCTTGGGGACGACAGGAAGGAAGGCCGTGCCTTCATCGTACCTGAGTGGGGTGAGGTAAGTATTGGTATGAATGGGGAGAAAGAGAGGCAAATGTGGGGTACGAGAGGGACGGATTATGGTTCTATGAAGGGAGAGCGTATGGAACGGAGAAACGACTTACTCATCCCACATGGCGCCATACAACGTCCGGACGCCCTTGAGCCTCGTAGCCGCAAAAATCTGCGACCAAAGGAACTTGCCCCCGTCGCGCTTGATATTATTGAATCCCCACTTTCCCTCGGAAAGATTGAAACCCTGCGTCTGGTGAGTGAAAGTAAAGGAAAGGATAATAAGACACGCACCGAACCCCCAGGCAACACTACTGGTACATAATCCACTCTCCTCCCAATTCCGCGCTGATTGTACTCATCAACGCGCTCGGCATCGGGACCCCACCTCTCCCTTGCCCAGCCTTCCACCTCCACCGCATTCCCAAATCGCCCTACGCTCCAAGGTGAAATTGCATCTACTGCACCCTCGCCACCGAGCCACAGTCTAGCCCATTCTCCTTGAGGATCTGCATGCGCGTCGCCCTCACCGGGGGTGCGCCAGTGGCTCGGCGTGCCAGCAAATATATAAACGTCTTGCCCTGCTTGACTGCGGATGGTGTCGAATACTGCCCGCGCGATAGACGGTGAAACGGGTGAATCGGAAAGGCCGAAGCCCCAAATGCCGACGACAGGGCGGCCGCGCTCGCGTAGGTATGCGGGGCTGTCGAAAATGCGGAGCTCGTGGACAAGGTGAGCATAGTCCTGCGATATGATACGGGCGATCTTGTCAGCTGGCACTCCAGAGACGTCGTACCTGTCGTTACCGCTGTCAGTACGAGATGAGATGAAGACAAGGTAGACAGACGTACATGACAGCCCAGACCCTGCCCTCCGCCTCGGCCGCTTCCCTGACGCGCTGCCCAATTTCGTCCCTCAACCTCCTCGTCCCTCCAAACCGGACATCCCGATTCCCTTCGTCCTCCGGATCTACCTGCCCAACAAACCTCTGCAAAAACGCACCATCCACCCCGTGCTCGGCCATCCAGCGAAAGTGGCGTCGCACCGTGCGTGGATCGCGGCTGCTAAACACCTTCGCCGGGGAACCATCTCGATGAGCAAGTCCAGCGACGGTATACAACTCGGAGGACTCGTAGTCTGTCGTGTCGGGCCATAGATCTGTGTTGGGACGTCCGTGGAAGGGCGGGGAGATGGGCTCGTTTACCCAGTGTAGCCAGCCGTGGTGGCCTAGAGAACTAGTCAGATCGATTCCGATGTACTCGTAAGTATACACGCACCGTCACCGATGGGTGGTCCGTCGCCGCCACAAGTAAACCTAACAAAGATTGGGTATATCGCACTCGAAACTGCGGGTTGTTTTTACCAGCCCTGATATCCTACGAGGAACTTGTCGTGGATTGTCCCTTGCACTGCTCTGAATCGCGTTGAGTGTTCCCTGTCGCCGCCAGAGCCCACCACACGCACCTTTTGAGCACTTTTGCAGCACTGGTCTGCGCAGTCGGCATGAGGGTAGGAGAAAAACGCAAATAGCACCGCCGCGTCGATCCGAGTCACTAAGACAATGGATGGGCAGGACGAGTGCACACCGAGGGCAACGTCAAGGGCGTCTGACAGGGGATGTCTGGCATGCGTGCAAGATAAATGCGGTGATATAGTGTGCCTGGCAATTCAGTCGTGAAGCGATCACATGCAACTTGTCGCGTCGCGTCGCGTTTCCAGAAATGACTCGTATCATACTATTCAAAAAAAAAACATTCAACGGCGTATCTAGGTAGTAGATAGGTTGGTTACTTGAGGGTAGTGTGAATGAAGGCTGCTCGACAAGAATCGGAATACGCACAAGCCAGATCAGCACAACGACCACAAGGTGTCAGAGCGAAGGTGACGATGAACAAAAAATTGGGCCTCGGCCAAAGAAGGCTTGAGGACTCCCGGAGGAGTGGTGAAGGCTCAGACACTGAACGGCCAACCCTAACACCTCGCTCGCGCCCGCCCGGTCTTGTCGTGAAAGCACTTCAAAACCTAGCAAGTTGATTGGCAGTCACGACGTCCAGTCAACCGGGTGGGGGAGTATGAGGAGTAAACCACTCAAAGGCGACGGGCCGGAAGTTGCATACACGCCTTTTCGAACACCCCAGCTGTCCCTTTAGGCTAGCCAAGTGTGCCGCAGGCATGCTGCATTCAACCGTCGGACTGAGAGCGCTCTCCTCCTACCCAGAACGCTGGCATGGGCCGGCTCGAGGGGGTTCGGGCGACCGTTCAGAATGTCGTCACCGGCCGGGTTGGCGACGAAGATTGAGCACGCACGAGGAAGGACTCTCTCGGCGAGTCAACCAAAATCCACCTGAGCAGGTTGAGCAAGGAGGAAGACATGGACGGAGGACAGCTTACTTTTTCTCCATTGTGACGAGTATCGAGTGACCTAGACGATGGTGAGCAAGTGGAGAGCGGTGGGCGAGGGACGAACCGCGAGTAAAGAGAGAGAGATGGTGGTGGTTAAGAGGAAAGAAGCTGGAGACTGGTGGGCGAACAGCTGGCTTTTATACGTTTCGTCTCTCCATTTTACTCGGGAACTCCATTTTACTCGGGAACGCATTTATCACGGCGGAGGACGGACAGGGTACATCGGCGGAGACACGGAGGAGGAGGCAGCAGGCGGTACAGTCGTTGCAGCCTGTCGACGTCGAGAGGGCGAGTGAGCTCTTCGTGGAGCAGGTAACGCGACGAAAGGGTTCCATAACGCTGAAGAGCGCTTCAAAGGCGCGTCAAAGCGACTGGAACTTTTGCTACTTTTTTGACGACGAGCAAGTTGTCGTCGACGTCGTTGTCCGTCGTAAGAACGGATGACACAGACCTGATGGCGCAAACAACTCCAAGCCTTCTCTTCTCCTAGACTCCCTAAACCATGTCTCAACATTTTCCCCACTCGTGGCTGACGGAGTATCCCCAAGATCTTGCGGAAGCAGATCTCGCAGTACCCAAGACGCTGTGGAATCAGGAGAGCCCCGCACGCGAGAACCCTTGCCGCAGAGAGTTCACCGCCCGCTGGGACCGAACCTTCTCGACGCTCTAGTATTTCTCACCCGAAGCCGATGCCGAACATGTCGCCATAGGCCCCACCGTCATTCGCCGCTACTTCGGCCTCAAGGGCGCCATCATTCCCATCGCCGGCATGGAGAGTTGCATGACGCCCTCCATGGTGTTCGTCTTGGCAGGGCCGACGGATCCCGATGGGAACAAGTTGTTTTACGCCTACCTGCACGACGAGGACCGTGTTGAAGATATCAAACTCTGCGAGATGGGCCTTTTCGCAAGCGTCGACGACTTTTATCAGAGGATTCACAGGGATGGATGGGTTGGTCGTTATGTCAAGCCGGTTGGCGGTGGAAAGGAGGCTGCCGAGAAGGTGCTCGCCCAGTGTGAATATTCAAGAACGCATGAATGAATGAATGTTGATTGCCCGCAACTGCTCCTTGAAGCCTCCTTCAACTTTCACTCCTCGTCGCCTTCACGCTGCTTCGTTTTCATCAATTCATCTTCGCCATGTTTGGGATCCCTCCTAATCTCATTACTTCCAGCGTCACTCCATCGCCATACGAATGGCCTTTGACGATGAGCAAGTTGTACTGTCGGTCGTCGCGTCGTGGTAAGAGTTGGACAAGGGCAAAAAAAAGTGCACGCTCCTATCGGTGTTGGGAGAAGTTGCAATTCTAAATCAACTCGAACACAGACAATCCAGCTTCCATCTCAAAATCACCCTTGTCATACTCTTCCCATTTCCCGTCGTCCATCCTCCTCCACGCTTGCGAACCTAAGCAAAATTCAGTCCAAGCGCTTTCATTTCAATGTCCCGATCGATTCACCTACAGAACATGCCCGCAAAGTCGGACACGCGTCTCCCCATGATTGCAAGTTGAGCCATTCGCTGGGTCCCAGAGAGAAGGAGAGGTGTTGAGGTTGATTAAGGGCGACATACTCGAGACGAGTGAATCGCGGCAGGTACTCGGCGAGCATCTTCATGGCTTCCTACAAATAATTTAGCTGCGCGTCACGAAAAAAATCAGGGAAACGCACTCTTGGCAATAAAATCCGCAACTGAAGAGTCGTCGTGTGCGACATATGGACCGATAACGCCTGCAACAACGCTCGCAGCTCGTCTACCCCGGCATGAAAATGAAAATTCGACAGAACAAACGGGAGGCCCGTCTCGATCTCGACACTCGCGGACCTCAACGCCTCGAGTACGCCGTCAATGTCGGGAAACCCCCACCAGTCAATCCTCGCCTCCGTCAACCTGCGCGTAGCCAACGCAGGAACGAAACAAGCCGAGCCCTGGAAGTGTCGGAGATTCGGCAACAACGTGCTAGCGCTAGCCCACGTCGACGAATCGGTGATTTGCTGCTGCCAGAGCCGAACATGCGTCAAATTCGGGTGTCGGGCCAAGAAGCGCGCTACGGCAGGCCCACGGCGATGCACAAAGTTGAGGTCCAGGTCGATATGGCATATTCGCAGCGCGGGGAAGGAGAGGGACTCGAGACACGGGATGAGGCCGGGGTCGCTCCCGGGCAGTTTGCTGTGGTCGACGATAGATAGATGCTCGAGTCTGTGCATCAAGCCCATGGATTTGGTCACCAAGTCGTAGTCTGGCTTTCTTTCAGACCCAAGGCGACTACACTCCGTTAGAATCAGATTATTGTCCAAAGAACTCCGCTCACCTGTCTCTGAGCGCCAGGAACCGTATGGCGTCCGCTCGTCCGTAATTCTGGATCATAGCAGAACAGAAAGCACTATACTCCGTCGTCGTGCGGTCAACATGGAGGATAACTGCGCGGTTGAGGATGGGGAGCGACAGTTGATGGAAAAGCCTGGAAACTCGGCAGAGCGTCGCTTGGTCGGCCAGCGCCGCACCTTCGATTATCGCTGCCAATACTTCGTTGGGGAGCATCAGCAGCTGGGTGCCTTGAGCAGCTACGAGCGTCGTCGGAGGCATCTTCGACGAGATGACAGAGAGTGGGAGAGAGCCAAGTGATAGAGATAGCAAGTCACCGGAGTCTGCATAACGAGGAGAACAAGGCTCCAGACAACAGCAAGCAAATACGACGAGGAAATTGATTGAGAAGGGATCGTTAATACGGTGGTAGTACAGTTAGCTTGAGACAAGAAGGATGGGAAATGTGTATTATGCGAGTCTTCCGTCCGCAAAGTCCGTTCGTCAACCCAGGATAACTCTATGGGATGATACCGTCAAACTCTCCTTCCTGCACCCGGATCTCAACGACCTCGACCTCGTAGTCGGTCAGCGCCGAGTTGGTGGACGAAACGGATGTGGAGATGAAGCCGCTCGAGCTGGGCGGGGAGGTCGACGCGACATCTATGGTCAAGAGTGAGAAATGAACGACGGGAAAGGGCTGAATGCGGACATCGGTCTTTAATGTATGGTGGCACGAATAGATCCTGCGGGTCATCAGGGAGCTGCTGGGGTGACGGAGGACATAAAGTGTCAAAGAGGAAGCCAACGCACCTGGTTCCACACAAAGCCCTGACTCCTCTGGATAGTCAATATCGGTCGCAGCGTGTACGCCCGGGCTTGCTGGCGCTGCTTCTTGCGCTGGTGACGACGCTGCTTGGCCGCCGCCTCAGGCTCGGGGTCAATCGCACGCTGCTTGCCCTTGACGTCTTTCTGGGCCTGTGCATCGCTGGTCTTGCTCTGGTCTCCAGCGGCTGTGACGACACCCTCAGCGTCAACGTCCATCTCCATGTCGTGCGCCACATCGTCGTCATCTGCTTGATTGTTCCTCGGTACAG